>OY728161.1:1476839687-1478089687 GCA_963277665.1 Viscum album
TCATCTATTTTTTTAATTAATTTGTAAGATGGGGAAAATTAGTTTATATAATTATTTCACAATAAAATAAATTTTTTTATCAATAAAAATGTTAATAATTTAATTAGAGTCAATAACATTAATAATTTTTTCATATACATAAACATTTTGCTTAAAAATTTGAATTTTCTTTAAAACGCGTTATTACACGTTACATGTGATATCGTTAGGCATAAATCCCCCTAAAAAGAATGTTAATTTGGTAAAATTATTCTATTATTTGGGATAAAATATTAATTTTATTTAATATTTCCATTTTCATGTCTATGAATCAAATTTATAATGTTAGGATTAATGCTAATTACCATGATAATAGTGAAACAATATTTTTAAATTTATTATTTTATTATTACTATAAAATTTTAATAAAATAAATTAAAGTAAACTAAACTAAATATTATATATTATATGTTTTAAAGAAAAATAATTAAATAAATTTACACTATTTTAATTGGTAAAAAACACTAAATAAGATGGAGAATCTATAATGTTTAAAAACGAAATTATCTAGTAAAACGATTATTCTATACATTACATATTTTATTTTTAATGTACAATTTAAAATATTTTTAAATTTAATTATATTAAAAAGAAGTTAAATTTATTTCAATAACACACAAATTTGGTTGTGTGTGTTATTTTATATTGTAAATAAAATATAAAATCTCTTCCTTAAATACTAGTTACGTAGTGTAAAATAAAGAGTAAAATGTAAAAATGTAATGGTAAAACCCCTATAAAATCTCTAAAACATGTGTGGAATGCCTTTTTATAGTCTTTATTGACCCAAATACACCCCAAAATCCATTATTTCTAAATTTTGGATCCATTGACCTATAAATATTATAATGTTATTATGGAATTGTAAAGTGTATTCCCAAAAGTTACCTTTTAACCACTGATAAAAGTGGATCACCTCCACCAATCCATGGATACACATACTATTCAACATTTTGTGTAAAATATAACAAGATATACTGTTATATAATCTCCTAACACTATATTAATCTCCTATTCACACTATGTTAGCTTAATCCCTTCAATTACATTGAGTTTTCCAACAAAAGATCAAGTCTCCAACATAAGTATTTTCTACTTATTATTTTTTCTACTTAGTATTCCTCTCCCAAATATCCTATATATATAAAAATATAGTAAAATTAGTATCATTTTTATACTAATATGTTATTATATTAATGTTATAATAATTATTTTTCCTCTCTATCCACTAAGAAAAACATATGTGTCGTTAGTGCGTCATGCAGACTACCACCTCCAAAAAGAAACATCTTTTACTTTTCATCACCTCTCCTCATGGATGATAAAATGTATGTAAATTATTGATAAATAATATATATATATATATATATATTATAACTATGATTCTGAAATTTTTAATTATTATTTACCTTCTTTCCAACTCATTCGTTGAGAAATGGAATCATTAATCACGTGTATGTGCAGATTATCGCCTCAACAAGCAATGAATTTTAGTTATCATCACCACCCATAATCTCTATAATTAAAATTATATTTAATATATAAAATTTAATTCCATAAAAATATTATGATTATTGATCTTATGAAACTATTTAAGAAGTATTTCAAGCATGGTCAACATATATAAAGACTTATAAGAAAATTGACTGAATAACTTCCACTACTAGATAAATGGACTTCTGCGCCTAGGGACACGAGTGACCGCCATTGGAAGCCACTAATGTGGAAAAAAATAGTGGGATTTTTCCCGCTCACCATTGTCTTCCCTGAAAACCACCGTTGCAACTGGCATGTTGTCGCCCCCGCCGTTGCCCAGCCACCATCTGTCACCACCATCACCACCTCACATGGCCTCACATCACTTCTACCACACCTGTCGCTGAACCCAACGACCCCCAATGTTTGACCGCCTACCGTGATCCCCCCAATGTCACCCTTGCCCCTCCCTCCGGCCACCGTAGATTCACCATGGTCGGTGACCATAGCTTCGAAGGTCTTCCTCACTCTAGCGCCAGTCCCCCCACGTCCGTCTCTCACCCCATGCCATGTCCCGGGAACATGATACATGGAATATTTTAAATAAGCTTTAGCAACCACCAATGGCGGCCGTTGTTGGTCTTTACCGACGGATCAACTTCGACCACCGAAAGTGGTCGCAAGGTGGTCTTTAAAGACCTATAGCGACCGATTTTGGTGATCGCTAAAAGTCTTAATTATAGTAGTGTTCAAGTAACTGATGTACAGAAGAAAACTATATTATAAATAAATTAAATGTGATAGTTCAAGGAAATTTTAATATTAAATATATATTAATTTGGGTATTGGTTATATATCTAATTAACATAATTTAATTATTGGATGTTATGTTCAAGTGTGGAACACTTTTGGACATGAGGCAACAGTTTCAAGTCTCAAATTTCACCCATTGAGATTTATTTCTTATTGTAAATAATGATATCATTTGATTTGTGTGTCAAAATTACCTAAATATTTTTGAATAATTTTTATCTTATATTTCATTATATTCAATTTCATATTCAATTTTATTTCTATCATGGTATTTTGACACAAAAATATCTAAAATGATAAGGTTTCCATCCCAATACCTATTCATCGAGACAAGTTTTAATGTTATAAAGAAATTTATTATTTATATTTTTTATATATTCCCAAGAATTTTTTTATTAATATATTATTTAATTATATTTAATTAATGAAACATATTATTTTCAACCTTCCAATTAATTTTTATTCAAAAATTACTAAAGCTATAAGGGTTTTATCTCAAAACTTCTTTCTTTGAGACACTTGTTATTTTATGCACCTAATTTAATTTAAATTGTATATATAATTTCAATTGGATATAAAATATCATGAATTATATTTATTAATGCTATTTTAACTTCAAAATAAATCTTTCTTTCTTTCAAGGTGTTTTATTTGGATTCATCTTAAACCGTAAGGGTTTTCATCTCAATTTCATTCATTGGGGAATACATTAATTTTATGAATAAATTTATCATTTATGGTATATATAATACCCAAGATTGTATTTTGGAATAATAAATGATTTATATCATGAGATTTAAATAACCATATTATTTTCAATATTCTAATGATTTTTATACAAAAATTAATAACGCCATAGGGCTCTTTCATAATTCATTCTTATTTATTGAGTTATAATGATTTCCATTGAATTGTGGAATTCATTTCATATGTTATAACCTATTTCTGTATTGGGGGATGAAATTTTTATTAAAATAATCCTTAATTGTGAGTCCTGATCCTATTTTAAAATGATATTATGTTAACAATAATTCTCATCTATTCAAACAATGGTTTTCTCTTCCTTGTTTATAATCCCCTTCCCACAAATGTTCACCTTTTTAATTAGAATACTAATTATGTTTTATATAATTTTAAATTCATATTTTTCTTATCCATTTTTAAAAATAGTGGATTATAATTTTTCATTTATTATGTGGGGTTTAAAAAAATATTAAAAACATAAAAAATGATCTTTTATACCTCCTTTATGACTTATTGGTTACACATTCACTTTATATTTATCATTTTTATAAATTGTTCTTCTCAATTACACCTAATATTATTCTATATATTTTCTTTAATTATATGCCAAGTTAAATATTCTTTTTATTTCTAGGATTATACATATTCTTAGTTCCCTTGAAAATTCTCACTTTAAGGTAAACCTGGTTTACGGGAAATTTTCAATTTTGTCTCCCACTTCAAACGTCTTCCCCATCAAACATTTTTACATCGTATATTTATTCAAAAACCATTAATTATTTTTTATATAACCTTGTTGTTTTAGTTATGGTTTTATGTAAAATATAAAGGTCTTTTAGTCTTTAAAATATTCTTTATTTAATCCATAAAAGATCCCCCAAAGTCGTTCATTTTTATTCATTATTCCCCATATATTTTCATGAATTTTCTATTAAGAAAATCCATATTCATGGCCTATTTATATTTTTAAATTATTAATTTATGAAAAAATTGAATTCATTATCCTCTTAGTCATCTTTATGATTTAGCCTTTGGTTACACCTTGAAATCATAATTGTGAAACCCACTTACTTCTCATGGGTTTGATCATGTTTATGACTTATGTATGGTTTATTTTCCTCATGTAGAATTCATATGTATGATTTTAATTATGAGATGTGTGATCATAGAATTATATATCCCTGCAAATCATTGTCTTGTGTTTTCATATCATGAGATACAATGCATGGTTTATAGTAAATTAACTTAAGATAATTAAGTTATGTGATGGATGCTTTTGAAATTATATAACCCTCTAATGAAACGAGTAAATATTTATATAACATGAGATGTTATGTACGTGAATATATATTGATCACTATCCAATATGGTACTTTTTACACTACTTTTATTAGAATGGGGAGTGAACCCAACCCACTACATGACATTTTCCACAATGATTATGGGAATATAGAGTGAACCCAATACCCTATGGGACTTTTCCTACATAATGATGATGATCTTGGGAGTGACCATTCACTTATTTTTATGATGCCATGTATTATATTGTTCCCATGTATTTCATGATTCCTTGATCTTATGTTTTAATTTACTAATTCCATTTTTACATGAATAAAATCATTCTATGCATGATATCATCTTTTACCTCTTGACTTTAATGTTGTGTTTTATAGCCAAATTTATTCCCTTACTATGATTTTTACCACACCATTTTACATGTGCATTTTCCCCATGATATCAAAAATAGTTTTAGATGATTTGAGAGTTATTAGAACTTTTTTTAAATTTATATAAATATTTTTTTATGTCTAATTTTCTAGAGTCACTAGTTCTATAAATCCATAAAATATATTTTTGGGAAGGTATGAATTAAATCATGGAATAATGTATGTTTAAGGATTGGGTTTCCATAGGGGATATTAGAATAAGGTTTTGTTATTTTTTGAGATAAGGATGAAAAAACCTTAGTAAAAACCCTAGATATATTTCTTTGAGATAAGTATAGGTATATGATGACATCCAATAATTTCAAAAAAAGTATAGAGTGTGTTTTTTTCTTTGTGGTAAATCCCTATCTTGATACTACCAGTGGATAAAAGGTTTGGCATAACATTACATATGGGTAATGTCATTACCCCCTCCCTCCAAAGATACCCCTCATGGGCTCACAATGAAGAAAGTAAGATAATGACCCCGAGTCTAGCCTCCAATAGTTCTTGAGTTAGAGACTAGAAAAAGGGTGTACATATATCACAATATGGGAGGAATTTCCCTTTATAAGAAAAAAGATCAGAAGATATGATGTTCCATCCCCAAAAAAACTCCCATATATATATATATATGAGAAATCCAAAAACCATCCCACATGCATGTTTAAAATAGAATTGGTAAAAATAAAAAATGTCTCCAAAGTAAATACCCAAAAGTAAATCTAAGTAGTAAAACAAAAATTATCATGATTCGAGCTAGTAAGGTCTACTACGGTCCATAAAATCCTCCTGGTAACCTGAAAGTAGTTTTATATACATTTAGTGAGAATACAGGTATACTCAGTAGGAAAACCAAAGTATATATTTCCATGTGAGGTAATCATGCTAATGATCCCATGGGAAAATAGAAAAACTAACAAAACCTAATAGGTATAATGATCATCCCAACCACACTAAGGAATTATTACCAAATAATTCAAGTCAAGTAATGTAACATAATTAAATCACATCGATGTTAAGTTACCCCCACACCCCTTTCACACAATTTAGCTTCTCTCACACCATAATGGAAGAAATCGTGATGATCCCAAATTTTCCTAATATACCGCATCACAACCAACCCACACACACCTAGTCCACAAACCACATCCCACCCACACAAACTTAGGCCTCACAACACATCCCACCTTCACAAACCTAGGCCCCACAACACATCCCCTCCCCTCCCCTGCACACACCTCTTCCTCACAACACATCACATATTATCTCGAAGACACCTGGAAAATCACATCACAAATCATCCTAAAGACACCTAGTAAACTAACGACCTCACCCGCAGACAACTGGGAAAACACATCCCACCACATCTAGCTCGAAGAAACTTAGGTTGTTACCAATTGGAAGAGGGGGCATGGAATACCAGGTGTCCATCCATCTATCCTCCCATTAATATATTAGAAAAGATACCATCCCCCGTAACAATGGGTGGTGTTCGGCACCCAGTTCTCAACTAGGGTGGGGTTCATATAGAATTATAAGGAAAATAAATGTATATAAATATGTGATATCAAAAACTTATGTCCAACCTATGGGTTCTCAAAAAAACAACCAACTCACATCAATACCTCCATTACTACTACCTCCAAATTCATAACACCATACATCAAGCCATAAAACCCATTTCACATTCCAAAATAAATTATTTAATCATATCTATTCTACTAAAAAAACCAACCTAATATATTACAAAAAATTATTAAATAATTATTTATTCATTCCATCTCTACCCTGGAAACTATCAGGCATGACACAAATAAGAAACAAAGTAATAAACAGTTGAGGAGATGAAAATTCCTGATAAGTAATTCACATGGATTCACATTAAAACACATTTTACGATGTTCTTTAATGACTAGGTGAAGATTTATTCATGTTACTCATGGAGAAACTCTAGGAGAAATACCCATGCCAACACTACTATAATTATTCAAACTCATCACACTTAAATCGCATACCAATGAAACAAACCCCCAACTCACAAACTCATCTGGTAACACATTACTACACAACTAGTTTTACATCCCTACTGCACAATACTTCTTATTCTTACCATGGTTAGTAAATATCCCAACCTGAGATTCATTTACACTGCCCAATCCATCCCATAACACACAACCATGCTCACAACCATACTAAAACAAAATCCATAAAAAACCCACACATAACACCACCCCTTATACCAAATAAAAACATAATTTCATATTTAACAAGGCATCAATTATTTAATTCCACTTATTAATTTAGGGATTATTAGAGAAACTGTATGATCCTAGGGAATCCATTGATTAGCCGAATATATGTGATTAACCAATTTTTATATATAAGTGTCCAACCAAAAACAAGCAGTGTGCATTCCATAAATCATTTAGTGAAAAAACAAAGTCCCCCAATGGACACGATTTTTAGTGGGTAGTTGTCCCATACAAATCACAATATCAACAGAACAAATTAAAAAGAAGGATCATGCATTACCTTTCCCCACCCCCATGTATATTGATCTTAAACCGGTTCAATTATCTTTTTTAATTTATATTCAACTATCTTCATTGGGTAACCATTTTTATCCCAATCCCATATGATGTACAAATTGGAGAGATTAAGGAAAACCTAGCTAAAAGGGTTTTAAAGTTTTTCTTACAATAATGGACCACTCAACAGATCTTTTATCACCTCTTCCATAGGATCTGTATCCATTTGAGGATGCCTCAGAACCACTACACTAACAACAATTTAAGAGAACCCCATTAGAACTAAGGGATATCATCCTCCATCACATAGTGAGAATAATGGGATGAAAAGAAAATCAATTTGGATGAAACTATATAAATGGAGGAAGAACACACCTTGGAATTAAGATAGATTACTATAGATAGAATGAGAGAAGATAAGAATCAATCATTAGAGTAGGAATCCTCAAAACATATAAAAGGGATCACCAGGTCGCTTGGGGTTTAAGGAGAGTCACTTGAAGTTGTTGGGTTTGACAACCCGAGAGGCTGGAAAATTATTAAAACATTACATCAGTGGGGGATTACATGATGTGTAATCCCATTTCAAGTCATGTAATGCCTAGAGGTTGGTTTCCACAGAAATACCCATAACCTTTTGATTTATTTTACTTTTAAAACTTTGAAATATTACACACCATGAACCACCTAGAATAAGTTGTGAAACCATGATTCACATATTGTAATATATTTACACAATGTACAAGAGCTGCAGCAGCTTTATTTCACCCTTGACTCCCACAAAGACTCTTGGGACCTCCTTTGAACCTCTCCAATGACTTCAAACCAACAACGTATTGGTCAATGATGACATGGACCATTATATGAGATAACTATAAAATGATTCTCACCCTCAAGAATCCAAAACCAATCTTGGGCAGAATGGGATCCGAACAACCACCCCACGAGATACCTCTCAAGAGTATCACCACACCTCAAATGCCATCACCATCCAAAAAATCCAACCCAAATGACC
This sequence comes from Viscum album, assembly GCA_963277665.1. Lineage (NCBI taxonomy): Eukaryota > Viridiplantae > Streptophyta > Magnoliopsida > Santalales > Viscaceae > Viscum > Viscum album. Next base: position 1,476,848,012 of record OY728161.1, read on the forward strand.
ACATATACACTCCTCACAACCACACTAACACAACCAAAAGCTTCCTCTTTCACAAAACTGCACTACCACCCAACTACCGCACAACCTATATAGCCAATGAACTGCACTGTCCCAAACATACGAATCAGGGAACTCTATTTTCCTTGTTAAGATACTATCCACTCTGGGTGGCACTAACTCACCCACACTAGTTTAATTAAATCAAAGTTAATTCAACCTGATTATTAATATAGTATTTCCCTCTTTATATGTTAGGATATTATCACACCACACATAACTCAATACAAAGGGAAAAAATCTCATTTTATAAAACAAGCTTTAAAAATCACATTTAAAAAAAACAAAGTAAATAAAAAATCATAACAGCTCATGGTAATAGGAATTCATATACTTTTATCACTCCCATATACTCTCCTCCAAACCACCATACCTCTATAATACACAAACCATGGGAATGGTCCATCAATTCATCACCTTCTACTGACGATCCTGGGTCTCTACTTGATACTCCACGAACATAATGCCATCCTTGATATCCAAATCTCCCCATTAAATGACATGGGAGTCATCAAGTTGATACCGGTGAAGCAGAGATATGTGGAAGATGTCGTAGATCCTCTCCAACTGTAGGGGAAATTCCAACTAGTACACCACCTTTCCAACATTCCCAAACAACTCAAAGTACCCAAAGATCCTAGGAGAAAGCGTATTCCCTCTTCTAAACCATAGTACCCCATGTCATCGTAAAACCTTCAATAAGATGTGGTCCCCAACCTCGAACTTCAAGGGCCTCCTTTTTCAATTGGAATACGAATTCTTATAGTCTTGTGCTGCTTTCATCCTCCCACAAAAAAGATGAACATTTTTCATTGTGCTCTGCACCACCTCAGGACCAAGAATTTTTGTCTTCCCAAACTCTGTCCAACACAATAGTGAATGACGCAGTCTTCCATACAATTATTAAAATGGATCAATTCTGGTGGAAGAGTGATAGATATTATTATAAATAAACTCCACCAAATTTAGTTGTCATACCCAAGATCAAAAAAATCTAAGATGTACACCCACAACATATCCTTCAATGTCTGGATAGTCCATTCTATCTTCCCATCTATTTGATGGTGGAAATCAGATTTGAGGAATAAATGGGTTCCAAAATCATGTTGTAATCCCCTCCAAACTCATGAGGTAAACTGAACATCCTGTCCTGAGATAATGGATCATAAAACTCCATGAAATTGCACCACCTCATCCATGTACCTCTTTTCCAAGGTATCAAATATGCTTGATTTCTTGATAGCTAAGAAGTGGGTAGATTTCGTCAACTGGTCCACTATTACCCAGAAATCATCATGATCTCCTTGAGATATGGGTAAACCTATGATGAAATCTATCAATAGGTCATCCCATTTTCACTTGGGAATGTCCTAGTGCTAAAACAAGCCACCATGAACACAATGATCAAACTTTACTGGCTGGAAAACCAAGAACTCTGCCAAAAACTTCACCACTTCCCATTTCATCTTGGGCCACAAAACATCATATTTAATCCATGTTACATCTAGAAAACTTCCAGATGTACCACCAAGAGTGATCTATGAAACTCACAAAGGACTCCACTGCATCTTGTTTCCAAAACAAACAACCTTCCATGAAACAACATTTAATTTTATCTATCCTCTGACCACCCCTCCAGAGCATCACCATGGCCAACATAATCAAAAAACTCCTCTTCCTATATGTCCCCCATTGATAATCTTCTACCTGCTACATTATATAATTATTCACCATCATCTGAAATAAACAGCCTCTACCTCTGTCCACTCTTATATCTATTTTAAAGGTTGTCAACTCCTCTAATTCTTTCCAAGAATCCACAAATTCTAGAACAACCTCCTTCTAGGAACTTCTACTCAAAGCATCGGCCACAAAATTTCCCTTTCCGGAGGTGTAGGAGATATCAAAATCATAGTCCTAAAGAAACTCTATCCACCTCCACTATCAAATATTTAGTTCACACTAGGAAATGATATACCTCAAACTCTGGTAATTCATAAAGACCACAAAGTTCTCCCTAATAAGGAAATTTCGCCACAACTTCAGCACGAAACCCATTGTAGACAAATACATATCATGGGTAACATAGTTACACTCATGAGGACATACTTTCCTAGAACCATAAGAAATCACTTCACGCTTCTCCATCACCATTCATACCAAACTTAAACAAAAAGTGTCACAAAGCACATCAAACATCACCCCTTCCTCAGAAAACTGGAGTACTAGAGAACTAACCAACCTTAACTTCTAATATTTGAATGACGCCTAACACTTATCACTCAAAACAAAATCCTGATCCTTCCTTTTCAAAGCATTCAACTGGGATGAAACTCAAGAGAAATCAGGTACAAAACTCTGATAATAGCATACAAGAACAAGAAAAATGTGAACATATTCCACATTATTGGGTGCTTCCCAAGAAAAAACCACTTAAACCTTCAACGGATCTACTGGAACACCCTGCCGTGACACCACATGACCAAAGAAATGCACCAATTGGGTCCAAAACTTACACTGACAACTTTACATAGTGTTAGTGGCGTCAAAAAACATGCAAGATGGTTCTAAGATACTCGACATGCTCCACATCTGAGTTCAAGAAGATCAATATTTCATCGATGAACACAGCAATGAACCAGTCTAGGAACTCACAGAACATAGATTTCATGAATCGCATGAACACAGCTAAAGTGTTCGTAACACTAAACGTCATGAATACAAACTCAAAGTGCCCATAGCTACCTCTGAAAGAAGTATTCGGGATATCTCCCTCCTTCACCCTTAATTGGTGATATCCAAACCAAAAATCAATATTAGAAAACCAACTCACCCTTATCATCTAGTTGAAAAGATCATCTATACTTGGATGGGGGGTAACAGTTCTTAATAGTCACCTAATTCAACCTCCAGTATTCTATGCACAACCTCAGACCATAGTCTACATTTTTGGTGAACAACACTAGAGCACCCCATAGTGACACACTGGGCTGGATAAAACCCTTTTTCATCAGATCACCTATCTAAATCCTCAACTCCCTCAACTCAAAAGGTTTCATCCGATAAGGATCCATCGAAAATGGATAAGTACCTATCTATAATTTTATCCCAAACTCAACATCACTTCAAGGGGGTATCATCAAAACCTCCTCATGGAAAACATCCAAGAACTCCCTAATGACTATGGGAACCTATACCATCCCAAAATATACTGATTCCACAGACAGATCATCCAAAAAAGAAAGAATGGGGTCAACACACTGACTAGACACCTGAAAACCCCACTCACCAATGGAAAGCACATGCTAGCCTTCTAAAAAATACAACATGACTCTCCTATAGAATCAGTTGATAACATCACATATGGAATATAACTTTTCATTTCCTAGAAGGATATAGTATGGATATATCTATAACAAGAAGTGATCCCCACAGGACTGATGCAACCCTATCATCAGTCTACACCCCTGACACACATCAAACAAGTTAGTATAGCTTTTAACTAGTTTAATCAACACCAGGGGCATGGGAATCCTCCCTATGTAAAGTCCCATAGCATGTTCTATAGAGGTTTCTACAAAGGAGTGAAAATATCCTCACTCAAACAAGGAACAAACAAGGGTACTAAAAAACTGATCGTACCTATAACGATCTCAGGCCCCTATGGAGCTACTACCTCCACTAAATGCAACTGACCACACTTAACTCCTATACTTATCAACTAAATACCACCTACATGGAAACTCTAGGTTTAAGGTACCTAAACATGAGAAGCATTCTGAGGTTATCCCCTACCTACTCCATCTCCCCTCATTGTAGGATAAGCCCGCTGCCCCTGTTGCTGAAACTGTCTCACAAAAAACTATTGTTGAGGATAACATTGAACCTGTACACCTCCACCAAATTGTTTTTAGAAATACACTGGGAACCAGTTTTGAAGATGGCCTCTATCCCCATAGAAGAAACACATTAGTCCCAATCCCATAAGAAAGTCATAGAGAACACTGGCTCCAGATGGTTGAAAATAAAGTTGTTAAGGTCATCTCCCCACCAGTCTAAACATATAAGTTCATGGTGCATGAGACCTTCCACTAAAAACTCTACCTCTTGAAGAAATCTACAAACTCCCATGTCTTGGTAGACCTCCTCGCATATTCACCCTCTCAATCACCTCTTTCATCTTCTGAACCTCCAAATACATTGGCAACATAAAATGAGTAACTTCATACTAGATTGAAGGATTATCTTTCTTCTCAAGATGTCTCACACAAGAATCCTCATCTGGAAATATATTTGGGGAAAAACAAAGGAGATCCTTGAAATTGATCCCCAACTCCCACACTGACATCCTCTCCTAGTGAAGGGATAGTAGATCATACCTCTTCTCATCATTCATGTTCGATGAAAGGAACTATGCTCAAAACTCCTTCCTAAAGGCTACCCACAAAACATATGCCTCATTCCATTACACGAGATACAATTTCCACCACTGATTCATAACACCCCACATATGACTAACTACCAAAGGAAACCTATACTATATTAGGTACCGGATCATATCGAATGAAATCTCAAGAACCTCTAACCAACTCTCAATCTCCATGTCAAAAACATTTCCCTTGAGATTTCCCAAAGCATTCCAATAGAAAGAACACAATTTTCTTTTCCACTAATCATCCTCCTCAACCAAATAAACCCTACAATGATCAACTAGATCATCCTACTAAACCGCTACTGTCTGATCCACACAAGGACGATGACCAGGATCCATATATGAAAGGTAAACAAATATTTTCCACACCCGATTAGTATGTAATTTTATTAAAATTTATTTTAATTAATGTCATTAATTAAAATCATATTGATGTTAGGGTAACCTGCACCACTTTTCCAATGATTAGACACTCTCACACCCTAACAGAAGACGCACACACCTATGCCAAAAACCACATCACACCCGCACACAGCTAGGCCTTGCAACACATCTTGACCACACACACCGAGGCCCCACAACACGTCTCTCTCACACAAACCAGGGCCTCAAAACACATCCCATATCATCCAAAAGGCACCTAGTAAAGCACATCACAACTCATCCTGAAGACGCCTTGGAAACAAACCAACTCACCCATAGACACATGGGATACCACATCCTACCACATCATGTCCGAAGAAACTTGGGTTGTCACCACCAAGAAGAATAAGTAGGGAAGAGCGGGTGGTCAACAACCCATCCTCCCATCGGGATGTTCGGAATGATACCCTCCCCCAAGAAAATGGAGGGTGTTCGGCACATAGTTTTCAACTAGGGTTGGGTGTATATAGAATCACAAGTAAAATAAAATCGTATACATATATGATATCAAACACTCATACCCAAACTATGGGTTCTCAAACAAATAACCAACTCACAACACTGCCACCTTTTTTGGTACTTCTAAATGCATAATAGAATACATCAAGCCATAAAAACCATTTCATATTCCGAACCAATTTATTAAACCATTTACAATCTATTAACCAAAACAACCCAAGACATTCTAAATTTTATTAATCAATTATTTATTCATTTCATCACTACCCGACCAACTATCAGTCATGACACAAACAAGAAAACATTATAATTAACATTGAGGAGATGAAAATTCTTGAAAAAGAATTAATATGAATTCACATTAAAACACATCATACCATGTTCTTTAGAGACATGGTGAATCTTTATGCATGTTACTCATGGATATAATCAAGGTAAAATACCCACACCAACAATATCATCATTATTAAACTCGTCTCTCTTAGATCACATACCAGTGGAACCAACCCCCAAATCACAACCCCATATGGTAACACATTACCGTACAACCAGTTCTATAACCATGATGCACAATACATATCACCCATCCCACAATCAATCAATCTCTCAACTTGAGATAACAATACACCACCCAAGCCATCCCACAACACAAAAACATTCTCAAAACCATACTACATCAAAAACCAAAACAAACCCAATGATCACATCACCCCCATGTATAAAGGAAAAAAATCTATATTTCACAATGCATCCCTTATTTAATTCCACTTATTAATTCACGGGTCATCATAGAAACTATATGATCCCCGGGCATCCATTCATTAGATGATTATATGTCATTAATCAATTTCCATATATAAGGGTCCAACCAAAAATGAGTAACATGCATTACATAAATAATTAATTGCAAAAACAAGGGCCCCCAATGACCACAATTTTCAGTGTGTAGTTATCTTAAAAAAATCATAATATCAGCATAAAAATTTACAAAGATGGATCATGCATCACCGTTCCCAACCCCATATATATTGATCTCAAATTGGTTTAATTATCCTTGTTAATCCATATAAAAGTAACTTCACATGGGAAACATCAATATCCCCACCCCCACATGATTCTTAAATATGAGAGATAAAGGAAAAACTACCTTAAAATGGTATCACGGTACTTCTCATGAGAATGGACCACATGAGGGATCTTTGATCACCTCTTCCATAGGATCTGCATCTATCTGAGGATGTCGAGACACCACAGCACCAACAACAACTGAATAGAACCCCATTAGAACCATGGTAGATCATCCTCCATCACATTGAGAGAAGAACAAAAGGAAAAGGATATCAACCCTAAAAAAACCACATAAATAGAGGAATAATACACCTTGAATCAAATAAGGATTGCTATAGATTGAGTAAGAGAAGCTAGAAATCAATCCTTGGTGTAGGATTTACCATAACACTAAATAGGGGTATTCAAGTTGGGGTCAAGGGAGAGTCACTTTCAGCTATAGGGTTTCACAACCTGAGTGGTAGGAAAATTATTAAAACATTATAGTTGTGGGGTATTAAACGACATGTAACCCCCTTTTACAATGTATAATGACTTGAGGTTGGTTTCCACTAAAAACCCCCATATCCTTTTGATTTATTTTATTTTTAAAACCCCAAAAATGTTACACGTAGTGAACCACATAGAACAATATATTAAACCAAACTTCATACTTTGAAATGTATTTACATGACATGTAATCCCTACAAAAACTTTGTTGCACCCTCAAATCCCTTGAAAACTCTGAAGACCTCCTCCAAGCATCTACAACAACCAAAAACCATCAATTTAACGGACTTGTATAGCACGGACCATTACAGGTAATAACTTTGAAAAGGGCATGTTGGTTTTTAAATAAATATACACATGCTGTATAAAAAGATGTATAAATTCACAGATTGTTTTACAATCATAAGGGATATGATTTTTCTGATCATATAATATTTAAAAACCTCTATGAAGTATTTATTTTATAGTTACATTGAGAAACTAGGTTGATAAGTATAATATTTCCCATCATAATATAACCTGGTTTAAAACATAAATGGTATAGGTTTAACTAAATTAATTAGAGGATAACATGAAGATTGAAAAGGGTAAATGGTTTTAAGTCCAAATACCTTTTATTTTATTGACAAAAAAAATCCTCCTATGATGTTAAATTTTTATCACTCACATTAATCATTTTGGTTTTAGTGACAGATGCAACAGGAAGGAACCGAGTTATACATCTGTGTGAGGGATAATTTGATAATTACAACAATTATAAACCCATTAGAATGGGATATGGACTATGAAATTTGGTTGTTATTCACAAATAACTATCATAAAACATTATTAATAATGAAACTATAGTAAAAATACTATGTGAGACGAATATGATAAGGATAAAGGCTCATGAAAATTCAAGCAATGCATATTATGAAGGAATAAAGACTCAATTTTCTTCACATAAAAAATGTGGGAACAATCACTTAGTAAATTGCTTAAAGGGTACTAAAATATTCTTTACATTTGATAAAATTGGGAATCTAGTAACAAGCTATCTAGGGAAAAAAGAAAGATTTGATCAAGGAAGGTGATATTCTTTTTATGGCTCTACCAATGATTAGATGCGTTATATTTGAATAATTTTTATTCTATGAAACTCAATGCACCAATATATGGGTTGAATAAGGAAACTAACACTAAAAACCTTCTAGATCAATGATAAAATTAAAATCCTATAAAATGACTATTTTTGAGGTAGATGGTGATTTTTAATATTGATTTTTCGACACCTTATGCCATATATGATTTCACATATAAGGTATTGAGTATAAATAGAAAATGTTTGTTGGTATAATTATTATATACATGGTATATAAAAATTCATAAATTTCTTAAGAATTTCATTGTCACGACCCGTCCTCGGGCCCGTGTCGTGACTACCCCAAGCCCGCCTTCCATAGGCCAGGGGCTGGCGACTAGCACCAAGGCGTAAATCCCAACAAAAAGGGAAGGCATTGCCTTTGAAAAGTAAAAAAGCACCACAGAGCAAGCAAGAGGAAAACTAAACACCAAGTAAAACTGTACAAGCTGTGCTGAAAGTAAAAAGGGGCCGGAAATACAAGCCCAACTGTAAAGTACAACTGAAAGGAAAAACAGCAACTAAAAAGGGAAAACTGCAGCGTCGAGCCGTCCTCCGGAAGTCCCACCTGAAGGGTGGGTACAGATAGCCTCCACTGCTCCTCGGGTCCACCTAACCGCTCCGAGTACGTCCCGCCCAGTGGTCCACCTCCAGGTACTGTCCTGCTCTGCACGCCTCCTCCACGATCAGCGCTGTCCGTCGTCTGCAACCAACACCACGAAGTGCGGGCATAGCTCGTGCAGGGGTGAGTATAAGCTACTCAGTGGGGACCCCGAGACCCCCGAAGGTCTCCCGAAATCCACAAAGGATAATCCACAAAGGAAAGATACAATCACAAAGTAACATATGACACGGCTTAGGTATATGCCCATACATATACCTAAGTCTTCAATTCCCGTTCGGCTCCAACGTCCGAGCCCAAGCACAACCCAGTCCACACAGGAAAGAAAAACGTATACCCACGCAGGATAGAGCAACACAATCCACAAAGGAGAGTAACACAAGATTCAGCTCACACAGGTATACTTATTCGGATGACGATAAAGATGATCATTGAACCATCTAAGTCGTCGGACCCACGAAAGATCGATAGGTACTAACCTTGCAGTGACCCACACAGGATCGGGCCCACGCAGGACCTGTAGAAGTTGGCTCACACAGAACCGCTGAGAGATGACCCACACAGGATCGGGCCCACACAGGACCGGGCCCACGCAGGACCTGTAGGCGCTGGCTCACACAGAACCGCTGAGCGCTGACCCACGCAGGATCGAACCCACACAGGATCGGGCCCACACAGGACCGGCAGCACTGATCCACGTAGGATCGCTGAGTGCAGTAGTCGTCGCAGTCCGCTGAGGATCTCTGCACAGTCGTCGCCGCAGTCCACTGAGGATCTCTGCACGGTCGTCGCTGTCGAAGTAGCAGTCGCAGCCAGCACTAGGGTTCCCGCACACAGCAAGCTCGTTCGGGAAGGTCCGCTCCATGAGCCGAGAGGCTGATACATCAACTGACACGAAGTCCGAAGTTGATGTATCCAAAAGTTCTGTATCGTCAACAGGAACTCAATGTCGCGGACGGCGCGTCAATCGGACGCCCGGTCTGAGAGATATTGGCATTTTCGTCCCAGGGGCCCGGTTGGTTTTTAAGGCAAAACCAACCCGACCGCACTCCACCTGCGTCCAAACCTCGGGCGGAGTATTCCAAAAGATCCGTCTCACTTAGAGGAATTCAACAAAGCTGACGGCACGTCAATCGGACGTCCGTAGCTCAAGATATGAGCGTTTTCGCTCCGAGGGCCCGGTTGGTCTCGTGTACGAACCAACCCGGCCGAACTCAAAGTATTCCGAAACTTTGAGTGCGATATACCGAAACGACCGTCTCGATCCAAGGATCGCGTTGCCGCTGAAGGAGAGTCGTTTGGAGGCACGAAGCTCAAGATACGGGCATTTGAACGAAAACGTCCGAAGATGGGAGGTACGGGCCCGGGCCGACCCGGCCCGACCCCCCCCCCCTGGGTCGGCCCGAACCGGGTCGACCCGACCCGGGTCCGACCCGGCTGGCCCGGCTCGGCTTGGCCGAGCCGCGCGGGTGGAAGCCGCGGGCGCTGACCCGTGGCTTGAGGAAGGACCGCGGCCCGCGTGAGGGCCGCGCTGGCGAGCCGCGGACGCGCTGAGCTGCGTCCGCCCGGATGAACCGGACCCGCGCGCCGCGGGTCCGTTTGGCCGCCGCCGCCGCGGCTTCAGCCGCGGAAGATTTCGTCCGGCGCGGCCGCCGGCAACTTCCGCGGGCCGCCGGCGTCGCTCCGGTGGCCCGTTTTCCTTCCCGTCTGCGCCGTTGCTCCTCCCGGGATTCGTTCTTTACTGCGGGATCATCAACCGTCCGCTGCGGCACGTTCCGTCGTCGACCGTCAAATCCGCACAAAACGAAGAACGGCGGAGGGTCGTCGGGCCGTGTTCGTTCGGCCCGCACCCTCCGCGTTAGAGATAAACAACCGGGAGAAAAACGATCAACACATGATCCAACAATTTTAATTAAAATAAAATTGTTCATTGAAAACCAGATTTTTAATTTTCAAGAACGTTCATGAGAAAATTAAAAAGGGGTAATTTTCCAAAATGAATCCCTACCTTGATGATCGTCGTGCGCGGGCGTTCTTCGCGGAAGAGACCGTCGCGGAAGAGATCGATCGTCGCGTCGTCGCGGGGAGGCGTCGCGTCGTCGCGGATTCCGGCGTTGAGTTGGCGAGCTCAACGAATCAAGAACAACAGATTTAAATTATTAATATTTAAATCTGTGTTTCGTTTAAAACCAAAGAAAAGAACTTGAGAGGAAATCCGAAAGCACTCACCTCGAATGGTCGGTGATCGGAGATCGGAGATCGGAGATCGGAAGAGCGTCTCGGGCGAAGGCGTCGTCGATTTCCGGGTTCGGCGTTCTTCGCGTTCTTCGCGTTCTTCGCGTTCTTCGCGTTCTTCGCGAGGGAGAAGAAGTTGCGAGGGTTCTCCCAAATCTTCTCAAGCGCAAATAACTAGAGGTTAAGCGTTGGTCTTATTTTATTATTACGCCAACGAATTTGAAAAACTGGTTAAGAAACGATCCATCAATTCGTTGAATTAATTCAACGAAAGAAACTACCCATTTAATTCATGAAGGAAACATCCCATTTAATTCACGAAAGAAACAGCCCATTTAATTCACAAAATAAACCTCCCAATTAAATGGTCTGTTAAGAATTTAGAAAACGCGTCGGTTGACTTTCATTAAGACGGGTTTTCACGGGTGCGTTTCTTAGCGGAAAGAAACGGCGGGGCTCGTGCGGGCCCCACCTCACAAATATCCTACCAAGGGGGTAGGATATTTCTGGATAGCATCCTATCCAGTTCAACTCAGTTCAAGCCTCCTTTAAGTGGCTTCAAGTGGCTTCCAAGTGGCTTAAGTGAAATAAAATAAAGCTGTCGCAAAATTATTTTATTTCTTAACTTTAAGCCCGAAAATTAAAAACCACACCCGTGCAAACGCAACTCCGGAAGAGGCGTTTCTAAGCGAATACCGGCGCTGCGATTTCATCGGTGCCCTCAGAATTCGATTCCGGGCACCGGTTCAAAAGTTAGAAAAACCCGCTCGTCCGTTCACTGAACGTACCCGAGCCAAACTTCAGAAAATGATTCCGGGCACACTGGGCCTCGGAATCAGGCGCCGTCAGAAACTGCGTTCTTGTAAAATTCCAAAGAAAATTAAGAAAAAAATTTCCATGAAATTTATGGGTCTTTACATTCATTCCTTATAGATTTATATTTTCTTCACATGTAATGATTCTATTAGAAAATGGTCATCTCTTTTTATAGAGGGGTCATATCAAATTGCTTATAGAAAAATATCACATTATATACTAAATTAAACCATGATCTACTATTAGTCTATTTTTAATTTGGATCACCTTATAGAAATTTCTCTCCTAATTTATATTTTTAAATTCTGAGGATATAAATTATTTAAGTGGAAAGATGGTAACAACATAATATTTTAATAATTGGCTTCATCTATTAAAGTATGATATGTTTAATATCTTTCTCGACATGAAACACTAAAACAAAATAAATATAAGATATATTTAAACCATAAAATACATGTTATTTAATTAATAGGTATGAATATGTGTAACCAAATTATGAAATATATGAAAATATTTTTTTATATAAAGAGTATTTTACACAAATTCAATTAATTAATTTTTTAACAATTTCTCCTTTGATGCATTTTACAATTTATGAAAGAAAACTATGTATATTGTTATTAAATTTTTAGTTTAATAAAATATAATATTTATTGATTAGTTATAACTTAATAAAAGTCTCATAGAAATTATGAATATGAAACACTAGCATTTAAAAAAATAGTTTCTTATAAAATCACTTTCTCATTGTATTTTATTATTTTATCTACATAAAATAGAGAATTATAAAAATTTTATTTTAAAAAATAAACTTAACTTTTTAATTTTCAATAAGAAAATTTATATACTATAATTTTTCATGTGTTTTTCTAAAATAAATGACTTCTAACTAAATAATGAAACATGCCTTTTTTTAATACCGTCAATTTTATGAAATTATGAATTCAGAGATTTTGAAAAATTTTTACTATAATATATATATATATATATATATATTAAATTAAAATGATTCATTTTAAAATACTATTAAATATTAATAAAATCGATATATAACGTTTTATAAAATTTGATAAGATTTTATAATAAACTATTTTTCATCTCTTTCTTTAATTGTGTTTGAATACAGGAAAAATTTGGTTATATATTTTTCAAACTATAAAATGATTCTTATTGGAAGAATAATCTTCCTTTAAATTTCATTTTAATTAATAAAATTTATATTTTTTTCCTGTAGATAAATAGTATGCTTAAAAATACACTTTTCTTACAAACTAGTTTTTACACGTTATATGCACTAACGTTAAGATTATTTTTCCAACAAATATAAAGATAATTTTATAAAATGACTCTTATATTTGGGATAGTTATGATAATAATATTTAATATTTCTAGTTTCATTTTAATCTATTGAATTAATATTATTAGGATTAATGCTAATTACCATGAAAATAGTGAAATAATTATTTTATAATTATTGTTTTATTAATATTGTTGAATTTAAATTGAATAAATTAAAATTAAATCCAATAATAATTAATAATATATTATATATATACACTTAAATAAATATACTAACGCTCATTTAATTTCTAATTAATACTAAATAAGATTAAGGATACATAATGTCCAATATGGAATTTTTCTGCTAAAACAGCTTTTTTTACAATTACCTATTTTAATTAAAAAAATAATTTTATAATACTTATAAATTTAATTTTATATAATAGATGTTAAATTGCATTATATAAACCCATATTTTTTTATATGGTCTATTTTATATTTTTAATGAAATATAAAATCACATATTTAAAAACTACTTACCTTGTTTAAAAGTAAAAGAGAAAAATATAAAAACATATTGGTAAAAACCCTATTACATAATTAACAAATTTGTGGAAAAAAATTACAATATTTATAAAAAAAATACCCCCAACACTCTATTATTTTGAAAATTTTGATCCATTTATCATATAATAGTGAAATTTTATCATGGAAGTGTAAAGGGTATTCCCAAAAGTTCCATTTTCTTCACTTATAAATTAGGATCACTTACAATCCTATGTGGTTACACCTATCATTCAAAATTAACATGAAACTATGAAAAAATATCCTCTGATTTATTTCCCTCACACTTTATTAATCTCCAAGTTACACTAAGTTTTTCTAATCCCTTAAATTCAAGGGAGTTTTCCACGAAATGATCTAGTCTCCAATGTAAGTATTATATTTTTATTATGTTTTTTTCATTAATATTACTCTTAAAAGTATCTTATATCCATCATAATATAATTAAATTAGTATCATTATTATAATTATATTTTATTATATTAATTTAATAACTAATATTTATTCCTCTCCATGAGCTATTAAAAAGTAAAACATCAATAGTGAGTTATGTGAACTACCACCTTCACAAAGTGAAAACATCTAGTTTTTATCACCACAATTCATTGATAATTATAAGGATGTGATGGATTAATAAATAATATATAAAATATAAATATTACTCTCAAATTTTACATTTTTATTTACATTCTTTCCATCTCATTCATTGATAAATGGAAACATTAATCAAGCGTATGTGTGAACTATCGTCTCCATGAGAAATGATTTTTATTTTTCAAAACCACTCATCATGGTTGGATTTTAAAATATATTTAATATATAAAAATTACATTAAACTAATAATATTCATGATATTATGAAACTATATTATAATTATTTTGACAATGGTCAACATACGTAAGGAGTAATGGTAAATTGACCTAACAACCTAAAGTAATAGATGTAGGCAAGAAAACTATATTAAAAAATTAACATATTATAGTTAAAAGATATTCGAATGAAAAATATTGATGAATAAGGTTCTTGGTTATATATCTAATGAAATTAATTTAATTATTCATGATGTTAAGTACAATTTTAAAATGCTTTTCAACATGAGGTAAGGGTTTTATATCCCAACTTTCACCCATTGAGGAATATTTAATATTATACACCATGATTTATTTAGAATGGTGAATATACTACCACATAATTTTATTGAATCATGAGTATATTATATTTTATGATATTTAATATTATATTAAATTTTCTTATATCATGGGGCTTTAAGAAAAATATTTTAAAAGAAGTAATGCCTTCCATCTCAATTTATTTTAATTGAGACATGTTTTAATATTATAAAACAATTTCTTATTTATATGGTTTATATAATGAACAAGAATGTATTTTGGAATAATACATGATTTAATTTGTGGGATTTATAGATCCATATAATTTTTCGTATTCCAATGTCATTTGATTTAGAAATAACTAAAGGTATTAGGGACATTCAAATTTCCATCATATTTATAAAGTTATAATTTTTTTACATGAATTTAAGATTTCATATGATATGTTATAACCTATTTATATCATGGGAGATTAAATTTTTATTTAAATATTCATTTACGGTTATTTATAATCATTTTTTAAAATGAAATTATGTTAAAAATAATTTTCAAATATTTAAATGACAATTTCCCCTTCCTTATCAATAATTTCCATTCCCACCAATGTTCTACTTTTTAATACGAAACATAATTGTTTTTTACCTAATATTATCTTAAAATTTATCTTATACTATTTTCAATATAATATTTTATAATTTTATTTTATGATTTGGGGATCCAAAAACTATTTTCTAAAACATAAAAAGGAATCTTTCATACCTCATTTTTGACTAGTCGATTACGTATTCTATTTCTTTTTCTCGCTTTTATACATTAATTTTCAAATTTACCTATCACTTTGTTTTATATATGTTCTTTATAAATATACCTAGTTAAATATAATTTTAAATGTTAGGTTTTATACATGTTTTTAGTTCCCTTAAAAATTCTCACTTTAAAGTAAACATTATTTTAGAAAACCTTCCTATTTCTTCTCTCATGTCATGCATCAACATCATCAAATGATTTTAAATGAATAATATATTATAAAAATATAAATTATTTTACTAAAACTATTCTTTATTCAATTATAGTTTTATGTAAAATATTAAGGTCTTTCATTCTTTAAAATATCAATTATTTAGTTCATAGAACCTCCACCTAAGTGTTTCACTTTTATTCTTCCTTCTTCATTATTTCTCATGAATTTTATAAAATATAACACTATTTTCAAGACCTATATCCCTTTTTAAATAATAAAATATTCACATAATTAAATTCTTCAACTATTTGTAATACATTTAATTTAACCTCCTTTTATGGCTTGAAATCAGAATTTTGGATCCCACTTCCTTCTCATGGGGTTTTATATAAGTTTTATTTTTCTATGCCTATTATTTTAGAAACATTAGACCTCTAGATCCATTCAATGTATTTTTGTGAAAGTCTGTATTAAATCATGAAATATAGTATTTTAAGGATTTTGTTTCCATAGGTAGAAAAATATATGGATATGTAAAATCATTATATTTTATGAAACATTGTGATAAAATAAATCCGTCACCAATATATAGACCAAAATGTTGAAATAATTGTTGAATATGTATCCTATATCAATGAAGAAAAATTAAGATGCAAAACCCATTACATTTATTCATGATAAGTCAAAATACACTTTAACCTAAAATATAAAAAATAACTATATTAATTTTATATTTCATAACCTTATTCACATATATAAAATTTTATTAACTTCATGTATAATAATTTATTACAAATATATTAGTTGTATTTTTTGTCGTTATTTGATGTTATTAGTTTCGATTGTTTGTTAAGTATTAGTTTCATAACAAAGGTGTCAATTATTTTTTATAGATTCAATGTTCATCATTATGAGATCAATATATATACTATAATATATTTTTTATAATTACTGTTAAGGATATAATTCCATTGAATAATTATTTTAGTTATAATTCATCACGATCAAGTTGGTAGTGAGTTTGTTTCATAAATTTTTAACGAATAAAATGTGGTATTAATAATAAGTTAGATAATAATATAATAATTCAAGAACCATAAAAAAATCTCTATAATTTATAATAGAATCAGTACATAAATATCTATAATAATCTGTGATTGAAATTTATATCATTGTTCTAGTGGGTTGTTAAACTATCCCAAACAAGAAAAAATTATAATCTATGTGTGAGTATATTCAAGAGTGAAATTCAATTGTAATAATATGATTTTAACATAAGAATAAGGATATTATTTATATATTTTTATGGTGTTTAATAATGTTAAAATATAGTCGGATAAATAATAATCCACTAGTGTAAAAACCCAAACATGTTACTCTCATGGAGGCGGTAGTCCTCACATAAGCAAAGATGACACGTTAATTTTTTATAGATCACAGGGAAGACGTGGAATTTTATATAATTTCATAATCATAATAATGTTATAAATATCATATTAATATATTAAATATAATTTTATAACCATCTAGGTAAGGTATTAATATAACACCCTAATATTTTATGGTATGTATCTTCATCAAGAATTTCAATTAATTAGATAGCTTATATTATACACAACACTGAGTCACTATGAAACAACACTCTATTATTAAAAATATATTATAACGTAGAAATTAAAAATAAATTTTCCACTTATATGAATTGAATTTTAAAAAAATTACATACATGGTTGTGATCAGTAAGATATTTATAATCTTATTGGATCAACTTAATTTTTCGATGAATAGTAACTTGACCCTTTGGAATAGTAATGTACCCATATGAATACAAATATAACCCTTATGAATAGTAGATTGTCCAAATGAATAGTAACCTCACTCAATAATATATAAATAAAATTTATGAACCTTATAAATGAAAGTATGATATAATTATTTCATAGTATAAGTAAATGAATATTTTAAAAAATTATTAATCACGGGTTGGTATTTTTATGGAAAATAAATATTTCATTACAATTTTATAATTAATAAATTTATTTAAAAGATAATTTATTTTCAATATATATATATATATATTTTCTTATGACTTCAGGACAATTTAATGAGACCTTAGTTAATTTTTCATGGAATTATAAAATGAGTTATCATTTTAAAAACTATATTTTTTGAGTAAATGGTAATTTTAATTAAAAATTAAATTTATCATATTTAGAATTTTTTTCATAAAATGGAGTTTATTTTTTAATTATACACATAGAAAAATGGTTAGGGTTAAGTGTTGTGATTTTTCTAAAAAACAAGAATTTTTTATGAATAGTAAAATATGATAATTTATGATAAATGTTAAATACATGACTTATGGAGTCTTGTATGATGATTGAATGATGTAAGAACTATTATTTCAAACTAAATTTCACACATTACTATATTTAGTCTTAATAATTTTCATTATTTCTCATCTTGAGAAAAATAATAATATAATGAATAAAATAATGAGAAATCACCCCTCTCCTGCACTATAAAAACAATGCCTCATCCCCTCTTCTCCTCACACATATAAGACTTGAATATTTACAAAATGATTCCCAAATACTCTTCCCTAGTCTCTCTCCCATGTCCAAGATCTCTTGGTCTTACTAAAAGGAAAAAATATATTTCATTAAGGAGGTTTTCAAGGAGGATAATTCAAGAGGTAAATCCTCTTCCTTTTTCTTTTAAATTCATTTCAATTTATTTTCATTTGAATTTCTCTCCTAACATCCTCTATCCAAAAGAGCATGATAAATCCAGTATTTTCTATATACTGTAATTATATCATGTTAATTTAATATCCTTCATCAAACTTATTTCTCTCTCTCTCTTTTATTTTAAAAATGAAATCATCATCTGTGAGGTGTCGATTTACATCCTCCATGGATGAAGGATTTTCAACCTTCAATTAATCCCTCAAGGTTGGTCATGGAAAAAAATTATTATTAAAATAGGTTTTGAAATATGTATGAAATCCTATGTATTGTTCTATAACCATTATATATACATAGTATTAATGAATTAAACAAAACTAGTGTGTGATGATCGAAAGAACACTAAAATAATATAAGCAATTATCACTAAAATTTTATCTAATAATTCATTCTCATACCTTATAAAAAATGATATATATAATAATTTACAATTTTTTCAATCATTAATAAAATATAATTTTAATTCTGTCAAATTATACCCATTTTACATGAACTTCATTACATGTATACAAGTAAATTGGTCATGAAAACCAAGGAACGAATGATCCCAAGCGGTAAAATTGTATCACATAACTCATCAACAAGGCCATAAATGAACTTAATAATATTATAATTAATTAGATACATTTATTAAAGTTTTTTCATTAATTAGTTAATGGATTTAATCTAATTATCCATGACATTAAGATCAAGTGCAGAACATATTCAAAAATAAGGTAAGGGGGTTCTCATCTCACTTTTATTTCTATGAGATTTCCATTATTCAAAACTTATTTCTTATATATGGTATATGTATACATCCATTTTATATATAATATCATGGTTCTATTTATATTTATTGTATCAAATGATTCATTTAATGATTCTTAATTTTTTCCATACGATTCAATTGACTACAATGTGGTAAGGGATTTTTTCTCAATTTCCATTTCATTGAGACTTACATGGTATTGTGCACATAATCCTTTTTATGTGGTGTATCTACTTCCCCTTTGAGAATATTTTTTATTTGAAATTATATTTCTAGTGAATATCTGTAAGGACCTGGCCTCAAACATTACATAATCTTGAATTATGTCTAGAATTCACATTGAGGATCTTTTCAGGTTTAGAGTTTTAGAGAATTAGGCCATAACTATTACATAACAACTTGAATATTAGATGTATACACTAATACTCAGTATCCATTTTTCATAAAATAAAAACTCTTAAAAAGAAACATGTATAGTTCCAAGTTTTAGACAGCATGACTTTTCCTTAATCCCATACTTGACCCTATTCATCTTTAAGTCCTGTGGAAAACATTTCAAAAACGTGGGATGAGCATAAAAAGATCAGTAAGGGTTATAAAATAAGGAAGGAAAACATTATCCCATAAATAAATACAAATCAATGAAACCATACTTTTCAATCATAACATACCTTACGAAATCATAAGATTTATGAATAACACACACAAATCATAAATCATAAAGGTAACTTATAAAATTAATAATATAAATACATTTTAGCTATCACAGCTAAATAGGGAGTCACATTTGGAATACCCATCACAGTATATTCTCTAAATCTCTTAGGAGAAACATTCACGTTAACCTCTGTCACGTTACCCAATGCATTGGAGAGCTATCTCGGACTCACCCATCCTAAGTTTATCACGGAACCACCAATATATGTAAACAATTCTCAATAACCATAAAATAATCAAAACACATAGGACAAGTATAAATGAAATATAATATTTCCACATTCCAATATATCAAATCAATATATTGAAATTAAAAATGCTTTATCAAACTATTTTCAAAACCATTTAAAACATTTAATAAAGTGATTTTTGAATCACAGTGTCCCATACAACTGTGAATATTTTAAATGAATTAAAATTATAAACCATTAATGTACTAATAAATAAATACAAAATACCATTTTTAAAACATGAACATTAATGATAAATATTTAGAAGAATAAATCTTTAAAACAATATTTTAGTTAAAGAGTTCTTAACCAAATGAGATATGCTTGAATAAAAATATTTGAGGAATAAAATTCAATAAAAACATTATAATATCATGATAATAAATGGATTCATGATATAATATGCCAAATGACAGTATATACACCATATAAAAGTGAATTTGTGCTTAACAACAATGAAGTCTCAATGGAATGTAAATTGAGACAAAATCCCTTATAAAAATGTATCCTTAGATTAAGGATAAATCAATTACATAATAATGTGTAAAAAATATAAATAAAATCAATATTATTGGGTATTCTTTATAAATAAATCATAGTAAATTCACACATGTTCTTTTTAATACAAAACTGATGACTTGGATGTTTAACTCAATGAATGAAAATTGAGTTAAAATTACTCTTATAAAGTTCATATCAATGACTTGAGAATTTATCAATGAAGTGATTATGTGTATCAAAAGTATATAAAAATGAAGGGAAGTGTAAATTACAACATAAATAAATAAATAGTTATTCCACACATAATCATAGCATGACATAATTAAGAATTAGAAGATTAACCTAAGTAATGTAAATTGGGTTAAAAGGTTCCCTTACCGATTTGGTAACTTACGAAACATACAACCAATGAAAGGAAGATCATAAAATGAAGATATAAATAACCATAAATTTAATTATATTACACAATGAATACAATCATGGTAAGTAAATATACCACAAAAAATTAAATAGTGGCAAATATATCATGAATCTCACGGGAATAAAAAGTGAGATGAAAATCCCTTACCGCGTTGTAATCAATCGAGTCGTATGAACAAAAGTTAATAACCACAAACTGATTCATATAATAACATGAATATAAAGAGGGGAATGATAATTTATATCAAATTTCAATACACAATACACCACATTCAATAAATTAGGGGTGAACAATGGAAATCTCAAGGAATTAAAAGTGATATAAGAAACCCCTTACCTTGTGTCCGACTTGACATGCTTATTCCTTGTTCTTCCTGAATAATAAACTTAAGTTAATTTATACTTGATTAAGAACTCTTTTTAAAGTTTATTATTCATTTTATATCACTTATTACCATGTTATAAACATTATGTAATCATTTAAGTTAATAATGGTCATTTTGTCGATATTTGGTACTTAAGTCAAAAATGAACACCTTATAATTACAAGTTGTCCATGTGGTCAAGATTCCATTATATCTAGAATTATATTCATGATTTAGATATCATATATATCATATATATATATATTATATATATGTATTTATAATAGTACATAAAATTTAGAGATAATAAATGAAATGCACCGTTCATGGAGACAGTAAGTCATACGTACGCATGAATGCTACTTTCATTTATATTTCTTATTTTAATTGAATGAAAAATTAATGATAAATAGTTATATTATAATTCTATTATAATATCATATATAATTTCAATAACTCCATCCTTTATATTTCCCACGTATGGTATGAAAAAGTCATGTTAATTTGAGGGGGCGGTAGTCCGCACTTTCTCAAATGAAATTATCGTGTTTACTCATAATGGAAACCATAAAGGTATGCTATAAATAAAAAATACAGAAGAATAATGAAAACATAAACATAATATATATCATATATAAATACATTACTATCATAATGTCCACCATAAGAGGTGGTAGGAGATAATTGAACAATTATCGTTTCGTGAGGCGTTAGTTTTCCATCCACAAAAATTGTATGTTCTTTACCCATTTCAAAGAGGTGTGTATAAGTGTAGTTAGAATACTTCTCATAAAAACAACCTAGTGTATTTAGGATACTAGTGTTGTTATAAAATAAAGGAATAAAATGAGTTTACGGGGGTGGATATGTAAAATAAAACAAAAGGACTTGAGAGAAGACATTACCTTTAAATTAGGTATCTCCCTTTGGTTTGAACCAAAAGGTTTACTTAAAGTGTATTATGCCTAAGTTAAGGATTCTAGGAGGAATATAGGGATACTGAGAGCTTATTTGGGCAGGGTTTGGACAAGAAAAGGGGCTTGAGAGGTGTGAGGAATGGGTTAAAAGTGGTGTCCTTTTATAAGGGGGGAGGGGCTCTTTAGGAAAGTGTGAAAATATTATTTTATTATATAATGATTTTAAGTTTAAAAAGGTCAAAAACTAATTAAATTAGAATATAAGATGACTCATGGTCGTAATAAAATCATCCAATAATAATTTTACTGGTTTTAGATATTATTTTAATCTTTATAATCTTATTTATTTAAATCCTTTATTAATGAGGTAAACACTGCATCATTATTGTGTCATCAATAATTTTATTTATTTGATGTCTAAAATTTATAAAAAAAATAACATGATGTAGGAAATATTTTTATATTTACAAAGAATTTTTATATTCTAAGATATAACTTATATAACCCCTTGTAAAAATTGATTTACTAAATGATATTTGTTTATGTCATTTTTGTCTTTACTTTAAATTAATTAATATAAAGTGTCATTATCACTCTTAAGTGGCTCCATGGGGTCCTAAAATCGACCC
The DNA here is from genome assembly GCA_963277665.1 of Viscum album. NCBI lineage: Eukaryota > Viridiplantae > Streptophyta > Magnoliopsida > Santalales > Viscaceae > Viscum > Viscum album. The sequence goes on from OY728161.1 coordinate 1,476,870,928, forward strand.
AAGGATTCCCATGGTCATAAATGGATCATAAAATAGTATTAGAACACATGTTAGGGTAATTTTATATTATTATAATAATATTTTATTACCCTTATTTACCAGATTTATCCTTTAACCATGGTAAATACAATATTTACAGAAGTAAATATTCATAATGTCCAAAAATAAAGGTTACATATTTATAAAATTTGGACCTCATGATTCCAAATATGGAATCCATTTTTCCAAATTCAAAACAAATAAGTGGAAGAAATTAATTTAAAATTAATTCTCATTGTCAAAATAAAAAACATGTTTATAAAATAATAACTATCAAAAGATTGACATTAGTTTATGTCCAATTTCAAAGTGAAATTACTTCCAATGAACAAAATAGGATTAAATGGTAAAAATATAATCTAATTACACTTTAAAACTATTTATAAAGATAATCTATACATATAAATAAATTAGATTAAAAGTTAGTTTTGAATTAAAATAAAGTATTTTTCACTATTCATAAAAAATGAACTTTATCAGAAAAATACCAAAATTTTATCCAAAGTGGAATTTGATGTCCCTATTTTTAAGAATAATATTATTTTGTCAAATAGAACTTATAAATGTGACTAAAACTATATTTAAAAAGGGTTCTCCATCAAAATGTGGTAAATCGACCTTTTAATGAATATTAGAGTATTTATGCTTAAAATCAAATTCTTTATTATTTTTAGCATCTAAAATTTATTGGATAAATGTAAAAACATTTAACAAAAATTTATATTCATATTGTAGTTAGTTATTTCCATTCCCACCAATAAAATGGCTAGGTGTTAACTACCATTTAAAATTATATTATTATTTTTCAGTATGACTCATCATTGTGTGCAACATAAGATTTCAAAGAAACTCATTGTTGTATATCGAGTACGCCATCGAACATAGCATCCCCTTTAAAGTAAAATTAATAATTAATTTAAAAATATTAATAAATATGAAAACTTCATGTTCTTTATTTACCTGGGATGTTACAATATCCATATTCTTGTATCATGGATAGGATTATTTTCTTAGTCGTATAACATTTTACATACATCGATTATTTTTTAATAGTGTTTTAAAAGGGGAAATACTAATAAATACATATCCACTAATCAATATAGATATTTAAAAGGCATATTTTTCATGTATAAAATCTATGTATAAATATTTCTTGGGACTTACAGTGATGGGTGTGGTCTTTTATAGCCCCTCTATGTGTCGACATGTCTCATAAGACAAAACAATTAGCGACAACCCCTTCAAGTTTGTTTCCAAAACATAATCAAATGGGTATCTACCCACAGACATAAAATTTATCTATGGTATAATGGATCATATTCCAGATAAATGATGTATAAATAATAATCAATCTCTTTATTAAGTATTCAATTATGACTTTCCATGAGTTTTTTACTAAGAAAAAATCTATGGATGCATTTTCATTTTCAGTTTGTTGGTGACGTGTGTTTTTCAATTATCCACCATGTCAAATTGATTGTGTCTAATTGATTATTATTCACTTATTATTTATTCATGATTCTACTATATGTAACTCTTAATGATTATTTGATCACACCATGTCATTTTTTTCCTTCCCCGGGTTATGAAGAAGAGATCATTTATTGAGTTTTCAAGTATTAAGTTTATTATCTTTTGTTATATATTATATTTTGTTTTCTTTCCCAATGTAAAATGGGTTCCAAGTCAATATCTAGTTTCTTAAATAATATTAAACTGGTCGGTCCTTTGGGATTTGATTCATTGTAATAATGGTAATGTAATAAAATAATGCACCAGCTATGGGCTTCTAGGTTTTTGGTGTTACAGTTAGTATCAGAGGATGTTTAGTGGAATCCTTTAGAACTAGATTTAGAAAACATAGTTTAGGAAATAAAACTCAAAGATAGTCATTGAGGATAATCATATAACAAAATCCTATAATTTGGGTAAGAAATATATTATGTGGGTCTTCTAAGAAAAACATCCTTATATGGAGACTGTAAGGGGATGTGGTTCTGACACAGATGAACCTAGGGGTAACAACACTAATAAGGTGTCCTGAGCCTGACTCAGGTTAACCTGGTACACGACAATGGTATTTACTGCACAGCTGGTATGACACTCTTAAGGGACATGTTTAGGATAATTCATATTTTCATTACAAAACATTATGAAGGGTTTAAAAGTAAATAGAAACCATGGTTATGATTATGATATTTTCAAGGCATAAATTTTCAATTTATGTAAACTGTTTTTCTAGTTCAAAAATAAAAATTATGATTCATAACCTAATTCAGTGTATGCCATTTTTTAGTGATTTCATCTAGTGGATAAACAGGAATAAATACCCATAGACAATTTAGGGATTTATCCCTAATCTTGTCAACACATTTAGGGTTAGAGTTGAAAAATTCATGACCATATTAGGACAACTTACTCAAGTTGTGATGAATAAACATGCTACACCTATGTTGGATCACTTTATATGATATAAGATCCCATATTTTAGTGGGACTATTAATCCATTGGTAATCTGTGTAAAGGATTAAGTCCCTTGAAAATATATTTTTGTTATTAAGATGCAATGAAAATAAAAAGGTGGTACTGGAAGTGTATTTTCCCAATGTTGATGCTGATCAATTGTGGTATTTGTTCTAGGATACTATTGAGGAAGATGAAATATAAGATATGGAATGGAGAAATTTTAAGGAAGTATTCTTCCACAAATGTTTCCCTCGTGAGAAATATAGTAAAATGAAGAGAAACTTCTTAGCTTAAATCAAATGGAATAATAGATTGTTGCGAAGTATGAGGTTTCCTTCACAAGAAAATCCATATATACTATATATTACATATGTGTTTTAGAAGATAATATTGATCATTTATTTTAAATACTTATGCCAAGTCTCTTAAGGGAACTGATTTCAAAAACATTTTTATCATATGATGAAATAGTATTAATTTAAATAAATATAGAGAAGGAATTTTCTAGATCAAATTTGTTCAAGGTAAATCAAGATAAGAAGATTTATTTTGATAAACAAGTAAAGAGTGAAGAATAAAATAAGAATAAGGGAATGAATAAATTTACATAATGTGAAAATTGTGGAAAGAATCATCCTATAAAATGCTTGAATGTCAGGAGAGTTTGATATATTTATGTATAAAACGTTCAATGAGATAATTAATTCAGGAGAAAGAAACAAATCAATGATGTTAAATGCTTCAACTACAATGAAATTGTCACACCCAGTTTTTTATGTCTTGGTTTTGATCTGGTTTGTTTTAAATAATGATCATTTTCATGGGTTTTGGGTGATATTAATGTTAAATTTTGATATTTAATCTATATATAATCATCATATAATGGGTTTTCTATATCTTGTTTGGGGGTTTTTGGAGAAAATGGTGGTTACTTCAAGATTTGGGCCAAACCATGATCTCATTTTCTGATTTAAAAACAAATTTTGTTTCTTATATAACTCCTTAGTTTTTCAACATATTTCAACTATTAAACTTCACAATTATCCTCCCCTGACCTATTAAAACAACAATATATATTTTTCCCCTTATTAATTCATAATCATAGTGGATTTGGGTTATTTATTCAGGTATTGGGCCATCCTGTGAGCCCATTTCCAATTTTAAAAATATATTTTATTTCTTCTTATATTATTAATTTTTTAATATTTTTTTATCATTTCACCTCTATACTGAGACAAAAAACCCTAGGTTCACCCCCATATTTCATTTTCCATCTTTGGAGCACCTCTTCATCAGTTATTAGGGTGAACTTCTTCAAGGTTTCTCAAATCTTCCAGATTTGAAGAGGTAATTTATTTTCTTCATAAATCATTCTTGTTTTACTCTTTTCCCCCAAATATTCTTTATCTAGTTCTTACAGACTTATGTAGACTCTCCATTGAGTTATAATACGTTCCCTCTCTTCTAAGGGTGTGGATCTAAGGGAAGGTGAATAGTTCTCTAGTTTTCAAGGTGAGTTTCCATCTTCTTTCTCCTCCTTCCTCCTCATCCATCCATTATTTCTTGCCTCTCTATTCTTCCCTAGCCATGAAAGACCTAGGGTTATGTTATCCCATAATTTTTTATGGATTTTTTCTAGTTTGGTGCTGGTATTCATAGGTTTAGTGTTTATAAACCCTCTGAAGGTGTTATCAGGTGTGTGTTTCCATTCTGCCTTGGTTTTGAGGTAGCTTCTCCCAATAAATTGCCTCTATTATTTAAGTTTAATATTTTTAATATTCTTATCACATTTTATACATGTATATTTATTCTATAAAACCTTTTTATGATCTATTTGTTGTGAAAAATGGTTATTTATGCATTGTTTTGTGTAAAATGGAGTTTTTTCATATAAACATACACATTGCTTGTTTAAATAAATGTTCTGCTGGTTTTCACATATACTTTGTGATGTTTATGACCTAGTTTAACTAATTTAATAAGTTTTTGGCATGAAAATTTGTCTTTATACCCTTTTAATATTAAGTAGTGTTTGTTTTATTAAATGTTCCATGACTCCTTGTCGGGAAAGTGCATGGATGGATCTTGTGTGTTCAAGGTGTTATAAAATGATTGGTTTGGCTTATGGAAAATTATGGAAGCATTTGAATCATTGTATTTTTGGGTTCCTTATTTGGGTTAAAATCTATTTTTTGGTTTTATAATGAAACAATTATGGGATTTTAAGGTTCTTTGGCATGTGTTTCCAATGGAAGGCATGTTTGGCATCTTTATAGAAATGGGTGGGTTTAGAATGTAAAATTTGAATTTTTCAGGGCTTTAAGTAAATTTTTTTTATTCCAATGGTGTTTTTACACCTATTTATGAATGGTTGAATTGGTCCTTTTGATAAACATTGTTTTTGTGAAAAATGTTTAAAGGCTCGTTTGGAATTTTTCTTATAAAGATGGTTTTCCTCTGTATTTCATGTTGTATCATTTGGGGTATTTTAAGATTCGTGAAGTTGTTTTACTAAATGGTGTTGGGGATGAAAATTCTGGTTATATATGGTATTGGTGGGTGTTTGGTCTAAAAAGTGCATTTTTGAATGGATTTTATGGGTAAAGCCTCAATAAAATTCTTGAAATTGATTCATGACAGTCTTAAGTGGTTTATTGATCCATGAAAGAAAAGTGAAACATGTTTGTGGGATTTTCTGTGTGTGTATGATTTGGGAATGGTATTTTCATGTGAAATGTCTATTGAAAATATGTGTAACTTCATTGATAACGAATATGGAAACCTGAGTATCTAGGTGGGTGAACGTGTACTAGTATGCTAGTGATCCGGAGTGGTTTTGTCCCTTTTTCACTTAGCAATATTGACATTAAAAACACTAACAAAACTATAATGGTGAGGATTAGGGACCACTAGGTTAGGTTTATGTTCCCTACTAGTGTATAATTATTGAGAATGGATATTTTTATAGTTACATTCACATCGAGTTACGAGGTACATGGGGCTCACAACAAACTAGTTCCTAGAGGTGTTCACATGACTAGTGCTCATTGCATATATTGTATTCACTATTGGAATACGGTGAATTTGGATGGAAAATTTAGTGGAATGTGTGTTTTATTTAAAATTGTACTTTCTTTAAAGAATACCCCTTGAAAATTTTTTTCATTTTGAAGTTTCATATCTTTGTAAATTGTTCTAGAATTATTGTTTATAAAACTTACAAGCTTTTGTCTCGTAAATTTCATAGCATGGAACCTTGTTTGGAAAACATAATTTTATATATTGTATTTCAAACATGAAATTGATGTTTTATTTATTTTAAATGAAGTGCATTGGGAATAGAATATCGAGCTAACCTACAGAGTATTAATAATCACTATTATAGTCTTCTTCTATTTTTATCCCTTTAAAAGTTTTTAGATTGAGTACGATCGCCTTGAGAGACATGTGATCATTATGTTAGAGAGTGATGAGAGAGGTCACATGTAGTTATTTGGTCATCAAGTCTAGTCGGTTCAGTTGTATCATTCAGTTGTACTTTCAATTTTGTTTTATAAATGATGTCAATTCAATTTTTATATAAATTTCTTTTGGGTTGTCCATTCTTACCATTTTTTTCCTTATTGTTTATATTTGGTCAAAATCATTCCATTGTATACTTTGTTGATTCTCTATATTCTTTTCACCATCCTGGGAGGATCGAGAATGCCTTTTGGGACTTGTCACAGACCGTCCCGAGTGACCGGTGCAGGGTTGATTCGGGCTAGTTCGTGACAAAATGGTATCAAAGAAGGTTGGATCTTAGTGGACCTTACTTTTTAGAGTGCACTTGTTATTTAGGGGATGTCAAGGTATATGGAGTTGTATTTTTGAAACTTGAGGGGTAGGTTTTGGAAGTGCATCATGAACTCTTTCTTGTTCTGATTCTTGGGTGTCCATAGGAAGTCTAGTTTTATTAGTTTCTTTGGTTCTTAGGGATTGTTTGGTGATTGGGATATTGAAAGGGGAGTTGGACTAATGACCTCTATGATCTCACAGGTCTTGGAAAGCCATGTGGAGTTGTTACATGGTCATAAGAAGGATCTCTGTGTTGGTGGTGTGTTTTAAATATGGCCTCCAACCATATGTTTAAGTCACCCACCGACACTAGTTCCCATTTTTGTTTCTCTTATACCTTTGTTTAATTATGAATTTTGTTTTGAAAATCCTTGTTTGAGAATTTTGGAAGTGGGTTTTCAATGCTTAATATAATAAATTTTTTATCATGTTTGGTTTTTGTGAAGCTAGTTTTTGGGGACAAAGTGGAATGATTTAATGGGATCAGATTTCCTTATTATAAACTTATGGTTTATTGAAATAAAATGGTTGTAATGAATGAATTATTTTAAGATAATTCTGAAAAAATTTCTAAAATAGGATGTTTTGGGATGTTTAAGATTGTTTGAATATGATGAATTGGTTTTGGGAATTGGTTTTGAGCAGTTGTTGTTTTCCTAAAAAGGGTTTTTTCCTTTGAGGCTATCAGATTAAGAAAAGAGACCTTGCTAAATTTTTGAAAATGGGAAAGGGGTGTTTGAATGGCATGCTATTTTTTGTAGTTGTTTTAAAATAAATGAAATGGTTTCTAAATCAAATGGTTTTTGAAAAAGTGTGGTTTGTAGAGATAATGAAAAATGTTTTGAATAAAGGGATAGGGTTTTGATGGAGACCTACAGGGTTTATTTTTCAAGCATGGTAAAATGGTTTGTTGTGTGGAAATACACAAATGGTTTTTGACTTTGTGGTTAGTGTTCCTTTGGAAGGTACATGATTTTTGAAATGGGTTGAATTTTTTGTCTTGTAAAATGAGGATGTTTGTTCTAGCCTTTGGTGTTTTTGTGGTTGGTCACATTAATGGTTTTGTATAAATATGTTGATAGATGCCTGGTATGGCATAGTGGTTTGGTTCTCAGTGTGGCATTGGAATGTTCATGTGAGTGAGACTTTATGAAACACCATTGGTGAATGTGAAAATCCACCAAGTTGGTTTGTTTTTTAAAATGTTTTAAGTTGAAATTTTTTTGTGTTTTTGTATATCGGGGTTTGTGTGCATTGATTTTTCATGTTTTAAAAGTGTGGTTTTTTGGTATGCTTCCTCATGACCTAGAAGTGATAATATTAGTATGTCTTGAGATGGGATCTTGTTATTGGCTCAGTTTTGGAGCAATGTTTAGTGGGTTTCTAAGGATATGTTGGATGTTGTGATGTGGCCACGGATGGTTCTCCATTGGAAAAACTTCCAGTTGATCGGCCAAAGGATTTTTTTTAAACATTAAATACACCTATTTGCATGATTCATCAACTCTTTTGATGGAATGGAGAGATGTTTGGGATTTATTTAAAGTTTTTATCTATTGTGATAATTATTTTGGATATAGCAGTTGTGTTTGTTGATGTTTATGTGTTTCACCATATTTCTTGTCCATTCTTCTCCTTATTCAGAGTGGGATAGAATGGGGGTTTTTATCTAGGATTTCCTATTTAGATGACAGTTTTTTGTTGAGATAGTGAGTTTCATGGGGCGTTTTGATCCTTATCTCCTAGTTGTGGCACATAATATGCTTCAAACGTTAGAGATCTATCCATAGGCCTCAGAGTGAATCTTTTCACATAGTCAGGAAATCGCTAGAGGTTTGGGGAGCATGACTAAGATCTTACCTTCACTATTGTGATAATGTAGTTTCTATGTTTTTATTGTGGTTTCTCATCACTTTGATTTTCCTTTTTTCACAATGATTGTGGTGGACTTACCCCTCACGTAGTGCCTATGGTTATGCCTCCTCTGATGTGGGTTTCCAATCAATGCTCATGTGTTGATAGCTAATGCGAATCAGGTGTGGTCTTGGTTTTACCTATTAATTGGTGGAGAGTGTTGGGTGGTTCCCCTATTTCTTTTGTGGTTTCAGTGGCCCAATGATTGGGTCCTCTTCCCTACTCGCCCTAAGTGGTGGGGGTTTTGATCCGTGCTGAAAGTTTTGGCCTAGTTATTTTCCCCTCCATTCGGCAGTGGGTAGTTTAAATGTTCATATTATAACCCTCTTAACTTGGTTTTTTAAGTTGTTGTGGGGGATTTTAGGTGGGACTATGTGGGTGAGTCTTGATTCTAGTTCATGTTGAATTATTTTTTGTTCATTTCGAGTTGGTCTCTAATGGTGGGGAGACCCAGTGTGGGTCTTAAAGATCTTTCCTTTAAGGATTTGTTAGATAGTAGTTATGATTTACTGGTGGGGAGCCCGTACTCCCCCCCCCCCTCCCAAGTCTTTGAATTTATTGAGTTCACTTTGGTTTGGTTGATCATTGGGTTCATTGGTAGAAGGACCAACAATCTGGTTCTTTTCTTGGTTGTAGAGGTGTTGGCTTGATCTTTCCATTGATTCTCAGGAAGTGGTTGTGAGTTGGTGTTTTGTTTGGGAAAAAGGCTTAAGTTCCATAAATTTTGGGTGATATTTTTTTGGCTTGAGATGCTAGATTATGTTAATGAGTAATCATTTGGTGTTCATCAATTAACTGGAAAGTGTTGTGACTTTTTGGGGGTGGAAATTTTTAATGGTGGGGAGAATTGTCACACCCGATTTTTCATGTCCTGGTTATGATCTAGTTCATTTTCAATTCCAATCCTTTTCATAGGTTTTGGGTGATATTAATGTTCATTTTTTAAGTGAAATCTATTTATAATCATCCTACCATGGGTTCTTCATAGCTTGATTGGGGGTTTTTTAAGAAAAGGGTGGTTACTTCAAGATTTGGGCCAAACCGTGAGCCCATTTCAAGATTTAAAAACAAATTTTTTTTCATTTATAACTCCTTTGTTTTTTAACCTTTTTCGCTCATTCAACTTACCACTTGGAATCCCATGACCTATTCAAACCACCATATCTATTTTTACCCCTTAGTAATTCATAATCATGGTGGATTTGGGTTATTTATTTGGGTATTGGTTCAACCTGTGATCCCATTTCCATTTTTTTAAAAATATATTGTATCTTTTTTATATTATTCATTATTAAATATTTTACTGTCATTGAACATCTCACCTGAGACAAAAAATCCTAGGTTCACCCCCATGTTCCATTTTCCCTCTTTTGAGCTCATCTTCATTGGGGATTAGGGTGAACTTTCTCATGGTTTCTCAAATCATCCAGATTTGAAGAGGTAATTTTTTTCTTTCATAAATCATTATTTTTTTACTCTATTATCACAAATATTCTTTATATAGTTCTTCCAAACCTAATTATCCTCTCCATTTAGTTCCAAGTCATTCCCTAACCTCTAAGGGTGTGTATCTAAGGGAAGATGAAGAGTTCTCTAGTTGTCAAGGTGGGTTTCCTTCTCCTTTCTCCTCCTTCCTCCTCCTCTTTCCATTATTTCTTAGATCTCTCTTCCTCCTTGATCATGAATGACCTGGGGTTATGTTATTCCATGATTTTTGACAGGTTTTTTTCTATTTTTGTGCTAGTATTCATAGTTTTAGGCTTTATAAACCCTCAAAAGGTGTTATCAGGTGTGATTTTCCATTCCCCCTTGGTTTTGAGGTGGGTTCTCCCAAGAACTTGCCTCTATTATTTAAGTTTCATATTTTTAATATTGTTATCACCTTTTATACTAGTTTATTATTTATTTACAACCTTTTTATGATCTATTTTTTTTGTTAAAAATGGTTATTTATGCCTTGTTTTGTGTAAAATGGAGTTATTTCATATAAATGTGCACATTGCTTGTTTAAAAAAATGTTCCACTGGTTTTCTCATATTTTTTATAATGTTTATGATATTTTTTAAGTAATTTAATATGTTTTTGGAATTAAAATTTTTCTTTATACCCTTTTTAATGTTAAATATAGTTTATTTTATTAAATTTTTCATGCCTTATTTTTTGGGAAAGTGCCTGGTTGGATCTTGTGTGTTCAAAATGTTATAAAATGATTGGTTTGGATTATGAAAAATGTCAACAACATGTGAATAAAAAAAATTATATTACTTATGTGAGATAAAATCTAGTTTTGGGTTTTATAATGAAACAAGTATTGGATTTTAAGGTGCTTTGGCATGTGTTTCCAATGGAAGGATTTTTTGGCATCTTTATCGAAATGGGTGGGTTTTGAATGTGTAACCTTAATTTTTAAGGGATTTAAGTAAATTTTTTGTTTCATACAATGGTTTTTTTACACTTATTTATAAATGGTTGAATTGGTCCTTTTTATAAACATTGTTTTTGTGAATAATGATTAAAGGCTTGTTTGGAATTTTTCTTATAAAGATGGTTTTCCTCTGTATTTCCTATTGTATCATTTGGGGTCATTTTATGATTCATCAAATTGATTTAATGAAAGGTTTTGGGGATGAAAAAATTATTTTGATATGGTATTGGTTGGTTTTTGGTATAAAAAGTACATTTTTGAATGGATTTAACGAGTAAATCCTCATTACAATTCTTGAAATTGCTTCATGACAGTCTTAAGTGGTTTATTGATCCGTCAAAGAAATATGAAACACGTTTGTATAATTTTATATGTGTGTATGATTTAGTAATGGTGTTTTCATGTAAAATGTTTATTCATGACATGTGTAACTTGATTGATCAAAAATAGGTAAACCTAGGTATCTAGGTGGGCAGATGTGTATTAGTATGCTAATGATCCAGAGTGGTTTTTTCCCTATTTTACTTAGCAAGTTTTAAATTAAAAACACTAACAAAACTATAATGGTGTTTATTTGGGACCACTAGGTTATGGGTATATTCCCTATTATTGGCTCGTGCATTAGAAAATATATTGTTATGGTTAATTTCACACTGAGATACAAGGTACATGGGGATCACAACAAATTAGTGCCTAGGTGTGTTCACATGACTAGTTATCATTGAATATATTGTATTCACCATCGGAATATGATGTATTTGGATGGAAAATGCAGTGTAATGTGTGTTTTATTTAAAATTTTACTTTCTTTAAATAATCCCTCTTGAAAAAAAAATTCATTTTGAAGTTTCATATCTTTGGAAATTTTTATAGCATTCTTGTTTACAAAACTTGCAATTTTTTGTCTGATAAATTCCATAGCATGGAACCTAGTTTGCAAAACATAATTTTATATATAGTACTTAAAACATGAAAATTATGTTTTGTTTATTTTAAAGTATGTGCATTGTGAATATAATATCGAGATAACCCACTGAGTTTTAATACTCAGGCTTATAGGATCCTTTTTTTTTATCCCTTGTACATATTTTATCTTGTGTTCGGTCACCTTGAGAAACATGGGATCATTGTGTTGGAGAGTGATGAGAGAGGTGACATGGATTTATTTTTTCATCAGTTCTAGTCAGTTTAGTTGTATCTTTCAGTTTTACTTTCAGTTGTACTTCCAGTTTTTTCATATAAATGATGTTGGTTCAATTTTTATATAAATGTGTATTGGGCTACCCATTCTTTCTGTATTTTTCCTTATTGTTTATATTTGGGAAAAATATTTCCCTTTTATACTCTATTGATGACATAGGTGCTTGTCGTCATCCCGATTGGATCAGTAATGCCTTTTGGGACTTGTCGTGGAGCAGCCTGAGTGACTGGTTCAAGGTCGACTTGGGCTGGTTCATGACAGAAATGAAGAATTATTCAAATCAATGTCCCTGTTGTTTGGGGAATCTATAATAGAAGAGGTCAAGGGGAGAAGTCCAAGATTATGCGATCAAAACTTCTGAGTTTTAAGTTCCTAATGATGTTGTGTAAGGTACTTTAATTACTTCCTCAAACATAGCCTATGATTTATTTTATTTTGGTTCATCACATTCATTTATATCTTCCCAATTTTCCAAGAAAAATAGATATTTCCATTTTGATTTAATAAAGGAGTTGTCAGTCAATACTCTTAAGGGAAGTATCATTGCAATAAATATGTGTTAGTAAGCCCTCTTTATAACACATAAACATACTTTATATGTTAACCTTATCATCATACCTACGATTCACTTTGATATAATCCTCGATATGAAGTTGCTTCTAAACTATTATGGACAAATTTGTTTTCAAAAGAGGGCTGTTACAATTTTTGAGAAAGGTGTAAAATCCCTCATCTTCATAGAAGAAACCACATAATCTAATTCTTATCTATATCCACCTCTAGTAGATTTAATAAATTAAATTATTGGGGTGTAAGAGAAAACAACATCTCAGGATGAGGAATGTAATCTTATAATTGAGGATGTACCAATTTTGAAATAATTTATTGATGTATTTCCAGAGGATTTACCTGGACATCCTCTATAGTGAGAAGTTGAGTTCTCTATTTATTTAATTCCTAGTGAAATACCTATATTCAATACTACCTATATAATGGATACTATTGAATTAGTGGAACTAAATAAACAGCTAGAGGAATTGAGTGACAAGTAATTTATTCTCCCTAGTTTTTCTCTATGGGGATCCCCTATTCTACTTTTCAAGAAGAAAGATGGATCCATGAGGCTATGTATTGACTATATATAAATCAATGCCATTACAATAATGAACAAGTATACTCTTCCTCATATTGATAATTTTTTTGATCAATTTCATGAAGCTCAATATTTTTTGAAGATTGGCCTTTGATCTGTATATAATTAGTTTCATGTGAGGAAGGAATATATTATAAATATATTATTTCAAATGAAGTATGGACATTATGAGTTTATAGTATTTCTATTTGAAATGAATAATGCAACCTCTATATTCATGGATCTAAGGAAAATAGTTTTCAAGGAATATTATCATGATTTTATTATGGTGTTTATTTATGATATCTTGATATATTCTGAAATCCATAATGGCTATGAGAACCACTTACAAGTTATTCTATAGACTCTTAGAAGAAAATAGTTATATGGAAAGTTTAGTAAGTGTGAATTTTGGCATAAAATAGTTTCTTTTCATTGCCAAATTGTCTTTAAGGATGTAATATCAAGGAATCCTATGAATACAAAGGAAATCCAATAAAGGCCTATGCCAAAAAAAACATAACTGAGGGACGTAGTTTTATTGGCTTAGTAGGTTACTATCGTCATTTTTCAAAGAATTCTTCCGGATTGACTAACCCACCAATCAAGCTCACATGTAAAGGGATTAAGATCATATGGACAAAATAATGTACATAATGTTTTAAAGAATTGAATAGAATATTGGTCGATGATATAATTTTTGACTCTTCCCTCTATAAGGAATGGTATGGTGATATACAGTGATGCATCAAAAAATGGAATGGGTTGTTTCCTTATGAAAAATGATAAAGTTATTTATTATGAATCAATGTAGTTAAAGACACATGAAAAAAATTATCCAACTCATGATCTTGAGTTATCATCTGTAATCTTTTCTCTAAAAATATAGAGATACTAACTCTATGTGTAACACCCCAAGCTTCCACGGTACGTTTCCCTTTGAATAATGCAGCAGCTTACGTTGTATGCAACTACAAGTTTTAACACACCACTACCAATCAAACTAGTTGTTATGAATAATAATACCCACTTTTTTAAATTTTATAAATTTTATTTTTCAAAATGGACTTCATTTTTGAATTCGGAATTTTGAAATTATCTTAGGATGAATTTTTGGTATTTTTCTGAAAAAATTCAATTTTTTATGAATAGTGAAAAATAATGCATTATTGTTTAAAACCAACTTTTTATTTAAGTAATTAGTTATTTTAACTTAATTTATTTTAGGTAAAAATATATAAATAATACCTATATATGTTCAATGTAATTCATTATAGTCATTTTATAATAAGTTTAAATATATAAATTTTATGGAACTTTTTACCGTCTTTTACCCACCTTCTAGGAGCATTTGCAAATTTGCATAAAACTTAATTTTACTACTTCTATGAGTTTAATTTCAAAAATTATAGAGATGTGGTTGAAATCAGTAAGTAAAATTTGGTTCAATAAGATGAAAATAATTTTTGGTGAATAGTAACTTTTGACTTCTATTTACCACGGTTAAAAGTAAATAGGGTAATTAAGGGTAAAACTGATATTATAATTACCCTAACACATGTCCTAATTCTATTGGATAAGTTTAATTAGACCAAAAACAACCTTAGTAATAAAATATGATCCTATTTGGTCCAATTGTATTAGATTAGTACATTTATTATTATTTTATTTAAAGAAGAGTTAAAAGAGTTAAATTCAAAGTTTAATAACTAAAACATTTTTAATATTGGGTTACACACAATATAAATTCAACTATAAATATTAATTATAAATATAAAAAAATTCATACATACTGGAATTTTATTTATAATTTTTAGACATTAAATAATTTAATTTATTTATGACATAATGATGATGTGGTAATTACCTTAATAATGAAATATTAAAATAATTGATATTATAAATATCCAAATAAATGTAAATTAATACTTCTGATGAATTACACTAATTAACTGGGATAATATGACATTTTATGATTGATGAAATAAATTTTATTCAAATTGATAAAGTTTTTATGACTTTCAAAAAAATCAAATAGTAAATAGTGTCAAAATTGATATAATTGAGTTTTTAAAACAAATAATATATTATTAATTGATATAATATTCCTAAAAATCTAAGGTTTGGAAAAAGGACTCATATAAGGTTATATATATTAATAATTAACCACTTGGGGTTCTCTTGGTAGTTTATAGTAAGTTTATTAACCATATAATATAAAAATACAAAGAGACATGGTAAATGTCAAACTATTTAACTAAGAGTTAAATCTAAAAGATAAGGTTAATATGGTGACCTAAACCTGTCTAAAACCTATTGGTTTCGAGGTTTTCTACCCATACCTACCTTATCATCTAAATAAATCATTTTGGGGCCATTAGAAACCGAATATGATTATATTATAAAATAATATTTCAAGCATTTCCTAAAGTGACCCTCACCTCTCTTATAAAAGGATACTTCCCCTTCTCTTAATTTCACACCTCCAAATCCATTTGGCTCGGCCAAACCCTGACCAAATATCCTCTCAACTATCCTCCATTCAACCTATATTCCTTACTTTGATTAGAAATCCAACCTAATCAGCCCTTTTGATCAACTCAAAAGGAAAGACCCGAAGAAGAGGTAATAATTTCACCACCCTCTTTCAAGTTCTTTTATTCTTCCACTTCCTCTTTCTTTGTTGTTTCCATACCAAAAAAATAACTCCATTACCTTATACATATTGTGATGTTATTATAAATATGGTACAAACATATTCATTATTCTATTCATCCTATAAATGACAAAGTCACCATACGTGTGTGCGTACAGCTTACCGTCTTCATGTCGTGGTGTAGTTTGTTATTCAAAAACATCATTATTTTTATGTGTATAATAATGAGTATAAATAATGTAAATAATAAATGTAACATGTTAATTATTTTATATATATTATATACCATCCTATTACATATGATTTCAGCATCAATATAATGATATTACCGCTCGTGCGTACGTACGGATTACCGTCTCCACGAACGCGATAAGATTAATTCCCCGTCGTAATAATTCAAGAATAATTTTCATTTTATGATTAAAAATAATGTTTAAGAACATAATATTTTTCTGTATATGAATCATATACATCATATCCATAACAAACATGTCTTACTTAACCAATCATATAAAGGAAAACAAATTAGTTAACACCTGAAACGATGATACTACTGAAATATTATTAACAAAGAAATATTATAGGATTATATATGGTATAATATTTATGTATATAGATCTTTTATAATTTAATAACAATGTTTTAACTATTATAAAGGATGTTAACATACCATCGACTAAGGAAAATTACAAGGTAATTCTTAATTCTATATTCTCTTTACTTATCCGAGGTTATTAATACGTAAGTATCTACTAGGACCTCTTTATCATCCACATCCGTGTTTTCATAAAAATGTAATTCAAAAAAAATTACTATTTACTATACTATGGATTAAAGTCATTTATACTCTTATTTGACCACATATGTTTTGAAATGAATCTTTTTGTTGTTTTCCAAACAAGGTACTTTATAACCTTCTCGACCAAATTAAGGTAAGAATGTCTTTTTTAACTTATATGGTGGGTGCAGCTATTTTCCGCCGTTATAACATCGTCGAAGCTTCCCATACAATATTATAAAAATATTTTCAAAATAAATGTTTGCTTTTATAATTATATGACTTTTAAATGATTTCAAAATAGAAAAATATATTTCTCTACAAAAAGTTTTGATTTCATCTATGTCAACATCCTTTGATGGATTTTAATCTTGTTTGAAGTTGATTTATTATGATACAAATATTCTATATTATATTAAAGGTTTTGTGATATGTTTGATTGTGGATGTGTTATTTTTACACCATTCATGGTTTATGGATAATGTATTGACATTTTTTATTCTATTTTTAATACGAATGTTTATGTTATGTTTAAACCTTTTCGTATGAGGAATGCATTGGACTTAGTAAGTGACGCGTGGAGCCTACTATAGCTCCTCGATGCATCGGTAGGTCTCATGAGACAAAATAGTGTTTTGGCACATGGCCTTGACAAAATCATATTTTTAGTCTTGGCACAAGGCCTTGACTATGTGGTCATGAAGTCTGGCATTATGCATTCCAACATTATTAAATTGGATTTTAATATTTCATGTGATTATTCGACTAGAAAAATATCCATGTGAATAAGTAAATGGAATTATTTGATTTATCTTTTCCATATTATGATGAATTTTAAGTTTAAAATGATTTTGGTTTAGTCTTATAAATTTCCTTAAATGTTTATGATTATTCTTGAAAGTTTATTCTATATTGTTATCCTTACTGAGCATCTGATCTCACACCTTTCTATGTTTTATTTTTCTTAGGATGCAAAGAAGTATATTATGACTGACCTACAGGGATACTCTAAGGGATGAATGTGGTCAATGGATACAATTTTGTTCTTGTTTTTCATTTTATAATGTAATGTAAAACTTATGAATGTATCTAGTACTTTCAAGGCTACTAAACTGATTAGTCTTTTGAGATTTTGATCCCTTATGATCGTGCCAATGTTATGTAATAATGCACCGAATCTGGGTAATGGGGTTGGGGCATTACACTATGGTGAAATATGTGAGATATATATGGATCACAAGAGTTTAAAATACATTTTTACATATAAATAACTAAACATGATGCAAAAGAGATTGCTCGATATACTCAAAGAATTTTATTTTTCAATACACTACCACCCATTAAAGTAAAATAAGGAAGAAAATACATTATACAATAAATATCACAGACTTCTACCCCAAATAAGGATTGATATAGATCCTATGTTTATGGATCTAGTAATGATAGATACGAAGATTGTTAAGGAAGATGAAAAATTATTCCTTTTTTAAATGATTGTTAAACCATATTTACTAGAGAGGATAAAAAGCTCTCAATCTGATGATGATAATTTTTAAAAGAAAATCAAAGCCGTTAAAAATGTTAGATTGGCATACTTTGTGTACGTGGATGGGATTTTGAAATTTTTTAAGAGGTTATGTGTTCCATAAATACTGGAGCTAAAAAGGGAACTGTTATGTGATTCTCATAGCTCAAATTTCTCCATACACCCCAGTAGTACCAAGATTTATAAAGATATGAAGGAACATTATTGGTGGGATAATATGAAGTGATAAATTGCTTACTATGTGTCATAATTCCTAGTTTTTTAACATGTGAAGGCTTAAAAACCTTAAAGGATTCATGAAACCTATTCCTATACCTATGTGGAAATTGGATTATATGATGATGGACTTTGTCATAGGACACCCAAAGGCAGCTATAAAGAAAAATTCAATATGGTTTATTTTTTATCATCTTACAAAATTAGCACATTTTCTTGCTATATGAGAAGATTTACCAATTTATCACCTAGAAAGACTTTATATTAATGATGTTTTAAGACTTCATGGTGAACCTCTATCTATTGTGTCTGATCAAGATCCCAAATTTACATAGAAATTTTGGAATAGTCTTCAGAAGGATTTTGATACCGAGTTTCATATGAGTATTTCTTATCACCCTCAAACCGATGGATATTATGAAAGGATTATCCAAACTATATAATACATGTTTATATCTTTATCACATGGTTTTAAAGGTATGTGGGATCAATTCTTACCTTTGGAGGAATTTTCTTACAATGGTAGTTTCCATTTTGGTATTGAAATGGTGTCATATGAAGCATTATATGAAAATAGATTTCGAACTCCAACTTGTTGGGATAAAGTTAGTGGGAATAAACTTATATACCCAGAACTTATTAAAGATAAAACTTCAAATTTAATGAAAATTTAGGCCCATATTAAACCATCTCAAAAGAGGAAAAAGAGTTATGCTATCACGAACTAGCCTGCATACCCTGGTAACCTGATAAATGAGTAGGGCCTAACATAACCCAAAGGGGGTTCCTAATCCCCATGGGTTGGAAACTAGCACCTGGAATCATAATACATGAAAGTGGGAACGATTTTTTCCCTAACAATACGGAAGAAAAATATGCAAGAAGTATGCATATCAAAACAACTCCACTGCGAGTAAAGTACCAGAATATAATAAGGCATAAACAAGCCCAAAGTACTACATACCAAGTATTGAAACAGGGAAACACAACCTAGGTACCGAAGGACACTACTCACCAAGACCTATGTTATATAGATATATCCACATTCAAGTGATCATTTCCCTTTAATTGAACCTGGAAGAAGATAATATACAAACACCCAAAGGCACAAGTAGGGTGTGAGATAAAAAGTAAAGCAGGGTCTCACCATGGATTCCATAACTGATAAAAATAATTGATTAACCAAAGGAATGATTTAAATTTACAAAATAAACAAGTTTGGTATTTTAAATCATAATTAAACAAATCATTCTATACAGTTCAAATGATAGAAAAATAATTTAAGCAAAGACTTTAAAAATGCTAGAATATTTCTAAAACAATGGATTAAATAAAACTGATATATAAAATATTTTATTTAAAATCAGAGGGCATGTAAATAAATTCAAAATCATTGGAATACATTTATATCTCAAATATAAATAACAAGCAAGTAACATGATCATCTTCCAAATAGGTATGACAGTATTTTTGGCTATATGACTCCTCACTCTCTAAGTGATCTCAGTAAAATGTGTACACATACATCCACTGGAAACTAGTTATAGAGGACTCATCGCCATCACCTAAGGTATTTTACCTATTTCATATATGTTTTAGAATGTTGTAATTGCATAGAGTGTGTCCAAATAACCCACCAACTACCTAAGTCTTGCATGTTCTCTTACACAATCAATGATGCGAAATTTATTTTAAGACTGGTTAAAATATAATTAAGTCTCATTATTCTATTTCAATTAAAATTTTCCATTTTAAAACCATAATGGGTTTTAATTAAAAACATGCCTCTTTAACAAGATAAAACCACTGGGTTTCAATCAAAACATTTTAATCTATTTTCCACGGTTTGAAATCCATTCAAAACCAATTCCAACATTTCAAAATACATTTTCACAATTAAATTCAACAATTTAATTGAAATCATTTTCAGCAAATATGTAATTTAAATTAAACAATTTAAGTCAACCATTTTCCATAAACACACCCCAATTCAATGGAATTAGGGGTTTTCCAAATCTCATGCCAAAACCCTTTCAAATTTTTGAATTCACTGGAATTATATTTTGTTACATCAATTGAATGTGAGTTTAAGAAACTAAATTTAAATCAACTATTAAAATAAATCAAGCAATACATGGTTAATAAATTTAGCTAATGAGTACAAAACCACCTACCTCAATATCATCAATTTCAGTAGTAAATATAAACCACCATGTGTGGTTCAATACTCCTCCTTAGTTCCCTATTATCATAAGCTTCGACACACCAAAGTTTAATGTTTTTCAAGGGGTCCTAGAACCAAAACATCTGTTTTATTTCAAAAGGAATATCACATGTGATAACATATTCTCTCTCCTAGATAATATCTGGATTATCATTTTATATCTACACATGTGTTTGAAATTATACTTCAATATTTCATGCAATTACACATTGATAATTTTATATTTAAAAAATAATCCTTAACGTCCAAATTAATTGTCAAAAATATATATCTAACTATATATATATATATATATATTGATAATAAAAATAAATAACATTAGATAATTTTAAAAAATTATCCTAAGTGTGTTTATCGACATATATATATATATATATATTGAAAATTCATTGTCTTATGATAATTCAAATAATTATCGTTTGATAATTTGAAATAATTAATCATTCAATAATTTATGCAAAATTATCTTCAAAAAATTTATACAATTATCGTTTAATAAAACTTTTCATTTATCTAGTAATAAATTCTTCAATAACTAAAATTTTATAATTTCAATAAATTATCATTTGATAATATTAATAATTATTATTTTTAATCCACATAATTATAGTATGATAATTTCAATTAACTACCTTCATGTCAAATTATCATAAATAATTTTTTGTATTTAACCCTTCATAATTTAATTCAATATTATCTTTGATAAATCTATATTTATAATTTTACAACACATATAAACATCTTTTGAAAATTCGATGAAATTATCATTTTATAAAACTTCATAATTATCATTCCATAATTTGACACAATTTTTCCTTGTCAATTAATTTAAAACTATCTTTTGATAATCCAAAACCTATTTAAATTATCCTTTGATAATTTTAGGATTATCATTCGATAATTTAGATATTTAAAATTTTATTTCAAATACCCCATTATTTTCTTTAGATTTATAATATATGAAAATAAAAGAAATAAATAATTGAAATAATGATAAATAAAAGGTAAATAAAAAACACCTTCTTCAACCCTAGGCAACACATCGCCCCACCATGGACAACATTGGATCCATCATGCAGCACTTGGGGAAGGAGGAGAGCAGCAACCACATGCCTCTTACTATAGATTAATAATTATTTTGGTTATTCGAAACCCACCAAATCAATCTACACCCAAGGTGAAAATGATCAGTTATTTCAAAGAAACCCAAAATGCATTTCAAAACATAGATTTTGAAACCCTGTGTTTCATTCGAATTTCTACTAAAGAATGATTGAGGAGTGTTTTAATTATCCTTATTAAGCCAAATAAATTTAACATCGGTCAAAATGGTTTCAATTCCAATATTTTGGATATATGTGCGTATATTAAAGGTGGAAAAGGGTGCATTAAAGAAGAAGAGGAGTTAAATAAAACTAATTTCTAAGTAATTATATTAAAATTCAGATTATTAAATTAATTAAGTTAATTACTTAACTTAAAAATTAAATAACACCCAATGACCATTGCATATAAAATTTATACCATGTCTAGTGTAAACACCCCGTTTTGGATTTAATGATGGTCTCATATTTCTCATAGAACACACTGTTTGAGAGATATTAATGATTTATTATTTAAAAATAAGAATAAATAATTAATTAAAATAAAAAAAAGGTTATTTTTTATAGTGAGGCATCCAAACACCTGACACTTACAAATTTTATACCTCATCTAGGGTAAATCTTTCATTCTGGACCCATCGATGATTTTGGATTTCTCATACGATGCACCATTTGAGAGATATTTAATTATTTTTAAGAAAATAATAAATTAAATATTATTTAGTAACTTTATCTCATGAGCGAGGCATCCAAAGTTCTGGAACCTTTGAATTTTATACCCCTCCAAGTGTAACCACTGTATTTTAGACATAATAGTGGTCTCAAAAATCTCATACAATACGCCATTTTAAAGTTATTCAATTATTTTGAATAAGAATTTTGCGCTTAATATATTATATTTAATATTTTATTCAGTCTTAATTGATACATTGTGGACCTTGGAATATCACAATAACTCAGTGTCGAACTCCAAAAATATTTAATTGAACATCCAAATATGTTAACTAACATTTAAGGTCTTTATCACATTTATCAAAATTTCATTGATAAATATTTTTCTTACTTAAGATGTTAATAATTTAAAAAAAGATGGTTTAGGAATACCTTAAATAGTCATAGGATGTTACAACCTCCCCTCTATAATAACTTTATATCTTCAGAAAGCCTGTGAAGAGGTATCCACATCAAAAAGATGAGTTCATTTCTCTCTAATCAATGCCTCCCTCTCCCACATCTCATGAGAATCAGAACCATGCTTTTGTAGTACATAGATCAAAGATATCATCCTCCCATGAAGTACCTTGGTCTTATAATCAACAACCCTAATCGGTCATTCAGTAATAGATAAATCAAGTTTAATCTCAAGATCACTCCAACTCAAAACCTGAGATGAATCAGAGAGATACTTTCACAGTTTTGATACATGGAACACGTAATGTATCGACGTCAGTTACAGTGATAGTGATAAATGGTAAGAAAAATTCTCCACCTGATCAACAACTTCAAAGGGTCCCACAAAATAAGGAGCAAGTTTCCCTTTCCTCCCAAGCCATCGATGACCCAACTGGGGTGAAACCTTTAAGAATACCTAGTCACCAATTGAATATTCCAAAGGTCTATAGTGACGATTAGCATAAGACTTGTATAAGATCTGTGTCGTTAACATTATATGATGAAATAAACCAAATATTTATTGTCGTCTCTTGGACTAAACTCATTCCAACCAAGTAACATTCATCAATATCCAACCAACACAAAAAAGGCTTACAATTCTAGATATAAAAGACCTCGAAAAGATCCATTTTGATAGTGGACTGATAATAATTTCTCAAAAATCCCCAAATAAACATCCCAAGACCCACCAAAGATGAGAACACAAACATGAATCATATCATCAAAAAGATCATCCAACTAGGAATTCATCTCTTTTAGTTCATCAGGTGTCATACGGTAAGAGGGAATTGAAACTAGTTGTGTATCAGGCATCAAGTTAATGGAAAACAAAACCTCTCTTATCGGTGGTAAACAAGAAAGGTCAGAAAGAAACATGACAGAAAACACAAAGAAAACTAGAATGAGATAACCACCCATTCAATATCACTCCAGATCAAAAGAAAACACTGATATCACTTTCCTTAACTTGGAATAAGAAGTCCAAATCTTCTTCACCTTGGGTCTTATTCTCCTTTAAAGATAAGAGGCACACCACTAGGTGTAATAATGTAGACCTGTTGAATATAACAATCAATATGGTATTTATTGGAAATAAACCAATTCATCATGAATATGGCATCAAGAGATTCCATATTGAGAACAAGAAAACTCCAAGAAATCTTGACATTTGATAGAGAGAAAACACAAGAAGGACTATGGAGACCCTGCTCTCTCTTCGCACCAATGGTGTAATAATATCCATTACACAAGATAAAATATACATATAAATATTAATAAGATTAACAATACGGGTTTAAATAGACATGTAGGATGAATCGGTATCAAATAGAGTAGTCACTAACGATGAATCTATAGTAATGGTACCTCTCATGGTTGATGGACTAAAATATGCTTCCTATGGAGACACTTCCACTACATGAAGAAGCTTCGTTCTGGATTCTTGTAGCTGGAACCCTTTTGTAGATGAAGCATTTTATTTCCCCATAGTTTTCTAGGTGAAAATGATCTTGTGATGCTGCGTGGAGTGGAAAAGTTGTGGCATAACTTCTGTGAGTGCCCTAAACATTCGCAGGATACATGGTTCTATTGGCCTAATTAAGCTTAAAAAAACTATACAACATTGGCTAACACCATTGACTATGGATATAACTGGTCGGTGAAAATAACCTTGGAGTCCTTTCACTCTAATCCCTCATGTTTCTTTGTCATCACTATCATATCCCACCATATTCTTATTGGTCCCTCCAACATAAAGGTGGAACACTTCACCATGATTATGTCCGGTGTCTCGAAGAACTCAAACATATGTTTTATCCTTCCCAATCATTCTTCAATATGGTGAGGATTGGTGGAGTCTTTGAAAACTGGTGGTTAATTGTGAAAGAACTCTTTATAATGATTTTGAAAAACATCCCCCTGAGGACCCACAATTGGAGCCTGAACGGGGACAGGTGGTGGTGCATACCCCAAATCTTGGATAGTACGCACGATCACCTCAACTAGATTCAGATCCACAACAGGATTAAATCACTTAGGTTCAATAGCATCCTCCTCCTGGATCTGATTCACACATATTCTCATAGGAATGATGTTACACAACATCAACAAACAATATTGAAGACATTTGGTATTTCTCAAATAGAGAAATGATAGAAATTAATCCCAATAGAAAGAACACACAAGATTTGTATTTCACTTTATCGAAATCAAAATAGGAAAAAGAATAGAACTAATCCATAAGATGACTTTCCCTAACCACCCCTGGTGACTTAAGGTTCATTGTAGTGATAGCTTTCCAGGCACTGAATCAAAACTACCTCCTAAGTCCTGACATGATTTCACAAATGCATACTGACTTCAAGAAAAATGATCAACCTCCCTTTGATACCATTTTGTCATGAACTAGCCTAGGTACCCTGGTAACCCGATAATTGAACTAGACCTAACATATCCTGAAGGACGTTCCTGATCCCCATGGGTTGGAAATTAGCACCTGGAATCATACAACATGCAAGTGGGAATGATTTTTCCACTAACAATCTGAAAGTAAAAGAAGCAAGACAGTATGCATATCAAAAGAAAACACCACTATGAGTAAAGTAATAGAATATAATAAGGCATAAAAAAGCCCAAAGTACTACAACCCAAGTACTAAAATAGGGAAACATAACCCAGATCCCTAAGGACATAACTCACTGAGACATATGTTTGGCTGCTGGATCCACCTCCAAATGATCCTTTCCCTTTTCTTGAACATGGAAGAAGATAATCTAAAAACACCCTAAGGCATAAGTAGGTTGTGAGCTAAAATCCTAGTAGGGCCTCACCATGGATTCCATAACATATTCTAACAATTTATTGACCAAAGGAATTCTTTCAATTTTCAAAATAAATAGGTTTTCTATAATAAAGAATAATTAAGAAAATCATGATATATAGTTCAAATGATGGAAAAATACTTTAATCAAAGACTTTACAAATGATGGAATATTTATAAAACAATGTCTTAAATAAAATAGTTAAATAAATCAGTTTATGTAAAATCATAAAGCGTGTAAATTAGTTCAAAATTATTGTTATACATTTATATCTCAAATATAAATAAAAAGTGAGAAACATGGTCATTTTCCAAATAGGTATGATAGTATTTTCAGCTATAGGAATCTACACTCTCAAAGTTATCTCAGCAAAATTTGTACACATACATCCTCTGGACATTGGTCAGAGAGGACTCGTCACCATCGACTAAGGGATATGACCTACTGCATGTATGTTTTAGAACATTTTAATAGCATATAGTGTGTCCAAATAACCCACCAACTACCTAAGGCTTGCATGTGCTCTTACACAATCAAATATGGGAAATTTATTTTAAGAATTCTTAAAATACAATTAAGTCCCATTCTTCCATTTCAATCCTAATTTTCTATTTTTAAAACCATAATGGGTTTTAATTAAAAACATTCCTATTTAATAAGATAAAACCATTGGGTTTCTATTAAAACATTTTAATCCATTTTCACAAGTATGAAATCCATTCAAAACTAATTCCATAATTTCAAAATTCATTTTCACAATTAAATTCAACAATTTAATTGAAATAATTTCTATCAAATATTCAATTTAAATTAAACAATTTAAATCAAACATTTTTTATGAACACACTCAAATTCAATGGAATTGAGGGTTTTCCAAATCTCATGCCAAAACCATTTCAAATTTTTCAATTCACTGGAATCAGATTTTATTACATCAATTGAAAGTGAGTTTAAGCGATTGAATTTAAATTAACTATTGAAATAAATCAAGAAATATATGGTTAATCAATTTGACTAAATGGGATGGAACCACCTACCTAAAGGTCATCGATGCCATATATAAATATAAACCACCTCATGTGGTTCAATACACCACTTTAGGGACCTATTTTAATAAGTACCCACACACCAAAGTCTGATGTTCATCAAGGGGTCCTAGAACCAAAACATATATTTTATTTCACAAGGAATATCAAATGTGAGAACATTTTTTCTCTCCGGGATAATATTTGGATTAACATTTTAAATATGCGCATGTGTTTGAAATTATACTTCAATATTTTAGGCAATTACCTGTTGATAATTTTATATTTAATAAAATTATCATTAACTTTTAAAGTAATTATCAAAAATATATATCTAACTATATATATATATATCTTTTTATAATAAAAATAAATAACATTAGATAATTTTAAAAAATTATTCCAAGTGTGTTTATCAATATATATACATATATATATATATATATCTTTTAATAATTCATTATATTTTGATAATCCAAATAATTATCATTTGATAATTTTAAACAATTATTCATTCAATAATTTGTGAAAAATTATCTTCAACAATTTTATGATATTATTGTTTAATAAAACTTTGAATTTGTCTAGTGATAAATTCTTCAATAACTAATATTTGATAATTTTAATAAATTATGATTTGATAATATTAATAATTATCATTTTTTAATCAACATAATTATATTATGATAATTTTAATTAACTACCTTATGGTTTAATTATCATAAATAATTTTTCATATTTAACCCGTGATAATGTACTTAAAGATTATCATTGATAAATCTATGTTAATCATTTTACAACTCATATAAACATCTTTCAATAATTTGATGAAATTTTCGTTTTATAAAACTTCATAATTATCATTCGATAATTTGACACAATTGTTCCTTATCAATTAATTTAAAACTATCTTTTGATGATCAAAAACCTATTTAAATTATCCTTTGAAAATTTTAGGATTATCATTTGATAATTTAGATCTTTATAATTTTATTCAAAATCCACCATTATTTTCATTAGATTTATAATATATGAAAATAAAAGAAATAAATAATTTGAATAAGGAGAAATAAAAGGTAAATAAAAAACATTCTTAAACCCTAGGAAACACATCACCCCACCATGGAAAACACTGGATCCATCATGAAACACTTGGGGAAGGAGGAGAGCAGCAACCATGGGCCTCTTTCTATTGTGTAATGAAGATTTGGGTTATTCGAACCCCACTGAATCGATCTACACCCAAGGTGAAAAAGGATAGGCTATTTCAAAGACACCCAAAATGTGTTTCAAATCATATAATTTGAAACCTCCAATTTAATTCATATTTCAACTGAAGATTCATTGAGGAGTACTTTAATTATCCCCATTAATCCAAATAAATTTAACACTGGTCAAAATGGTTTCAATTCCAAGATTTTGGATATATGTGTGGGTATTAATGGTGGAAAAGGGTGCGTTGAAGAAGAAGAGGGGTTAAATAAAACTAATATCTATTTAATTATATTAAAAGTCATATTATTAAATTAATAAAATTAATTACTTTACTTAAAAATTAAATAACACCCAATGATCATTGTGCATAAAAGTTATACCCTTTTTAGGGTAAACACCCCGTTCTAGACCCAACAGTGGTCTCATATTTCTCATAGAATGCACTATTTGAGAGATATTAATGATTTATTATTTAAAAATCAGAATAACTAATTAATTAAAATAAAAAGGTTATTTTTAGGAGAAATATGTCCAAACACCCAATGCTTACAAATGTTATACCCTGTATAAGGTAAATCCATCATTCTGGACCCATTATTGATCTCGAATTTCTCATAAGACACATCGTTTGAGAGATAATTAATTATTTTTAATAAAATAGTATATTAAATATTATTTAATAAATTTATCACATGAGAGAGGCATCTATAGGTCTGGAGCCTTTGAATGTTATACCCCTTCTATGATAAACATCATATTTCGGATATAAAAGTGGTCTTATATTTCTCATAAGATACACCATTTTGGAGTTATTAAATTATTTTGAATAAAAATTGTGCACTTAATATATTATATCTAATATTTTTATTCAATTGTCATTGAGACGTTGTGGACCTTAGAATATCACAATAACTCAGTTTCTAACTCCAAAAATTTTTAATTGAATATCCAAATATATTAACTGACATTTAAGGTCTTTATCACATTTATCAAAATTTCACTAATAAATCATTTTTTTCTCACTTAAGATATTAATAATTTAACATAATAGGTTTTAGGAATACCTTAAAAAGTAACAACATGTTACATGTGTGGACTACTAGAGAAATGATTTGGAATTTCAAGTGGGATATCATGTGATTTTGAAAGTATCTCTATGGAAGGATGTCTTAATATTCGGTAAGAAAAGGAAATTGTGACCCAGGTACATCGGACCATTTAAAATTATGAAAATAATTAGAGATCTATCTTACCATTTAGTTATTCCACTAAGTCTATCCAAATTTCTGGATGTGTTCCACGTGTCATTGTTAAAGAAGTACATTCCTGACCCAATGCATGTACTCACCTATATAGAAATAGAAATGGAACATGATTTATCTTACTATGAAAAGCTTATTGAAATTTTTGACACTAGAGAGAAAGTATTGAGAAATCATATAACTCAACTGGTAAAAGTTATTTGGAGAAACCATAAAATAGAGGGAAAATGTGGTAACCTGAGTATGTTATGAAGAAAAACCCCCCATAACTTTTCAGAGGGCATTATGCATGAAATAATTTGAGGATGAAATTTCTGAAGGAGGGACAAATATAACACCCCAATATTTTATGGTATGTTTCTTCATAAATAATTTCAATTCATTAGATAGATTATATTGCATACAATATTGAGTCATTGTGAAACAACACTCTATTATTACAATTATGTTATAACCTAAACATTAAACCTAATTTTTTCACTTCTTTGAATTAAATTTTCAAAAAATTTACATACACAGTTGTGATCGGTAAGATATTTATAATCTGATAAGATCAACTTAATTTTTTTATGAATAGTAACTTGACTCTTTTAAATAGTAATGTACCCTTAAAAATAGGAATATGACCCTTATGAATAGTAGATCATCCAAATGAATAGTAACCTCACTCAATAATGTATAAATAAAATTTAGGTGCTTTTAAATGAAATTATGATATAATTATAGTATAGTATAAGTAAATGAATATTTTAAAAAAATTATTAATCCACTATTGGTATTTTTATGGGTAATAAATATTTAACAACAATTTTATAATTAATAAATTTATTTAAATGATAATTAATTTTCATAAAATGTATTCATAAATAAATATTTGTGTGTCATATGATTTTATAATAATTTAATTAGAACTTAGTTAATCTTTTAGGGTATTATAAAATCAGTTATAATTTAAAAAAATAGTATTTTTTGTGAAAATGGTGATTTTAAATAAAAATTTAATTTATCATATTTAGAAAATTATTTTAATAAAATAGAGTTATTTTTTGAATTCTATATGTTGAAAAATTATTAGGGTGAATTTTTTATTTTATTAAAATACTAGAATTTTTTGTTATTAGTGAAATACGATAATTTACAATAAATTCTAAATACATGAATTATAGAGTCATGGATGATGTTTGGTAGATGTAATAACCATTGGTTCAGAATCACATGTACTAATTACTTTATATAGTCACAATAATCAATAATATTTCTTATCTTGAGAAAATTAATAAAATAATGATTAAAATAATGAGAAATCACCCCTCTCAACCACTATAAAAACCACCCCTCACCCCCTCTTCTGCTCACACCTATATCCCTTGGAAATTGTTAAAATTCTTCCCAAATACTTTTCCCCTACTATATACCCCATTTCTAGGAGCTCTTGGTCTTACAAAAAGACCAAAATCCCTTTCACTAAAGAGCTATTCAAGGAGGAGAATTCAAGAGGTAAATATTCTTCCTTTTTCATTTAAATTCATTTCAATTAATTTCAATTTCAATTTATATCCTAACCTCTTATGTACAAAATAGAATGATATCTATAGTATAATATATATACTGGAATTATATAATTTTAATATAATATCCTTCACCAAACTCCTTTATCTCTCTCTTTTATTTTAAAAATGAAATCATTGTTCATCAC
This sequence comes from Viscum album, assembly GCA_963277665.1. Classification (NCBI taxonomy): domain Eukaryota; kingdom Viridiplantae; phylum Streptophyta; class Magnoliopsida; order Santalales; family Viscaceae; genus Viscum; species Viscum album. Next base: position 1,476,901,655 of record OY728161.1, read on the forward strand.
GTGCCAATTTACAACCTTCTTGGATGATGAATTTTTGTTCTTCAATTTATTCCTCAAGGATGGTCATGAAAATATTTTTATGGTTTAACCAGGTTATAAATTTGTATAAAATCCTATATAATTTTCTATAAATATTATAAATACATAGTATTAATTAATTAAACAAAACTAGTGCATGATGATCGAAAAAACACCAAAATAATCTAAGCAATGATCACTAAAATTTTATCTAATGATTCTTACTAATACCATATAACCAAATGATATATACAACCATTTACAAATTTTTATGTTCATTAATGACATATAATTCCAATTCTATAGAATTATTTCCATTTTACAAGAACTTTACTACATGTATACAAGTAAACCAATCCTAAAAACCGAGGAAATGAACGATCTAGAGAGATAAAATTATATCATATAACTCATCAATAAGGCCATAAATAAACATAATAAAACTATAATAAATAATATACATGTATATAATGTTATGAATGAAATAATTAATTAATTTAATATGATTATCCCATATATAAGATCAAGTGCAGAATACATTCAGACATAAGGTGAGGTGTTTCACATCTCACTTTTATTTTTGTGAGATTTCCATTATTCACCACTTATTATTATATGTGGTGTATGTATACTTAAATTTGATTAATAATATCATAATTATATTTATACTCATGGTATTTAATGATTCATTTAATTATTATTAATTTTTGGTTATATGATTTGATTGATTACAATGTGGTAAGGGACTTCATCTCAATTTCCATTTTATTGAGACTTACTTGGTATTGCGTACCTAATAATTTTCATGTGGTGTATCTACCACACCATTAAGATAATTTTTCATTTTAAAATATATTTATATTAAATTTCGATATTATTTTATCATGTATATGATTATTTTATTTTCTATATACCATTTTACATGCAGTGTTTATTTTTTAAAGTTGTTTTAACTGTGGATATATTGATGAATCTGTATCCTCTACTCAATAAAAAAATTAAAAATAAAAATAAAATTGCTAAATATATGTATACAAAATTATTTTCACTTTTAGTGATGGTAAGGGAATATTTTATCCCATCGATACATCAACAGGTCTCATGAGAAAAAATAGTTGGTGAGAAATCCTTTAAGTTTATTTCCAAAACATAATCAGACGGGTATCCACCCACAGAATTAAATTGTCTCGAAGGTATGATGGTTTGTGTTTTAGATACATGACATCCAAATAATAATCATTATCTTTGTTCAATATTTAGTTATTACTTTCCATTAGTTTTTTACTATGACAAAATATATGGATGCATTTCATTCTCAATTTGATGATGGTGTGTGTTTTTCAATTATTCACCATGCCATATTGATTATGTTAAATTGATTATGATTCACTTATTATTGATTCATTCTTTAGATATATGTGATACTTACTAAGAATTTGATCTCACCATTTAATTTGTTTTTCTTCCACGAGTTATAAAGAAGATATCATTTATTGAGTTTTCAAGGATAAATATTATTATCTTTTGTTATGTGTTATATTTTGTTTTCTTTCCCAATGTAAAATGGGTTCCATGTATGTATGTAGTTTCTTCAAAACTACTAAATTGATCAGTACTTCAGGATTTTATTCCTTTTAATCATGAAAATTTAATAAAATAATGCACTGGATCTTGGCTTCTAGGATCGGGTCATTACAGGTAATGAAAAAGAAATCATGTCATTCATAGAGGTGGTAATCCACACATATGCATAATGGCATCTAAATTTATCAAATGGTTTTGGAGGAAGGTAAAAAATGGATATTATATTAATGTAATAAAATTTCATAATATTATTAATAATTATGTTATCATAAATTCAGTGATATAATAGGTTTTAATGGGTAGTATAAGAAAAAAATAGAAAGGAAAGAAAAATGAGTAATTGAGAATGTTACCATATTCCTTGGAAGATATCCTTTAAAAATGTATTAATCCATTGGTAGGTGGTATTTTGGGATGACTAAAACCTATATAAAGTTTCTAGGTTTTTTGGGGACTTATTTTTATATATTATGGTAAAATAAAATATTCTAGGGATTTAAACAGAAGTGGGGTAGTGTTGGATCATTTTTTAAGGGAGAGAAGTGGAATTTTGTAATATATAAAAGGTAATGTCACTATTTAAGGGTAAAATTGATTTATTAATGGATGATAATGGGGTAAAGGAAGGTTATTGTGGAGAAATATGAAATAAAAAAATATCATAGTTTTTTTAACATTTTTCATGACTTTTACACTTATATTTGTCACTTTTACCATTTTGGGTTTTATGTGGAAACTAATTTTTAAATAAGTATTTGGATTTTATTTTATAAAAATAAATTTGGTAATATAAAATAATATATAACTAATGATTCAAAATATTAAACACATTTTATCATATAAATTTTATATGTTTAATAAAAAATAATTTTAACATTAGTGCATAAAAACTAGATTTTAGAAAAATGTATATTTTCAATAATATATGTTATATTCTAAATAAAATAATCAATGTCATAGAATTTAATGAATTTATTATTATTATATTTATTAACCAAAGTATAATTATTATAGTTTAAAAGAAATAAAAATAATATTTTCACATAGAAAATTATTAATTAGAAGGGGATGTTTTAAAATAGAATTTTTTATTAGAAGAATATAGCCAATTTTTCAAAAAAATTATCATGGAATTTTAAAATTCAATATAATATTTCTAAATGAATCATTTCACACATTAAAGATGTTAATTTCCCTGAAATTTTGTTTATAAAATACTTATTTCATTATTATGTCATGATAATTTCAAAAATGATATGGTCATAATAAAAATTTCATTTTTCACTATTCACCTAAAAATCAAACTTTTCATAAAAATACCAAAAAATAGCCCTATGATAATTTTAACATGCTGAATTAAAAAATAAATTCCATGTAATCAAATTAAAATTTAATAATTTTTTTATTCATTTTTTAAATGGAAATATAAAAATAGAATTAAAATTTATTTCTATTGAAAATTGACAATTTTATGTGTTCTTAATACAATTGAATATCAATTAAAATTTTAAATAAGTGATAATAGATTACCTTGAAATATAAAATATTATCATAATCATATTTTAAAAGTGATAAATTTAATTTATTGGGAAAAATACACATTACATTAAAAATAATTATTTAAAAATATTCCATTTTAACATTTAATAGTTTTAATCACATTTTGTTATTTAATTATCTTATAACCCTTAAATTTAATAAATAAATAAATAATAATTTAAAATTATGAATATGTTGGGAATTTAAATATATTTCTAATATTAAATCTATTTATTATCTACTTATTTAATTTAAGATTTATTTGTATTGTAATTTTCTTATTGATGTTTTATATCATATGGAATTATTTTAATAAGGTATGTGGCGGTTCATTGTAGTTAAATATTTCATGGGAAGAAATAAATTGAACACATTAGATTTATTTTGAGGGAAGATATATAGTAAAATCATTGGGCATTACATTCTCCCAAACCCACTAAATAAATTATTTCCTCAAAATTTTAATTATCACTTACTAGTGAAAATAGGTTAACATAATTTAAAGTTAGATATGAAAAAAGATATAATTTATATAGAGATATCAACCATAAAAAATTAAAAAATAAATATATTTTCCTCAGAAAATTTCTATCATAATATTGAGTTTTATCTATTCATTGGATCTAAATATCCTATGTGATTAGGTATCACAATTCCTATAATTAAATTAATTTCTTAAGAGGTCTCTTAGTCATCCTTTCACTAATAGATGATCATATCATGGTTTAAAAAATGAAAAATTATTTCCTATTTTCATTGATTAATATATATTTCAAGTGGGTACAGCCAATACATGTATAAAATCATTTCAAATACATTAAAAGAAAGTATAATAGTACTTCCATGAATCATAATACCACAAACATGGCAGTTGATTCATATACCATGGATATAATAATGATAAAATTATGATTTTTATTAGTAATTCAATACCTAATAGATGATAAAAATATATACGACATAAGAAATAAACAAATCTAGAGGGAAGTATGAGTTTACCCAACACCACATAATTATCAACATCATATTCAGTAGTTTTAATTACATAAAGTTTTCCATTTTTTTATGGTAAAAGAGGTTGTTGGTGTAGATTTTCATCCTAGACCCTTGGATTGGTGCATTGTTTTTTACAGTTCCCAAATTCCTCATATCTAAGACAAAGAATTATTATAGGGTCATTAGGAAGAAAAATATTTTTCTCCATATTTTTTACTAAACTCTCCATATTTCCTCAGCATCTTATTGCTCAATGCCCTCCTTTACCACAAATAAAACATATTTTATTTCATTTAATAAATTCCCACCAATTTCTATTCCAATAATTTTTACATGAATGAAGTTGAATCTTCATTCCTTTATTATATTCATCATCTAAACATCCATAATATTCCAACCATATCTTCTTTGGATTTTCTTGTAAACTGAACTCAGTTAATATTTTAATAATAATTATTTATATATGGTTTAATATAATCATAATATTTTGGACTCCAACTATTTTCACCTTATGTTTCTTATTAGTACAATCTCTACATGTCCCATTGAATCCATTATAACTTAGTTTCTTTAGAATTTAGCTATTACTAAAACTAAAAAGGGTTAGAATGAGTGATTAATAATTAACATCATAAGATAATGATCATAAATTATCTCGTGAAAACTGGACCACAAAATTTATTACTCTTTAAAACCATAAAATTAGCATTAATTTAAACCTAAATTACATTTATTTCAATCTAGGTTACTTTAGATAGGGTTCCTTCACAATCATTAAACTAATTCATTAACATGATTAATTCTTTCATAAATTCTAATTAATATAATTTTATTTACCAAATAATATCCCTATAGAGTGTTTATAAAGGTTTACAATCTAAATACCACTCATCATACACTGAGTAAAGATTGAGATTATAGATATCTATCCCTTTTCTGGGAGATTACCCCATAGTGAATCTTGGCCACAACTATATCCAATTTCAAGTATCCAAAAAAATATTTAAATTCTTTTAAACCATAAAATATATATTTTACTAAAACATCAAGATGTTATCCTATTCTTAGACTCATACATCAGGATTTTACTAATTTTATCTCATAATAAATCCCAAAATAACTACTCTAAAACTCAAAAATAACTTAAATAATTCTAAAAATAACTAAAACCTACTCTAATATGAAATAAGGTTCCCCATTCCCGCACATCCATATCTGGTGATAAAATAATATACTTTATATATGGGATTTGTTCCCAAGTGACAAGACCAACACTAAACATATCTTTATTTTAAATCATTTCTATAATATACACATTACATCTCATAAATAATCACATAATCCCATGAATGGAATGTTTAGTGTATTATAGGGTTATCCCCCATTTCTTTTTCATTCAAAAGGGACATTTTTCACTATAATAATATTTTTATATATTAAAAATATCCCATAAATAATATATATATAGAAATTCCTTCTAAATATAGTCATATATTCAATTTAATGTGGGAAAGTAAAACAAATAAAGTTGTGGGCTCAAATTCTCAATATGGTAAAACTTATCAACATTTCATTAAGGATTAAATCATAATAATATGACAAAACATGAGTATGGTAGAAATATATGACTAAAATAATATTTACCAATAAGAGTTGTCAATAAGATAGGATGTAGGGGAATGTAATCTCAAATTAATGAACATATTACATAGAAAAAGTGTATGGAATCATGAGATAATAAACATGATCCATGGATATTAATTATATGTATGAAAATTTGGAATTACATGGAAAATTACATAACTATCAATTATTAAATAAATATATATATATATATATAAATTATAACATTATAAAGAAAAACATTTTGAAGGTTAACATCCTTATCTAAAGCGATTTAAATCCAAAACAAAATTATTGGAGTGATATATAGGACCCCACCCATAAATCATCCATATATATATATTCCACTTGAAATCAATCATTCAATATATCAAAATGAATCCCTAGAAATAAGATGTGTTTCATATCATTCCCTAATGGTATCGCATAAAATGACCTCAAAGATTATATTATTTGACACAAAAATTAAATCACCCAAAAGAGTATTTCATATATTAATTTATATGGTTATTTATATAATGTAACTCTATAGGATTTAAGTATTTTAAATCACAAAATGTAAGTGAACCCATAAAAAAGAGATTTTTATAATGCATTCCTTGACCTTATCCTATGGATAAAAAATTACTTATCACATTTAAAAACCATTTTCAAGATGGTAATTTGAAAAAAATTATTAGAATATTTTAAATAGAATCGTAATAATCGATTCTTGAAAAATAAATAATGTTACTTTCAAAAGTAAATGTGAAGTGAAAGATAAAATTATTAAAATGAAAGGAAAATTCATTTTAATGATTGAAAATACCATTATTGAAACCCACATTGTAAATATAGTGGTAAAAATTTCTTTTAAAAATAGTAAAATAAATATTTTATTATTATAATAAATAAAAATTATTTTTATTTTTGAATAATAAAGGATAACATTATAGAGAATAGTTAATTTTGATATAGTTTAAAATAGATAATTTATAAATGATGGTAATTAGTTATAACATCATTAACTTATAAAAAAAATAATTTAATCAATCTAATTTACCATAAAATTGTAAGGATGGACATTAAAATTTAATCTTATAATAGATGAAAATCATATCATAATACCCATCATAAAAAAGGAATATTTATGACTCCAGAAAAGAATTTGAGTCATGAAAAATACACTTATGGCTTAGTTATAGTTTTAATAAATACCAAATGAAGGATAGTTCTTGAAATTTAATATAAAATAGAATGAATAAATATAATGCATGGTATTATATAACCAATAGTCATTAGGTGTATAAAATAAAACATGTCTCAAAGAAACTAAATTAATTTGAAACACTAATTTAACTTTTAAAAAATTTGAATAAAAATGAAATCGATTGATAAAACATGAAATAAATTTTAAAACTACATGAATTTTTGAAAAATTATGATAAAATACATTAATATTGAGTAATATAAACCACATAAAAGAAAAAAAGTGGTGACTATGGAATGTGTCTCAGAGAAAGAAAAATAAGATGATAAAACCTTACAACGACTCTATCATTCGAATTAAAAACCCATAAAAGATATAACATCACACATTTTTTTAAATCCATTGTAACGACCCGAAATTTTTAAATAAATTTTGTTTGTTATTGTTATACTCAACAAAAATATTTTATTTGATAAACATGATTATAATTAAAATGAGATCAGTGGGGTTTGACTATTATATAACCATCGGTCAACATGACCGCTGTGAACAAAATGTTTTGATTATTGTCTCTAAATATAAGTAATTTTGGTTAATTATTATAGAAAGAAGATTCGATGGCCTCACCTAGTAGTCTTGGACCGATCGAAGCCCATCTAACAGAGCTTGGGAAGGAGGTAGCACCACTGGGCTTTGCTCTGGATCAAATCCAAGCCGAACTTCATCATGTGAAGCTGGAACGAAATCGCCTTCGTGAGAAGTTCAAACTGATAGAAATTACTACTCGGGCAATGTTGACTGAGCCGCCCCAAGCTTCTGTCACCCTAGCACACCTTACTCTTAGGTCCTATGCTGGTATTATAAGGGGTTATGTAACGAGACCGTAACTACATTGTGTAATCCTTGTTTTAAATAAAAATTGGGATTTCTTCTTATGATGAAGTTTATGAATTTTGAAATGACCGGATAAATATAGTATGCATATTTTTGATGAATTTTAGAAAAATGATATTTTAAATATGTTTATGTAAACCCTAAATAATTAAAAATGTGTAATGATTTTCAAAAAATGGTCTTCTGCAATTATGTTCAGTACTAAATTTAGAGTCTAATAAGATCAACTTGATTTTTGATGAATAGTAAATTATGAATAGTGATTTTATGATTAGGATTAGTAATATGACCAAATGGATTAGTAATCTCACTTAAAGAAAGTTTTAAAATAATCTAGGCACCTTGATTAAGTAATGTGATTCAATAAAATAGTTAAATAACGGTTTCATTAATTATTATTCAAGTATTAGTTTTTTTCGGGTGAATAGTGTTTTTTAATTAAAATTTTAATTAAAAATAATCAGAAAATTATTTTTATAAAAATGACTTTATTTTTGAACTTAGAGCATCGATATTATGTTATGGTAATTTTGGGGGTTTTTTCTGAAAAAAATGAATTTTCGATGAATAGTGTTTTTATTTAAAAATTAAATTAAAAATATTTAGAAATTTTTTTTTTAAAATGGATTTCATTTTTGAAATCAGAGCATTGATATTTGGTTAATGTGAAATTTTGGGATTTTTCTGAGAAAGTTGAATTTTCAGTGAATAGTAAAAATACAGTTTTAGGGTTTCAGTATGTTTAATGACATCATAATGGTGTCATGATGATGTCATGAGATATTTTGAGGTTTGGCCGGCCAAGGGTGATGAATTATTGTTTTGGGGGCCCCATGTGTCCTAACTCTATGATAAATGACAAGGGAGAGCACATGGGTTTGAGAAAAGCACATGTGAGGTGTCCCTTGGCCATTAATGCCTTGTCCCCTCACTTTCCCTATAAATACCAAGACCTCCTCTCATCCATTCGACTCCCCACTCATTCCCAAAGAATTTCTGGTCTCATTACCTTCCAAGTAGTCCTCCCAAGGTGCCCCCAAGCCCTCAAGGTCCCAACCTTTGAGGTTTAAGAGTTACATTTTAAGGTAAGGGATCTGACCTCTCTCTTTCTTTTCAAGTAATCTCTTTTATGTCATTTCTTTTATACTCCATGTTCTTATGTTGGAGGATGTTCTTTTACATTCATCCTACTGCCCATTTAATTTTCATAGGATGAGAGACCCCCCTTGCTCTCATCAATTCGTTTTAAGAATGTTTAAGTGGCGCCGTTAGGCTGCCGAAATTTTAAGGGATTCTTTCACCTTCCTCGTTTTCAAGTTCTATTTTCATTCAAGTCTTTAATGTTTCTTTGTATTATATTGGGGCATGATCTCTAAATTTATCATACTGATCTTTTATGATCATATGATGAGAGACCCCATTTTATCTCTTCAATTCAATTTTTTTGAAGTTTTATGTGGCACCGTTAGGCTGCCGAATTTTTTAAGGAATTCTTTCACCCTTCTCTTTTTCAAAGTTCTACTTTCATGTCAAGTCTTCCAAGTTAATTTCTATTATGTTGGGGTATGATCTCTATATCTATCATAATGGACTCTTATGTTCATATGATGAGAGACCCCATTTGATCTCTTAAATTCAGTATTTTGATGTTTTAAGTGGCGCCGTTAGGCTGCCGAATTTTTAAGTGGTTCTTCACCCTTCTCGTTTTGAAGTTCTACTTTCATGTCAATTATTTCAAGTTCCTTTTTGTTATGTTGGGGTATGATCTCTATATCTATCATACTGGACTCTTATTTTCATATTATGAGAGACCCCATTTGATCGCTTCAATTCAGTATTTTGAAGTTTTAAGTGGCGCCGTTAGGCTGCCGAATTTTTAAGTGGTTCTTCACCCTTCTCGTTTTGAAGATCTACTTTCATGTCAATTCTTTCAAGTTCCTTTTTGTTATGTTGGGGAATTATCTCTATATCTATCATACTGAACTCTTATGTTCACATGATGAGAGACCCTATTTGATCTTTTCAAATCGTTTTTGTCGAAGTTTAAGTAACGCCGTTAGGCTGTCGAACTTTCATAAGAGAAATCTAATTTTTGTCTTCCTTCCATGTTTTTCATTTCAAATGGTATGTCCTTGAAATTTCATTACCATGATCATGTATCCTTCTTATTCTGTCCATATACTGTTTTATGGGTCATTTATGAATGTTTGACTCACTTTCCCTCTCTTTTTAATGTCTTCTAAAACCTCGTAACATAGCCGTTATGTTGCAGAATTTCTGTCTCACAATGTCTCTCTCTTTTTCTAAAGATCTTTTATTTTATTAAGTGAATACTAAAAGCTCTTTATTCTAAAGGGTATTCACATATATACCAAAATGTCCTATTTTAAATTCTGGGATTTACATACATGAGACCCACCTTCCTTTTCTGTGGGTTTTAAAGTGATATAAAGATCATGTCTTTAAAGCAGTTTTTAAAAAAGTTATGATTATGAAATGAAACCCATTTTTTTATGCTATATGGGTTATTTATGAAATGTTTGATGATGATATATGTGGCTCACATGATAATAAAGGCAAATTTAAGGGTGCGCCCTGATAGCTCTCCAATGCATTGGGTAATGATGTAACCACTAGAGATTACAATTTTCACGATACCTTGGTGAATAACCTTGGTAATTTTAAAATGACACCTTGGGGATGGACCTTGGTGATATGTTCATGATTGTCTATGTTAAATGATGTAGCCACATATTCAAGTTATGAAAAAGTTTTATTTTTATTATGATATGCCTCATGATTTCATTTTCGTGCATTAAAGTTATTTTCATGACTTTATTGATGTATCTCAAGTTCATATGTAAAATGTTTCTCTTGTTTCCCTTGCTGGGCCTTCTGCTCACCCTTCCTTTTGATGTATGTCCCCAGGTTATGAGATGCAGTAATGAGCCTAGGGTGAACATGAGGAGAATCCTTTCAAGTGTTTAAGAAGAATGTTTTTTTTTGTTTCATGTTTTATGTTTCCATGTTTATAGTTCCTAGTTTCCAAGACACTAAACCTTAAAGATCCTCGGTTTTGTAAAATGTAATGAAAGATTATGTGATAAAGAGGCGGGATGCTATAGTTGGTATCAAAGGATGGTTTAGTTATTTGTGGAAATTAGGATATGAAAACTCTAGGAGGAACCCTATAGAAAAGTTTAATATAGGAAATCTTCCTGGTATTTTGGTGAGTATTGAGTAAGGGGTTGCCAAGTAAATACATCCCTGTCTGGATACGAGCAGGTAGAGGTGGCTCTGGCACAGATGTACATAGGGGTAAAACCCGAAAACACCGCTTTGAGCTAGACTCGAACGGGAACTGGTACACGACAACGGGCCTTACTGCACTCTTGGTTACGACACTCCCGGGGGATATGCTTTGGTAAATTCATAAGCTTGGTATGAACCATTGTTAAAGGAACAAAGATAAAATAAAATAAAGGTTCACATAAGAATGTATGATCATTCATAACCTAGATGGGAACCTAGGAGATCACAAGTTAGGGTATACCTTTCATATACAAGTTATCCTTATATGCTTTCAGTTCCTTTTCATGATTATTAGCTAAGTACTTAAGCCCCTAATTATGCTTTCTCTTCTTAGTTAATGGTGGGAAATGGAAGAACATGTTCTGACAACCAATGTGATAGGAAATGAGACGATTTTTGTATTAATATGACAGGGATGATTAGGGGATTAAAATATGATTATTATTTTGGAAGACTTTCATTATTTTGGGAACCATATTAGATCGAGGTAAATAGATTACTACGGTATTTTCATTGAGGAGTAAGGTTGACATATATTTTGAAGAATCGATGAATTTAAGGTGAACTTATAGTAATTTAGGTTACTTATGGGAATGACTAACCTATCTTGGGTAAAATATGTTTAGGTTAGCTACTTTTTTTTTATAAGATGTTAGGAGTGGTTGATGTTGTTTGGAGATGAACAATGAAGTTGTTTTGGAAGACTATGTTATCAAATCCTTATTGTATTTGGGTTTCAATCTTAGTTTGGGTTGTTTTGAGGAATTTTAAGGACCGTTATTTATGGAATGGTCTATGATGAAATTTGGGTAGTACCATGGAACTTTGATGATTTAAAAGTAGTTTCCATTCCTATGGGATTCTTTCTTTTTGAAGAGTTGTTTTACCTTAACCTTTCTGTTTTTGGGATAATGTTTAAAGATAGAAGAAATAGATAGTTAATCTTTTGTAGATTATGTGATTCTATAGAAGATGATTCTTGTGCTTTTATGACACCAAGTGTTTTTGAATTCTCATCATTTGGAGAAAAGATTAGTGTTGGTAGGGACTTGTTAAAGGATGAAACTCTACTTGAAGGTAGGTATATTTTCTTATCTTTTTGTTCTATGTAGTAAATGAAATCCTCAAAATTATGAAAAGAAACGTAAAACAAAAATGTTGTTGGTTTACGTTTCCTACTAGGTAATCAAAGACCGTTTACACACATCATAAGTTTGGGATTTTATCATGGTTAACTTTATCCTAATCATGTTCTCTATCACTCTCCCTCAGAACTTGACCCTTTGTTTTTTCCTCCATGTCCATGTTTTCCTACATGGAACCCTAGTGTGGGTTAACTCGGGTGACCATTGTACTTCCCTTTCTTTATTTTAAAGTAATAGTTTTACTGACTCCTTTTCCGATGTGGGACTTTCAATGAAATTTCAAAACCCAATTTTAAAATTGCGAGGACGCAATTTCTTAAGGGGGGAAGATTGTAACGACCCGAAATTTTTAAATAAATTTTGTTTGTTATTGTTATACTCAACAAAAATATTTTATTTGATAAACATGATTATAATTAAAATGAGATCAGTGGGGTTTGACTATTATATAACCATCGGTCAACATGACCGCTGTGAACAAAATGTTTTGATTATTGTCTCTAAATATAAGTAATTTTGGTTAATTATTATAGAAAGAAGATTCGATGGCCTCACCTAGTAGTCTTGGACCGATCGAAGCCCATCTAACAGAGCTTGGGAAGGAGGTAGCACCACTGGGCTTTGCTCTGGATCAAATCCAAGCCGAACTTCATCATGTGAAGCTGGAACGAAATCGCCTTCGTGAGAAGTTCAAACTGATAGAAATTATTACTCGGGCAATGTTGACTGAGCCGCCCCAAGCTTCTGTCACCCTAGCACACCTTACTCTTAGGTCCTATGCTGGTATTATAAGGGGTTATGTAACGAGACCGTAACTACATTGTGTAATCCTTGTTTTAAATAAAAATTGGGATTTCTTCTTATGATGAAGTTTATGAATTTTGAAATGACCGGATAAATATAGTATGCATATTTTTGATGAATTTTAGAAAAATGATATTTTAAATATGTTTATGTAAACCCTAAATAATTAAAAATGTGTAATGATTTTCAAAAAATGGTCTTCTGCAATTATGTTCAGTACTAAATTTAGAGTCTAATAAGATCAACTTGATTTTTGATGAATAGTAAATTATGAATAGTGATTTTATGATTAGGATTAGTAATATGACCAAATGGATTAGTAATCTCACTTAAAGAAAGTTTTAAAATAATCTAGGCACCTTGATTAAGTAATGTGATTCAATAAAATAGTTAAATAACGGTTTCATTAATTATTATTCAAGTATTAGTTTTTTCGGGTGAATAGTGTTTTTTAATTAAAATTTTAATTAAAAATAATTAGAAAATTATTTTTATAAAAATGACTTTATTTTTGAACTTAGAGCATCGATATTATGTTATGGTAATTTTGGGGGTTTTTTCTGAAAAAAATGAATTTTCGATGAATAGTGTTTTTATTTAAAAATTAAATTAAAAATATTTAGAAATTTTTTTTTTAAAATGGATTTCATTTTTGAAATCAGAGCATTGATATTTGGTTAATGTGAAATTTTGGGATTTTTCTGAGAAAGTTGAATTTTCAGTGAATAGTAAAAATACAGTTTTAGGGTTTCGGTATGTTTAATGACATCATAATGGTGTCATGATGATGTCATGAGATATTTTGAGGGTTGGCCGGCCAAGGGTGATGAATTATTGTTTTGGGGGCCCCATGTGTCCTAACTCTATGATAAATGACAAGGGAGAGCACATGGGTTTGAGAAAAGCACATGTGAGGTGTCCCTTGGCCATTAATGCCTTGTCCCCTCACTTTCCCTATAAATACCAAGACCTCCTCTCATCCATTCGACTCCCCACTCATTCCCAACGAATTTCTGGTCTCATTACCTCCCAAGTAGTCCTCCCAAGGTGCCCCCAAGCCCTCAAGGTCCCAACCTTTGAGGTTTAAGAGTTACATTTTAAGGTAAGGGATCTGACCTCTCTCTTTCTTTTCAAGTAATCTCTTTTATGTCATTTCTTTTATACTCCATGTTCTTATGTTGGAGGATGTTCTTTTACATTCATCCTACTGCCCATTTCATGTTCATAGGATGAGAGACCCCCCTTGCTCTCATCAATTCGTTTTAAGAATGTTTAAGTGGCGCCGTTAGGCTGCCGAAATTTTAAGGGATTCTTTCACCTTCCTCGTTTTCAAGTTCTATTTTCATTCAAGTCTTTAATGTTTCTTTGTATTATGTTGGGGCATGATCTCTAAATTTATCATACTGATCTTTTATGATCATATAATGAGAGACCCCATTTTATCTCTTCAATTCAATTTTTTTGAAGTTTTATGTGGCACCGTTAGGCTGCCGAATTTTTTAAGGAATTCTTTCACCCTTCTCTTTTTCAAAGTTCTACTTTCATGTCAAGTCTTCCAAGTTAATTTCTATTATGTTGGGGTATGATCTCTATATCTATCATAATGGACTCTTATTTTCATATGATGAGAGACCCCATTTGATCTCTTAAATTCAGTATTTTGATGTTTTAAGTGGCGCCGTTAGGCTGCCGAATTTTTAAGTGGTTCTTCACCCTTCTCGTTTTGAAGTTCTACTTTCATGTCAATTATTTCAAGTTCCTTTTTGTTATGTTGGGGTATGATCTCTATATCTATCATACTGGACTCTTATTTTCATATTATGAGAGACCCCATTTGATCGCTTCAATTCAGTATTTTGAAGTTTTAAGTGGCGCCGTTAGGCTGCCGAATTTTTAAGTGGTTCTTCACCCTTCTCGTTTTGAAGATCTACT
The DNA here is from genome assembly GCA_963277665.1 of Viscum album. NCBI lineage: Eukaryota > Viridiplantae > Streptophyta > Magnoliopsida > Santalales > Viscaceae > Viscum > Viscum album. Next base: position 1,476,916,691 of record OY728161.1, read on the forward strand.
TTCATGTCAATTATTTCAAGTTCCTTTTTGTTATGTTGGGGAATTATCTCTATATCTATCATACTGAACTCTTATGTTCACATGATGAGAGACCCTATTTGATCTTTTCAAATCATTTTTGTCGAAGTTTAAGTAACGCCGTTAGGCTGTCGAACTTTCATAAGAGAAATCTAATTTTTGTCTTCCTTCCATGTTTTTCATTTCAAATGGTATGTCCTTGAAATTTCATTACCATGATCATGTATCCTTCTTATTCTGTCCATCTACTGTTTTATGGGTCATTTATGAATGTTTGACTCACTTTCCCTCTCTTTTTAATGTCTTCTAAAACCTCGTAACATAGCCGTTATGTTGCAGAATTTCTGTCTCACAATGTCTCTCTCTTTTTCTAAAGATCTTTTATTTTATTAAGTGAATACTAAAAGCTATTTATTCTAAAGGGTATTCACATATATACCAAAATGTCCTATTTTAAATTCTGGGATTTACATACATGAGACCCACCTTCCTTTTCTGTGGGTTTTAAAGTGATATAAAGATCATGTCTTTAAAGCAGTTTTTAAAAAAGTTATGATTATGAAATGAAACCCATTTTTTTATGCTATATGGGTTATTTATGAAATGTTTGATGATGATATATGTGGCTCACATGATAATAAAGGCAAATTTAAGGGTGCGCCCTGATAGCGCTCCAATGCATTGGGTAATGATGTAACCACTAGAGATTACAATTTTCACGATACCTTGGTGAATAACCTTGGTAATTTTAAAATGACACCTTGGGGATGGACCTTGGTGATATGTTCATGATTGTCTATGTTAAATGATGTAGCCACATATTCAAGTTATGAAAAAGTTTTATTTTTATTATGATATGCCTCATGATTTCATTTTCGTGCATTAAAGTTATTTTCATGACTTTATTGATGTATCTCAAGTTCATATGTAAAATGTTTCTCTTGTTTCCCTTGCTGGGCCTTCTGCTCACCCTTCCTTTTGATGTATGTCCCCAGGTTATGAGATGCAGTAATGATCCTAGGGTAAACATGAGGAGAAGCCTTTCAAGTGTTTAAGAAGAATGTTTTTTTTTGTTTCATGTTTTATGTTTCCATGTTTATAGTTCCTAGTTTCCAAGACACTAAACCTTAAAGATCCTCGGTTTTGTAAAATGTAATGAAAGATTATGTGATAAAGAGGCGGGATGCTATATCCATTGTATTTCATTTATAATTATGATAAAATAAATTCTTATCCAATATATACACCAAAAAATGTAAATAAGTGGTGACTATTCATCATAACTCAATGATGAAATTTTTATATCCAAAACCCTTACCTTTATTACCACTTAGTAAAAATGTGATCTACCCTATGATATAAAAAAAATAAAAATCATAATCACATATTTGAGAAACTTATTCATATCTAAAACCTTTTATAAATTCATTTGTAATCATTTATAAAAAATAAATTATTTAATTATATATTATTTTCATTACCGTATGGTTTTAGAATCGATGGATTTTTTAGTACTATTTTCATAATTTCAATGTGACTTATTATTTTTAGAATCAAATATCATAATTATGATATCATTATATGAACTTCAGTAAATGTTTTACAATTAATTATAATTATGAAATTTCATTTGATATGTATTTTGTTTATGATTCGCAATGATGAAGTTGGTGATGATCTTTTTTAGGTAATATTATAAAAATAGTGGTGTTATTAGAAAGTAAATTTCAATATAATTTTTATAGAACCATAAATATAACATTATTTTATATTTTTTATAATAAAAATGATATTTAAGATTCCATAGTAATCTATGATAAAAAACTTGATTCATTTTTTAAGCGGGTTGTTAAACTAACCCAAACAAGAATATGTTATAATCTATTGGTGAGTATGGTTTAGAAAGTTATTCTTTTAGAATAATATAATTATTAAGAAAAACATAAAGATATTTTTTAGATTCTATAAATGTGGATAATTAGGATATAATATAGCTTGATAAATAATAAAATACTGAGTTAAAAATTAAATATGCCATTTTTGTGGAGGTGCTGGTCCGCACATGCAGATAGGTGATGGGTATGTTTTCCATAGATCAAGAGAAATATAGGGAATGTTTTATAATTTCAGAATCATTTTAATGTTAAAAATTTCATAATAATATTTTAAATAAATTTTTAGAACCATTTTTGTAAGGCATTAATGGAAAATGAAGCACTTCTTTCATGGTGGTGGTGGTTCGCATGTATGCATGATGACATCTTCATTTATCAAATTTATTTTAAGAAAGGTATAAAATAGATATTACATTGGTATAATTAAATTATATTATATTTTTAAAACTTTTGTTATCATAATATCATGGATATAATATGTTTAAGTGGGTAGTGTAATAAAATATTGGAAATTGAATGAAAAATGAGTAATTGAGAGTGTTACTTTACTCCATGGAAGAGCTCCCTTGAAAATGGATTATGGCTTTGAGATGTGTTATTTTGAGAATTATAGAAACAATATCAAGTGTCTAAGAGTTTTTTGAAGTTATTCAATCAAATTTTGGTCAAATAAAAAATACTTGGGATGTGAAGTTATGTGTAATGGAGATTGTTCCTTTTATAATTCCTAATTGTGTCATTTCTGTAAAATATAAATGGTAAAGTCACTGTGCAAAGAAAAAAATGATCCAATAATGGAAAATAATTGTTTATGGGAAGGGTGAGGCTGTAATAATATAGACTCTAGAAAACAAAAGGTGGTAGTTATAATACATTATTAGTAATGAATACAATAGTTTCTATAGGATCCCATAACATAGTAGTCTTGGAAGATTAGATACATATATACATAACATTTGAAAATATAAGATAAAACATGAACACACTACAAGAAAATGATTATCCCTTCAATCATATTCATGAACATTACACGTATTTCTTCTATAAGTTTCACGGGTAATGTAAAATAGATAAGGAAAATATTATATAAATTGTATTTTGTAGGATACTGTGGAAACTTTCATAACAAAATCATGAAATAAGTGATATGTTATGAATAAATTAACAACATGAATCCATAATAAATTGATACTAAAAGAATATTATATCCTTGAAAACAAATAAACACATGGATAAAATAATCATTAAACTCATAATAACTGAATTCATAATTTCATACAATAAAAAATGATGTCAAGACCGTATACCAAAACACTATCTTGTTATGTGGAGAGTTATACAGGAAAACCCAAAATATTTGGTACCATGAAGCATATCAATTCATCAAGGGGATATAAAATTTTAGCCCCATACCTCACCTTATTAAGTCAAACTAATTCTTCATAAGATTCAGCATGAACTTTCATGCCATTTTATAAATATCCTCTTGCTGATAAAAACATGAAAATCCAACTAATAATAAATAAGTAAATCAAACATATCCCTATTCTAAATAAAAGTGTGGTTGTTCTGGAGAACATCCCTTAATAAATATAAAAGTAATTCAGTATTTTAAAAGTAACATGAAGTACATTTTTAATGAAATATAGTGGTGAGGTTACATTCAATGAGTTGGGTTGTCCTTGGAAGATAGTAATATGTTTTAATAGTATGTATTGGTAGGAGACCAAGGTATTGGTATGAAAAATCCTTCATCTTGGTTTATAAAGTTCATGTGAATATTCCAAATCATGTCCCATAATAGTATCTATCAAGGTGTTATATCTTACCCCCACTTTTCATGCATCATGATGATGATTTCTTCAATTCTAAACTAACCATTTTAGGATGATTACCCATAGGTGCATCATTTCCATAGACGCACCCAATTTTTAATATATATTCAGGGAATCCATTTCTAAGAAAATACACAAAAAATTACTTTACCAAAAAAAGGTGGTTTTGTTGAAGGTACAGGATGCATGAAAGCCTTATCTTATAAAATTTCTATTAAAAAGGTAAAAAAACACAGAATAGGCATTTCAAGGAGAATTTATAAATATGGGTGTACACATCACCCTATGCATCCAACTCAACCAAATCACTACAAATGTCCAAATACACAAAGGACCACATAGAACTAGCTTCCTCCATTTCTCTCTTTGAATGAGAGTCATCATGTTTATTTTCTTCTCAATATACATGTGTCACAACAATAAAGAGTTGATCCACAAGCTAGATACAATAAAATCATGCTGAAAAAATCCTCTGTGGCATATTTCTGTAGAATCTTCTGATAATATAAAATTCCATGGATGAGTCAGATTCCATCTAGATATTTCTCCATCCATGAAGAACAGCATACCACATTTCTTTGATCATATCCCATATATCATATTCAATCACATAAATCATCCCAATGAAATGATAAAAACATCTCTTAATGAGGCCCATATGAGTGCAAAAGATGCCACCACATCATGAGAGTCTCGATGCACCCAAAACCTCTCCATCAACATTTATTTTAAAACATATAAACATTAGGGGTATCCGTATTATAAACATGGTCATGAGTGATTTTATACTTCTACTAGTGACACTGATGGATCTCAATATCATCATTTCATAGAAATGATTCTTATTACTTCTATTTGAATCCTTGTTGTAGCCGTAACTGATCGGTGAATCTCATGAATCCCAACATGCCTTCAGAGATGTTAATTCTCATTATACATGTAATATCATTCCTTCCAGATAAAGGATTTGGATGTCGCATTAGCAGAAAGTAGAAGTGATTATACATGTGTGTTGCATCCTGATCCATGTATGGAGTTTACCAAATGTTCAAAGCCATTTAAGTTCAAACTATAACCAAAAATACCCTGAAAATATTTCTATAACCTGCATAATAATTAAAAAGAGATAAAAAGATGATCGTTGGATTCATCCGCATTAAAATAGAGGTATAATATTTGATCTAATTTGAACCCTGTGTATTGGAGAAGCCATTTTAGTGGTAAACATTGTTTCTAGATTCTCCAAAGTAGTAAAAAGGTAGCAAGTTGGATGAAGGGACTTTTTATAAATAAGGTTCCAAGAAGGAATCACCAAAAAAGAAGCACAATTATATCTAAAAAAAATATCAATTATTTATAATTCCATTCAAGTTGGGATTCTAAATTAGAGTTTCAAAATCACTATATTCATATCTATTAACATCCATCTTAAGATAATCTAGGATAGGCACCTAATAATTATAGTTTCAATGGAATTCAGCAATTGAAAGGTATTTCATGGGTTGAGGGATATCCACAACATTATATATTGACATTGACAACTAAACATTCCTCCAACAGTTAAGAGGATAATCTTTCCTATCAATCCATTTAGAAAACTATATTAACAAATTATAAGCATACCTTATGGAGGTCTATATAAAGTAAGTGATGTACATAGAGTATCCATTTAACAATTTATGCACAAATCTACTAGGAAAGAATTCTAGGGAATGATCATTTGAAGTCAAAATATTCGAGGTGATTTTATTAATTAAGACCTCATTGAAAATTCAAAGGTATTTAATTCTCATACCTCCCATGTCAACTGGCTTAATAAATTCACTACAAGAAACTGTAATCAATTTCTTCTCACTAATTGAACTAGTCCAAATGAAATTTAGTATCAAAATATATAGCTATTTAATAAGAGATCAAAACCATTTATATAATGAAAAGGCATAAACAAACATAGAAGTGATCACAGAGTTAACAAGACATACTCTTACTACCTAAGACATTGACTTTCCCTTGTAGGTATCCATTTGATTGATAATCCTGGAACATATATTCTTCATGTTTCATATTTTAATTATTCCCCAAAAAAAGCGATACTTTAAGATAAGTAAAATGAATAGATCCCCCCCTTACCCCAAGATTTAATTCCACTCTATTTTTCTTGGATATGATAACCCCATCTCTAAAAATAACACAGTATTTTCCCCAATTGATCACTTTTCCAACAACTTCTTCATAGTGTTAAAAGATATATTTGACATAAAAAATAGTGAATCTTTCATATTTCACATACAATAGAATATTGTCTGCATACACTATATGTGTAGGTGAAAAAAGATCACTTCCAACCTTGATTTTTTTATACAAACCAATATGAGAAATATAACAAAGGAATGTACTCAAATAGTCCTCAACAATAGTAAAATGTAATCTAGATAAGGGGTCCCCCTGACGCACCCCTCTAAAGAAGTGAAATAAACCTATAGGGGGATCCATTTAAAATGATAGAAAGCATCAGGATCATAAGGATTCAATTAACTAGGGTGATGCATCTATTAGAGAGGTCATCCATTCACATAACAGAAAAAATGAAAATCCATTTTATCATATTGAAGTCCTTAGAGATATCAATCTTAAGATCCATATTAATATCCATTAACATAATAGAAAAAATGGAAATCTATTTTATCATATCAAAGTCCTTAGATATATCAATCTTAAGAGTCATATTAACATCCTTCTCCCTATTCTTCATAATATTGACACACTTAGAAGTAGTATATAAGTAGTTATAAATATTCCTTTTAAGAACAAATAAAAATTTATTACTTCTAATGAATCCTTTGGTAATATTTCACATTCTAATAGCTATTATTTTAATAATAACTTTTGGGAATTTGTTCCAAATGGATAAAGGTCTGGAATCTCTTATTTTAATATAATTTTCCATCTTTGGAATCAGATCAATGAAGTGTGTTTTAAATATAAAAGGAATATGTGCATGAGAAGAAAATTGCCTCATAGAATTAGAAATATCTAAGTGAATAATGTCCTAATAAAACATAAAAAACTTATTAATGAACCCATCTATCCTTTTAGTACTGTCAAAATTCAAAGAGAAAATAGTTGTCCTGATTTACTCTTCATAGGGTACATGAGTGATCACGATGTTCTGAGAGTCATCAACACTAAGTGATATATTTCTGAATAGTTTTATAGTGTTATCATCCCCTTTATCCATATAATGGTTTAAAAAATAATGACATAAAATAGTGGAAATATCATTTTATGAACTGAAAAAATCCCCATTAATCTTGATACAAGTAATCCCTCTTCTAAATTTCTTCTCCTTGTGTATACAATGAAAAAAAATGAATTTATGTCTCTTTCTTTCAACGATCTCAAATTGAACTAGTTTCAAATGATATTTTCTTTTAAGATTCAACAGCTCATCAATTTTTGATAATGCAACCATCTCATCTCTAGATAACACATCATGATTTAGATTATCCCTTTGAAATTGAAGTAGGGTATTTTCATGATTCTTAATAGTAGAATCAATTTTGGAAAATGAATTTTTGCGTCACAATTTAATATTTTCTTTTAAAACATTCAATTTCATAGAAATAATATAAAAAGGGATTCCAATTAAGTGATTTTTCCATGCTTCATAAATCACTTCCCTATATCCAATTATAACTAGCCAGTCATTATTAAATTTTAAAGGTGAGGGTTCCAACCTTGAATAATTGAATAAAATATCCATTTAAAGAGGAGTATGATCAGAGTGAGCTTTTGGATGAGTAATACTAGAAATATTAAAAGTTGGATGTATATCATCAACATGAAGAAAATGCCGATCAAGTTTACTAGCTTGCCTCCCATTAAGGATATACATGATCCATGTGTATTTTTTCCCATAAATGGGAACCTCAATCATATTTCATTGGTCAATCTAATAAGATAATTCATAAGCTTCCAACCTATTAAAATTTCTCCTAATCTTTTCCTCTATTTTAATCATATAATTGAAATCAGTAATGAGAACCAAATTGTGTCTCGTATTCACATATAACTCATCTAGAGTTGACCAGAGAGCCCTTATTCTAATATATTGATTCAAATCATATACAAATGTGAGAGACATATGGTTACCATTTATATGGATCAAAAGATTGATTGATTTTTGATCATGAGAACTTGAATTGAGGGAAATGATATCATGTTTTAGGACCCAAAGAGATTATAAAACATTATCTTGAGTATAATTATTAAAGATGAAGGAACAACCGAGTGTAGTCCACTTAAAAGACTTTCATTTTTTTAAATCCATTATTGGTTCATAATTCCCAATAACTAATAGTTTGTTGGTCATAATGAAATTATTAAGGGTTGTGACAATGGGAGAATTCCCAAGACCTGGAAAATTACAATATAAAATATTCATTAAATAAGTGATTTGGAAAATGTATGAGTCCAATTTTGTTTCTTTTTGTCTAATTTATTACTTTTATTTTAACTCTTCTTCTTTTATCCCTTACTTTCTACCAATGATATAGAAATAGAAGAAATAGTAAATTTAGATACTAGAAAAGAATCAAGTTAATTAGATTGAAAATATAAAGAGTGATTATGCTCTTCATGAGGTAAATCAAATTTTTCATCAGACCATAGAGAACTTCTTAAATGAGTTAATGTATTCAGATATTTAATCATCTCTTGGTTAGAAAATATTGAATATTTCCTAACTAATTTAGAAATTAACACCTAAGAAAAGGATCCCTCCATAGAGGTTTATAATTTTTCATTTGAATCATCATCTTTGAAAACATCAGAAGAAACCATTGCATGTGTCAACTATTTATAGTGTTCACCCTTCTCAGATATTTTCATAGTTTCGTCATTATTAATACACTCTGTTGTAGGCGTGTTCTACTCATAGTGACCATCTTTATCAGAGGATTGTTAGACATCAATTTAGCCATCAAAATTCATTGTAGTATCCTCATAATCTTTGGTACCTACTAGAATTGGAATAGAAGAATCTGTACTAGTATCTAGGGATGGAAAATCTGGTGAGTTGATAATCATAATATCCTCATGATAACCATAAACAGTTCTATAGGTTGAATCCTCATTAGTTTTTTATTGAATAATGTTAATATCCATGATTGGTTTTTATGAATTCTCTATCTTATCATCCATAACAGGGTTTCCTAAATTAGGATATAATCCATAACCTATGTGATCCTTAATATAATTCTCAATGAGACCATCAGTAGATGATCTAGAATCATGGACATTGTTAACATTTGGAAATTCATCCTTCACTCTTTTCTTTGAACATTTTCCAACTTCATGACCTTTAATCTTGAAAAAACAACATAATTTGTTCCTATTGAATTCAAAATTAATGTACCCAAAAAAAATGGAAATTGAGAGAAAATTTTGGTTTCCTATCATATTGGATTTATAGATAAATGTTTCCATATCCTTTTTTCAAGGAAACCTCTTCAACAAGTGTAGATTTCATATCATCTTCAACAATTATTCTCGTATAATAACCAAACCTAGGATTATAAGTTTTCTTATATATTTGTATAGAATTCCCAACCAATAAAGCAATGTTCCAATGTAATCATTGGTGCTAATAAATATAGTTTAGCATAAAAACCATATCAATACCTGAGTAGTAATTTCTATGACATTATCAGGATCAAAATTTTAATCCCATTCTTAAATATGAAGAAACCCAAGCTTCATGGATAGATATCTAAAACTCCAAACTCTCTTCTTTCATTTGTTTGAAGGAAAAACTATATGATAATAACCAAGACCCATGTATGTAATCTTATAATAATTAAATCCCTAGATATATGAAATTATTTTGGTGAGCTCAATAAATTTATAGAGTTTTCCTCCTTTTGGGATTAGAACATGAGAAATAATCAAGAATTTACAAATCATCACATGCTCTTGAACTACATCCCGATCAGCTGATACATGATCAACACTCACCTTTCTAAGGACTCTTCTTAGAGGGGGACAATCAAAATCTAGAATATTTCCAGAATCCTTTACTACATCTGTGAAATTTTTTTTTGGAATCGGAATAGGTGCATAAACATCCACATAATGTTTAGATGTTGCATAATATCAAAACATTTCCTTTTCCCCAACACGATCATCCTTTTAAATGATCGATGGATTATCAATAGGAAAATCATCACGATCATCCTTTGAAATCGATTTAGGTTCATCAATTTTAGGGTTTTCCCCGGATGCTCTGTATTGTTCTTCTATCCTTCATCCAAATGATGGTTTTTCCTCCTTGGAAAAGATTTTTTTTAACAATGATTTTGGTAACTTATGAATCAAAAGAATATGATGGAGGGATAAAAATATAAACATTTAAATACCTAAAATTCAATGATTATTTTGGAAAATTTCATCCATGGAAACATAGGAATTAAATAAAAAATATAGATAGTGAATATAATATGAGTCCCAAATATTGAATTTAGGGACGCAAAAATCAAAATTATGGCTTGGATAACAATTTAATAAAAATATCATGAAATATGTATTTTCAAATTCATTTTAAAGTACAGTTAATGATGTGATTTAATAATATAAGATCCAAAATAGGTAGTTTATACACTATATAATAGAAATTAAGTGCATAATACAAAACATGTTTCTAATAGAGGAATTTTAGATAGAAAACCCACACCTCTTGTCCTAAAATTCATGAACATTCCTTAAACAAATATATCACAATTATTTTTATATTAATCACATAATTACTAACCTTACTCGTATACCTTTTCATTTATACTATTTATAAATTTTCATTCCCTATATGAATTCTACCTATTTTCCACATTTGGTGCTTATTATTTTGATCGTCTATAATAGTTTCAAAATAGACGTGTTTATTTTTTTATCTCCCAAATTTCATCATTACTATGTCATTAATTTTAATTTTTGGGATTTTTTATCATTATTTATGATGTTTAAAATTCCTTTATTATTTTTTTAGTCATTATCCTTGAAGATGAAATCGAAAACAAGCATGTTTCAATGAGTCTTGTCGATCGAAAGATTTTGTATTAATTTATCAAGTAAATATTAAAATAACATCAACATAATTAAAAAAATTACACATTTATATTATATTATAATAGTAATTATCTTACGATAGTCATTCATGATATAAATTCATAGTATTGTTCAAGTAGGTGGTTAAATAGACCCAAACATGAACATACCCTAATTTAATGAATGATTGTGGGGTGGTTTATGGTAATATAATTATACCTAAATCAAAAAGTTATTATTTAGTAGTTATTAGTGTGATATAACATATTTATAAATAGTTAATAAGAATAACTAATGGATATTAAAATGTGTCATTTTTTGAATAAAATATTTTCCTCTAATTATGATTGTTTCAAAAGATTGAATTAATGAGATTAGTTATTGATAATATCATTTATAGATTATCAAATTTATCATTAAATAAACTTAATTATATATAACTCTTCATATTTCCTCATTAAATCTATTCTGGGAACATCAATGATAGTTGGTGATGGAAATGTATTTTATTTCTCATAGTGGTTGTAGTCTACACGTTCTCATGAAATTTGATTTAATTTTTCTTAATAAATGAGATATATTAATAAATAATGATAATATCCTTAACATAGTAACATTAATGTATAAAAATAAGACTAATATAATTACATTATTGTTTCTAGAATAAATATGAGTGATGATAATCAAGAAGAAAAGCTAAGTAGTTGATAATACTCATGTTGGGGACTCTAATTTTCCTTGGAATTAACCTTTGAAATGTAGGTTGTATGCTAAATAGTGGTGAGTATAAGACTTAAAAAATGGGAGTGGTTTCTAGGGGAAGGAAAATGGAAGAGTTTAAAGAATAAATTAAAAAGATAGGTGAGTCTCAAATTCATTGAAATGTTACCCTTTATAAGTAAAGGGAGGAGTGGTTTTGGGAGTAACCCTTATATTTTTTATAAAGTAATGTTACTATTCAAGGTTCAATTTCAAAAAATGGAAAAATTAGAGGGGATGGATATTTTGATTCCAAAATAACCTTAAACACTTCTTTTCTAGGCATTATTCAATGTTTTATGAATTTTTTTACTCTTTCTCTATTTTACAGATTTAATTTTACCTAGGTAATTAATTTCAAACCATAATAATCAATTTTAATGAAAAATAATTAATCTTTCCCACTTTCAATTAATTTTAAAATTTTTATGTACAATTTTTATATCATTTTATAAAAAAAAAATTCTATATGTTTTAAAGGTTAAATTTAAAATAAACATACTTAGTTTCATAAAAATATCTTTTCAAACAATAATTTTTTTAAGATTTAAATCTATATGTATGATACAATTACCTAGGATACTGATTTTAATGAAATAAATTTATTTATTATAGAAAAAAAATTAATTTATGAGGCCTTAAATTATGGAAAAACTGATTCTCACTTGAAAATAATTGGTTCAATTGAATGACTGAAAACAGTTTTTTTATTAAATTAACATTTTAATCAGTTTTAAAAATGTTGGACATATGATTTATAAATCAAAAGAAAATTTTAAAATACATATTTTCATTTCATAAATTTATACTTGATTACTTAAACAAATAAAACATATTGGTAATTATTATTTAATTATAATTTTATAAAAATTACAAGTTTTGTGAAAACTGTATTTTAAATAAACAATCATTTTAAAAAAATATCAAAAATTCATAGTAATAAAATGTTAATATGATGAATTAGAAAGTGAAGTTAATATGGTTAATTTAAAATTATAAAATATAAATTTAAAATAATTTCTTGAATAACATCTCTTTAGAGTGTGCATTGTGTGATAGTTCTGGATATGGTGTTTTCCTATTATAGTAGGGTATCAGGTATTAAATTCGCATCCCATTAAAAAAATTAAATTCCTGAAATTGGGATATATATAAACTATTGAAAATATGTTTATATTAGTTCTTTATAGATTCTTTAGGATCCAAGGTTTCCTAGTCTAGTTTTTTATTTCTCAAAAGGACTTTTACCAATCAAGTTGTCTAATTCCATGTCACTTATTGTCCTCTATCAAGAATTTAGAAAGGATCATAATTATAAGGAAATCTAGTCTCTAACTATATACCATAGATATCATGAAATGTTTTTCTATTAAAATTTATTTCTTTAGTAATTGAATATGGAAGACATATTATACTTAAAAATGGTTATGCGGCATTGCTAATCAGTAAGCTACAACTCAAATTATTTCTATTATTTCAAAATGCCAAATGTGTGTAGGGATTAACTTCTATTTCCCCAAATTTTAATACAACCTTCTATAGTGAACCCTTCATGAATACATTTTCCCCAAAATTAAATTCCATGTATTTCCTTCAATTATCATCTTACCATTTTTTTCATCTCTAGGATTCTATAATATGATCCTGAATAGTATGTACATTAACAATCATCTTCTCCATAAGCTCTATATAACTAGCTTACATTCTCCAAATTATTCACTATATGTTAGAGCAAGAAACTACTTTCCATACAATTATTCATATGGTTCTATCTGGATTCTCAAATGTAATCTATTAATATATGAAAATTACACCATAGTTAGATACTAATCCCCCATACCATAGAAGTTAAGAGAACATGATCTCATTATTCCTTCCAAAGTCTTGATAGTCCTTTAATATTTCCCGTCAATATAGGGTTGATAGACTATTTATAAATGAATCTCAATGTCTAGAGCCCATTGTAGACTATTCCGTAATTTCTATGTGAATCGAGGGTCATGGTAAGATACAATTGATAGAGGTGTCCCGTGAATCCTTTAGATTTCATTGATATAGTTATAGGCAAGGAGTTCAAGGGGTATATTTTATATTATTTCTATGAAATGGGAATACTTAGTAGTATGATCAATGATGTCTAATATAGCATCATTCTTCCTTGTAATATTTTGGAGTCTAGTGATAAAGTCAATTATGACATTGTCCCACTTCTGTATAGGTATAAGTATAGGTTTTATGAATCCATTATGATGTTTTCTTTAGACCTTTACATAATATCATACTAATCATATAAACACATAAAAAATAATGTCATGATTCATACCATCTAACCAAAAATGTTTTCTTAAATACCAATACATTATTTTGATGTCTTGGTTTATAGAGAAATTTAAGATATGTTCCTTATCTATTAGTAATCTCCTTAACTTTGGTATACATGGAACCCATAACCTCTTCTTAAACATACAAACTCCATATATATAGATGAATTATATAAATTTCCAATAATTTACTAAATTAATATTCCATTTTAATTTATCATCATCCTTCTCAGACTTCTCTATCATTTCTATTAAGGATGGTTTAGAAATTTCTTGATAAGGGAATGCTGACTCCACCCTTATAAAAATCATCATACCTATCTTTACTAGATAATTTTTTATAGAATCCTTGTAAATTATCATCATGGTAAGAACTCCATGGAACCTCATACTCAATACAAGATCCACTTTGTTTTCCTTCCCATGGTGGATGTTTATCAAGAAGTTTTCGTCCTTCAATAGTAATAACAATATTTTTTGCCTCATGCTGATATCTTTCTCATAAAATATATAATTAAATCTCTTGTAGTTATTATATATATCACATCCTTTTCCAAATATTAAGTGTATACATGTTTTCAAAGTAAATATTATAGCTTCAAGATCAAGTTTTTTAGTTGGATAATTCAGTTTCTAGATTTTCAATTACCTTGATTCATAAGAAATCACATTATCATTCTACATATAGACATAACCAAGTCTATTCTTCAATGCATCACTATATCTTATAAATCCTTTCTTAACTGATGGTAGAGTTAAAACTAGTTCATTAATCAGCCTCCTCTTCATATCTTCAAAGATGTACTCATATTCCCTTAACAATTTCAAATTAACATGTTGACATGTTAACTTGGTTATTGGATTAGCTAATTAAGAAAATCATGATCAAATCACCCAATAGTAATGAATTAATCCTTGATGACATCAGATCTAAATTATATTTTTTGGTGTAGGAAATTTTTTGAGAACCTTTTTATTTGAAGGTCCAATAGATATTCCTTATTTTTAGAAAATATATCCAAGAAAAGAAACTTCATTGATCCAAAATTCACACTTACTATATATCCCATATAATTCCTTTTTCAGGAAGGTCTCCAAAATTATTTTTAAATGACTCTCATTTTATTCATTGCTCTTAGATTATATCAATATGTCATCAATGAATACCACAAAAAAGTTATCAAGGTACTCCTTGAAAACTCTATTCATTAGATCCATAAAGAAATAAGGTTTATTACTTAATCCAAATGGAACTACCATAAACTCATAAAGTATTTACCTTGTTCAAAATTTCATATTCCTTGCACGAACCTTTTTCACCCTTCGACGATGATAACTAATGAAAAGATCTATATTTGAAAAGTATTATTCTCCTTGAATTTGATCGAATAAGTCATAAATTTATGGTAAAGGATCCATATTATTTATAGTAATGGTATTGATCTCCCTATAGTAGGAAATTTGGGGGCAAACCCATTTATTAAAAAAGAGAAAAAGCACATGGACCCCTTTTTTGGGAAAAGGGAGAACCCCACATGAATTTGAAATCCCAAAGGCAAATAGGCCTAAAGATACAATAAATCAAAAGCCCGATGACACAAAGCCACTACAAAGCAAAACAAACAGTGAAAATAATCAATATAGCTTAGAGTCCCACCAATCACAGGACCAAAAATCATTATCCCAAAGGCCCAATGGTACAAACAACTGTTACACAACCCATAGTCCATCAACCAGGACCAAAAAAGGCCCAACCCTTGCTCAGAACCATGATTCCCACGTTACACCGCCAACCAACCAACGAACCACATTGACACCATCCGAGCTCCAGATCTCCAACTGATGCACACACCACCATCCACAATGCTCTTGACCAGATTTAGACCCGTGCATCCCATCTGCCATAGATAGATCCTTGTTGACCACTGCAGAGCATTCCGATAGCCACAGACAAATCTATCATTTCACCTGCCCCACTAAACTCCGCTGAGGACCATTTAGACAGCCAACCACCATCGTGAAGCCACAAGATCCACTGTCATCACCACCCATTGTCACCGAAAGATCCTGATAAAAACAAACCACCACCACCCATCTCCTCGAGATGAAAATGCTAGATATGAAAAAAAAAATATACACAGATCAAAGACAAAAGGACAGTGCCTCCCACCGGAATATCTGCAAACACTTCGGATGAACACAAGCCAGATCCCATTACAGAGGGAGAAGAAGCTACCAACGAAATTGATAAAGAATCTATCGTGGACCACCATGGATAAAACCCAACTGAATCGTGAGGATCTCTTGGACTAAGCCGAGAACCATTTATCTCCCTATTGTTAATACACAATATCATTCTTTTTCATGAATAAGACATGGACTCCTCGCGTCGAGACACTATAAATTATAAATCCATTATCACAAAACTCTATTATACATCTCATCAACTCCAAAAAATACACTGGTTTTATTCTATAAGGTTTTTTTGATATATAACTTACATCAAGAATTATTTTAATAGAGAACTTAACATGATGATTTTTTGGATCACCAAGTAATATTTCTTGAAAACATCAATTAATTATTATATCCTAAGTACATCTTAGATTATTAGGATATCTTCCATATCCATATAACACTCTAGATCATCCATTATCCCTAAATTTTAATTAAGGAGTTATATAGGGGTGATATATATATGAATTAGATTATGAAGGTTACCCTCCAAAGAAAAGAGATTACACCTCACCATTTCAAATATAAATCTCCATCTATTGGAAATAATTTTTTTCAATAAACATTGAAATAAAATCCATACCAAGGATCATATCAAATTAAATCCTAGGGATAATAACTAATATTGAAAATATTGTATTACTATGAACCATAATTGGAACTTCCTAATACATCATTATTGCAAAATGATTCTCAACTGGTGTCTTAATTGATACCTATTTTTTCTAGGATTCTATACAAGTATCTAATGTATTTGGAAAACATGGAAGATATAAAAGAGTGTGAAGATATAAAAACCAATAAAACATTATCTATCATTTATAAAATGATCAATATATCTTCCACCACATCATTAGGAACTACAAATTTATTTTTGGTAATCACATAAGCTTGTTCTTACTCCCTTGTTATTTTTGAGGTAAATTCCCTTGATTTTTGGGGCATAGGATCATAAAATTTCCATTCTACATAAATTTAAAGAATTAAACATCAATATATTCTAACATGAACATTAATTCATGATCTTGATGGAATTTTTCTCTACACTTGTAACAAACTAATGTTTCTTTCCTAGAAGCCTAACGGTGTTTCTCCCCATAGTTATCACATGTGGGAAATCGCATCCTTCCTTTCTTACACTATTTCAAATTGTTCTTCCATGATTCCCAATCACCATATTCTTAATTGATTTTTATTGAATACATATTTCTTATTATACTCTTTTTCTTTCTAAATGGAAGTTGAGACTATACAATCATATAGTCAAAAGTTTTGATATATGAACACCCATAAAAGGCTCTACTTTAACCCATAAAACAAAATGATCAATAATAATTTTCAGTATACATACATAGCCTAAAGTATTTTTAGATAAATTTTAAAAAAATTCATTGTACTTGGAAATATTTTCATCCTTATTTTGTAAAATATTGAGGAATTTTCTTTCTATTTATACTCTTTTCTCATGAGTAATGTATTTTTCATAGAAAAACTCCTCAAAATTTATCCATTACATGCACTTTATATCATCTTCCACATCAGTTTTTTGAATTAGTGACCACTATTTTTTAGTATCTAGATTCAAACGATAAACCGTCATGAGGACATTTCCCTACACCCCAAAGGAAGAAAAATACTTTATTATTAAATGGTTCATTTTTCATCTACAAATGGATTATTAGTTTCACAAAATAAAATAGGTTTTTTTTGCATGAGGTGGACCAACATAGTGACACCATGTTGTGGATAAAAATTTATCTCTATGTGGGAGATATTACTTTTCATAACTTGGTTCAACTATCTTAACATGGTTATGAATTGATGAGCCTCAACTACAATATAAATAAATTTTTCAAGGGGAAAACCATGAATTGACTATGGGTAATGATACTTTTATCATTAATCATGTTAGTCTCTATAATTATAGAATAGAGTAAACATTATTTTTTCATCATATTGAATTACATAATACAATTACTAGTAATTTTTCTAGTGTTTTCCATATACATATTGTGTTTTTTTCATATTAATTATGTTATCCCAAGAAGTTCCTATAAATCTAGTACCCATGGTTCCTATTAAACATTCTATAACACCAACTATAACATCCTAGACTTTAGAAATAGAGATATGACTATTATATTAAATTATTCGAATAGAATATAAAAGTTTTTTCATGATATAATTTCTTGGTAATCCTAGTAGACATGAAACATAAATATATAACATTTGAGAATATAAGATACAATATCAACACATTTTGATAACATCATTATCCGTCCATCATAACCATAAAAATTAAACATATTTCTCCTCTAGGTTTCTTGAAGAAAGGAAAAAAATAAGTGTGAGATCATATTCTCAGTTGGGAGTAGTATACAATAAATATTTTCAAATCATAAACGTGGTATAATTGATATAGTTAGAATAAATTGGTGAAATGAATCCATAATCAACTAAAACTAAGGTAACTATATATCTATGGAGATAAATGAAAACATGGATAACAAAAATCATTGATCTTCTACTAATGGAATGTGTGATGAAAGATATAAAAGTCTACCATCAAGGAATTATGTAATGAAGTTGTCCTATTTTCGAAAGAGGTATACACCACAACCCAAGATTTATTGTCTCATGATACCTATTTATGCATCGAGGGGATATATAATTTTTCACCCTACCCACCACCTAATTATTTCCAATGTATTTAATATAAGATTCTGAAACACATTGAACATCATTCCCTAAGAAACATCTTTGTAAATAAAAACATAAAAATCCATATAATGAGAAATAAAAAATAAAATACTTACCCATTCAATAGAAAAAAATTATATTCTAGGATAACATCCCTTAATAAACATAGAATTTATAGGTTATCATCAAAGTAACATGATGTACATTTATCAATGATATATAGTGGTGAGGGTACATTCAATGTGATGGGTTATCCTTATAAGATAGTAATTGAGTTCAATAGTATAAATTGTTATCATAATAAGGAAATAGTAAGAAAAATCCTTAATTATAGTTAATAAAGAGTGTGTGAATATTCCAAATCATATCCCACATCAGTGTCTAGTTAGTTATGGGGTATTATGCCTAGTCACCATGCATCATGGTGATTATTGATTCAATGATCAACCGACCATTTTTGTGGTAATTAACCCTTGGTGAATTTGTGCCACAAATACATAGAATTTCTAGTATCTTGATAGATATGTAGTTTCCTAGAAAACACACATAATTTTACTTTACAAAATCATAAGATTATTTTTATACCATTGAAAATAGTAAGTTTTGAACATTTTTTGTTAACTCTTAAATCAAAATAATATAAGGGAAGGATAATAATATATACATTTAATTCCATTAAATTACCTAAATAATTTGGTAAAAAAAATTTATGGAAATTTATTCACCATACAAAAATAAATATGTGGTAAATATAACATGAGTCCCAACAAATGAAAATTTAGATGGAAAAACCTCAATTTTGGATTGAGTAAAAATTTAATTAAAATTTCATAAAATATATGGATAAAAATTGATCTTCAAATACCTTAAATAAATTCATTTAATTATATACCATATAAAATATGTAGTATACACATCACATAATTCAAATTAGGTAAGTAATTAAAAAAAGTTTCGAAGAGAGGAATTTTAGACATAAATCCTTAGAGCATGTCCGGACTTCCTTGATCATACTATGAACCCTTGTGTCACATATATAGGTGTATTAATTTCTTGATTAATAACCTTAAGCATAACCATTTTCATTTAGAATATTCTTACATAGTCCTTATCTATATAAATTCTATATATTTTCAACATCGTATGTTTATAGTTTTGATCATTAGTACTAGTTTAATAATAATGGTATCTGTATTGATTTTTATCTAAATTTTATCATTACTAGGTCATTAAAGTTACTATTGGGGACATTTTTTAATTATTTATGATGTTTAAAATTATTTTTATGACTATTTTAGTCTATAATCTTGAAAAATAAATTGATAAAAAGCATGTTCTGGTGATTCTGGTCAGTGGAAGGGTGTTTTATTAATTAATGAATTAAATATTTATAGAGAATACATAGAATAAAAAAATAATTTATAATTTTATATTATATTATAGTAGTAATTATGTTCTCATAGTAATTAATTATAAAAACTTATAGTATTGTTCATGCATGTGGTTATACTAACAAAATATGAATATATACTAATTTAATGAATAATTATGAGTTGTATTTTATATAATATCATTATACTAGATTAATAATGAACCAATTTTTTGTTTATTAGTATCATATATCCGAATTATAAATGATTTATAATAAGTAATGGATATGAAAATAATACATAACATGAATAAAATATTTTCATGTTACAATGCTAGTTTCAAAAGATGAATTAGTGATGATCGTATATTGATCATATCATTAATAGTTTAACCAATTTATCAAAGAATAGATTTAAGGATATAAAAAATCATATTTCCTCAATAAATTCATTCTGGTAACCATCAATGAAGTGTGGTTATGAGAAATTAGTTTTATTTCTCATGGTGGAGGTAATCCGTACATACACACGAAAGACTACGTCATTTTTCCTAATTGATGGGATAGATGAATAACCATTAATTAAACCCATAATATAATAATATTTTATTATATAAATGTTACTAATATCATTATATTATTATTTATATAATAAATATAAATGAATATAATTAATAATAAAATCTAAGTAGTTGATAATACTCGGGTTGGGGAATTGAATTTTACTTGGAAATATCTATAAAAATGTTGTCCTTATGATAACTAACGGTGACCAGAATCATTCTAACATGGGATAAGGTATTATGTAGAGGAAAATGGTAGTGTTTTAAGAAAAAATTAAAAGGACGGTCATGTATTGAGATGGTTGAAATGTTACCATTTTATAAGTTAAAGTAAATGGAGTTTTGGGAGTAATCCTTGCATTTAAAATAATATAAAGTTCATATTTGAGAGTTAATTAAAAAAATAGAAAAAATAGGAGAGGGTAGTGATTTTGGGTCAAAAATAACCTAAACCAGTCCTTTTTGTAAGGGATTTGATAATTTCAGGGTTGTTTGTTTGAACTTATCAACCTTTTCCATAATTTACTTTTATAATGTAATTAACTTTTAACATTAGTAACCAATTTTAATAAAAAAAATTAATATAAACCCTTTTAACTAGTTAGATACTATTAGTTTAAAATTTAATAATCATTTTTTCAAATAAAATATATAAATTTATGAAATATTAATTTTAAAATAAACAAACATAATCACGTAAAATGATCTTCTAAAGAAATAACATTTTTAAGCATTTGATTTATATATATGATAAAATTATGTTGTAAAATTATTTTAATGACTTAATTTTATTTATTATAAAATAAAAAGAATGTATGAGGTTATCAAGGAATAAAAAAATGAATATCCATTAATAATACTTGATTCAATGAAAGGAACAAAAATATTTTTTTATTAAATTAAAATATTAATGAGTTCCAAAAATGTTTGACAAAGTATATATCTATTAATAGAATATTTTAAAATGTATATTTTTATTCCATAAATTAATATTTTATTACTTTTTAGGTATTTTAAACCTATAGTTCATTCTTATATAATGTGAAAGTCATAAAAGAGAGAAGTTTTGTGAAAACCATATTTTTCAACTAAAAATAAACCATTTATGAAAAAAAAAAATATCATAATGAGGTAATTTTGATATGAAGAATTATAAAATTATGTTTATCAAGTCAATTTCAAATTTTAAAATTTAACTTTTAAATAAAATATTCAATAAATTCCCTTTAAAGTGTGAATTATGTGATAATTCTTGAAATTATGTTTACTTGCTATAGTAGGGTATCAGGTATTACAATTATTGAGAAATACACAACCATAAATTTTTACACAAGCTTTTAAGACTTTTATAGCTATATTTTTCATATTTACAATTTTGTTATGGGGGTAACTAATATATATATATATATATATATATATATATATATATATATATTAATTTTTTCCCTGAAAGTAAAATGACCTTTATTAAATATTTAGAAACTACTAATTGCAAATATAATATCAATTTTAATAAATAATATTTCAATTTAAATGACAAAATTATTTTAATATTAGTGTATAAAAAATCATTTTTAGAAAAAATTTATTTTTAAGCAAAAATGTTATGTTTAGGAAAAATAATCAATGTTTTTTATTTTATTGACATTAATTGGTTTATTGTTAATAAAAGGAGAGTTTCATGACTTAAAAATAAATCTAAATTCTATTATAACTTATCTAAATAAAATTAAATGAGAAATACTAAAATAATTATTAAAAAAATATTTCTTAATTTTCAAAAGGTCAAAGATGAGTTTTCTAAATTAAACATATTACATTTAAATGCTTCAATTACCACCTAAAAAATTCATGGTAATGAATAATTCTTTAGAAAAAATTAAACTGTTATTTTATCATTATTAAGTCAAAAGTGATATGATATTAATAAAAATTGTATTTTTCATTATTTCCCTAAAATTCAACCATTTTGTAAAAATCCCAAAAAATAACTCTAAGATAATTTTGACATAATAAATTTAGAAATAAATTTAATTCCATCAAATTAAAATTTAAAAATTTATATATTTTTTTAAAAAATAAATATAAAAAATATAAATAAAGATCATATTTATTGAAAAATATCATTTTAAGTGTTCTTAATATTATTTCATGTCAATTTATAATTTAAATAAGAATTAATAAATTATTTCAAAATATTCATTATTATAATAATCAAATTTTAATAATTTTATATTTAATTTATTAGGTAAAACAAACATTATTTTAGAAAAAAAATATTTGAAAAATAACAATTCTATCATTTACTAGTTTTTATCACACTTTATTAATTATTCATCTCATAACCCTTATATTTAATCAATACATCAATCAATATTTAAAAATCAAAATATATAGTGAATTTAGATACATATTTTTTATAATAATTTGATTTACAATCTTTTCATTTATATGAGGCTATAATATTGTTTTAATTTTCTTATTGATGTTTCAGATAACATTACATTATTTTAATAATGTATATTATGGTCCATTTTATTTCAGTGTTGTGTGTGAAGAAAGATATCGAACACATTATATTTATTTAAATGGAATATGTATAATAAAATATTGTTGTGTTACATATTCCATAAGAGATAAACATTAGTATTTTATACATGACTACTATCGAGGCCTACACACCATATACTAAGTAGTACATATAGTATATTATACCCTCCTTTCTTATTTTTCATATCTTCTTTCATGGTTATTATGATCATATATATGAATAGTTCATTATGAGTATTTCTCTATGTAGAATGTTATTGTGTATATTTCTTCTTCTTTTTTGACCTGTTTATATGGATTTTTTAGTATTTAATATAATTTTAATTATATATATAATTATGGAGAGGTTGGGTATGATAGTTAGAGTTGACACGGGGTCGATAAACCCTTGGAATCATACTGATTTCAATAAGTGTTTTCTCCATAAACATATTGTAGTAGGTAACCCACATCATCACTGGTAATATTATTTCAATATATGGAGTTAGTAACCCCCTTGTCTAATGCATACACCAAACTATTAGGGATGATTACTCCATAGGGTTATATAACACCTTGACTGAATTCTGCATCCTAGAGAGGTGTGGGACCCCCAATATGATTATGAAGGGCCATATTGGAGGTTATTAAGTCTCATTTTTTTGGAATGAAGTGTGATTCAATTTTTATGTATCTTATATCATGATAAGTATACTTAGTTCCCTCAACATATTACATACATCTAGGTTAATTTCTTGATATTTTACAACTCTTTAGATAGTCTGGTTATCTCTAGATTCATTGGTGACATTTAATTTTAAGGAATTTGGATATAAATGTAGTATTATTTTTTCATCCTTGGATATTTTTATCTTTGATAATATATGGGTTAATCTTTTACATGTTTCTCATTTCAGGGTATTGGGATGACTTGCTGATTTACCTTTACTTGAGTTTTTGGGTGGCTTATTGGGTATGTTTATACTCACCCATATATAGGACTTGTTCCCAAACATGCTGTGTCTATGTCAATGTTGAATAGATTTTTTTTGAATAGGGTGTGCATAAATATATTTTTTCTAGTAGATATAGTAAATAATAATGGTTAGTCGTACATGGAAAAGGTGATTTATGCTGATATTCTCTTCCCAAGAGTTCTTTCACATGGAGGTTTTTTTCTTACTGTGTTCTAGTTTTACACTATGTTATTATACAATTTTATTTATACCTTTAATGATATTCCTTATGTCATTGTACTAGATAATATTTTCCTCTTAAATGAAATATTATAGTGTTCATTTTTTATTTATAAGTGGATGGTGGTTGTTGATTTCCTATTGTGTATTGGAGAATCATATTTTTTAAAGGGGGATATATGTTGAGTCTTTACATGTGTTTATTCATTCTTTTTCTTCATCATAACCTAACCTGTTAGAGGTATACATTAGGTGGAATACTCACCATAAAACTTATCCAGGTGGGGCCATAGTGTTCATGTTTATGTCATAATGGTATCATAGAAGTTAGAATACTATGGCAGAGTTTTGAGTTAGTTTTATTGTAAGGATTGGTTTAAAATTTTAGAATAATGATGCTAAGTGAGACTTGAGTTTGGTTATTATATTATGAAACCCAACTATTTTGGGTTATTTATATATTATATCTCTAAGATATTAATAACCTTTTGGTTTTCCTGAAAATATAATACTTATTTTTCATGGTATAAGTAATTTGGTACATTAATCTTATGGTGGTTAGTTATTATTTTTCATATAATTACTATTTATGATCACCATGATATTATCTAGAAAATACTAGATCATCATGTTGAAGAGATAATGTTACTCATAAATAGCTATTTCGGATTTAGAGACAGGGCCATAGAGATCATGTTTCAGTGCTTCAGCCTCTTATCTATGATTATTTGAGTGGTGAGGAATAAATTTTATATTCTAATTTAGAGGTATATTTTCCTTATGAGCATAGGGTTAATACTAAACCATATTTTTTTATACTTTCTTGTGGAGAAGAGGGTAATTTACATTAAGTCAAATGATGCTACTAATGGTTCCAGTGGCACAATGGAAGAACTAGGTGGATGCCTAAATTTTATTTCAATAAATTCATCAAATAAAGTTAAAATAACATAAAAAACTCCCCAAAATTTCATATATAGGATCATTAACATTTAATTTATTATTGATTCAACTTGATTTGCTTTAATTTTGGTATTCCTCTTGATCAATGTTTTTCAATCGTCAATATTGTTATGTTGTTATTACATTGAAGAATCCAATGAAGGACCCCTCTAGATATATCCACACATGCTCCAAAAAAAATAATTATGTTCTTAATATCTTGAGTTATAGTATAATATGAAAAGGAGATTTATGTCATTAATCGTTGATCATTATAAAAATCTATTGCTCACTCTCAAGGTTCTTAAGAGAAAGAAGAAAGGGAGAAATCTCTCTGTGACTTAAGATAATGTTATATGGAATCTCTTATTTATAAAAAACTAATATAGTGGAAAATATTAATTTCAATAATATTTAATTAGGTTAAAACTAGAAAATTTCACAAAGGCACTTATTAGTATATTTAATCTAAGTCATGCCCAAATTTACATAGAATTAAATAATAATCATAATTCAATCATTATAATTTTAAATTTCTTTTGGTTTATCTAATATCATTTCTTAAATAAATAAATAAAATTATTTAAATGATATTAAATAAATTAAATAATTTTCACTGGATCATCAAACTTGAACCAAATTCTATAATAGTATTTAATAAACATTGAATAATATTATTATAATTTTATATAACAAAATAAAATTAATATTATATTCTCTTGGCATGGGAATAAACATTAACTTTAAGAATTATATTCTAAAACCATGAGTAATATATTTATTTAATGATATTATCTAAACTTATGAATAAATAAATATCATATTGATAATTTTTTTAAATAAATATATAAGAGTTAAATTGTAACCCACATATTATAAACTCAAAAATCTTATGATCTAATTTTTATGATCAACATAACTTGAATATTCATTATTACAAATGTTGGGAATTAATCAATTATTAATCATATATTGAATGAAATTTAATGAAATTATTATACACAAAGTGTGTGAGTTTTTAGATGCCTCTCTCAATGTTAGTAGGTTGAATTTACCTAAATTCAGAAAATGGAATCAAATAATGAATCAAGGAAACCATAAAGAGAGAAGTTTGTGTGGTAACCACAAAAACCTTCCTATGAATACTATGGTGTAACATAATCTCTTTTTTAATAGATATATTATCAAACATTATGCATACTTTTTTTATCAACCTATGTACATGATATATATTTCATTTATTTTTTGAAATGAACTTGTCATTAAACTATCATGGACCATGATTTTTTAAGACACTTCAATGTCAATCAACGGGATATAGATATCTTCTATTATTAAATTTGAAGGTAAAAATACTTTATTAATTATTAAATTAATTCCATATCACTTATGATATTTACAACTCAAGAAACCTCATCATGACCATATATTTTCCCAGTTTGTATCCATGCATCAAAGTAAATTATTCATGAAAAGTATTAATAATGATCTCAATTCTTAAAAATAGTATACATTCTTGAAAATTGGAATATCTAATGATATATAAAACATATGGAATTCCTATATGTGGGAAATTTCACATGACCTCCCTTTATAGATATCACCTAGTGTAAAATTCCTAAGAAGAAGTCATAATTATTATAATCCCCCAACACATGATAGTCAAATATTGTTTTTGTCCCATCATATTATTTTATCTAGACAAACAAAAAGTGAAAATATTCCTTAGTAAGCACTAAATTATTTTAATTGTATATGATAAAATAGGCTACCATATTTAATGATTTTCATGTTATATGGCCACATAAAATGCATGATTTCATGATATCTAACCATTATATCATATTTTATAACTGGTGAAGTAATATGGTATGGAATTAAATAATATTTCATACCACTTCACAAGATACCCTATGAAATTTTTTCCTATAATTGAGGAACCTAATGAAGTTTGTAATAAGATTACAAAGCACTATCATTATCTTGGATCATATTCTATGATTAATTTGGAAAATGATATGATACATATAGAGTCTAAAAGTTAATATTTAATATTAACTACAATATTCCATGATCGTTTTCATTGAATAAGTGTTACATGGGAATAAAAAAAGGATATATATACTTCATGCAATGATTTGGAAAAATTGGATTTTACTCTTGCACTATAATGCATGCATAAATGAAAAAATCATTAAGAAGCATTCTTTGGGAATATGCATAACCATTTCCATTTATTGGATAGTTTGAGTGTGGGTGTTCTTGTATGATTCTTGGTCAATATTCCCTAAACCCAAGGCTTTCTTCATCCACAACCATTGTATAAAAATTTACTAGTTTATTGTGGTGGGTGGAAGGATATTACCATATGATGTATGATTCTAGTCACCCCATGGATACCTCAAAAGGTGGGAGGCTTCCACCTTCTACTTTAATTATCATCAAAAAACACTCATGAAGGTGTTATAGATGATTTAGTGAATCAACTTACAAAGCTATATGATTTATAGTATTACATCATTTCCAATTTTGGGATGTGGGGTGTCAGTCACAAGGTAGAGTCCCTAGGCCTTTTTCTTCTTGTAGCGTGCGTAGTTAATGGAACCACCATTTACATCACTTCCAATTTTGGAATTACATCCTATTTTTATAAATTTTTTATCATGGGCTTGGATTTAACTTCTTCTATTTCTTATATTAATGGTTAATAGACCCTAAGTAATCCCATAAGTGGTATCTGAGAATCCTATATTGTTATATTTATGAAAATATATGTGAGATGAAGAAAATTCATATCATATGGCATGTCATATTGAAAGGTGTCCAATATGACTGGTTTTTTGTTCTACATGATCTATGTCATGGAATATGATAATGGTTATCATAAGTCATGGTATAGATGAAAACATTTGATTCTTTCAAACCCTGTTATATGATTTAGGCATATCCTAGTATATGAAATCAATGCTCTATTTACAAAAAACACAACATCATATCATAAAAGCTTTGCAATGCATATCATTAAATAAATTATCCAAATGCATGGGGTATTGTAATTTATGATATAATTTTTTTTTATAGGGAATGATAGATAGGAAACCTTATGTACTGTGCATATCATATTTTATGATATAATTATCTATCATAGAATATGATAAATAGTGTATAAACAGTTTACACATGAACACCTATTAGTCATAATCTATGATTTCAGCTAAATCATAAAATTATAGAGAGAGGGAAATTTTTATTTTTTATATATTAAATTATAGATTGAATTAATTTTT
Source organism: Viscum album (assembly GCA_963277665.1). Taxonomy (NCBI): domain Eukaryota; kingdom Viridiplantae; phylum Streptophyta; class Magnoliopsida; order Santalales; family Viscaceae; genus Viscum; species Viscum album. The sequence continues at coordinate 1,476,945,438 of OY728161.1, forward strand.
TAGAATTTTTTTTTAAAAAAAATGATAAAAGGAATTTTGGGGATATTTTTTAATTTTAAAATATATTATAAATTATTTATTTACTATGTGTTTATAAATTATTTATTTATAATGATTTAATAAATTATTTATTTATAAATAGTATATAAATTATTTATTTATAAAGAGGTTATAATTGATTGATTAATTAATCTTTATGAAATATTTATAAATAAAAAATTCCATAATATTAATTGTTAATATCGTTAAAACATTTTATAAAATTATACGACAAACCTTGTGATTGTAAAATATAGTACTTTTTTTGTATTAATTAGGGTTAATTAATAGAGTTATATAATTAAAAAGTTAAGGCTATAATATATTGTGTTTATATTTAATAAAATTATGAAAATTTCAAAATAATTTCCATTATTTGGAAATTATTTCAAGCTAATGAGTTTTTATATATTTTTATGTTCAAAGATTTAAATAGTATTAATATATGATATTTAAGATTATGTAAAATTTTTACATGATAATAAATTTAAGTTGAAAATTTACATATCTATTGAAATATCACATATTTAAAAAATATTTTATAAAATAAATAAAATAAAATGTTATTATTATGAATATAAATATAATTTATTCAATATTATGAAATTTCCATAATAATTATCCTGAAATTAAAATTATTTATAATGAGATATTTATCTAAATTATTCATAAATTGTTGTATCATATTTAAATACATAAAATATTCATTTATTTAAATAGTAATTTCAAACTCTATTCGTAGTTTTAAATTTTTCTATTTTTAATATTTGAATATTTTAGTTTACTTTTGTTAAATCAATTCTTATAAAATGTCCATGCCTTACATTACATGATAAGAATTTCAAGATAATATTTAGTTTTCTTATACAATTCCCTCATGTTGTTATTTATGTTATTAGATTTAATTTAGTTATTAAATATATTTTATACATTTTAGGTGTTATTGTAAAAATTAATAGGATTATATCTTGAGTAACGTATCCATGGGTAGAGGGACATGTGGTCAGACTTCTTTTAGTCTTGGAGGCTAGACCAAGATATAGATATATGTGGATTGGTTATCTATCACTCTAGGATTACTCATGGGGATATTTTAAATATCAAATAACTTTAGGCCTTTACATGAAGAGTTCATCAATGTTATACACAAGATGCATATGGATATGTTTGAAAGTGATTTTCTTTTATTTTCAGAGGAGTATCCCAAACTCTATTTTTTTAGATATTTACACATCAAAATGGTTTGAATAATTTTATATGGTGGAGGTTATAGAATTCCAAACTAATTTGTTAGAAGCAAGTATATATAAAGGGAATAACATGAGATTATATAGTGAGATTAAATCACCATCAAATATTATGTGTTAGATTCCTTCACAAGTGGAACTTGTTAAGAACATGATCATTCAGTAGGGGTTGTAACATCCCCATCCGAACCACCGGGTCCAAGCTGAAATGTCACATGACCTCATGTGTGCCTCTCGTATGCAAGAGGCTTCCGATTATCAGTGAGGGTATATATCTGATAATGGGGAGACTATACGCTTTGTGTCATGTCATTGAGTAGGATAATAAATAATAATAACAAGAGAAAGAATAAAATAATCATATTAAATCACGTGGAAGGTAAATGACATACATGTTATGTAAATAAAAGAAGCTCCCAGAGTGGAAAGTCTGTCCTGGATGAATAAAACAGATGATAAATAAAAGAACTGCATGGTCCTCCAGTTTCTGTCCTGGTCCACCTCACCTCCATGCTCCACCTACTCAGCCATCCACCATAGGGCACTTTACCTTCACTGGGTATTTCATGAAATCTACAAGCACATCAAAATGTTCAAGTAGGGTGTGAGTAAAAGACTCGGTAGGACACCACCAATACACCCTTAACCTCGTGTTCTCAAGTATACAAGTGTTTATCATGATAATAGACAATTCAGGAAGCGTATAAACCTATAATCCAAAAATTGAGTGGTAGTGCACTAACCAAGCCACCATAACCACTGACCATACCGACTTCGGCTCCACGATGGAAGATAACTGAATGATTTGTATGAATTAAGCATGCCCTTGTATAGAATCCTTACGGTGTTATGGAGATGATATCAAGTGTCATTTATCCCTCAAGTGGAAAAAGTCACCTGGATCCTCTAGATGATATCAACTTGTGTACTCACATAGACTAGGCTATCTTGTGGTGAAAATCACTTGGTATCAAGGAATCCTCAAGCACACCCTCAGCATGACACCATGGCATCCTCATACCTGCACCATGTGCTTTGGCCCCTCATTGTTATCATTACAATCAATCATTCACCTCCACTAGGCAATAAATATGTCACGACGGTCCACCTGTCTCAAATACCACTAACAACCTCAAGGCATGGTGATACATATACAAGGCAAGCACACAATTAGGCATAGTATATCAACATGGGTATATAAAAGCATACACAAAAACATGTGATAATAATCAACGTGGATAAAAACAACACTATTATAAATCATGGGATCACAATAGTTTTTATGGGATAAACATACATGTGATCACAATCAAGCATGGTCAATAAAATTCCACAAATATAATCATCAAGGAAACAAGTGTAAACATGATCCCAAGAAGATAAGAAACTTCCTACATCAAAAGTTTGTGAGTCCTCTTCATGGTTTTATTATCATCAAAGGCGACATGTCAAAGTCTTGAGTTGTCAGTACATTGATGATTGAGATATGTCAAGTGTTTCCTATAACCAAAAACATCTATTTTATTTCACAAGGAATTGAAATATCAAAATCGATAACATATTCTCTCTCCTCGATAATCTTTGGATTATCATTTTATGTCAACGCACATAATCACAAGAATTATCCCTATGAATAATTACAATCCTCATGCGATCAATCCTCATACGTAAGTACGTACGTATGAATGTATGTATGTATGTATGTATGTATGTACGTATGTATGTATGTATGTATGTATGTATGTATGTATGTATGTATGTATGTATGTATGTATGTATGTATGTATGTATGTATGTATGTATGTATGTATGTATGTATGTATGTATGTATGTATGTATGTATGTATGTATGTATGTATGTATGCAATTATTGTCAAAATAAACTATGACAATGCAATTATTGTTTAATAAAAAATTGCATTTATCTAGTGATAAATTCTGTAATAATTTCACTACTGTGATTTTAACAAAATTATCTTTTCCTCGGAATAAATTACCAATGAAATTATATTTTGATAATTTTAATAATTATCCTGTAATATGTCAAAGTAATTATTTATTAATAATTCCTTACAATTATCATTGATAAATTCATATAATTGTCTTTTGATAAAAAAACTATCATTTGATCAATTTCATAAATTACCCACTACAATCAACTTATATCAATTTCTTATAAATTATCATTTGATAGTTGTATTATATTATTTTCAATAGACTTGTGAAATTATCCCTTGATAATTTAGGAATTATAATTTAGGTTTATATTAAATTCCACCATTTTTTTCATTATTTTATTATAAAAGAAAAGAAATGGAAGAATTAATTAAATAAATAAAAGATAGGAAGACCCACCTTTTACCCCAAGCGCACCATACATAGGAGACCACTCACGCCTGAAGATAATGGAGGAGAATGTGATTAGCATGAGGTGCTTCACATATCACGCGCAGAGTAGTTCCACAATTAGTCGGACTTGATAAGATCCACCAGCGGGAAGATGAATGATTTTGGAAATTGAAGAACCCTAAAATCGGATCATTTAAAACCCAAATTTCTAACAATCTATTTAATCCACCATTCAACCAAAAATTGGTTACAGAGTAATTAATTTCACATAATAAATTACTTTCAATAGAAACAAATTAAAATGGTGCTAAAATGAAAGCTTTTGAAATTGTAACAGGCCTTCAATGGTCATTGGGTGTGTGGAGAAGAAGGATAAAACGTATCCTTTTATTATATTCAGATTTATTAATTTAATAAAATTAATTATTTAACTTAAAAATTAAATTACACCAAATGCCTATTATGCATAAAAATTATACCATGGATAGGTTAAACATCATGTTCTGACCCAACGGTAGTCTCAAATTTCTCATACGATGCACCGTTTGAGAGATATTAAAAATTTAATAGTTCAAAACGGAATAAATATTTAATTAAAAATAAAAAAGTTTTTATCTCGATCAATCCATTTAAAGTATTATGCTTATAAAAATTATACCCCGTCTAGGGTAAACACCACATCCCATACCTAAACGTGGTCTCATATTTCTCATCTGATGCACGGTTTTGGACTTATTCAATTATTTTGAATAAATTTATCGTTCTTAAAATAATATATTTAATTTTTTTGGTCTTCACCATGACTTTGCAGACTACAAAAACTTTCACTAAACTCTAAAAATATTCAATTTAATATTCCATAGTGTTAACTGGTATTTTTATGCTTTAGTGATGCGTTTGACAAAAAATCATGATTTTCATTGATAAATCATTATTTCAACTAAATAATTTATCATAAGAGGAATTTATGATTATTGTAAAAATCACGATGTTACTATTATCCCCCTCTATCTACTTCTCATCCCTGAGAATAATCTTTAGTGATCTTGTTCAAACAACTCAGGCCACTGAGCTCAAACATCAGACTCACACTCCCATGTCTTTCTCTCACTAAAAGAAGCATTGACTACCGTTGTCTCGTATACTAGGGTTTCATGTCATTGTTCAATGACGTGTTAGGGGAATGCAATTTAAGGAAACGTAACTCTACTGGTAAGTCAATTCCAGACATAGCTCGTAGATATAAGGGAAACAAAATAATCAAACAAGACATATGATCAAAAGGACATGATCTAGACTATACCTCGTACAGTAACAAGTTTCTTATCACCGTCAATTAGTGATAGAGCCATTGCATAGACATGGCATGCCTCATATCCTTGATTATATCTATGAATTTCCTTAGTCTTTGTCTTCAAGGGAGTTAATATCCCTTGTTGTTGTTCTCCACTTGACCTATGGCCCCATGGATGTGTTGGTCTCCCTTTCCTAGATGATACTCTGGCACAAAACTGTTGAAGGTGTCTTATCCTCCCACATTGTCGGCATTGGATCTGAAGTGTCATTCACATCGAACTGTAGTGTCCAAACTTCCCAAAGTTAAAAAATTGTGGATCACCGCTATAAGGAACTGAAGACATTGATCTCTGATGCACTTTCATTCCACTACTCTTCGGAATGTTCCTGGACTTCCTCTTTCTTCAATAAGAAGAGGTTTCCACAACAGTAGTGGAATATCCACCAGTATGACTGGTGAAAGGAAGAAAATGTCAGATGTTCATCCATCCTCAAGAATCATATCTATGGTCAGAGCCTTCTTCAGAACCTATGGGTATGAAGCTAGGTCGAAACTCCAGATCTACTATCTAAGTTCGGGTCAAAGACTAATTTCAAACTTCATGGACTTTTGTGACTCATTACCATCCAGAAGTGGTGCAAAAAATATGATCTCAGTAAAATGTGAAGAGTATGTTGATACTGTCAAGGAACCCTGATGGGTCTCCATGAACTCCTGTTCTCGATTGATCTTCAACGTGTCAGGGAAAAACTCAATGAAAAATAGTGTCTTGAAAGCCTCCTAGGTGAGACCTTAATGTCATCCATCCTATTCCATAACTCCCCACCAATGTCTAGCGGGTCCTTGTAGCATGAAGGCTTCCAGCTTCCACTTCGTATCTGATAGCGTCTCCATGAGGTCAAATATACCCTCTATGATATCCACCCAATCATCATCATCTTGTGGTCCACCAGTTCCCAAGAAGGCTAGAGGATGTTGGAGCTGGAAATACTTTGTGTAGTCAACCAAGGACCTCAGTGGTGGTTGATAAGGAACTGTTACTTGCACCACTAGAGCTGGTGCATGGAAATTCTCAAGAGAAGCCTGCTCATTTGGCGGTCCCACCAAACATCTGCATGGTGGCATCTTCTATAATATAAAGAGTATTAGGAGTACATAAATTCCAAAAAAAATCTATGGGGTCAAACAAGGTTTTCCTATGAGTCTACCATTAACGCATGGCATAACTCTCCTAGTACAAACCCTTATCTTCATCCCTACACATTAGCCACATTCATTATATATACACTGATACAACATCATGATCAATTCCACTAAATAATTCCAATAAATATATATCTCACAAAATAAACTAACCTGAAGAGATAGCACAAATCAAGGCATTTAATTTATGAACTACTATGTTGCACAAAAACAGGTATATATATGTCATGTGAACCTATGATCCTAGTCATGATGCAAGAACATACTTTAAAACTTATAAATCACATATAAAATCATTTTCATCACCCAAAGTGAATCAATAGTAACAACATAACATAAATTCCCACTTTATAGAAATTCAGAGGTCCACTATGTAGTGCTGGCCAGACACTGACATAGTTCCACTTCCTGAGTCCCAATGTCCTAACTCTTATATAACCTATCTCAACCAAAAATAATGAGAAGAAATAAGTTAGTGTAAAACCTCCTTTGATACCATTATGTAACATCCCAAACCAAACCACCGGGTCCGAGATGAAATGTCACATGAACTCATGTGTGCCTCCCTGTACGCAAGAGGCTGTCAACTAGAAGTGAGGGGCTATGTCTGATAATGGGGAGAATATACCCTCTATTTCATTTCATCGAGTAGGATAATAAATAATAATAACAATTGAAATAATAAAATAATCATAGTAAACCATGCGGAAGGTAAAGGACATACATGTTATCAAAATAAAAGAAGCACCCAAAGTGTAAATATTATCCTACCTGAATAAAATAGATGATAAATAAAATAATTTTAGGGTCCTCCAGTGTCTATCCTAGTCTACCCCAGCTCCATGCTCCACCTACCTAGCCATCCACCACGTGGCCTTTTCCCTTCACCGGGTCTTTCATGAAATCTACAAACACATCTAAATGTCTGATTAGGGTGCGAGTACAAGAATTAGTAGGACACCACCAATGCATCCTTAATTAAATGTGCTCAATTATACAAGTGTTTACTCTGATAATAGATAATTCAAGAAGCATATAAACATACAATCCAAAATTGAGCGGTAGTGCGCTAACCAAGCTTCCACAACCCTCGGTTGTACCAAATTCATCTCCACACTGGAAGATAACTGAATGAGTCGTAACAAGTAAACATGAACTTTTATGGACTCCTCACAGTGTCTTGGAGATGATACTCGACGTCATTTATCCATCAAGTGGACCATGTCACCCAGATTCTCTAGATGAGATCAACTTGTGTACTCGCATCGACTAGGTTATCTCATGGTGAATGACAATTGGCATCAAGTCATCCTCGAACACACCCTAGATACGAAGACTCCATTCCATCATGTCGAGGGTGCACTTGAGGATGCATTTTTCTAAGTGTCATTCAGCATGAGATAGACTAGTCGATGTGAGTATACAAGTTAATCTCATATAGAGGATCCATGTGACATTGTCCAATTTATGGATAGATGGCATCAAGTATCATCTCCAAGACACCTTGAGGGCATCGTATAAGGGCATGTTTACTTCTTAAAACTCATTCAGATATCTTCTAGCATGGAGCTGAAGAAGGTACAATCAGGGATCATGGAATCTTGGTTGGCGCACTACTACTCGGTTTTGGATTGTATGTTTATATGATTCCTAAATTATCTATTATTATGGTACACACTTGTATACTTAAGAAAATCATGTTAAGGATCCATTGGCGGTGTCCTACTGAGTCTTGTACTCACACCCTACTAGGACATTTTGATGTGCTTGTAGGTTTCATGAAAGAACCAGTGAAGGGAAAGGGCCTTGTGGTGGATGGATGAGCAGGTGGAGCATAGAACTGGGGTGGACCCAGAAAGACACTAGAGGACCCTGCAGTTCTTTTATTTATCATATGTTTTATTCATCCAGGATGGTCTTTTTAATTTGGGGTCTTCTTTTATTTTCATAACATGTCTGTCATTTACCTTCTACATGATTTACTATGATTATTTTATTCATTCTCTTGTTATTATTATTAATTATCCTACTCGATGACATGACATTGAGTGTATAGCCTCCCCATTATCGGACATAGACCCTTACATCTAGTCAATAGCCTCTTGTGTACAAGGAGGCGTGCATTAGGTCATGTGACATTTCAGGTCAGACTAGGTGGTTCAGGTTGGGATGTTATAGGGGTGACCCTAACCATTTAGTTCCCATTAATTTTCTTATGTAATGGAATAAATTAATGGGGTGAACCTAATGGTTAGGTTTCTTTTTAATGGAATTTTCTTTAGGTTACACTTAACTAAAAACCCTAATAGTTAGGATACCAGAGTAATTAATTTGGGTTTATGTACTTTATGGATTATACAAATAGTTTATTCACTAGATTATATAAGATTCATATATGATATAATAGACGTTTTTTTATAAAAAAAATGTAGGCAGATAATATTTAAATGTACATACTCGTGAAATTCATGATTAAATATGAATCTTTCCCTACTAATAGACATGATAAATTATATATAGGTTATAATTTTACTAGGATATCATTTAATAATCGTATGTATTTATGGTAATAATATATTGTACTTTTCTAATAAAATTTTCTATTATAGATAACAACATCATCATCAAATATAACTTTCGGATTAATATTTAGGATGGATAAGCTTAATGTAATAAACTATTGATACTAGGAACTTAAGAAAAGGTCCTACATAAGATAGTTTTTATAGGATAATGTAGTACCTTCCTACGTAACCAAGTGTTAATTTTGTTCAATAGGTGAATAAAGAATCTTATGAGAAGAATATAATGATTTAATTATGATTTTATGTTTATAAAATGGACAAAGGAACTTTTAGACTCTACTCATATACTAAATATCATTGAATATGTAAAATGAATTTTTGATACAAGAGGTATTCATAAAGGATTATTCTAGTTAATGTATTTTTTTAATTGCTATTTATGAAAATATTATGAAAAATATGAATGAATTTAAGAAAATTTTACCCTTTACTATCAAGTGTTAAGAATAAATGAACTAGGCATGTGATTTATTAGTTCATGTTTTTTATAGATAGTATAAGTGGGTTAAATTTTAATCAAGAAGAAGAAAATTTAGTTAGAGAGTATACTAAAGTTTCTTTGAGTAAATAGTTAAGGACAATGAAAACTAAGGTTGTTTTGAAGAATGAATTATGAATCTATTGGATATAATTTTTTGAAATGATTGAAGGGGTTTTGAAAACTTAATATAATTTACATATCTAGTGTTATTATAATAGAAACAAATTCATTGATTTCGAAGGGTGTGTGATTCGGAATGTTTATTTTACATGAATTTTAAATATAAAGGAGTTCAAAATCAAGGAAGAAATTGATAGGGGTTGTTATTTTTATTCAAAGTGATGAAGTAGCATGCGTTTACATCAATTATATGAATTTAAATGAATTTATAAATCATATATTGTTCTTATAAATATGTTTATATTTACATCATTTCTCTTGTGTGATAAGAGAATTTTATCATAAACAAGTATTTTTGGGAAAAATGTGATGATTAATTATATAAATACGGTTTATTAATAACAAGATTCTATAACATATTTTAAAAATGAGGATGGAAAAAATGTTTTATCAAGTACAAAGAGTTTATAATATTTTATTAAATATAAGTTAAGATATTTATTCCACCCATCAGTGTGATATTTTAATAAAGTATTCTTTTTAGAGGAAACTTCACTAATGGCATAGAATATCAAATATGATATGGAAATGATTGTTTATTTTTGAAATAACCATACTAAAAGGAAATGTGGTTTGTTTATAACACAAAGGATTTTCTAATTCTTATAATTGTATTCAGAATAGAATATTGTGTCTAATAGGATAGTGGGAGAATATATAAACATATAAAAGAACAAAGTTAAAAAATTAAATATTTTACTAGTCTTAATTTTTTTTCATCATGAAATGTCATTATCAAAATCTCATAAACTATTATACCAATAAAAATAAAAATTAAATGTTAGTTTTTCATAATGGATTTTATGATTTGCTTCTAAATAGTAATTTAAATAATTACAATATTACAAAGAAAGTGTCTATTGGATGGGGTTCCCAAGACGATGATGTTAAACTTAAAAGGATTTCCAATTACAAAGTAGAATATGAAATCATAACATTTGATGTTTTGTAGTTAATAAGTTTGAATTTTTTGAAGGATTTGAACATCATGAATATGATTCCAAAATATCACCATTATTCAAACATTATTTCTTTATAATTTTTTTTAGTATAGATTTTAGTGGGATGGTTTCATTAGATAGTCACATAGATATATGGTTGGAAATATATATACATGTGATGAGAAAAGGAAACCTCATAAACTAAAACAATCATAGGGATGGTTTGGGGGTCTATTATGTATGATATGATAGAAAAGTAAATATATAGGGTTTTGTTAAGAATTATTCAAAGATTTGAAGAATATAAAATGCATCATTTTATAGGATTTCTATAAATTTTCATTCTTTAATGTTGGTTGTATGCATGTATATATAGATATACATATCATGATGTGTAAGGATAATAACCTTTTCAAATTATGACTTTGAGTTACCCATTACCGATGTTATTCATGGATTATAATCGGTCCTGAAAAATGTTAAAGATATTGTGAGTATGATTATTTTATGAGATACCGAATATTATTATGATGTACAAAATATTTTCATTTTTCTATTTCTCCTTTTTTCCTTGGAATGCATGTATCATATAGGAATTTCCATTATATAAGTATGTATTGGTACCTAAAATTAGAATCATTTTAATATGATATCATTCATATGTTATCCATTGGGGCATATATAATCATGGATTGGATCGGTATTTTATTGATAAGGTCATTAGTCAGAGTCTAACCAAGATATGATTTTTCTCTCATGTGAAAAGTATGGAATATTGTCCCTCAATTGAGATAGAGTTAGTGGTTTGTGTCCATACTAATATAGTACATATACTATTTTTATCTATATAGATAAAGGTAATGATATGTGATCATCCATAAATATGAATAACATGTGATATATCCATTGAATAGGTTAGTCTATATTCAGATATTTGAGAACATATGATTTGGCTATATGGGATTGAAATCTTCTATATGCCATTATCACCCAATGTTTTAGAAAAATTAAATGCATGATAATTATTCCTAGTACAGGATGTGGTTGGTAGATATAATTATAGATATAGAATTGTTTGTTAGAGATCATTATAGAACAATTTATAGATTTAATAGAATTGAAGCTCTGATAGAGGTTACCATTTTCTTATGTTTGTGGATCTGGAGATTCAAATTTTTTAATGCTATAAAGACCTATAGGGAAACATTTTGTGTTTGACTGAATGTGAATTGTATATTGACTCAAATATCTACTCAAAAAAATTAGTGCTATTAAAAAATTGTTTTAGATTGGTATTCATAGGAAATAACTTACAATATGATACAATATGAATTTTATGATATATTTCCAAATTTTTTATAAAATATATCCAAAAAAATGGAAATGATTTCATTAATTATCATATTTGATATCATATAATGGTTAAATTGAATAAAGTCTTATAGGATTTAGTGAAAGTGGTCGATTGATGGTGTTAGTATTCCTTTGTATTCCCTAAATACTCCAAATTTTATTTGATATAATGGGTTGTCATATTTGATGACTGGAATTTCATAAGGATTACTAAAAAAAATTATTTCATGATATCTAAACTTTAAACCATACGGTATGATTGGGGAATCCATAGGAAAGGTAATGAAATAATATTTAATGACACTAACCATTTTAACCCATGCATTCATAATTAATGATTGGGGTGTCTAATTTAGTATGTAATGAGATTACAAACCACTATCATTTCCATAAATCATATGCTAAATTTTATTTGGAAAATCATATGGTACATTTGAAATATAAATTTTTAGAGTTAACTTTTACTATGATCTTAAATTATATTTTTTATTAAATATGGATTATATGGGATAAAACCTAGGAGAGATAAAATCCATGCCTCAATGATCAATGTGACCTTTTCTCATGCATTATAATGCATGAGTAAATTTCAGCATCACTGAAGAGCATCGTTGGAGGGATATATATAGCCACCACCATGCGATAGAAGGTGTGTGGGTGGGTGTTAATACATGAAGATGTCTCCCTAAAACTAATGCTTTCTTCTTGAAATGCCTTGTATTTAATAGATACTTTCATACCATGGTGATTGTAAGGTCTTAAATGTATGGAATGTGATTCTAGTCACCCTATTGATACCTCCATAGGTGGGAGGATTTCATCTAAAAATCCATTTATCTTCATCATTTACTCATGAAGGAGTTTAATATTTTGTAGTGGATCAACAAAAATGGTGATTGGTTGACAATATTTCTTCAATTCTAGTTTTTTATGTTATCATAATTGCTTATATAGGTGATCTTGGGATTTTAATTTATCTTCTTTTATTTCATCTATTAAATTTTAATCGACCCATAGTAATACCATAACATATAACATATTACATTAATAATAATTTCATTGAATCTCTATGTTCTCATTATATTGAGGAGATATTATAACCCTTTTATATAATATATACTTAAATGTCATTGTCACATTAATGTTATATAGAATAATAATCATTTTGTGATAATAATGAATATATTATGGTTATTGAAAGTACAAAGCTAGTTGGTTATAGGGATCCAACTCCAATAGATTCACAGTTGTGTTATAGCCAACAACTAATAATCTTAAAATCTTCTTCTTTCACATGAGATAATAGTATTTTGAAGTGATAGGGATTTAGTCAGGGTATCTGTAACATTGTCTTCAATAGAAAATTTTATATCTTTTACTTAACAACTTTGAGTAAAATCCCTAAAGAGATAATACTTATGATCTATGTGATTTGTCAATAATTGTGTCATGAGTTCTTTTAATGGAATAATGACTAGAATATTATCAAAATATACTATGATAAGATTTTCACTACTAGTTAAACACAATGAACCTATATAAAATCATGTATCCAAATATCTTCCTTAGTAATATGAACAGTTATAAAATACTCATATGTGGTTATATAATTAATAAACATAGGTTGTTTTGAACTCCTCCAGCACCCAAAACTTATATTGATGTTGAACAGATATCTTAATTTTGATTTCATATCCTCACTGTCTATTTAGATTATAGTACATCTGTATCCCCCAATAACTAGTTCATTGTCTCCCCTATAAATTAAGAATACATCCTTCAAAGTTCACAGGTAGTTAATGATTTTTTAACTATTTCCAAATATATCCCTCATATATTTTCTTGGTATGTTTCTTCCAATAATAAATAATAAGTTTTATAATGTTTGGTATATAGTATAAAATAAAATATAGATCCATTTTTTAAAGAAAAATAAATCATACTCATCCATTCCCTATATTATTGTCTTTATGGAAAATCATCTTGATGATATGCATACCATGTGACCATAGTAAAAATCCTCTCTTATATATTTTAGTGTTTTATATTTCCAATAAATTTTCAATATAGGTACTTTTACATAGTCTAATGAACCTCTTAAATATATCTCTATAAATATTAATCCCTATGATATAGTCTACTTCATCAGTGTCCTTTATGGAGATGGATTTATCTAAAAATGTATTATATTCTAATAATACAGGTCTCTCATTTACCATTAGTAATATATCATCCTCATATATCATTTGAAAAAAAATGTCATTCCCACTAATATTAATGTAGATACGTGGCTCAATTTCATTAGTTTTAAAAAAAATCTTTTTTATACTCATCAAAATGGATACTTTTTTATCTTAATTCTCAATTTAATATATAAGTGGATCTATAGAACATATATACTTTTTTGTCTTCCCTTTTTTCCATAATCCCATTTAGTTGTGTCATATATAAATCATCCACAACTTTTCAATTTAAGAAATCATATTTGAAATCCATATTCAAAATATCACAACCATGGTATGAAAATATGAGAATAATAATTCTAATAGATTTTATCATTGAAATATGTGAAAATGTTTCATTACAATAAATACCTAGACATTACTTCAAAACATTAACAACTAATCATTTCATTATAGGTATTAATTTCATGATCAATTTCTAGTTTCTTATTGAATACTCATTTACACCCAAAAGGTTGTTTATAAATTATAGGATATATGAAAATGAAATATATATTTTTGGTTAATGGAATCTACATTAGAATTTATTATTCCTTTCATCTTAGAAACATATAAGATATTTACCTCTTATTTATAGAATAGTTATACATTATTATAAATGACCAATGTTTTACCTTCCTCACTAATAAAAAAACTATATCATTCAACTTTTATAATCTACCTATACCTACACAGTATTTATGTATCTAGAAAAATACATTTCACTAGATTTTATGTGATTTATTCCTATACCATTCCAAATATATCTTAATCCTTATCTTTGCCAGTGTTTATCTTTCACATAATCTCCCCATTATATATATCATCTATATATAGAAAAAATTTAATGTCATGTAATAATTACATTTTTATTTCATTAATAACATATAAAATATCCTCTTTCCTTTTTATAATATCATATATAGATTCATGATATTGGTCTACTACAAGAATTTTACTTAAAATTTTATTTGTATCCCAATACAAGAATATGGGAAAAATGATTTATTACTAGACCATAAATCATATGGTATTCAACATAACACGTTATTTGGCACCCCATTTAGTTAATATTCCATTATAATTATTATCACCAAAAGGGTTAAGGAATGTTTTCCTGGCTAATCATAGATCTCACTATATCTGACAAAGTGTGATCCATCGTTTTTGTAACACCATTCCACTGAGGTGTATATGGAGGAGTGAGTTGAGATAACACCCCAAAAAACTTTCAAATAATCAATGAATTCATAGATAATATATTCTATACCTCTATCCATGTGATTTCTAATTATATTCTTACCACGATGATTCACTTTTTCATTTTGAAATCATTAAATTTTACATAGTAATCATACATATACCTCATCAAGTATAAATATTAAAATCTAATGAAATAGTTAGTAAAAGTATAGAAGTATGAGAATTAACCTCTATTCACTAATGGAAATGGTCTACAAATAACTATGTTCACTGATTCTAAGATCTCTATTTCTCTTTTACCTTTACTAATGAATGGTTTGTTAATCATTTTACTTTGTTAAAAACTGTGACCTGTTTACAAGTTTTTAGACTAAAATGAACCTAAATACCCTTATTTATTTAATATTTTAAAATTATTTTTCATTATATATGAATGAAAATTATTCATAATTGATTTTTATACAATTCATGTTGATACAATTTTCTATCAATTACCATGATAGTATTTTAAAATTATAGAATATAAATATAGTTATTTAGCTATGGCATACTATAATATATGTTTTCTTTATAAAATAGTGAACTATTATTTAAAAACATGAAACTAAATCAATAAATATCTAAACATGAAAATGAAATAATATTTTTGGATACACTGGGACTATAATAAATATTCTTCAAAACTAAAATCATTTCAATCGATAATGTGGGATAGTACTCTACTATATCTAGTGTAGATAGTCTCACTATATTATAAACTCAAAGGACCACCTTTCCTTTTATGATTATATAATTTTTTTGTTACTATTTTTAGATACAAATTTGTGAGCCAAAATATATATCTAATAAAAATTTAGCTGAAATAGAAATATTACATTTGATAGTGAACTTACTTGAAGGTTGCCATTGCTTCTTTGAGTAAGTATAATTATTGATTTAGTGTTCCTTCTTACTTTTTGAAAACTAATTATTCTCTTGTTCAATAAATTTCCATTGTATCTTTTAATTATTTCAAGGATGCTGAAAGGGAATCCTCCTCTTAGATCCTATCATAGGTTTTTTTTTCTTTTCCCTGGTTTTAATCACCATAATGACTAATGGTTTATTATTTTTCTATCCTTATTAGTTATTTGAATCAATATTAATAGATTTTTTATGGATTATATATATTTTTCATATTTAAATTATCAATAATTCTTAAGAAAATGAAATATAATAATAAGATAAAAAAGATAATATATAGTGGTAGAAGGTCCCGCTCTGGGAAAACATTAGGGTTAATGGAGATCTTTCCCTATATCATTTTATGGATTTGGTGAAAATGATTTTAATATTTATTTTTTTGAGGATTGGGTATTTTTAATTATCTTGGTCTACTTTTCAAATTGAGTAGGATGATTTTCACAGTGATCTTCTCACTTTTATTGTTTATGCTACCTTTCTTATAGTGTTTCTCCAATTTATCATCTAACTCTATTTTATGAATTTATGGAACTAATATCATTTTAAAGGTTCTTTAATGTTTCATGGGTTGACTTGGAGACCCAAATTATATGTTATTTCTTACAATGGTTGTAGAAAAACTACTTTCTTAAGGGATGGAGATTAGAGGTGACCCCGAGGGATGGGCCATTCATGTGCTATATTTTATTTTCACAATTGAACTTTGGGTTTTCATGGGATTTTAAGATGAATTTGGATAAGATAACATAGATTTATATTAGTTATTTTCTATCTATAATGTTCATTATGGATTTGGGATTATTCTCTTGATCATCCCTCTTCATAATTCTTAGGTGTGAACAAGTTTGTTTTTTGGATATGATGTTGCTATAAACCACATTTTTATATGGATTTTATGTTTTCTCCTCATCTTGGAATCATATTTCGAAGTTTAGAATACTATGGGTGGGAATATTGGTGAATTTTTTTAAATTTTGTATTGTGGGTTCTCTATGGTTTTGTTTCAAAGATCAATTGTTTTTCCTAGTTTTTCAACATTTGTATTATTCAGATGAATTTGAAGATATCCAATTGGTTTTTACATTCATTTATTTTCCTAAATTAAGCTGTTAACTTGGAGATGGTACAACTAATTTAGGGTTTATAGAGACATGATATTTGAGTAAAAATTTCAGAGATTGGTTTCAAGTGTTCATGAGTATAATGGATCGATGAAGATGATAAATATCCCAAAGAGAGGTGTGGTAATCCAATGTTATTCAATGGTGGTTTATGTTTTCTTTAGTTAAATGGTGTTTTAGAGGATATAAGTGGTGTTTTAGTGATGGGAATCTAATTTTATAGATAATGTATAGGAATAGTGGTTCATGATGTGTTTCATGTTCTGAGTTGTAGACCAGATCTTTCAAAAATCATGACATGATATTAATGGAGGGATGTTTGAGGAAATGTGTTTAGGTGGCATGGGATGTTAATTGTGAAATTATTGATTCATGTAATATGAACTCATGACTATTTTGGGTTGGTTATTTAGTGTCAATAATGTTTCTAATTATTTATATTCAGTGTTTTACTTGTAGTTTTTATCACTGCATGTTCCTTTTTTCTATTTTTTTATTTCAAATCATGTTCCATAATGATCAATAAATATTGTAGAGATATTTTGTGGGATTTTAAATTTCTTTTAATTTATTAAAATTTGAAAATTTTATTTGTTTTGATTCATTTGGGATGAGTATTATTGTTATGTTTTTTTTTTAGGTTCATGTAAAATTCATTATTATATGGAATAAAATATTCAAATTTATTCCAAAATAATAAAGTTACAATCTATAAAAAACATACAATAATAAGATATATGGATAAATATTCATGTATCATGAATCCTAAATTATCCAAACACTCAATGTACCTTATCATCTTGAGTACATGAGGTCTGGAAGGAAATTCCTCTATTATCATAAATGTTCTTTGGATATTTTTTATATCTCATTTCTAGATTTATAATGGTAAAGCTCTTATAGATGGTGAAACATGAAGTATTCATATTTTTTCATGTTTCTTTTATAGTTCACTTAATATTTGTAACATCATAATTTATTTTACATCTAATTCATCATTAATCTTTCACCAGTGGGAATAATTCTAATCTTTACTAACTTTCTGAGGAGTCTTAAAAATTAGTGGGGATTCAAGTATATACTATATCATCTCTTTTCATAAATAAAATTGGTAACTTACAATACCACTCCAGGAATTTTAAACTCTTAATAAAATTATACTTGTCAGTGATTGATAGTAATGAGAGTGATTTTTTAGTATTTCCTACCATTATCTATAATAAAATATAGTTGAACACATTATCCTAATTGTGGATTATGACATAATTAGTTAAATATTTAATTATGTTTCTCGTTATTTTTTTATATAAAAAAAACCCTCATTTTTTGGTTTTGAATATCTAATGTCTAGTATATTCTAGTGTCAATTATATATATTACTTTTTTCATTACCCATAAAAATTATTTCAAAAATAATTTGATGGTATTTATATATAAATTATTCATGACAACTACATTAACTGATAGTTCCTTGATATTTTTAGTTTTCATAAATAATTTGATGGTATTTATATATGAATTATTCATGACAACTAAATTAAGTAATAGTTCCTTAATCCTTTGAGTATACTTCCCAATATTGATATCTTATACTCATATTTCCATAACACGTACCTCTAAATTAAACTAAGAATTCTAGTGAAACTTATTTGATTGTTAATTTTGTTATGTTTATATAAAACTTTTATTATAAATACCTATAAATAAATAGTTCCACAATGACTCAACACCTAGAAATTTTATGATATATTTATTTCTAAATATATTTAATTTCTTTTCTATCTTGTGTTACACACAATATAGAGTTCAAATGAATAGTGATTTCCTTCTAAAATATTATATTATAATTATAATCTATCTTTTAAAATTTTTGGATATGAATAGGGATAAGTAAATTATGAAATATTTATGTATAAAATAAATTCATTTATTATCAATTGATTAGAAATGGAAATAAAAATCATTCAAAAGTAAAAGAGGGGTTTTTCTGAATAAAAATATATGCACGCAATATGCTTTTATCTTCATAAATTAAATTAATCACTGTTGTTGAATGATTTTATTGAAATATGTATTTTATATATTTAATAAAAAGTTCTAACAATCATATAATTTTTTCAAGTATGAGATACGAATAAATCCATTTTTATTCTTAAAATGTATTTTTTCTAAAAAGCAGTTTTCGTGGAACTTTTCACACTTATTGTAAAATTAATTTCATCCATTTATAATTATTTAATTTCATAATAAGTATTTCATATTTTTAATTAAGATTATTAAATTTGGTAAATAGGTGTGATTTATTTTTAGGCATTGTGAATTGTAACCGTGATAAAATCCATCATCTCGGTAAAGGGTAATTAGGGTTTTTCTAGGATAAAACTAAGTGATAAGGCCAAAAAATTTCATTTTAATTATTATTGGATGAATTTAATTATTCCATTATCTCCTTAGGTATAAATTTTATTTTATTAATTTCTAATTTTCCATAATAATAAACTATAAATATTTAAAAAAATAAAATTACAAAATGTCATCCTCTTATATTTAAATATCTATTATGTGTCTATATAAGAAAAAAATCTTATTATGAATGAATATAAATTTATATTTGTGAAAAATTAAATTATATTAATTATTTAAATTTATTTCTAATTTTTGTTTATTAAATAATTACCTTGAATTCTTATGTAATGTTAATGTGGTATTTCATCAAATAATAGAAAAATAAAATAATTAATTTAAAAATATTAAAAGTAATATAATTTGATTAATTTATTGTGTTCCTTGAATTTTATAGATTATTTTGAAATATTAGTGTTGATTTAATTTATTATATTAATATTACCACTTTTTCTTTATGAATTTTAATTCAAAATAAATTAGTAGTTTCAATAGTGGAATTAATGACATTCTATCAAAATAATATTTCAATAAATTATTTAAAAATCATTAAATTCTGAAAATAGGACAATGGGGATAATATATGGTTGAAAAAGTAGTCCCTTGTCAATTTATAATCTAATTATCACCTTATAAGACAAATTACAAACCTTTAAGAGTGAAAAATATGTCTACCCATTTAAAGTTAAAATAGGGTAACTAAAGAGTTCAACCAAGATATATGGTTTAAAATACCACATAAACCTATCCAAAATTTATTGGTTGGTGTGATTTAAACCATTTACTATATTATATTTTAAACTATCACAATTTTTAATCATATTTCTTGAGATTTAATTAGTTATATTTTAATCTTTTTTATAATTCCAAGTATTTTATTTCCCTCTCTTATAAAAGGACACCCCTTACTTCACTACTTTAAACCACTACGAGCAACATATACTAAATAATACCTACTCATTTATTTTATAAAAATACTTATACATGTTTTATAGGATCTTTTATCCTAAAAATACCAACCCTGCTTCCTAGAATAATGGATTTATAAGAGATCCCCCATAAAATAGGTAATCATCTTACCCGGACTCTTTCAATTTATTTATTATTATAACTAAAATAAATCTATGATAATTACCATAAAAAATAAATTATGTGTCCTAAATATATTTATTTTATATTATTATTATTAAACCAAAATTTTGAACCATTTTCCTTCAAATGTAAACGAAACAATCACTCGTGCTTACGTACGATTTACCGTTTCTACATAGTGATACAATTTATTTTTCATCACCATATTTTATGAATGGGTATTATGATAGTTTTAATTTTTAAATATGATATTTATGGAATAATTATTATTATATAATTATAATATAATATCTATATTCAAACCTTCCAATTCATTGGAAAATGGTAATGGTGTGTTGGGCGTTTGTGTGCGCTACCTTTTCCAAGAAGCGATGTGGTCTATTTTTTATATATATTTTAAATGGATGATAATAATGATATATTTAATTAATATATATGATACATATTTTATGATAATTATTATTTAATTTTGAATTATTATTTAAATTTATTTTATTCCATCCATTCAAAAATTGAAAACAGCATTCATGCATATGTACGGCTTACCGTCTCCATAAATGGTGTAATTAATTTTTCAATCTCTATAAATCATGGAATACTCTAAATAAATATATAATAAATATATATTATATTTTATCATTGTTAAATTTAAAGAGATTATGGAACCATGAAAATTATATAAGGACCGAAACTACCAAACTAAAAAATACATGAAAATGAAATATTTATTACCCAGAATAGTTATTTTAAAAAATAATTTTTAATAAATGAGTGATAAAATATTATAAATAAATAAAATATGGAATTATATAGAATATTATAGTTCAGGAATATATTTATAATAAATATATATTTATTATACAGTTAGTTCATACACATACAAAATAAGTTGAACCTAGGTAGGGGTTTTTTTTAAAATCTCATCATTATTTAAGATTATTTAGGTTTAAGTATTAGTTAGAGAATAATTTATATTTATATATTAAACCTAATAAATTTTCTTATCCTATTTTTATCTTGATAAAATAAAAATTTTCCATTAAATTTCACCTCTTTATGTACTTATAATTCTGAAATAATATTTTTATGAAAAAACGACCATGTTTTTCTACTTGGTTGGGAAAATTTCTCTTCCCTCTCCGTATTTTCATTATAATATTTTAAAGAATATTTTTACTATTATACAATTATTTATTAATTAAATTTTTATCCATGTATTAATTTTTACATAATCATTTTAATGGAATCTTTTTTTCTTTTTCTGAATAAGGTACTTTTTCATATTTTTACAAAAGTATAAAAGGAGTGTTTTTTAAAATTACACAAAAAGAATGGAATATCTCACTTTCATGAATTCTTATTTATTATAAAAATAATTTATAGGTTTACAAGGTTATTTTGAAATAATTATTTTTCTTAATATTTGGTAATTTTTTTATTTTAAATAAATTTTTTCAAAGTGAAAAAGGGAAATTTCCTCAAGAAAAATTCAAGAAATATTTTGAAAGTGTTTTAATATATGTCAATATCCATTATTAAATTTTATTCTTTAATGAGGTTATAATATTATGATACCTTCAACCATATTTATTTGGATAGTTTAGGATCAAATTGAAAATGGAAATTATTAATATTCTATATATAATTTCTTTCAATAGGGATAATTATTTATTTTGAAGAAATTTTGATTACGTTATTTTATTTATTCATATGATGAATTAATTGTTCTTATTAATTTATGGGTGGGGAATGAAATTACATATATATTCTATGCATTGGTATGTCTCATGATACAAAATATATTAGGTATTTGGTCAATGTCTTTCCCATTTATATAATATGTCTTAACACATGGCCTTGATGGTATTTTTAGATATATTGGTACAAGGCATAAACAATAAGTTTTATATTTCCAGAATTATGTATTCCATAATTATGAAACTAGTCATTGATGTTTATGAGTATATTTGAATAGTTTTCATATCCAGGGAAAATTTTCAGACTCATGTGATTATTTATATAGAATTATTTGATTATCATTTATTCTATACATATTATAGATTCCTTATTTATTTTTTCCTATATAAATTCCTTTACTAAGCATCTAAGATCACCCCTTTTTATTTTATTTTTCCTTGGTGTTCTATGAAATTTTTATTTAATTTTTGTATTACCCACTATTTTATATCTGTAAAATTTTCTATGGGTATCGTATCACCACATTAATAATTAGATATTGAGTTGGTGGTGAAAAATCATAATATAGTGATAACAATAACTCATGCTTATAAATTCTCTCTGATAGAATTTTGTGGGATTTTTCTTCTTATGATTCTTATTAGTCTTCCTCTAGTTAAAATTTAATGTAATTTTGGGTATGTACTGGATCTACCAATATAAATTTCCTAAAAATTATCAAGGAAATGAAGTTACATTTAATATTTTAAATCATACCCAATTCATTTATCAATGCAAGGATGAATCATAACATCCCATGTAAATTAATTCCATCATATTGGTTTGGATACCTATTCATGAGGGATATTTATATCAAATGGTTGGGGTGAATATCAACATTGAAAATGTTCTTATCTTTTAAGAATATGTATATGTGTCTTTTAAGGACATTCCTAGTCATCCCCCAAATTGTAGAGTTGAGTTTTAAAAAGAACATATACCTAGTGCTACACCTATTTCATTGACTTCATATAGAGTGACCCTAATTGAGTTATAGGAATTAAAGAAATAACTCTAGGAGAATCTAGATAACGAATTTATTTGGAAAATTGTTTCACCATGGGGTGAAATTATTCTTTTTTTAGAAATAAATATGGTTCAACTCATATTTACATTTATTATTGGGAACTCAATAAAGTTACTATTATAAACAGGTATCCTCTATCTCATATTGATGATTTTTTTGATAAATTTTGAAAAAATCAATATTTTTCCAAGATTGATCTTTAATTTGGATGTCATCAACAAAGAATCATATATGAGGATATACCCAAGATATAGTTTCATGAAAATTATGGTCATTATGAAATCAATGTAATTCCATTTGGACTTAACAATTATCCTGCTATCATTATGGATTTGATGAATCAAGTCATTATAAATTACCTTAATCTATTTATGGTAGTCTTTATAGATGATATTATTCTATATTAAAATATAAATTAAGATCATGCATATTATTTTTTAATTATATTTAAGACTCTGATGAAGGGAATGTTTTATTCTAAATTTACCAAGTTTGAATTTTGAAATTATAAAAATTCATTATTGGGTAATATAATCTCTAATGAGGGAATATCATTGGATCCTAAAAAGATAGAAGTTATTGAGAAATGGATTAAACCAATCATAGTAACTAAAATATGTAGTTTTCATGGGTTAGCTGAATACTACCGAAACATTGTGAGATATATCTCATAAATATATAATATAAACAATAAGTTTACTTCGAAGGGGGTTATGTTCTTGTTGATATATGGATGTGAAGAGAGTTTAAAAGAACTGAAGAGAAGGTTGATCATCGAGCATGTTATTACACAGACCTGTAGTAGAGAAGGATTTTTGATCTATAGTGATGCATTAATGAAGGGAATGGGATGTTTCCTCACATATAATGATATTTGGTTATCTTATGTTTCACATAAATTGAAGGTTTATGAGAAATATTACCCAACACCTGGTTTGTAGTTAACAATGATAAATTTTTAATTGAAAATAAGGAGGCATTATTTTTATTGTTAAAGGTGTGATAAATTTACTGATAATAAATTATGGAAGTATATATTTACATATAAATATTTAAATTTCTCAATATAATATGGTTAGAATTAATCTAAGATATGATATCTCAATAAATTAACGCCCATAGAAGGTGAAAAAGGTGTTAGATGCTCTGAGTTGGAAAAATCATGAATTTATTTTAATGATGATAAATGAAATAGAATCAATATTTATGGATTTTCAGAATATGGAACTTGAAATAAATAGAAAATATAAAATATCTTATCTTCATTATATGAATACTCAACCATCCAACCATGAGAGGATTAAGAAGCCATAGAAGGATGATGTTGAATTATTGAAGAATATGGGAATATTCTTGAATTCAACAATGGAAATGATGGAATGATAATGTTCAGGAACTAATAATGTGTTCCACCAACACTAGACATGAAGAAGGAGTTATTGGATGATTCACATAGTTCATCACTCTATATTAATCCTGGATGTATAAATATGTATATTGATCAAAAAGATTATTTTTGGTGGGACAAAATGTAAAGAGATGTTATAGAGTATGTATCTCAATTATTAGTAGGTCATCAAGTTAAGAATGAGAGACTAAATTATAAGGGTATATTACAACCATTATCCATACCATAATGGAAATGGGAAAACATCATTATGACTTTTATTGTTAGACTCCCCAAAACATCAAAATCCTATAATTATATTTGGGTTGTAGTCAATCACCTTAAAAATTCAGAACACTAAATTATTATAAGAGAAAATTTTTATATTTATAAATTATCTAGAATAATCATTAAGGTTATGGTAATTTTTTTTACAGTTCCACTTTTGATTTCATCAAATAGGGATCTGAGGTTTACCCCAAAGTTTTGGAAAACTGTTTAGTGAGTTATTAATATAGAATTGAGTTTAATTATAACATACCATCCTTAAAAAAATAGTCATTATTTTGTGACTATTAAAACTCTATAATTAATGTCTCAATCTTATTATATGGATATCATAGGTTTTTTGGATCAACACCTTCCTTTGGTTTAGTTTTCAAACAATAATAGCTTTCAAATGAGCATTCAGGTGGCTCCTAATGAAGCCATGTATGGAATGAAGTGTAGACATATAACCTACTAGGATAAATTTGGAAAATTAAATCTCTTGGGACCTAAGTTAGATTCATAAATGGTATATAATTTTGGATCCATTCAACAGGACAACAAGGTAGCTCTAAGTCGATAGAAAAGTTATGTTAACAATCACCGCCATGATTTGGAATTTGAAGTTGGTTAAAAGTATTTTCAATGAATTTAACCATTGAAGAAGGTTATATTATTTGGGAAGAATGAAAATATAATATATACCTATATTGTATCTTTTTATATTCTTGATCAATTAGGGGTGATAGTTTATTTCTTGGTGCTTCCAGTAAACCTCTCTCAAATTCATGATGTGGTCCTTGTATATCTTTTATGGAAGTACATATATGATCCTTCACTGGTAAAAAACTCACAAGATATACCATTATAGAATTATATTTCATATTAGGAATATCCAGTAGAAATCTCAAAACATATAGATAAATTTTTACAAATCAAGAAGATTGACCTAGTTAATGTACTCTATAAGAATTAGAAATTTAAATAAGCTACTTAGGAACATGATAATGTAATGAAATAGGTATGTACTACTTTTTTGTATTAGAGTTATATAATTTTTAGTGTTGAATTATTTATAAGGTGGTTATAATATAACACCCTAATAATTTATGATAAATTTATTTTTAAATAAATTTAATTTCGTCGATATTTTATGTTACATGTAATACTGAGTTTAAATGAACTCTGATCTACTACAAAAATATTGTGAATATTATAACCTAGGAATTAAAATTTGTGGGTATGAATATGAATAACTAAATTATGAAATATTTATTAATAAAATAAATTATTTGATTGTCAATTAATTATAAATGGGAATAAAAATCATTTTAATGTAAAAGAGTTGTTTTTTTAAAAAATTGTTTTTATGCACATAAAGTGTTTTTATCAAAATAAATTAAATTAATTGATATTGGTGAAATATTTTAATGAAATTTATATGTTATATATTAAAATAAAACATTTTACCCTTCATATAATATTTTTTCTACATGAGATATGAACAATATAGTTTTATGCCTAAAATGTATTTTTTTTAAATCGGTTTTCATCACATTTTTGTATTTAATTTAAAATTAATTTTTTAAACTTATAAGTATTGAATTTACTAAAATGGATTCCATATTTTCATTAAATAGGTTCAAATTTGGAAAATAGCACCCTTTTATTTTTAGATATTATGAATTTTAATTGTGGTAAAATTTATCATTGCGGAAAAGGGTAAATTGAGTAAATCATGGTTAAAACTAAGTGATAAGGCCATAAGTTTTCATTCAAAATATTATTGTATGAATTTAATTCTACCATTATCACAAAATCAATGAAAATTATTTGTTTATTGGACACTTATCTATGAAAATGACTAATAGAGTATTTAAAGAAAAAAAGTTACAAAATGTCACTCTCTTACTTTTAGATCTCTATTATGTGTCAACATAGGTAAAAAAACAAGTTATGAATGAATATAAATTTATATTTTGTGTATAATGAAATTATATTAATTATGGTAATTTATTTATTATTTTTAATGATTAAATAATTACCTAAAATTCTTATTCAATGTCGATGCAGTATTTCTTGAATAAATAGAAAAATAAAATAAATGCTTTTACAAATATTAAAAGGTACATAATTTTAATGATTTATAGTGTTCTAGAATTATTATAGATTATGATAAAATATATTTTTTTAATGAATTATATTATCATTATAATTATTTCATTATGTCTTTTAAGTCAAATTAAGTGAATAGTGTCAAATTTGATATTAATGATATTTTATCAAAAAAATATTTAATTAAATTATTTAAAAATCATAACAATCATAAAATAAAAAAGGGGGGATATTTTGTGGTATAAAATTTATAATTAAAATTATAACCCATTAATAATTAAAAAGATGTTACTGTGGTTAAGGTTAAAATAAGGTAACTAAAGGGTTAAACCAAAAGATAGGTTTTAAAACACCACTTAAAAATGTAAAAAATTTATTGTTTGATTATATTTAAACTGAATAATACCTTGTATTCAAATATATGTCCATTTAGAATAATTTTTCTTGATAATTACTTAGTTATATTTTAATATTTTTAATAATTACAAGTGTGTCCTTTCCCTCCCTTATAAAAGGACACCACATCCTTTACTTATTTACACCACATTGAGAAACCTCAATCAACCAATTATATCACATTTATATTATAAACACCCATGTCCATGTTATATAGGTTTTTTCTCCTCAAAAATACCAACCCTTTTTTCTATAATAAATTATATTAATGAGGACTCCTGGAGAAGACGTAATCATCTTACCTGACCTCTTTCAATTTATTTATTCTTTTACCTCATATAAATATTTTTTTATTTATCATAAAATTAAAAAGTCAGTATCAAAATTACACTAAAAATTTATATTAATTATGAAAACAAAATTAAACTCCTTCTTTTACATTAAATTTAAGGGGAAAATGTCGTCCATGCGTACATACGGCAAACCATCTCCGCGTCGTGATACAATTAAATTTTCGTCATCATATTTTATGGATGGTTATTAGGATGGTTTTAAAGTTTAAATATAATATTTTTGACGTAACTATTATTATATAATTATAATATCATATCTAACTTCTTACCTTTGAATCCGTTGTAAAATGATAACATCGCTCGTGCGTATGTGTGGACTACCACCTCCATGGAGCGATACAATTAGTTTTTCATTTCTATGTTATATGGATTGTAATAAGAATTGTTTTAAAGAATAAAAATTATTTATATGTTATGATAATAATTCTATAAAAGTAAATTAATATTTAAATTTATTTTTTTCATCCATCAAAAATTGTAAACAACATTTAGGCATATATACGGCCCACCATCTCCATGTATAGTGTAATTCATTTTTTATCTCTATATTTCATGAATTACTCAAAATAATTATATAATGAATATATATATTATATATATCATGTTTATCATTCTTGAGATGATGTAACCATGGTAAAAGTAAAACTACTAAAACTAAGAAACCAAAACATACTTGAAAAATGAAGTAGTTATTATCCATAAAAATGATTTTAACAAATAATTGACAATAAATAAGTGATAAAATATTACAATTAAATCATATATTTTATGATATATATGAGTATGGATCTATAATATAAGTATAATAAATATATATTTATTATACATGAGGTTCAAACACATATGAGTGAATTTGAAGAGGAGGTAAGGGTTTATTCCAATATCTCATCATCATTTAGGATAATTTATATTTAAGTCTCAATTGGGTGAATTAATGATATTTATATATTAAAACCAATACATTTTATTCTCCTATATTTATTTATATAAATTAATTTTTTTACATTAAATTTCCTCTCATTAGGTACTCAAGATACCAAAATAATGTTTTTAAGGAAAACTAACCTTGTTTTTCAACTCTGTTTGGAATATTTCTCTTTCATGTCCATATTTTTATTAAAAAAAAATTTAATATTATTAAATAATTTATTAAATAAATTTTTACCCGTGTTTTAATTTTTAAAAATTTTCTTTAAAGTAATCTTCAAGTATTTTTCTGAACAATGTAATTTTGACATTTTTAAAAAAGTATGAAAGGAATGTTTATTCTGACTTACACAACATGAAGAGAATTTAATTCCATCATGATTTCTTATTTCATTGAATATTAATTTAATTTTTTTTATTTTTCTTTTAAAATAAATTATTTCCATAATATTTTTGATATTTTCATATTTTAAGAATGTGTTTTCAAATTGAAAAAGGGTATTTTCCTCAATAAATTTTTCAGTGACCTTTTAAAAGTATTTTCATCTATGTCATTATCCTTTATTGAATATTATTCTTTATTTGGGTTATAACATTATAATATCATACACCATATTTCATTAGACGTTTTATGATTAACTTTAATTTTAAAAGTATTGATATTATATTTATTAGTTCTTTCAATATACATAGTTATTGTTTTTAAGGCTTGTTGATTATGTTATGTCATTTATTCATATGATGAATGAATTAGAATTTTTATGTGATGGGTAGGGCCTAGAATTACATAGATCCTAGATGAATTATTATGTATCATGAGACCAACTATGTTGGGTATTTTAATGAGGTCTTACCAATTTATATAAGATTTATTGGAACAAGGCATTAAGGATATTTTCAGATGTGTTGGAAGAATGCCTCAATAGTAAGTTTTAGATGTCTGACATTATGCATTCTGTGTTTATGAAATTAGTTATTAATATCCATGATTTTATTTGAATATTTTTACATCCTTTCATTAGTTTAAAACTCAAGTTATTATTTATATGGAATTATTTTGTTAACATTTATTCTTATCATATTATCCATGTCTTATTTAGCTCACACTATATGCATTCCATTACTGAGAATCTTATCTCACCCATTTCTTTTGTTTCCTTTTCACAGGATGCCAAAAAATGTTTTACGATTGATATGTAGGGATATTCTATAGGTAACAAATATGATCACAAATAAAATAATTTTTTTTTATTTTATAATATAATGTGGGATTCAAGTATTAATATAGTTTACCAAGAATACTAAAATATTTTGTCCTTTGTGATTCATTTTTTTGTATTTAGTACCATTATAATAATGTCACCACTAGCTCTTGGCAAATAGGTTTGGGGTATTTATAATGAGGTTTATACTAATACTTTGAAATATGTTTGTATTCTAAATCAAGTGATGGAAGATATTTAATTAATTCATAGTTAGGTTTTAAAGAATTTTATATTAATTTATAGACAAGAAATCTCATTTTATTATTAAAATGTTATATATATATATATATATATATTACATAAATAATTAATCATGTTTTATCAAATAATTTATACACTATTATTTAATACATATACATTTATAAGATTTCATATTTAGTCCTTTATAAACATTTTAATACATTTTTTTGTGAGAACACACATAAATAATTAACAATACATGATAAAATAAATATTATGTACTTTATTTTATATTATTTAAGGAAGACAGTTGATTTAATTATAATATGTTATCTCAATTTTTCAATAAAATAAATATAACATGCATCTCATAAATTAATAAATATTCTTTCACTGATAAAATAATAATGATTTAAAATAATTAGATCTTTATCTATTGAATGGATTATCGAGTAGTGATAAAAAAATGTATAACATAGGTGAAATAAATCCTTAATACTTAGCATGTCTCAAGTTTTATCATCCACCACTCTCCTATTTTTCTACTTATTTGGATATATTTAAGCTCGGGACCTAAACTTTTTTCCCTTAGTAATATCTTTATATTTTACACATATACACTCACATTTATGTGATGGGTACTATGGGTTTATGGTTACATTAAATAATCCTTAGTCATGAAGGACTAATCATATTAAAGGTGGGAGGAATGATTCAAAATTATCATATGTAGTTTAGTAATAATTATCTCATAATAAACCATCTGATAAATAATTAAATTAATCAAATAAATCTAACAAATAGATAGATTGATCAAATATTTTGAACATTCAAAACAAGTTATAACGTGTGTATACAATACTTATAAGTATTGATTTTTTATTTTTCTCTTTCAAGATAATTCAATAAATTAATTAATTATCTTAAATTCTATCCAATTAATGGTACTTGAGACATATTAAATTAACCCAATTAATTATTATCAAATAAATGAAAGAAATTTAATTTTATTCTAATAATTAATCATATGATGTGTTCTATAAAGGTTACATTATATATACAGCATTTAAAATGTTATATCCCATGAATAGAGATTTAATGATGACATGACTTGTTATATCACATGTAATTTCCTATGATATGTGACATAAATGTTCTAAATTGTCTACCATGTACTATGTGATAAGTAATGTTACATGTAATGTCATTACATATATATTCTAAAACTCTATATGGTCAAAATAAGTAGTCTATGAAAACTATATAACTACATAACATGCCATTAATGTTTTCGGAATATACTCAAATAAAGTCGCATGATATATATAATGTTGGGTTGACCATTACATTCCATGTGTTGATTATATGATCAATATATGATATACAATGATAGCACATGTCGCACTAAATATAAAGAAATTATTTGTATTGACACTAGGTTATGTTCTATGAAAAATATAATCTAATACAGGGTGTATAAATTGTGTTCAGTGACACCTTATATGTTTTTTAAACATTTAAAATACATATGATGTAGTCATGTTGTGAATTCAGCGACCATGGCATCTTAGGATGAGTTATTTGAGTGTTCTTCACAAATTTTTTGCACACTCTTTTCAAAAAAATGAATATTTATGAATTATCACTATTATTGGACTCAAAATATAATCCTAGTTATAAATATTATAAAACCAATTCATATAATTGATCAAATAATTTTAAATAATATTTAATTAATATTTTATAGATCTGATCTCACTAAAAGGTTTCAGGGGTGTAACAAAAGCATCAGGTGGTTTCCTGATTTCACTTTTTATTTAATTCAATATATAAAATTTGCACAACATGATAAAAATTCCTATAATTCAAATAATGGATTATATACCTTTAATTTTTAATTATTTTATATATAATTACATCAACCATGATTTCTTTTAGATAAATTGTTTTCTTCACAAGTATTGTTGTATTTTCATTGCATTTAAGAATACAAACATAGATCCCGCTAGTCATATCTATATATTCTCTAGGAAACTAAAAATTATATTCTTGATATATTAAGTGATATAAAGAGTTGAATGTGTGTTTTATATCACTCATCATTGATCACAATGATTATCACCTTCTCTCTCTTTAGTGTATTAAGAGATGGGAGAAATGGATAATTAACGCTATGATTTGAGAGAATGTTGGGAAATGTATATAATGTATAAAACAACTCAAAAAGTTTAAAATTATATATTTTAGAATATATAATTTAGTTAAAATAATTTAATTTAACAAGGTCACTTATCCTTTTAGTTCATCTAAGTCATACTCCACATCAATTATAATAAAATAAGATTAATATAATCATTTTTATTTTACATGTAATTTGATATATCAAATATCAATTCTTAAATAAGTAAATAAATATTATTTAAATGATGTTAAATAAAATAAATTACTTCAATAATAACATTGAACTTTACCCATATTATCAAATAAAATATATCATAGCTTGAATAATAAATATATATTTTTGTTAAAATAACATATAATAAATATTATATTCACGTTCCTTATGAATAAATTTTTTTAAAATATATATTAAAATAATGCAAATAAAATTATAATTTTATAATATTCCCAAAACATGTGAATAAATAAATATTTTATACATAAACTTCTGAATAAATAATTATGAGATAAATTTTTAGTCAAATATTCTAAACTCAGATATCACCTAATTGGATTTTTATGGTCAATATAACTTGATTAAGTATTATTATATAATCTTGAAATAAATTTATTATTAAACTTATATTTAATATAATTTTACTAACATTTTTATACACCTAGTTTATGACCCCCTAGGACCCTTTCTCAATAGATCTAGATATAATTTACCTAAAGTCACAGGTTGATGTTTAGTAACACTACAAGGAACCAATAGGGAAATAATTTAGTGTATAAATAACAATAACCTTCCTAAAAATACTAATGTGTAATATAATTCATTTTCTAATTGATATATTATCAATAAGGATGAATACTTACATCCTCATCCTATATTCTTGATATATCACTCCTTGAAATTCTGATATTAACATATCGGTACACTACCATGGTCATAGATTTTATCGAGACACTTTTATCTTAATTGAAGGTCCATATATATCCTATTAAATTAATGTGTAAGGACAAATCCTTTATTAAAAATTTAACTAACTCCTATCACTTATGACATACCCAATTCATGCTACCTCACCATGAGCATATGACATCATGGTTTTAATTCATGTTTCAAAGTTTGTGATTTAGTATACACATTAATAATGAACTAATTTTAAGGTCCCGTAGACATTATCATAGAAAGGAATATTCAATGACATATAAAACATAAGAAATTACTATTGGTGTGTCAGTTATCATGATATACCTCCTTACGGATTTCCATCTTAAAACATATTAAGAATAAGTCTCAAATATTATAACCCCTAGTACCTGATAGTAAATCATCATTTGTGTCAAGTAAAATTAATTTATATAGATCATAAGACACATTTCTCTAATATTATTTTCAAACAATATCTAGGTTCTTATTATAGTGTTGAATTTATATAACACTTATATGTGAAAAATATTCCAAGTAAATTTTCATATTAATGTTATATAAAAGAATAATCATTATGTAATAATAATAAATATGTTCATCTAATAGAATTTATAATGTTAGTTGGTTATACAGAATCAAATCCAATAAATACTGATAGATTAAATGTCATAAATGTGTTCCAAAAGAAGAGTTATCATGGGTTCATGAGGTGAACCTGATCCTTTGGTGATAGAGTATTGTTAAGATTTTCAAACATATATTTCCCATATGGTTTGGGAACCCTCCAACCAGCTAGTAGTTCTTACATTGAGTTCTCATTGTGGTTTAGAGTTTCATTGGATAAATATTACTCAAAATCAACATGATTTTACTATACCATGGTTGGAGTTTGATATTTTTTAGTGAATTACTATTTTAGTTTTAGTGGATGGTTTTAGTTTGGGAGATTTTGAACTCTCTCTAGGTAATCATGATTGTGACTAAGTATATGTCATGGTCTGCAGATGAGGTACTCTATAATTATCAATTTAAATGGATTCCTTCTTGATAAATAGTTTGATAAAGGACTATATGTGGGTTTTGTCTGCATATTTATTCCATTATACCTTCCCCAAAAATTCTTATAACCTAGATTAAGAATTGTTAATTGGATTTTTTTTATATAACTATACCCTGGATCAGAAAAAGTTTATATTATTCTATATATATCTAAATTGGGGTCATTGATTTTCCTCCATGTTAAATAAATTTTGAGATCTGACATTTTTTTATTTTAGTAATTATCAACATTTTGTAGGAAATTTTTTCAGAATATTTGATGGTGTATGAGTTGTTCGAGATGGATTATTATTTGGGCCATATTCATTTTTTTCCTTTAATAATATTTGTCAGATCTATAATGTTGTCAGTTGAGATGTAGATAGTTGTATGTGTTAAGATTCTCTAAGAGAGTGATACCATACAAGGTTCGAGGTATTTTTTTTATTCATAGACACCCATGCTCATCAATTTTTAGAGTGATTAATCACATTTTGGTATGTGATGTTAATTGGTAAATATAAATTTTAGTTTATCACATAGCCAAACTTCTTCATCTAGAGACACCTACTTGTGGTGATTATACTTTTTCTAACAATACTAGAAATTGTGGGTATTCCCTCAAGTGAGAGAGAGATTTTGAGTGAATTTATCATAATAATATATGACCTACTATTATCATCCCTATTGTGGGTTGGATTATTCATGATCTTTTTTATATATGTGTAGATGATATTGGTCATGCTTCCAGTGATTGAAATTGATCATCCACCAGTTCAAAATATTAGCTTAGAGTTATATGTGTTAACTATGGTAGATAAGTCACTTATAGTGGTTGTTAAAAACATTAACGTTATCCTTTTGGATATACTAGGTTTACCCTCATTAAGTTATTTTATTTTGTATCATCTTTCTCCCATGTTTTTATTAATAATTTTTATAGTTTATCAAGTAGTATGGTTGAGCTCATGGATTCGATGGTGTAATTTATAAACCTATTGGATGACTATTTTAATTTGGATTAATTTAATCATTGAGAAATATAAATAAGAATAAATTTATTCATATATTTTTACCTTAGGTCTACTTGGTATCATCCTTAGTTTTGAGGGAATTACATTCTATATATAGTTTTTAGGTAACATTAGGGACACCTTGAAATCCTAGTGATTGCAATGGGAGTAGTGAATTCCCTTGATATGATTATGCATCTTTTGGATCATCTTTTTCACAATATTGATTCCAACCTTGATTGAGTAAAAACAAACAGTAAACATCCTAAGTTTTCAAGGATTATTCTTTTCTTACATTGAGATCTCCAATACTGTTATGGTCTCTTAAGGTGTGATTTATGGATATGAGTGGTTTATACCTTCTAAAATTATATTTGGGCTAGTGAAGAGGGGATCAGATTATATAAATCTTAAATCCCTTATGGTTTGAATAATCTAGATGGTGAAATGGTGGTGTGGTATATGACATACTTCTAAGTAATTCCATGTTGATAAGTTTGAGGGGATGACTAAGTATATAGTCTTAGTGTGACTAGTTTTAGTGAAATAAGGAGATGTGGTGTGTCATTTTTGGTTTCAATGACCCGTACCCTTTAGCAACATATACTAAAAAACCCAGATCTGATAGTTATATTACATTATTATTATAGAATACTATAGCTTCAACACAATCCAACAACATAGTAGTGTTCGAAGAGAAGATACATACATCATAACATTTGATAACTTAATATACAACATGAAACTATTAAAATAACATGATTACCCCTTCTATCATATCCTTGAAAAATTATAGATAATTCTCTACTAGTATTCCTATGGAATGGAATATAGATAAGGGTGAGCTTAGATTCTCAATGAATAGTAACATATAGTTAGTGATTTCATAACATAAACATGGTATAAGTAATATTATAGGAATAAATGAACAATATGAATCCATAGTCAAATAAATATAAGGGAATTATATATCCATGAAACTAATTAAAAACATGGATAACAATATTCATTGATCTCATACTTATGGAATTCATAATGTTTGATATCAAACCATGGTGTCAAGTCCTTGTGCCTAGAGACTATACTATCAGGTGAAGAGGTGTCAAAAACCATATCGGGTACCCCGGTAACCCAATAACTGAGCTGGTCCTGACATAGCCTGAAGGTCATTCCCAATCCCCATGGGTTGGAGACTAACACCTGGCATCATACAACATGCAAGTGGGAACGATTTTGCCACTAACAATGTGGAAGTAAAAGAAGCAAGACAGTATGTATATAAAAAAACTTCACTAGGAGTAAATTACCAGAATACAATAAGGCATAAATAATCCCAAATTACTACAACCTAGATACTAAAAAAGGGAAAACAAAACCTAGGTCCCTGAGGAAACAACTTTCCAAGCACATAGTTCAGTAGATGGATCCACCTCCAAGTGATCCTTTCCCTTTGCTCGAACTTGGAAGAAGATAATCTATAATCACCCAAAGGTATAATTAGGGTGTGAGCTAAAAGCCCAGTAGGGTCTCACCATAAACTCCATAACAAATGCCAATAGTTGATTAACCAAAGGAATTTTTTCAATTTTAAAGTAAATAGGATTAACATTTAAATCTAAATTAACCAAATCATGTTATATAATTCAAATGATGGAAAAATAATTTAAATAAAGGGTTTAAAAATAATGGAATAATTCTAAAAAATGGTTTAAATAAAACAGTTACATAAAATAGTTTATGTAAAATTAGTAGGCATGTAATGCAGTTCAAAAGCATTGGAATACACTAATATAAAATATAAGTAACAAGAAAGAAACATGGTCATCTTCCAAATAGATACGATAGTATTTCCGGCTATAGTAATCCACACTCTCTAAGTAATCATAACAATATGTGTACACATACATCCTCTAGACACTAGTATGAGAGGACTTGTCACCATCGCTGATGGGATGTAACCTATAGAAATTATTTTCTAGAACATTGTAATAGTGTAGAGTG
This sequence comes from Viscum album, assembly GCA_963277665.1. Classification (NCBI taxonomy): domain Eukaryota; kingdom Viridiplantae; phylum Streptophyta; class Magnoliopsida; order Santalales; family Viscaceae; genus Viscum; species Viscum album. Next base: position 1,476,982,920 of record OY728161.1, read on the forward strand.
TGTCCAAATAACTAACCAACTACCTAAGGCTTGCATGTTCTCTTAAAAAATCACTGATGGACAATTTATTTTAGGACTTCTTAAAATAAAATTAATTTCATTCTTCTATTTTAAAGAAAACTTTACATTTTAAACCAAAACAGGTTTTAATCAAAAGCATTCTTCTCTAACAAGATAAAACCACTAGGTTTCTATCAAAACATTTTAAGCCAATTTCACAAGTTTTAAATCCATTAAAAACCAATTCCATCAATTAAAAATTTATTTCGACAATGAAATTAAACAATTTAATTGAAATCATTTCTAGCAAATCCACAATTTAAATTAAACATTTTAAATTTACAAATTTTCATAAAAACACTCCAATTCAATGGAATTGGGGATTTTACAAATATCATGCCAAAACCATTTCAAAATTACTAATTCCCTGATATCACATCTTTTTATATCAATTGAAATTGAGTTTAAGAAATAGAATTTAAATCAACTATTGAAATAAATTAAGCAATTAAAGGTTAATCAATTTGGATAATCGGGATGGAACCACCTACCTCAAGGTCATTGATATCAACAACAAGGATAAACCACCCTATATGGTTCAATACACCTCCTTGTGACCTTAATATCATAAGAGTCGACAAAATAATGGTTGAAGTTCATCAAGGGTTCTTAGAACCAAAAAAAATTATTTTATTTCATAAGGAAGAAGAATATTACATGCAGTTACATTTTCTCTCTCCTAGATAATCTATGGATTATTTTTTTATGTTAATGCATGCAATCATAAGAAATGTCTATAATAATAATTATAAATATTGTTAGATAATTAAATCCCTCTATTTTATTTCAATAGAAAATAAAATATTACATGTGATTACATTTTCTCTCTCCTGGATAATTTCTAGATTATCATTTTATGTCAACACATGTGTTTTAAATTATCTTTCAATAGTTCCTAAAATTAAATGTTGATAATTTTATATTTAAAAAAATTATCCTTAACTTCCCAATTAAGTGTCAAAAATATATATCTAACTATATATATATATGTCTCTTTTGATAATCAAAATAAATAACATTAGATAATTTTAATACATTATTCCAGGTGTGTTTATCGATAAATAAATATATATATATATATATATATATATCTCTTTTGATAATTCATTATATTTTTATAATAAAAATAATTATCGTTTAATAATTTTAAACAATTATCCATTCAATAATTTAATGAAATTATAATTTGTTAAATCAACCTAGTTATTATTTAACAATTTCACTTAATTATTCATTGCTTGATAATTCTTTGAGAATATCCTTTATTTAAAAAAATTATATTCTCAAAATAAATTATTGTGGTATTTTTCATTTGATAATTATTTACAATTACCCTTCAATAATTTTGTTAAACTTCATTTTATAACCTGGTGAAATTATCATTGATCATTTGATGAATATTTGATTTGATGATTCTTTATATTTATCTTTAGATAATTTGATGAAATTATCAGCTGATAATATTTATATCTATGTTCCACCATTTTTTGAAAAACAAACCATTGATAATTTAAGGTTAAAAACTTTAATAAAATTTCACCATTTTTTCTTAAATTAGTGGTGGAAGAATAAAATAAATAATAAAAAAATGAAAACTCACATTTCTATCTTCATGAGGTGCATAGGTAAGAGTCTCAAAGACCACTTCCATCTATCACCAAACCACTAAAGAGTTCAAATATTGCGTGTTAGGGAGTTTTTATATCATTAGAATCCAACAAGATCAACCAACAAGGAATACCAAGGTGTTGGGTGATTGTTTGACCCAAAAACGCAGTGCTCTAAACCCATTTTTAAAACAACCATTTTCAACCATTAATCAACCAAAAAATCAATGAAGCGTCATTGATTTTAATTTATTATGTCGTTACTAATTTAATAACAGTCCAAATGGTGGTAAATTGATGGTTTTAAGGACCTCCTTATTTAATAATAGAGGTCCTCATGTTTTTCTTGGAGGAAGAAGAAGTCTCGTTAAAAAAAATGAATAATTTTAACTAAAAATTGGATTAATTATTCAATTAATTAATTATTTAGTATAAAAACTAAAATAACCTCAAATTCTCGTTGAATACAAAAGATATACCCTACCTAGGGTAAAATCCTCATTTTGGACCTAACAGTGGTCTTGTATTTTCCATATGGCGCATAGTTTGAGAGATATTAATTCTTTAATTTCAAAAAAAATGGATAGAAATTTTATTAAATTTAAAAAGTGTTATTTTTGCGAGCGATGCATCCAAACGCCCGATGATTACAAATGTTATACCCCTCCTAGGGTAAACACCATGTTCTTGACATATCTGTGGTCTTGGATTTTCCATACAACCCAATGTTTGAGATATATTTAATTATTTTTAATAAAATAATATATTAAATATTATTTAATAACATTATATCACAAGTAATGAATCCAAATGTATGGAACCTTTGAATGTTATACCCCTCCTAGATTAAACACCATATTTTGGACATAAGAGTTGTCTCAGATTTCTCAAAGAATTCACCATTTTGTAGTTATTCAAATATTTTGTATAAAAAGTGTGTGATTAGTATATTATATTTCATAATTTTATTTCATATTCTCTGATCATTTTTGGGCCTCAGAATCTTGCACCAACTCAATGTCGAACCCCAAAAATATTCAATTGAATATTCCAAGATGTTCACCGATAGTTAAGGACGTTAACACATTTATCAAAAAAATCACTAATAAATCATTATTTTCCCACTTAGGATATTAATAATTTAATACAAGAGGGTTTATTAATACCTGAAATAGTAATGAGATGTTACAACCTCCCCACCATAAGAACTTTATGTCCCTAGAAAGCCTACGAAGAAGCCTCCGTGTCAAAAAGATGAGGCCACTACTCTAGCATCAGTGCCTCCCTCTCCCATGTATCATGAGAATTAGAACCATCATTCCATAAAATATGAACCATAGGTATCATCCCCCCATGAAGTACCTCATTTTCATAATCAACAACCCTGACTAGTTGTTCAGTCACAGATAAACCAGGCTCCACTTCATGATCACGCCAACTCATAACATGATATCGGATAGATAAAAACTGTCAAATTGAGATACATGAAACACATTATGTATCGATGTCAGTTTTGTTCGTAGTGACAAATGATATGAAACTTTCCCCACCTACTCAACAACCTCAAAAGGCCTAACAAAATGAGGATCAAGCTTTCTTTTCCTTCTTATCTGTCGATGACCCAACTGAGGTGAAACATTTAAGAACACCTTGTCACCAACTAAGAACTCCAAAGGTCTACAGTGAAGATCATCATAAGACTTATATTGGCTCTCTGTTTTCAACATTCTATGATGAATCAACTGAATCTTAACTATTGTCTCTTGGTTGTCTCTTGAACCAAACTCAGTCCAACCAAGGAACTTTCACCAATCTATGACCAAAAAAAGGATTTATAAGGATGATCATACAAGGCCTCAAAAAGATCCATTATGATTTCAGACTGGTAATTGTAGATATAAGAATATTCAAACAGTCCCAAATGATCATCCCAATCCCCAAAAAAGTCAAGATCACAAGTGTGAAGCATATCTTCAAAAAGATCATCCAACTAGGACTTCATATCTTTCAGTTCAACCGGTTTCATGTGGTAAGAGGGAATTGAAACTGGTTGATTAGTGGGAATCAAGTCAATAGAAAACTCAACCTCTCTTACTGGTGGTAAACTAGAAAATTTAGAAAGAAACGTGATGGTAAACTCGATGATAACTGGAGGGATATCACCAACCATTGAATCTATCTCCTAATAAAAAGCAAACACTAATATCATTTTCACCGGCTCTGGATAAGAAGGTCCAGCTCAACTCAATATTGGGTCTCATTCTTCTTGAAAGACGAGAGGAGAATTGGGTGTATTAAGGTAGACCAATCTAAGATAACAATTGATCTAGGCCTTATTGGCAATGATCCAATCCATCTCAAATATTATGTCAAGATATTCCATGTCGAGAACCATAAAACTCCAAGAAATATCAGTATATGATAGAGAGAAGACACAAGAGGGACTACGGAGACCCTTCTCCCTCATCAAACCAAGAGGTGTAATAATATCCATTTCACAAGATAAATTATCCATAGGAAGATTAATAAGATTAATGATACTAGTTGAAATAAATGATTGAGATGCACTGGTATGAAATAGAGAAGTCACTAACGACAAAGTTATAGTAATGGTACCTCTCAATATTTTTGGACTAGTATCTTCTTCCTCTAGAGACTCTTCCACTATGTGAAGAATATTTATTTTAGATGCATGTGGTTGGAACCCTTTTATATGTGAATAATTTTATTTCCCCACATTTTTTTAAGTGTGGATGATCTTATGTCTCTATGCAGAGTGGAAAAGTTGTGGCAGAACTTATGTAAGTTCCCTAAACATTAGCAAGATCCACAGTTTTGTCAGTCTACTCAAGCTTGAAAAACTCCACAGCCTTTTCCAACACCATTGACTCTAGATAGAAGTGTTCAGTGAAAATAACCTTGAATTCCTTCCACTCTATGCCCCCGTGTTTCTTTAATATCACTATCGTGTCCAACCATCTCATGCTTGGTCCTTCCAACATGAAGGTGGCACACTTCACCATGATCTCATTCGATGTCTCTAAGAACTCAAACAAACATTCTATCATGCCCAACCATTACATAGTGTGTTGAGGATAAATTGATCCTTTGAAAACTTGTGGTTTCCAACAAAGTAACTCTTGAGAATTATTTCTAAGAGAATACCCTTGAGGTTCCACAGTTGGATCCTGAATGAGGACTAGAGGTGGTGCTTGCCCAAGAGCTTGGATAGTGGGGACAATTACTTCAACTAGACTCAGGTCCAATGGAGGATTTACTCCCTGAGGTTTAACAGAATCCTCTTCCTGGATCTGATTCACATGTCTTATCAGAGGTATGTTGTTACACAATATCAATAGACAACAAATAAAGACATTATATAATGCTTGTACAGAGCAATAAGGGAAACATGATTCTGACAGGTAGAACATACACGATTTGGATTTCAATCTATCCAAATAAAAATAGGGAAAATAATAGAACTAATCCAAAAGACGTTTTCCCTAATCACCCATGGAGACGTAAGGTTCTTTGTAGTGAGATCTGGCCAGGCACTCAATCACAACTAACTATTAAGTCCAAAAAAGAATACTAAAATGCATATTGTCATCAAAGAGAGGGGGTTAACCTCCCTATGATACCATTTTTTCATGAACCAGCCCAGGTACCCTAGTAACCTGATAACTGAGCCAACCCTGAAATAGCCCAAAGGTTGTTCCCGATCCCCATGGGTTAGAGAGTAGCACCTGGAATCATACAACATGAAAATGGGAATGATTTTTCCACTAACAATGAAGAAGTAAGAGATTCAAGATAGTATGCATATAAAAAAACTCTAATGGGAGTAAAGTACCAAAATACAATAAGGCATAAATAAGACCAAAGTACTACAACCCAATTACTAAAAAAGGGAAAACACAAACCAAGTCCCTAAGGACACAACTCGCCAAGCCCATGGTTTAGTAGCTGGATCCACTTCCAAGTGATATTTTCCCTCTGCTCAAACCTAGAATAAGATAATCTACAAACACCTAAAGTCAGAAGTAGGTTGTTAAATAAAATCCTAGTAGGGTCTCACCATGGATTCCATAACAAATTCCAATAGTTGATTAATCAAATTAATTATTTCAATTTTAAATTAAAAAGGTTTAACATTTTAAATCATAAATAATCAAATCATGTTATATAGTTCAAATGATGGAAAAATACTTTAAGCAAAGGTTTTAAAAATGATGGAAAAATTATAAAACAATGTCTTAAATAAAACAGTTACATAAAACAGTTTATGTAAAATCAGAAAGCATGTAAAGCAGTTCAAAAGCATTGGCATATATTTATATAAAATATAATTAACAAGTGAGTAACATGGTCATCTTCCAAATAGGTATGATAGTATTTTTGGATATAGGAATCCACACTCTCTAAGTGATCACAAGAATATGTGTACACATAAATCCTATGGAAACTGGTCAAAGAGTACTTTTCACCACCACCTAAGTGATGCGACGTACTTCATGTATGTTTTAGAACGTTGTAATAGTGTAGAGTGTGTCCAAATAACTCACCAAATACTTAAGGATTTCATGTTATCTTACAAAATAAATAATAGAAAATTTATTTTAAGACTTCTTAAAATACAATTAAGTCAATTCTTCCTTTTCAATTCCACTTTTCCATTTAAAACCAAAATGGGTTTTAATAAAAAAAAACATGCCTCTTTAAAAAGATAAAACCATTGGGTTTCTCTGAAAAATTTTAAGCCAATTTCACCAGTTTGAAATCCATTCAAAACCAATTCCATCATTTCACAATTCATTTCCATAATGAAATTAAAAAATTTAATTGAAATCATTTCCATCAAATCCACAATTTAAATTAAACAATTTAAATTAAAATAATCCATAAACATTCCCCAATTCAAATGAATTGGGGATTTTCCAAATCTCATTCTATAACCATTTCAAAATTTCCAATTCACTAGAATTGGATTTTGTTACATCATTTGAAAGTGATTTTCAGCAACAGAATTTAAATCAATTGTTGAAATAAATTAAGCAATTAAAGGTTAATAAAATTGGATAATCGAGATAGAACCACATACCTCAAGGTCATTGATATAAGTAGAAAGAATAAACCTCCATGTGTGGTTCAATACACCTCCTCACGACATTAATATCATATGTGTCGACACACCAATGGTCAATATTCATCAAGGGTTCATAGAACCAAAAGATCTATTTTATTTCACAAGGAAGAAAAAAATTACTTGCGGTTACATTTTCTCTCTCTTAGATAATATCTGGATTATCATTTTATGTTAATGCATGAAATCACAAGAAATATCCATAAGTATAATTATAAACCTCATTTGATAATTATATCTCTTTATTTTATTTCACAAGGAAATAAAATATTACATGCGATTACATTTTCTCTCTCCTGGATAATCCCTTGATTATCATTTTTTATCAACGCATGTGTTTGAAATTATCCTTCAATGGTTCTTGTAATTTCATGTTGATAATTTTTTATTTAATAAAATTATCCTTAACTTCAAAAGTAATTATCAAAAATATATATCTAACTATATATATATATATATATGTCTCTTTTGATAATCAAAATAAATAACATTAGATAATTTTAATACATTATCCCAATTCTATTTATCAATATATATATATATATTGATAATTAATTATCTTTTGATAATACAAATAATTATCATTTGATAATTTTAAACAATTATCCATTCAATAATTTAATAAAATTATCATTTGTTAAATCAACCTAGTTATTGTTTGAAAATTTCACCTAATTATTCATTGCTTGATAATTCTTTGTGAATATCCTTTATTTTTAAAAAATTATATTCTCAAAATAAATTAAAGAAGTATTTATCATTTGATAATTATTTACAATTACCCTTTGATAATTTTGATAAACATCATTTTATAACCTGGTGAAATTATCATTGATCATTCGATGAAAATTTGATTTGATAATTCTTCATATTTATCTTTTGATAATTTGATGAAATTATCGGGTGATAATTTTTATATCTATATTCCACCATTTTTGACAAACCAACCATTGATAATTTAAGGTTTAAAACTTTAATAAAATTCCACCATTTTTTTCTTAAATTAGTGGTGGAAGAATAAAATAAATAATAAAAAAAATGAAAACTTACATTTCCATCTTCACGTGGCGCATAGGTAAGAACTGTGAAGACCACTATCATCTATCACCAAACCAACAAAGAGTTCAACGATTATGCATTAGGGAGTTTTGAGATTATTGGAATCCAGAAAGATTAACCAAAAATGATCCCAAAGGCGTTGGGTGATTTTTTGACCCAAAAATCCATCACCCTAAACCCATTTTTAAAACAACCATTTTCAACTGCTAATAAACCCAAAAATCAATTTAGAGTCCTTGATTTTCATTTATTTTTCCGTTACTAATTTAATACTAGTATAAAATGTGGTAAATTAGTAGTTTTAAATACCTCCTATATTAATAATGGAGGTCTGCACATTTTTCTTGGAGGAAGAAGAAGACTTGTAAAAAAATTGATTTATTTTAACTAAAAATAAGAATAATTGTTGGATTAATTAATTATTTAATATAAAAACTAAAATAAACTCAAAATTTCATTAATTAAAAAAATTATACCATGACTAGGGTAAACGCCTCATTCTGGACCCAACGGTGGTCTTGGATTTCTTATACGGCGCACCATTTGAGAGATATTAATTCTTTAATATCAAAAAACGGATTGAAATTTTATTAAATTTAAAAAGTGTTATTTTTGTGAGTGAGGCATCCAAACGCCTGACGATTACAAATATTATACCCCTTCTAGGGTAAAAACCACATTACGGACATATCTGTGGTCTCAGATTTTCCATACGACCCACCATTTGGGATATAATTAATTATTTTTAATAAAAGAATATATTAAATATTATTTAATAACTTTATCTCATAAGCGAGTCATCCAAATGTATGTAGCCTTCAAATGTTATACCCCTACTAAGGTAAACACCATATTTCGGACATAATAGTGGTCTCAGATTTCTCAAACAATGCACTATTTTGTAGTTATTTAAATTTTTTGAATAAAAAGTGTGCGCTTAATATATTATATTTAATAATTTTATTTTGTCTTCTCCGAGCCTTCGTGGGCCTCATAATCTTGTACCAATTCAATGTCAAACCCTAAAAATATTCAATTGAATATTCCAAGATGTTAACTGGAAGTTAAGGTCTTTAACGCATTTATCAAAAATTAGTTGATAAATCATTATTTTCCCACTTAAGATATTAATAATTTAATACAAGAGGGTTAATCAATACCTGAAACAGTAATGGGATGTTACAAGAGGTATACACCAAAACCAAAAAATTTTTTCTCATGATATCATTCACTGAATCAAGGGGATATATAATTATAGACCCCACCAATCACCTAATTAAGACCAACACGTTCACCATAAGAATCATCAAGACTTTTTATACCATTCTTTATGTAATCTCTTACTTAATAAAAACATGGAAATCAATATAATGGAAAATACATAAATCATATACTTCCATATTCAATATAATAATTTTTATTTCTTTTATAACACCCCATTATCAACATATAATCACTAGGGTATTTTCAATGTGTTATGAAGTGACCTTATCAAATAAATTTAGTGGTGAGTGTACTTTTCAATGTGTTGGGTTATCCATTGAAGAAAGTAATTTGGTTAAATAGTAGGAATTTGTAGGATACTAAGGAAATTCTATAAAGAATCATTCATCCTAGTTCATAATGAACATGTGAATATTCCCAGTCATATCCCCGTGAATTTCTAGATAGTTTTTCACTCATAGTCCCACTCACCATACATTTGGGTGATGATTGAGTCAATTATCAACAAACCCTTTTTGGGTTGATAACCCCTTGGTTCATCTTTTTCACATTCTCATCTAGAATCCAATATCAATATATGGATTTATTTTATAAAAAACTATACAAATTATTACTTTACTAAGCATGGGATGGTTTTCCGTTATGAAAAAGATTGAGTTTTACTATGGTGTTGGTAACTCTTGAATAAAAAGAATATGAAGGAGGGATAACAATATAAACTTATAAATAAACCATATTTCATGAGTAATATGGTAAAAATATTCTAGGGAAATGTATGAACTAAAAAATAAATAGTTGGTAAATTTAACATGACTCCCAAGGAATGGAAATAAGGATTTAAAACCCCCACTTATTGATTGGGTAATAATACAATCAAAATATCTTTACATATAAGAAATAAAATTGATCATAAAATACCATGAATAAATAAATTTCATTATATAACATATCAAATAGTAAGTATAGACATTTCATAATGGAAATTAGTTGTATAATACAAAACATGTCTCAAAGAGAGGGATTTGAGATGGATAACGCTTACCTCTTATATTGATTTTTATGAACATAATTTAAAATCTTTTATCATAATCATATCTATCATAATCCTTTAATTTTAAACCCTAATCATATCCATTTTCATTTATACACTTTATAAATATTCATTCTCTATATGAATTCTACCTATTTTTCACATTGGGTGTTTTTAGTTTTAATAATTTGTACTAGTTTTATAATAGAGGTGTATTTATTCATTTTTCTACCAAATATCATTTTTAATGATATATTAATGTTACTATAAGGTTATTTTTATAATTATTTATGATTTCCAAAAATTATTTATGGAGTTTTTTAGTTCTTATCCATGAAGATGAATTCGATAATAAGCATGTTGTAGTGAATCTTGTTGATCGATGGGTGTTTTCTTAAATGATGAATTAAATATTTATATAACATCTCCAAAATCAAGATAATATTATAATTTACACATTTATATTATATTACACTAGTAATTATGTTCCCATAGTCACTCATGATATAAATTCTTAGTATTTTTCATGTTGGTGGTTAAACCAGCCAAAACATGAACATTCCCTAATTTAATGAATGGTTATAAGGTGGTTTTGTTGTAATATAATTATAATATAAGAATAATGATGTTATTTAATTTTTATTAGTGTGATATATTATAATTATAAATTAATTTGAATAGTGATTAATGGATATGAAAATATTATGTAATTTGAATAAAATATTTTCCTATTAGGATGCTTATTTTAAAGGATTGAATTAAACATGGTCATTTATTGATCATATCATTAATAGATTATAAAATTTTTCATAACATAACATTAATTACATAAAAACCATATTTACTTCTTAAATACATTCTTGATACCATCAATGATGGTTGCTGATTGAAAATGAATTTCATTTATTATGGTGGTGTTAGTATTCATTTATTCATGAACGATGATTTCATTTCTATTAATGGGTGGTATAGATGAATAAAAAATGGTAATGGTATTAATATATTATAATTAATGTATATAAATCATACTAAAATCATTATATTATTATACTTATAATAAATATTAATAAATATAATTAAGAATAAAAGAGAATAAGTTGATAATTCTCACACCGAGGTCTTGAATTTTCCTTGGAAGTCAACTTAGAAATGAGTTACTAATGATAACTAATGGTTACCATAAGATCTCAATATAGTAATAACTTTTTAGAGGATAAAAATTTAATAATTTCAAGAATAAATTCAAAGGATAGATGAGTCTTGAAGTATTCAAATTGTTACCCTTTTTTATGTGATGGGTAGCATAGTTTTGGGAGAAACCCTTACATTTTCAATATTTTAATGTTACTATTCAAGGATCAATGGAGAAAACGTTAAAAAAGAAGAGGGTATAGTGATTGTGAATTAATACTCACCTTAAACAATCATTTTTTACAAAACCTTGAGTGTTTTAAGGCTTTTTGTTTTATCTTTTTAACCATTTACCTAATTTACTTTTACCATGATAATTAGTTTTTGACCTGAGTAATTAATTTTAATGAAAAAAAATTCTAATTTACCCTTTTATCTAACTTAATCATTTTGATTTGAAATTTGAAATAATTTAATAAGATAAAATTTCTAAATGTGTTGATTGTTAATTTTAAAATAATCACACTTAATCTCATTAAAACACCTTTTAGAAAAATAATGTATTCAAGATTAAATTTTATTTATAATTTTGAATTATTTTCAATAATGATTTTAATGAAATTAATTAATTAATTATGAAAACAATAAAGTTTTTGAGTATTTAAATTAAATCCATAATCGAATATCCATTGAAAATAATTTATTCAATGAAAAGACCGATTTTTTTTATTAATGTAAATTTTTAATCAGTTCCAAAAATGTTGGGCATGGGATTTATATGATCAAATAATATTTTAAAATCCATTTTTTATTCCATAAATTTATATTTAATTACTTTGAAGGGTTTTTAAACTTCTTTTTCATTATTATATAATTATAAATCTATAAAAATTAAAAGTTTCATGAAAACTTTGTTTTTTACTATACCCTACATTTTCAGAAAAAGCTCAAAAACTCATAATAACATAATTTTAAACTGTTTAATTCAAAAATAAACATATTATAGTCAATTAAGTATTATTAAATTTATATTTTAAATATTTTCTTGAATAAAGGATATTTATAGTGTTCATTGTGTGATATTTTTGGATATGGTGTTTACCTTCTATAGTAAGGTCTTGGGTATTACATTTCCCCACCCCATGATATATGATTTATTCTAAGAAATTAGGGAATATATAATCTATTAATACAATGATAATTTTAATTCTTCATAGCCTCTTCAGTCTCCTTGGATTCCACTTATAGTATGTGATCTCTAAAGGACTTCCACCAATCGATTTATCCAATTCTGCAAAACTATTTTCTTCTGTCAAGGATTTGGATAGGATATTTATTTTGAGATAAGTCAGGATCCAAATCCATTATCGCATATGTGAGAAAATGAATTGGATCTATAATGTATTTACCCAGTAATAAAATATGGAGGATTTCATGTACTATAGAATGGTTGGGCGATATAGACAATTGGTAAATTATAACTCCAATTCTATCTAGTATTTTAAAAGGCCCAATGTAACTAGGGCTTAACTTTTCCTTTTTACAAAATAATACAACTCAAATACATGGTCAAACATTCATGAATACATTATCCCTAATATAAAATTCCAATCATTTCCCTTTATTATCAATATATCTCTTTTTTATGCTCTCAGATACTTAAATTTGATCCTAAATAGTTCATACTTTAACAGTTATCTCCTCCACAAGCTTTAAGTGAACTAGGTATCTTTTTTCAAACTCTTCCCAATAGGATGAAGTATGACACATCCATCCATACAATTATTCACATGATTCCATCTAGAAGATCAATTGGAATATATTACTATATTTAAATTCACCAAAGGTAGATAATAATCCCATATACATTGGAAGTCAAGAGAACATGATCTCAAAATGTCCTATAAATTCTAGATACTCCTTTTATACTTATTATTAGTATGGGTATGATAGATGGTTCTCAAATGTATATCATTATCAAAATACATTTGAATAATACTCTATAATTTCAATGTTAACTGAGGTTTATAATCAGATACACATGATAGAGGTTCCAAATAAATACATATTATTTCAATGATTTGGATTCAGTAAAGGTGCTCAAGTGGTAGATTTCTCTTATTGCCATGAAAAGCGTAAATTTAGTAAGTTGATAGATGATGGACCGTATAGAATTTTTCTTCTTTGGAATCATTGGGATTCTAGTGAAAAATTCCATTGAGAAATTTTTCCTCATCCATATAGGTATAGGAAGTGGTTGTATAACTCATGTCGAAATTTGTCTTTCAAACTTTAACTGGTGGTATATAATGAATCTTGAAACATAGTCTATAGTTTTATTATTCATACCATCACACTATAAAAGTTATCTTAAATACATATACTTCATTGTTATACTATGGTGTATAATGAAATTTAAGTTATATTCATTATCTAGAAGATCCCTCTTCAACATTGGTGTGTATGGAACATATAATCTCTTCCTAAACATAAAACCTCAATATCAATCAATAATATCTATGAATTTACCATCATTTAAAATTTTAATATTTTTTTACCTTTACTTCATCCTACTGGTACTTCTCTATTATTTATAGTAAGGATGGTTTAGCAATTTCTTTAAAAAATAATGATGGATCCCCTTTCCTAAAAATCAAAATATTCAGCTTCACTAAATCTCTATATATAGGATCCTTATTAATCCTCATCATGGTTAGAACACCATGGTCCCTCCTACTCAATGGAACAACCACCATGTTTCCTTCCCATGTTGGTAATGTATTAGGAGATCAATGTCGTTAAATACTTCTAACCACTTTCTTTTCCTCATTTTGAGATCTTTTTGGGAGAAGGTATACCTAAAACTCTTATGAACCATATATATCACATATTTCATCATAGTGGTAGTGTATCTATAATTTCAATGTGAATATTATGTATACCTTCTCAAGGTCATGATTTGGAAATTTTTGTTCATGGATTTTCATTTTCTTTTTTTATTAGAAATCACCATATCATTATATATAATGACACAACCAAGTACTCTCTTATATTAATCACTACATATATTTTCATACCTAATGGTAGATTAAAAATATGTGCATTAATAAATCTCATCTTAATCTCTTAAAAACATTCCTCACATTCCCTCAGTCATGTGAATTTAAACCCTTTACATATTAGTATGGTTAATGGGTTGGCCAATTGAGAATAATTATGAATAAACTGTTAAAAGTAACCTACTAATCCTGAGACACATTCGATCACACTTATGTTATCTAGTGTAGAACATTATTTTACTACATTTTTCTTTGAAGGGTCAGTAGATATTCAATCCAGGGATACAATATAGACAAGAAAAGAAACTTCCTTGAAAAAAAATTAACACTTAATTTTTCCTATATAATTTATTTTTCAAGGGGATTGCCAAAATTAGTTGCAGATGACTCTCGTACTCTTTATAAATTTTATATTATATCCTAATATCATCAAGTAATAACACCAAAATGTTATCAACAAAATCCTTGAAAACTTTATTCATCAGATCCAAAAAGATAAAATTTGTATTATTCAATCCAAAAGGTTGTACCATAAACACATAATGTCTATAACTAGGTCAAAATTTTTCCTTTAGTATATCATACTTCTTCACCATTAGCTGAAGATAACTAAAGAAAAGGTTGATCTTTAAAATGCATTGGCCTCCTTTTAATATGATCAAACAATTCATCAACTCATGTCAAAGGATACTTATTCTTTATATTAATGAAATTTATCTCCATATAATCAATGAAAAATCTAATATACCCATAATTATTTTTCACAAATAAAATTGGGATGAAAACTATGAAACACTAGGGAAAGTAAATCTCTTATCACACAATTATTACAGCTATCACTCTATTTCCACCAACTCTACTAGTGACATTCTATAAGGAGGTTTAGTGTAATGTTTCGTTTTCGGAATCCACATAGAGGCTCCCCGTACCCGGTTGGTCACATGGACTAAAGTGCATTTCCCCTAACACCAGAGGCTGTCAACTAGCAGTGAGGGCCTTGGGTGTGATAGTGGGGAAATTATTCCCTCATTGGAATAGTAACACAGTTGAAGTGAAATAGATAACAATAGAAGAAACGGTAATAATGGAATACAACAGTAAACAGTGGAAGACTGAAAGTAATAAGTAGCTAGAGCACATATATAATGATGCATGATACATATGTCTAGGAAATCATCCAAACACGTCACAATGCTGAAATATAGTACTAAACCAAAGTACAAAATAAAACAAGAAAACAACTTCTCAGCATTGCAACCCTCAGCTTGGTCCCATGCTCTCCAGCTCCAAAGCAGTAAAGTACCTGAAGTAGAATGGTGCTAGCAATTATCTATACCTGTAGCAATATAATCTGTTTGGGCCCAAAAGCATGACCCAAACAAGGTGTGAGACTAAATCTCTGTAGGAAACCACCAAGAGATATGTGCCTAACAGTCAGTGAATATATATGGCAGGCAATAAGCAAAAGAAGCAGTAAACAATGAAGTACTCAACAGTAATAATTCCTACAGTTTCAAAGAATTCAAACACAACATACCAAGTAAGAATATAATCACAAATAGGTAACCCTATGGGATGTTTTAATAGACTAATCCCCTCTGGTCCTACCTAGAAAACACAATCAACCCTCTGGGAAGTACACACAGTCTAAACCCTCTGGTTCAGCTTTAGCACAGACTCTCTAGGGAATCACTCACCGTCAATCCCCCTATAGTCTCATATCAGTAACTAAAAGGTGATATGGGGAAGAAATTACATCTCATTCCCCATGTGGCCCGTGTCGAGGAACTACAGACACTCTGAGGAAGCACTTACGTCAATTACCCTTATGGTCTTGCATCGTAACAGTAAAAACAGACCCTATGGAGAAGCCCTTACGTCCATTATCTCTATGGTCTACTACACTAGGTTCTCATGACCCTATGTAAATCAAACTATCACAAAAATACATGGCATCCAAATTAAACCTCAAGAACTATTTTTCTAAATAATCTACTACATAACAGCATATCAGATAAAACCCTCCATCCTAACAATACTAGGTATGGAAAACAAAGCAGCATCCTAACATGCAGAACTACATCAGAAAGTCAAAACAAGCAAACATGGGGAAAAACCTCCATAGCATGGAAAAATAAACCCTATTCACAACATATAACCTCTATCCAATCAACCAAGGCATAGAAGGAAAAAATTAGGGGTAAAAACATAAACACACAATACCCCGTTCAAGGGTATTGGGCACCTTTGCATATATAAATCAAAGACTAACTACGGAAAGAAAAAACCACCTACCTCGGTGTTGTAGGATCGTTATACATGAACCTCAAGCCTTGAATCACTAAATAATACTGTAGATCTACAAAAACGTCTAAAATTTTCAACTGTATATAACATGAGAAAGAGGATGAATCAGGAAACGAAGCTCTAGAAGAAGGAAGAGATTACTGAGGTGATCCCAACGCAGTCGACGGAGGTTGAATCAGAGGATTGATGCTCGATCGGGGGCTTGTAGAAGTTCTACACCCATACGGTCTCTCTTGGATGAGATAGGTCGAGAAGGAGGGAATTTTGTCCGTCAGATGCGACCCCAATCTGTTTAATGAAAAAAACAGTACATTGTGTGTACTTTATAAGTACACAAAATGTACTTTCATTCACCGTCTCCCACATTATGTGGTCTCCAAGTCACCAAACACGGTCGTGTGCATGGTTGTTACACGGAAAGCACTCGGTTACTCGCGATAACTGAGTACACGGCGTGTACTCAGAAAGTACAAGGCATGTACTTAAGAAATTTCCAGAAATTCCTCTTTTTCTCAAAAACATCATAAAAAGTAAAACATACCTGAGAAGAAGATCTGGGTTCTTACATTTAGATATTATCCTTATATTGGGAATGAGTTAAACAGAGAACTCAACATCATGATCTGGTGGGAAAATATGTAATTCTTCATGAAAAATATCTATGAATTTTTGTACCACTAGTGCATCCTCTGTTTTTTTGTTTTTCATATATATACATTGATCACACCTGATATTAATCTATTATCAAAATTTCATTATATAGATCTATTGGGGGAGGTTCCAAACATTATTTATATAAATATGTTTCCCCTCTAAAGAAAATATATTCCACCTCACCTTCAAAATCGTAATCTTCTTTCCTTGGAAATGATTTTTTTCCCAATACTTTACAATCAAATCAATATCAAGGATCATATAAAAGTCAGGCATAGGTTTAATAACCAAGCTTGAAAATAGGGCACACCCATGAATTATAGATGGAAATTTCAAACATATCACTCTTGAAATATGATTCCCACTCTATGTCTTAATTGATAACTCCTTTACTAGGACTCTAGGAAAATATCTAATGTTTTTGTAAAAAATAGAAGATATAAAATAGTGTGAAGATTCAGAATAAAATAAAACAATATCTAACTTTAATTAAATGATCAAAGTACCTTTCACCATGTCATTATGAACTTCAATATAAATTGGGGTAGTTGTATAATCATGGACTACCCCCATTGGCCTTTTTTAGGTAAATTCCCTTGACATTTTGGGAATTAGTTAATATAATGTCCATTTAAAATATACTTAAACCATTGAACATCAATATATTCTTCCATACCCATGCATTAATGATCTTGATGAAATTTTTCTCTATAATATTATCATACTTTTTTCCCTTCCATCAAGCCCTAGGATGTTTCTTCCAACAGTTATCACATGTTGTAAATCACATCCCTCTTTTCTTCCCATTTACCATATTTTTCTTTTAATGATACTCTATTGGAATCTTCTTCTATAGATTTACCTTAAATAAATATATCCTGGAGAAATATTTTTCTATCTTAATAGTTACTAAGATTGTATCCCAATATGTTTAAAATTTTTGAGAGATCAACACCCCTTAACGTCTTATTTTTTACACATCAATGAAATAGTCAATATTTATTTCTGATATACATACATATTGTACAACAAGTCCATCTAACATTGTAACAATAGCCTCATACATAGTAATATTTTCCTCCTTTTTTTAATACTGAGGAATTCCATTACCATTTCCACTATTCTCACATGAGAAATGTATTTTTCACAAAAATACATCGTTAGAAGTTCCCAATTGCATGTCTTTCATCTCAGTTTAATCTATAGTGTTCTAAATTAGTGACCACCGTTGGTTTTTATCTCCATTTAGATGTTAAAATTCCATGATTAATTTTTTTATTTTCACTAAATCCAAAAGTGAGAAAGATATTCTCTAGGGAAATTATCCATTGTTCAGTTACTAATGGATTAGTAGTTCCACTGAATGTTAGAGGTTGTTTTCATATGAAGAACTCCAACATAGTTACACCATATAGTGGATCATCAAATCTCTCTATGGGGGTGAGATTATATTTCATAACATGGGTCAACTACCCTAACATGGTTATAAACTGATTAGGCTCAACTCTATGTTAATTAAATTTTTAAAGGGGAATCTCTCTACATTGAATATTCATGTTTATAGGGTTCACATTCCTCCCATTAGTCATTTTATTTCTATTATATCATAAACATAATTTTATAATGTTTTTGAACTGTAAAATATAATTCCAATTATGTTTTCTAGAGTTTTTCTTAATATTTTGGAATTTTTCATAGTATTTGTGTTATCCCACTAGGTTCCTCTAGATATAGACCCCAAGGTTCCTAATAAACTTTATCTAATTCCATCTATAATAACCCTGACTCTAAAACCCCAAATCTAGTAGATATATTAATTTATTGGTATAAAATACAAGAGTTTCAATTATACTAACTAGGTAAAATACCCAAAATGGGGGGGTGAATCTGGGTATGATATATTAAAATAACTGTCTCTTAGGATATATTTTTTCATTAGACAAAACTCACTTATCAATCCTTCCTATAGAATAGTATAAATGGAAATTAAAATATACAAAGGACACATAATTTTACTTGGTTAACCCTAACTAGGCTGCGTCTAAAGAACATACAAAGTCAATGTGTCGATGTTCCAAATCCACTAAATCTCACTATTGTTACAATGTTTAGAGAAGACTCAATATCCCTCTAAGTTTAAAACCCTTCACAATTTAAAAACTCACTACTACTCTCTCTCTCTCTCTATTTGAAGTGAACACACTGATCCTCCAGTATACTCTTCTGAAAATCAGTTCTGAGTTGATTCAAAAAAATGTATTTATTCTCTTTTTCATCAATAATATGACAAACACCTTTTCTTGAGACTCATCTGAAAGACCCCTCCACAAGACCATTTCCCATGTCACTCTTCATATCATGAGACCTTTAGATCATCTGGATCATGAGACCTTCGGATCACATGGATCATGAGACCTTTTTCAGATCATGTAGATTATGAGACCTAGTTCAGAACACACATATCACAATATATCAATAGTTCTACCTATTAACACAAACACCCTATGCATACTTCACTTTATGAGACTTATTTGTGATATCCATTCGTGAGACCATCTTCTGATTATGTAGATCACTAGAATCTAGCTCAATACTTTTTTAGCTCATGTGAAATACTTTTTATTCAGATCAAACAACTTAATAAAACTTATTAACTTCTTAAGGATTGTTTAGTGGGTAATTATATGCATAAATTAACTGCCTTAACTCTAAAAATCATTGTTATCCATCCATTTCACTACCTTATAAATCAGTTTCACATGATTCTTGTGATTGCTTTACATGATCACCTACATTATGTCGCAATTTCTTCATGTGATCATCATTATTAAATTTAGAAGCTTTGAATGATATCATCATGAGATCCAATGAAAATCATATTGCCAACACCATTGTCTTCCAACACAACATATGCCCCCATTGTGAGATCAAATTACAATCATTTGGTTGCATCGATATTTTTTTAGGCACTTTATGGGATATGATCACGAGATCCAAAGAAGATCACATGATTGTGTGATTTGAATGACCACATGATAACTCTATCATTTCCAACTTCTTTGTCTTAATGCGCTTCACTTGATCACTACGTGAGATCCTATAAAAATCTTGCAGTTTCTTCATGCTCTGCACATAATCTCTCTATAAGATCCTATAAAAATCATGAAGTGTCTTCAAGTGATCCACAAGATCTCTCTACTAGATCCTCTAACAATAAAGATTTTTCATTAAGTTTTTTGAATTATTTATTTGTGAGATCCTATAACAATCATGAAAGGTATTCAGGTTCTCCACATGATCTCAATGAGAGATCCTTTGACAATAGTTTGGTTCTTCATGTGACTCCTTTGTGTAGTCAGTTCTAACATTTTCACTTTGTGAGATCAGTTTGAACATTCATGCTCTGTGAGATTATTTCTATCATTCATTCTCCATGTGATTAGAAATTAGTTTTCTATGATATTAGAAACTTCATGCCCCATGAGAATAGAAATTTCATGCTCTATGATATCATATATTCATGCTATGTAGGATTAGACATTTTGTGCTTCATGATTTTAGATATTCTGGACTCTGTGAGATCAAAAATTCACGCTTCAAAAGATTATACATTTCATAATCACTCTTCATGCCTTCTTTGAAAACTAGCCTTCCAAAATAACCTCAAATATTTTCATCAAACCCAATCAATCCAAAAGAGCTACCAAGATTTATTTTTTCCAACAATCTCCCCTTTTTGGTTTTTGATAAAACTTATAATTTTCAAGAACTAACTTCTTGAAAAGTCTTTCATTTTTTAAACCATTTTCCTTCTACAACCCAAGATAACATTCAAGTTATTTCTTAACATTCACTCTATACACACATGACTGAATATCAAAATGAGAAATAAGATTATCATGAAAACTCCATCGATGAATCACTTAATTCTTAGACCTATTGCTAGAAAACTTTATGATACCAAAAGATATAATATGCTCTAACTTTGAGATCACTTGTTAACCCGCACATGTCTACTAAATTTATAAGTAATTTAAAGGAAACTCCACTAAATGATTCTTAATTATTGATAGACTAGTTTTAGCATCACTAGATTTAAAATCCCCTTATTCTAGTGATCCCCATAACAGCTTCTCCCCCTGTATTGATTAATATATTTTCTCCCACTTTATCAATGAACCCAATAGTTACTCTTTTCTGATCTGCAGCATAGTAAATAACACATATTAGTGCTGAGGTAAAAATATATCATACATATTGGGATGTCTAAAACCTATTTTTTAGTATGGAAATACTCTAGATTCACAAGTTCGTGCTCTAATTTCTACTTGATAAAGTTATATTTTATTTCTATGTGCTTTTTCCTTAAGTTATGGATTGGATTTTTGTTGAGATTTATATAACATGTATTATTAAAATGAATTTTGATAGGGTAATTCACTTCAACTCACATATCTTCATGTTTTTGTTTCATCCATGGTTATTATATATAAGCTTGAGTAGCTGTAATGTATTCATATTCTATGGTACATAGTGAAATTAAATCTTGTTTCATTATTATATAATAAATACATAGTCCACCAAGATAGAATACACTACCTGATGTTGATTTTTTATCATCTTTTGAACTATCCTAATCTGTATCTGTAAACCCCAATAACTCTTACTGATATTTTTCAATGTATTGTAAACTGAAATCTATTATACATTTGATATAATATAGTATTATTTTTACTATAAGTAAGTATATTAATTTGGGATTACATTTATATCATTCCACTCAACATGTGGAAAAAACAATATTAGGTTGGGTAATTGTTAAGTTAAACAAAATAACGATTATATGTCTGTACTATCTGATATTGATTGATTTTCCTTCATCATTACTTAACAATTTCATCTGTGTAGTAACTAAAGTTTTCATTACTGTTGTGTTTTACCTTCCAAATATTCATAATAACTCCTTATCATGTTTTTATTGAGAAATAAATTTTCTATATCTTCCTTGTTTTACCTGTAAACTATGGAAAAATAATGGCTCACTAATCATTGATATTTAAAACTCAAATTTCATAAACTAAGTAAATGTTTTGAATTATGTTTCATTTGATTCAAAAAATATTACACCATCAACATATACCAGAAAAATCATCCTTTTATTACTCTCATTATTGAAATTTATATTATAATCAACTCCACTGCACTAAAAACCGAGCTTCTTCAAATACTAGTCAAGTCATGAATACCATGCTCTTAGTGCCTGATTCAACCCATGTAGATCCTTCTTTAACTGAAAATATATGTTGTTATCTTCATTAATGTGAAAAACATATAGCTATTAAATATAATTTTTTTTTAAATATCATTTAGAAATAGTGACTTGACATCAATCTACAAAAATAATAAATTTTCTTTCTCACTCCTATGACCAATAATGATCGAATTGTCTCCAACCTCGTATCATGTGAAAATGTTTCATCGAAATCAAAACCCTCTATCTGGGAGTATCCTTTTCACACCAAACATTATTTATTTCAAATTATTGTTAAATTTTCATTCATCATGTTATGGAAAACTCATTTTTCCTGATAAAATCCTAATTTGTTGGACTTAAAACAATCTCTCATGTTTGATTCTTTTCTATTTGGTTAAGTTATCCATTCATCTCTTGAACCAAAATCTTATCACTTGAAGCCTCTTCAAAATACTTTGGCTCTGCCTATGATAAGAAAGATGTTTTCTATATATTCTCCATCCTCATTGTCTATACTAGAGCTATCTGATCCCAAATGATATTCTACCTATCAATTTCAGCTCGACTAATTGGTTTCTTTACATAATTTTTTTTCTCATAATCTATATCTTATTCTAAATTCACATTAGGTACTTTCACTCCCCATGAGCTACTCACAAATTCATTGTTATCCTTCTAACAGTGTTCATGTATTTTATGAATATTCTATTCATTTTACACTATTGAATCATCATTAATCTCAATAAATTTCCCAAACACATATTAAATAATTTTTATTCATTTCTATTTCCTGTGTAACTGAGAAATATTCCTTCATATCCACATATTCAAACTTCTTGTATTTATCCTTACTGAGAATAAAAAACATAATTTTGAATATGAAAATGTATTTCAATTTTGGATTCTTTTCATACAATATATCTAATGGAGTCTTTTCTTCCATTGTAAAAAATAAGGCTTTGTTAGAAATGTAGATTGATATCAGCATTTCTTCCTTCTAAAACAACTTTAGACAATATTTCTTGATCATCCTTGTTCTAGCCATGTTGTTAATAATATAATGTATTCTATCAACCAATCCATTCTACTATAGATTTCTTACTATTGATACTCGGTTCCTTATCCAATTTCTTTAGAGATAATCCTCCACTTGGCTATTTATGAATTATATTCCATTATTAGTTTTGAACTTCTAGATATTTTTATCTAGCATATTTTCATCTTCCCTTTTATGATGAGTTATAAAACTAAATACTTCAAATTTGTGGGTGATAATTGAAACCCATTCTATTATGCTAAAATCATAAATTAAAAGGGAATAATATAGACTCTCATTAATAGATCATGGTGAAATATGTCCACATAAATCAATATGCACAAGTTAAAGAACTCTTGTTGACATTTGATGTTTTTCCTTATATATATTTCATGTAATATTCATTTATTGAAAATATTCGCATGTATGATAATGATCAAAATATAACTTAGGGCGATCTTGAGAAGCATCACATTTCACTGAATCATCCAAGGATGTCTGGCTCAAATGACCAAGACATTTATACCACACCCTATTCTCTTCTTCCTTGGATATAAATCACATGGCCTCTTCCCCACTAATAAGTTAGAGATTCCTATTTGTGAACTTTCCTTGAAAAAAAAATGCACTATATTTTCCCTTTATGATGCATAACTTCTTTCTAAATCTTATAGTATGTAAGGAGTCACACAATTGACTAAAAATACTAATATTTTAACTAACACCATCAAAAATAAAGAAATATTCTCGTCTCATGTATTTACCCACAAACTTGTATTTTCACAATCTAATAATCTTCATGCCTTCATTATTACCAAATCATAAGAAACCTTCCTTTTCATAAAAAATTCATATCACTAGTCTCTTATTTCCTATCATATGGTAGCTACATCCGCTAATAATGATCCATGTACCAGTGTGATCTGATGCTTCAAATTCAATCTATACAACCACTTACTACTCATATATTTTATTTATGATCCATGTATTTTAATTTATACTTGACGTTGACTGATATTCTTGATCTTCCTCAAAGTATAATAGTCCAATATAATAATGCAATGATTTAAATAGATTTTTTGTTCTTAGCCTATTTGATTATCCCTTGAATTGTTGTATGCAACTGATTTTATTTTTATTCGATACATTCTTCCACATTGTCAATGTGTAATGTTTCTCCATGTTCCCAAATACTCCATAAAAAAGGTCCATCAAAATAATTCCTGAAATATTGAACTTTTTTTGGCTAACTTTGATTCTACTCACCCATTGGTACCTCTTATCTATAGAACATACATTTTTATATGGTCCCATATTTCCAAAATAATAACACCTCATGTAAGGTTTAATCTTCTATGTCATTAATCATATACTTGTTTTACCTTAGGATATTTAAATATTATGATTCTAATTCATACCCAAATAAATATTTATCCTCGAAGTGGGATCTTGAGTTCTGATATCAATAATGTTTCATTTTTGTCTTCGTATATTTCTTTGAAAATTTTTCTAGACCCAAAAACTGTAATTTTAATTTTTATTTCACCAGGGAAACCTTCTTTCCTAATATCACATCAATATTCAAGAGTATCCCCTGATATTTTACCTTTCTTCATAGGCCAAAAACTTCCTCATTATATTCTTTGAAACATTTGACCCAATATGTTATTATTTTAGTCATCCTATAGATAATTCTATTATTTTCTTCACCATTGATCTTGAACTCAATGACTTTATCTAAGACTTCTTGATTTTCTGATCTGATCTTTTCAATTTCAATATTCAACTCAGAATTATCTTTTTTTAATAATATATATAGAGTTTTTCACCATAATCCATTATTTTGGATTTCTTCATTTTAGCTCTCCAAAAATTTATAACCTCAAGAGTAGCTTCAAATTCAACCTGAAATGTAACTCTTCCTTTTAATTATCCTTAATCATTCTCACTTTCTTCCCTTACTTTGGAGTTACCTACAACTATAACCATAGAATCTTCTCCACAATCCTTTTATTATTCCATTTTTTCTACCTCATAATATTTTGAACGTTTATTTTATTATGAAATAAGATTATTTTTTTAAAGAAATTTTTCTTAAAATTCTTCCTGAATTTCACAATAGCTGATGATTTCTTCTTTGAAGATTCATCATCATCCTCATCATCATCATGAAACTACTTAAAAAACTTTTCTCCAAGATGTCTGAATCTTCAATAAAAAAATCATGCAAGTGGAAGTTTACCTTTAAACTTTCCATTTCTCCATTTAGTAATTTTTGAAAGGAATGACATAACATTGTATACAATGTATCCTTCCTAAGCATATTCTATAGACAGCTTCTTCATGGCCTTAAAATCCACCACTTTAGTATTTTTTTTCTACAAACTCAATATCATAATTTATTATCTCGTAAGTGATAAGATTACTGAGTAATTTAACCAATTTCATATCCTTTGGATCATTATCCTCTAGCATAGAGACCTTTGGGTAAAAAAAAGGTGTAATTATTCCCAATATGTTCTTAATGATATTAACATATTCTAGAATTTCTCTGAGAAATTTAATGTATTCTATAATAAAATCCATCCAATCATAGAATGTGTTTACTTACTCATTTGATTAATTTCTCATGTCCTCTTGTTTTTTTCCATAGAAAATTTAGTTTAGCTTATCATACTTTTTAATCACCTTCATAGATATTTAGAATCTTTTCTCACATAGTATGTGATGACTTTAATTACATCACAATTTTTTATATTGTATTGGAAAAATATCCCCCTAAGGCATTGATTCATTTAGCATTAGCATCCAATTCTCTATAGTTCACTTCAGATAAATCTCCAATATCCATATTGTCTGAAATACTATGCATTTAACCTCTAAAAACATTTATACCTAATGATATAAATAGGTTTTTCATATGATTATTCAATAACTAAAAATTATTTCCATGGAAGATCAGAATTCATTTCTGATTTTCAACTTAAATTACATCTAATGAGAGATAAACTTAGAATTCAACCATTTTCATTGATACCAATTATTATCCCAACAAGTTTAAATACCCAAAGAGGGGGTGAATGAGGGAATGAAAGATTAAAATATGCATAGGACATAGAAATTTTACTTGGTTTACCCTCACTGGGTTATGTACAAGGATAATAGAAATATAATGTTAAAATGTACCTAATCAACTAAAACTCAATATTCTTTCAATTTTTGGATTAGACTCACTATCCCTCTTGACTTACAACCTTTCACAATTTTAAATCTCACTACTATCTCGATCTCTCTCTGATTTGAATGCATTGATCATATAGTATACTCCTCTAATAATCATTTATGAGTTAATTAACACACATGTGTGTCTTTATTATCTTGTTTAACCAATGATATGACAACCAACTTCTCATGATATTCCTTTATAATTAACCTATGTGATACCCTTTCATAGGTAACCCTTCATATCACTTGGATCATGAGACCATCAGATCATGAAGATCATGAGACCTTTAGATCTTTCTAATCATGAGACCTTGTTTAGATCATGTAGATTATGAGACCTTGTTCAGATCATGAGATGTCAACATTTCTGCCTACGAGCAAAAACACCCAGTGCATAATTCACTTCAATAGATCTATTAATGAGGCCTTATTATGATTATGAGGATTGCAGGACTCTATAAAAATAATTTTTTTCAGGTCATGAGAAATACTTTCATTTTGGATCAAACCAATTAAGAAAACTTCTTAACTTTTTATGGATGGGTTTGAGGGTATTTAAAAGAATAAACCCACCTCATTGACTGTCAAAATAATGGTTTTCCATCCATTACACCACCTCAGAAATCAATATCACATTATTCACATGATCTCTTTATATGATCACATATTGCATTTCACAAGTTTTTGAATGATCATCTTCATTCTCTTAAAGCACATTTGTGTGATCTCATCATGAGATCCAGAAACAGTCATGTGGTCATCGCCATTGTCTCCTAGCACTTCATGTTACCTCATCTCAAGATAAAATGTTAATCATGTGGTGTAAATGAAATTTTATTTAGGAACTTCATGGAGTCACATCATGAGATCCAAAGATAATCATCTTGTCACATGATTTTGAATGATTTCATGATATCTCTATTATTTAAAGATTATTTGTCTCCATGCTCTTCACATGATCTCTCGATGAGATCCTCTGAGAATCATGTTATTACTTAATTCTCATCTCATGATCTCTCTATGAGATCCTCTAAAAATCATTCGGTGTATTAAAGTATATGTCAGGACCTATCCACATGATCCTATGATAATCAAGCAGTGTCTTCAACTGCTTTTCATGATATCTCTATGATATCTTCTAAAAATCAGGATATGTCTTTAGATCCTTCAAATTATTTCAATGCGATATATTCAAAAAAAATGTTGCTTCATGTGACACCTTTTCATGATCAGTTCTGACATTCATTGTTTGTGATATCTTCTTAGACATTATCTCTCAATAAGATGAGTTTATAAATTCATTCTCCTCGAGATCAGTTTACATTCACACTCTACCAGATCATACATTTCACTCTCCATGATATCATACATTTATGTTTCTCAAGATCATACATTCCATGTAACATCTCATTTCTATTTCAGGTATTCCTAAACACTCTTGTGTTAAATTATTAATATCTTAAGTGGAAAAAATGATTTATCAGCAAATTTTTGATAAATTTTTTAAGGGTATTAAATTCCATCTAACATCTTGAAATGTTCAAATAAATATTTTTGGAGTTCGTCACAAAGTTATTGTGATGTTCCGAGACCTGAAAATCCTCGATGAATATTGAATAAAAATATTAATTATATTATATTAAGCACGTACTTTTTATTCAAAATAATTGAATAACTCTAAAATGTTGTGTCATATGAGAAATTTTTGGCCACCGTTATGTCTTAAATATAGTGTTTATCCTATGAGAGGTATAAAATTCAAAGGTGTCAGAAATTTGGATACCTCTCTCATGAGATAAAGTTATTAAATAATATTTAATATATTATTTATTAAAAAAAATTACATATCTCTCAAATGGTACGTCGTATGGGAAATTTGAGACCACAGATGGGTCTGATATGAGGGTTTTTCCCTAGATAGGGTATAACATTTGTAAGCGTCAGGCGTTTGGATGTCTCGCTCGCAAAAAATAGTCCTTTATAATTTAATTTATTATTTATTCCAATTTTTAAATATTA
This sequence comes from Viscum album, assembly GCA_963277665.1. Classification (NCBI taxonomy): domain Eukaryota; kingdom Viridiplantae; phylum Streptophyta; class Magnoliopsida; order Santalales; family Viscaceae; genus Viscum; species Viscum album. The sequence goes on from OY728161.1 coordinate 1,477,011,728, forward strand.
AATCATTATTATCTTTTAAATGATGCATCATATGAGAAATCTGATACCACTGTTGGGTCCGGAAGGAGATGTTTACCCTATAAAGGGTATAACTTTTATGTGCAATGGCCAATGGGTGTTATTTATTTTTGAAGTTAAATAATTAATTTTATTAATTTAATACTCTGAATTATCATAAATTAAATGGAAATTAGTTTTATTTAACCTCTCTTCTTCTTCTTCAACGCACCCATTTCACTATTAATACACACACATATATCCAAAATCTTGAAATTGAAATCGTTTTGACCGGTGTTAAATTTATTTGGCTTAATGGGGAGAATTAAAACACTCCTTAATCAATATTCAGTTGAAATATGGATTAAATTGGGGGTTTCAAAATCTACGATTTGAAGCGAATTTTGGGATTTATTGAAATAGCCAATCCTTTTTCACCTTGGGTGTAGATCAATTTGGTGGGGTTCAAATAACCCAAATCTTCATTACGTTGTAGCAAGAGGATCGTGGTCACTTCTCTCCTCCTTCCCCAAGTGTTGCATGATGGATCGATTGTTGTCCATGGTTGGGAGATGTGTTGCCTAGGGTTGAAGAAAGTGTTTTTCTTATTTTCCATTTATTTCTACTTATTTAAATTATTTTTTTCTTTTCTTTTCATATATAATAAATCTAAAGAAAATAATGGTGGATTTTAAATAAAATTTTAAAGATCTAAATTATCAAATGATAATCCTAAAATTATCAAATGATAATTTAAATAGGTTTTGGATTATCAAAAGATAGTTTAAAATTAGTTGACAAGGAACATTGTATCAAATTATCAAATGATAATTATGAAGTTTTATAAAAAGATAATTTCATCAAATTATCAAAAGATTTTTATATGAGTTGTAAAATGATAAACATAGATTTATCAAAGATAATCTTGAAGTAAATTTCAAGGGTTAAATATGAAAAAATATTTATTATAATTAGACCAAAAGGTAGTTAATATAAATTACTATGCTATAATTACATGTATTAAAAAAATTATTAATATTATCAAATGATAATTTATTGAAATTATCAAATGTTAGTTATTGAAGAATTGATCACTAGATAAATGAAAGGTTTTATTAAATGATAATTGCATAAAATTGTTGAAGATAATTTTTCACAAATTATTGAATGGATAATTGTTTAAAATTATCAAATGATAGTTATTTGGATTATAAAAAGATAATGAATTATCAAAAGATATATATATATATATATATATATATATCGATAAACACACTTGGGATAATTTGTTAAAATTATCTAATGTTGTTTATTTTGATTATCAAAATATATATATATATATATATAGTTAGATATATATTTTGAAAATTACTTTGGAAGTTAAGGATAATTTTATTAAATATAAAATTATCAACGTGTAATTTCATGAAATATTGATGTATAATTTCAAACACATGCACTGACATAAAATGATAATCTATATATTATCTAGGAGAGATAAAATGTTATCACATGTGATATTCCTTGTGAAATAAAATATATGTTTTGGTTCTAGGAACCCTTGACGAACTTCGACCATTGGCATATTGATGCTTATGATAATAATGTTGTGAGGAGTTGTATTGAACCACACAGGGTGGTTTATCCTTATCACTGACATCGATGACCTTGATATAGGTGGTTTCATCCTGATAAGTCAAATTGATTAACCATGTATTACTTGATTTATTTCAATAGTTTATTTAAATTAAATTTCTTAAACTCTCTTTCAATTGATTTAGTAAAATCTTATTCTATTTAATTGATAAATTTGAAATGGTTTTGGCATGAGATTTAGAAAACACCCAATTATATTGAATTGGGGTGTGTTTGTAGAAATTTTCGATTGAAATTGTTGAATTTAAATTGTGGATTTGATGGAAATGATTTCAATTAAATTGTTTAATTTAATTATGGAAATTAATTGTGAAATGATGGAATTGTTTTTTGAATGGATTTCATATTGGTGAAATTGGCTTTAAATGTTTTCATAGAAACCCAGTGGTTTTAACTTGGAAAGAGACATGTTATTGATTAAAACATGTTTTGGTTTAAAATGGAAAATTTGAATTTAAATGGAAGAATGGTATTAACTGTGTTTTAAGCAGTCTTAAAATAAATTGCCCATAATTTATTGTGTAAGATATCATGCAAGGATTAGGTAGTTGGTGGGTTATTTGGACATAATCTATGATTACAACAATGTTCTAAAACATACATACAGCAAGTCACATCCCTAAGGTGATGGTGATGGGTCCTCTATGAAAAGTGTTTAGAGGACGTATGTGTACACATATTTCCATGATCACTTAGAATGTTTGGAGTCCTATAGCTGAAAATACTATCATACCTAGTTGGAAGATGACCATCTTGCTCTCTTGTTATTTATATTTTAAATATAAATTTATGCCAATTCTTTGGAAATTCTTTACATGCCTACTGAATTTACATAAACTGTATTATGTAACTATATTATTTAAGACATTTTTTTAGAAATATTCCATCATTTGTAAAGTCTTTTCTTAAAGTATTTTTTCATCAATTGAAATGTATAGCGTGATTTGTTTAATTATGATTTAAAATGCCAAACCTATTTATCTTTAAAAATCGAAAGCATTCATTTGGTTAATCAATTATTGGAATCTGTTATGGAATATGTGGTGAGACCCTACTGGTATTTTTAGCTCACACTATACTTTTTCCTTCGGGTGTTTGTAGACTTTCTCCTTACAGGTCCAAGTAAGGGGAAAGGATCTCTTGGAGGTGAATCTAGCTATTGAGCATTGGGCTTGGTTAGTTGTGTTTCTTGGGACCTTGTGTTGTTTTCCCTATTTTGGTACTTGGGTTTTAGTACTTTGGGATTTTTGTGTCTTTTTGTATTTTGGTACATTACTCCCAATAGATTTTTCTTTTATTATACATATTGTCTTTTCTCTTTTATTTCCGCTTTTTTATTGGAAAATTTTTTCCCACTTGCATGTTGTATGATGCCAGGTACTAGTTGCCAACTCATGGGGATCATGAAAGCCCTTCGGGATATGTCAAGGTCATCTCAGTTATTAGGTTACCTAGGTACCCAGTTTGTTTCGTGAAAAAATGGTATTAGAGCCAGGTTGAACTCTTGTCTTGAATTCAGTATGCATTTATGAAGTCTTTTCGGGACTTAAGAGGTAGTTTTGATTGAGTGTATATCCATATATCACTACAATTAACATTAAGTCTCTAGGGGTGGTTAGGGAAAGACATCTTTTGGTTTAGTTAAAGTATTTTTCCTAATGTTATTTGGATAGAGTGAAATCCAAATCTTTTTTGTTTCTTCTGTTGAGAATAATTTCTCTCGTTACTCAGTTTAAATGTTAATCTAATGTCTTCCATTTATTTTCTTAATCTTCCTATGGGGATTTTATCTTGTGTAATGGATATTACTACACCCCTTGTTACAAAGATAGATAAGGGTCTCTATAGTCCCACTTGTGTCTTATCTCTATCAGATGTTAAGATTTCTTGGAGGTTTTTTTTTGTACTAGACATGGAGTCTCTTGACGTCATATTCAGGATGGATTGGATAATTTCTAATAAACCCCTAATTGATTGTTATCATTGATGTTTAAACCTTAATACACCTAGTGTTCCTCTTGTATTTCAAGGAAAATGATATCCAAGGTCAAGTTGAACCGTACCTTCCTATCCAGAGTAGGGGAAAGTGATATTAGTGTTTTCTTTTAATTAGGAGAAAGATTCAATGAGTGGTGATCTCCCTCCATTCATTTTTGAGTTTCCTGATGTGTTTCCTTCTGAATTATTTGTTTTTATTATGGTGATGGGGGTTTAGTTTTAAATTAAATTAACTCTTGATACTCAACAAATTTATATTCTCTCTTACCACATGACTCTAGATGAACTAAAAGTGTTGAAGTCCCAATTCGATGTTTTTCATGAGGATATGAGTCACTCTTGTGTTCTCGACTATGGTGGGGTTTGGGATGATCATTTTGGGATTCTTGAGTTTTCTTATAACAACAGTTATTATTCCACAATAAAAATGACTCCTTTTGAGGAATTGTATGGTCATCCTTTTAAATCTCTATTGTGTTGGTTGGAGGTTGTTGAAAGTTCCTTGGTTGGACCAAGTTTGGTCAAAGTGAAGAAAACTAATATTCAGTTGATTTTTCATAGAATATTAATGGCCTAGTGCCAATACAAGTCTTATGTCGATCATCACCTTAGTCATTTGGAATATTCAATTGGTGACCAGGTATTCTTAAAGGCTTCACCACATATGGGTCATCGGCAACTTGGGAGACAAGGGAAGCTTGATCCTCATTTTGTGGGACCTTTTGAGGTTATTGATCAGGTGGGGAAGTTTCATATCATTTCTCACTACCACCACAGCTCACATCGATACATAATGTGTTTCATGTATCTCAACTTGAAATTTTTTATCTGACCCATATCATGTTCTGAGTTGGCATGATCTTATAGTGGAACCTAGTTTATCTGTGACTGAATGGCTAGTCAAGGTTGTTGATTCTGAGACCAAGGTACTTCATCGGAGGACGATACCTATGATCCTTGTGTTATGGAATTATGGTTCTAATTCTCATGAGATGTGGGAGAGGGAGGCACTGATGCTAAAGTAGTGGCCTCATATTTTTGACATGTAGGTTTCTTCATAGGCTTTTTAGGGACATAAAGTTTCTATGGTGGGGATGTTGTAACATCTCGTTATTGTTTCAGGTATTCATAAACTTTCTTGTGTTAAATTATTAATATCTTAAGTAGAAAAAAATGATTTATCAGTGAATTTTTGATAAATGTGTTAAGGGACTTAAATACCAGTTAACATCTTGAAATGTTCAAATAAATATTTTTGGAGTTTTACACAAAGTTATTGTGATTTTCCGAGGCCCGCAAAGCCTTGAAAAATACTGAATAAAAATATTAATTATATTAAATTAAGCGTGCAATTTTTGTTCAAAATAATTTAATAAATCTAAAATGATGTGTCATGTGAGAAATCTCAGACCAATGTTATGTCCGAAATATGGTATTTAACCTAGTAGGGGTATAACATTCGAAGGCGTTGGATATTTGGATACCTCTCTTGTGAGATAATGTTATTAAATAATATTTAATATATTATTTATTATAAATAATTAAATATCTCTCAAAAGGTACATCGTATGGGAAATAAGAGACCACCAATGGGTCCGGGATGTGGGGTTTACGCTATAAAGGGTTTAAGATTTGTAAGCATCGGGCGTTTGGACGCCTTTCATGCAAAAAAATAACCCTTCCTATTTTAATTAATTATTTATTCTGATTTTTAAATAATAAATAATTAATATATTTTAAATAGTGAATCTTATGATAAATCTGATACCATGTTTCATTTGGAATGGGATTTTTACCCTAGACAGGGTATAAATTTTATGTACAATGGTCATTGGGTGTATTTAATTTTTAAGTTAAATAATTAATTTTATTAATTTAATACTCTAAATTTTAATAGAATTAAATGGAAATTTGTTTTATTTAACTCCTCTTCTTCTTCTTCTTCATCTCACCCTTTTCCACCATTAATATATGCACATATATCCAAAATCTTGGAATTGAAACCATTTTGACTGGTGTTGAATTTATTTGGATTAATGGGGAGAATTAAAACTCTACTCAATCAATCTTCAATTGAAATCTAGATTAAATCGGGGGTTTCAAAATATGTGATTTGAAGCACATTTTGGGTTTTATTGAAGTAGTCAATTCTTTTTCACCTTGGGTGTAGATCGATTTGCTGGGGTTCGAATAATCCAAATCTTCATTATGTTGTAGCAATAGGATCGTGGTCTCTGCTCTCCTCCTTCCCCAAGCAATTCACGATGGATCGAGTGTTGTCCATGGTGGGGAGATGTGTTTCCTAGGGTTGAAGAAGGTTTTTTTTTATTTTATTTCTCCTTATTTCAATTTTTTTTTTCTTTTATTTTTATATATAATAAATCTAAAAAAATAATGGTGGATTTTAAATAAAATTATAAAGATCTAAATTATCAAATGATAATTTAAATAGGTTTTGGATTATCAAAAGATAGTTTTAAATTAATTGATAAGGAACAATTTTGTCAAATTATCAAATGATAATTATGAAGTTTTATAAAAAGATAATTTTATCAAATTATCAAAATATGTTTATATGAGTTGTAAAATGATAAACATAGATTTATCAAAGATAATCTTGAAGTAAATTATCAAGGGTTAAATATGAAAAATTATTTATAATAATTATACCAAAAGGTAGTTAATAGAAATTACCATGCCATAATTACATGGATTAACAAATGATAATTATTAATATTATCACATGATAATTTCTTGAAATTATCAAATGTTAGTTATTGAACAATTTATCACTAGATAAATTCAAGATTTTATTAAATGATAATTGCATAAAATTATTGAAGATAATTTTTCAAAAATTTTTGAATGGATAATTGTTTAAAATTATCAAATGATAATTATTTGGATTATCAAAAGATAATGAATTATCAATATATATATATATATATCGATAAACACACTTGGGATAATTTTTTAAAATTATCTAATGTTATTTATTTTGGTTATCAAAAGATATATATATATATATATATATTGTTAGATATATATTTTGACAATTACTTTGGAAGTTAAGGATAATTTTAATAAATATAAAATTATCAACGTGTAATTGCATTAAATGTTGAAGTATAATTTCAAACACATGCGCCGACATAAAATGGTAATCTAGATATTATCCAGGAGAGAGAAAATGTTATCATATGTGATATTCCTTGTGAAATAAAATATATGTTTTGGTTCTAGGGACCCTTGAAGAACATCGACCATTGGCATATTGATGATTATGATAATAAGGTCGTGAGGAGGTTTATTGAACCACATATGGTGGATTATCCTTACTGCTGATATCGATGACCTAGAGGTAGGTGGTTCCGTCCCGATTAGCCAAATTGATTAACCATGTATTGCTTGATTTATTTCAATAGTTGATTTAAATTCAATTTATTAAACTCTCTTTCAATTGATGTAGTAAAATCTGATTTCAGATAATTGATAAATTTTAAAAGATTTTGGCATGAGATTTAGAAAACCCCCAATTCCATTGAATTGGGGTGTGTTTATGGAAATTTTAAATTTAAATTGTTGAATTTAAATTTTGGATTTTATGGGAATGATTTCAATTAAATTGTTCAATTTAATTGTAGAAATTAATTTTGAAATGAAGGAATTGGTTTTGAATGGATTTCAAATTGGTGAAATTGGATTAAAATGTTTTGATAGAAACCCAATGGTTTTATCTTGGAAAGAGACATGTTATTAATTAAAAGATGTTTTGGTTTAAAATGGAAAATTAGTATTTAAATGGAATAATGGGATTAATTGTATTTTAAGTAGTCTTAAAATAAATTTTCCATCATGAATTGTGTAAGAGACCATGCAAGGATTAGGTAGTGGGTGAGTTATTTGGAAATAATCTTTGATTACTAAAATGTTCTAAAACATACATATAGCAAGTCACGTCCCTTAGGTGATGGTGATGAGTCCTCTATGACCAGGGTTTAGAGGATGTATGTGTATAAATATTTACATGATCACTTAGAAAGTTTGGAGCCCTAAGCTAAAAATACTATCGTACCTAGTTGAAAGATGACCATGTTGCTCGCTTGTTATTTATATTTTAAATATAAATTTATGTCAATGCTTCTAAACTGCTTTACATGCCTACTAAATTTACATAAACTATTTTATGTAACAATTTTATTTAATACATTATTTTAGAAATATTACTTCATTTGTAAAGTATTTTCTTAAAGTATTTTCCCATCAATTGAACTATATATTGTGATTTGTTTAATTATGCTTTAAAATGAAAAACCTATTTAAATTTAAAAACCAAAATCATTATTTAGGTTAATCATTTTTTGGAATCTATAATGAAATATATGGTGAGACACTTCTATAATTTTTAGCTCACACTATTCTTTTTCCTTCGGGTGTTTGTAGACTTTCTCCTTGTAGGTCCAAGTAAGGGGAAAGGATATCTTAGAGGTGGATCCAGCTATTGAGCATTGGGCTTGGTGAGTTATGTTCCTCAGGAACTTGGGTTGTTTTCTCAATTTTGGTACTTGGGTTTTAGTACTTTGGTCTTTTTGTGCCTTGTTGATTCTGGTACATTACTCCCAATGTATTTTTATTTTATTATTCATATTGTCTTTTCTCTTTTATTTACACTTTGTTTGTGGAAAAATTGTTCCCACTTGCATGTTGTATGATTCCAGGTACTAGTTTCCAACTCGTGGGGATCAGGAAATACCTTAGGGATATGTCAAGGTTAGCTCGGTTATCAAGTTACCAGGGTACCTGATCCTGTTCATGAAAAAATTGTATCAGATCCAGGTTGAGCTTTTTTCATGAAGTCAGTATGCATTTATGAAATTTTTTTGGGACTTAGAAGGTATTTTTTTATTGAGTGTATCTCCATCTCTCACTACAATGAACCTTAATTCACTAGGGGTGGTTAGGGAAAAACATATTGTGGTTTAGTTACAGTATTTTCCCTACTGTGATTTGGATAGAGTGAAATCCAAATATTGTTTGTTCCTTCTATTGAGAATAATTTCTCTCGTTACTCAGTCTAAGTGTTAATCTAATGTCTTCCTTTTATTTGATTAATATTCCTATGGAGATTTTATCTTTTTCAATGGATATTACTACACCCCTTGTTACAAAGAGAGAGAAGGGTCTCTATAGTCCCACGTGTGTCTTATCTCTATCAGATGTCAAGGTTTTTTGGAGGTTTTTTTGGTACTCAACATGGAATCTCTTGAAGTCGTATTTGGGATGGATTGGATAATTTCTAATAAAACCTGAATTGATTGTTATCTTTGATGTTTAAACCTTAATACACCTAGTGTGCCTATTTTCTTTCAGGGATAATGAGATCCAAGGTTGAGTTGAGCCAGACCTTCTTATCCAGAGTAGGAGAAAGTGATATTAGTGTTTTCTTTTGATCACGAGAAATATTCAATGAGTGGTTATATCCCTACAGTCATTGTTGAGTTTCTTGACGTGTTTCCTTATGACTTGTTTGTTTTTATTCTTGTAATGGAGGTTGATTTTTCTATTAACTTAACTCCTGATACTCAACAAATTTCAATTCTCTCATACCGCATGACTCTAGGTGAACTGAAAGTGTTGAAGTCTGAGTTGGATTTTTTTCATGAAGATATGCTTCACTCTTGTGTTCTCGACTTTGGTGGGGCTTGGTATGATCATTTGGGTCTTATTGAGTTTTCTTATAACAACAGTTACCATTCCACTATCATAATGACTCCTTTTAAGGCATTGTATGGTCATCCTTTTAAATCTCTATTGTGTTGGTTAGAGGTTGCTGAAAGTTCCTTGGTTGGACCTAGTTTTTTCAAAGTGACAACTACTAAGATTTAGTTGATTTGTCATATAATATTAACGGCACAGTTCTGATACAAGTCTTATGTCTATCATTTTCTTAGTCCTTTAGAATATTCAGTTGGTGACCAGGTATTCTTGAAGGTTTCACCCCAGATGGGTCATCAGCGACTTGGGAAGAAAGGGAATCCTGATCCTCATTTTTTGGGACCTTTTGAGGTTGTTGATCAGGTGGGGAAGTTTCATATAGTTTTTCAATACCACCACAGCTGACATCAATACATAATGTGTTTCATGTATCTCAACTTGAAATTTTTTATCTTACCCATATCATGTTCTGAGTTGGCATGATCTTGAAGTGGAACCTAGTTTATCCATGACTGAACGTCCAGTCAAGGTTGTTGATTCTGAGACCAAGGTAATTCATGGGATGAAAAGACATCTGATCCATGTGTTATGTTATGATGGTTCTAATTCTCATGATATGTGGGAGAGAGAGGCAATGATTCTAGAGTAGTGGCCTCATCTTTTTGACATGTAAGTTTATTCATAGGCTTTATGAGGACAGAAAGTTTCTATGGTGGGGAGGTTGTAACATCTCGTTACTATTTCAGGTATTCATAAACTCTCTTGTGTTAAATTATTAATATCTTAAGTGGAAAAAATGATTTATCAGTGAATTTTTAATAAATGTGTTAAGGGACTTAAATACCAATTAACATCTTGAAATGTTCAAATAAATATTTTTGGAGTTTGACACAAAGTTATTGTGATATTCCGAGGCCCGCAAATCCTTGAAAAATATTGAATAAAAATATTAATTAAATTATATTAAGCTTTCACTTTTTGTTCAAAATAATTGAATAACTCTAAAATAGTACATCATATGAGAAATATGAGACCACTGTTATGTCTGAAATGTAGTTTTTACCCTGGCAGGGGTATAAAATTCGAAAACCCTAGATATTTGGATAACTTTATTGTGAGATAAATTTATTAAATAATTTTTAATATATTATTTATTAGAAATAATTAAATATCTCTCAAAAGGTGCATCGTATGGGAAATAAGAGGCCAAAAATGGGTCTGGGGTGAGGGTTTTACCCTATAAAGTGTATAAGATTTGTAAGCATCAGGCATTTGGATGCCTTGATTGAAAAAAAATAACCCTTTCAATTTTAATTAATTATTTATTCTGATTTTTAAATAATAAATCATTAATATCTTTTAAATTGTGCATCTTAAGAGAAATCTGAGACCACATTGGGTCCAGAATGGGATGTTTACCCTAGAAAGGGTATAAATTTTATGTACAATGGTCATTGGGTGTATTTAATATTTAAGTTAAATAATTAATTTTATTAATTTAATAATCTAAATTTTAATCAAATTTAATGGAAATTATTTTTATTTATCTCCTCTTCTTCTTGTTCAACGCACCCTTTTCCACCATTAATACACACACATATATCCAAAAGCATCGAACTGAAACTGTTTTGACTGGTGTTAAATTTTTTTGTCTTAATGGGGAGAATTAAAACACTTATCAATCAATATTTAGTTTAAATGCAAATTAAATCAGGGGTTTCAAAATCTATGATTTGAAGCGCATTTTGGGTTTCATTGAAATAGCTGATCCTTTATTCGCCTTGGGTGTAAATTGATTTGGTGGGGTTAAAATAACCCAAATCTTCATTATGTTATAGCAAGAGGTACATGGTCATTTCACTCATCCTTATCCAAGTGTTTCATGATGGATCGAGTGTTGTCCATGGTGGGGTGATGTGTTTCTTAGGGTTGAAGAAAGTGTTTTTTTATTTACCTTTCATTTCTCCTTACTTCAATTATTTCTTTATTTTATTTTCATATATAATAATTCTAAATAAAATAATGAGGGATTTAAAATAAAATTATAAAGATCTAATTTATCAAATTATAATCCCAAAATTATCAAATGATAATTTAAAGAGGTTTTGGATTATCAAAATATAGTTTTAAATTAATTGATAGGGAATAATTGTGTAAAATTATAAAATGATAATTATGAAGTTTTATAAAAAGATAATTTCATTAAATTATCAAAATATGTTTATATGAGTTGTAAAATGATAAACATAGATTTATCAAAGATAATCTTGAAGTAAATTATCAAGGGTTAAATACGCAAAATTATTCAGGGTAATTAGACTAGAAGGTAGTTAATCAAAATTATCATACTATAATTACATGGATTAAAAAAGCATAATTATTAATGTTATCAAATGATAATTTCTTGAAATTATCAAATGTTAGTTATTGAATAATTTATCACTAGATAAATTCAAAGTTTTATTAAATGATAATTGCATAAAAAATTTTGAAGATATTTTTGCACAAGTTATTGAATGGATAATTGTTTAAAATTGTCAAATGATAATTATTTGGATTATTAAAAGATATATATATATATATATATATATATATAAACACACTTGGGATAATTTGTTAAAATTATCTAATGTTACTTATTTTTATTATCAAAAGATATATATATATATATATAGTTAGATATATATTTTTGAAAATTACTTTGGAAGTTAAGGATAATTTTATTAAATATAAAATTATCAATGTGTATTTCATGAAATATTGAAGTATAATTTAAAACACATGTACTGGCATAAATGGATAATCTAGATATTATCCAGGAGAGATAAAATGTTATCACTTGTGATATTCCTTGTGAAATAAAATATATGTTTTGGTTCTAGAAACCCTTGAATAATGTCTACTGTTGGCATGTCAACGCTTACGATAATATGGTCGTGAGGAGTTGTATAGAACAACATAGGGTTTTTTATCCTTTCCTCTAACATTGATGACCTTGTGGTCAGTGGTTTCATCTCGATTATCCAAATTGATTAACCATGTATTGCTTGATTTACTTCAATAGTTGATTTAAATTAAATTGATTAAACTCACTTTCAATTGATATAGTAAAATTTGATTCCAGTGAATTAATAGATTTGAAATGGTTTTGGAATGAGATTTGGAAAACCCCCAATTACATTGAATTGGGGTGTGTTTATGGAAATTTGATATTTAAATTTTTGAATTTAAATTGTGGATTTGATGGAAATGATTTAAATTAAATTATTTAATTTAATTTTAGAAATGAATTGTGAAATTGTGGAACTGGTTTTTAATGGATATCAAACTGGAGAAATTAGCTTAAAATATTTTGATAGAAACCCAGTGGTTTTATCTTGTAAAGAGGCATGTTATTGATTAAAATGTGTTTTGGTTTTAATTGGAAAATTGGAATTTAAATGGAAGAATGGGATTAATTTTATTTTAATCACTCTTAAAATAAATTTCCCATCATTGATTGTGTAAGATCACATGCAAGACTTAGGTAGTTGGTGGGTTATTTGGACACACTCTATGATTACTACAATATTCTAAAACATACATGCAGCAGGTCGCATACCATAGGTGATGGTGATGAGTCCTATATAAATAGTGTTCATAGGACATGTGTGTATACATATTGTCGTGATCACTTATAGAGTGTGGTGTCTTATAGCCGAAAATACTATCGTACCTAGTTGGTAGATGACCATGGTGCTTGCTTGTTATTTATAATTTAAATATAAATGTATTTCGATGCTTTTTAACCACTTTACATGCCATTTGAATTTACATAAACTCTTTTATGTAACTATTTTATTTAAGACATTGTTTTATAAATATTCCATAATTTGTAATGTCTTTTCTTAAAGTAGTTTTCCATCATTTGAACTTTATAGCATGATTTTTTTAATTATGCTTTAAAATTATAAACTTGTTTATCTTTAAAAATGGAAAGAATTCCTTTATTTAATCAATTTTTGGAATCTGTTATGGAATTCTTGGTAAGAACCTACTGGTATTTTTAGCTCACATCCTACTTTTTCCTTCAGGTGTTTATAGTCTTTCTCCTTCCAGGTCCAAGTAGGGGGAAAGGATCTCTTGGAGGTAGATCTGGTTGTTGATCATTGGTCTTGGTGAGTTGTGTTCCTCAGGACCTTGGGTTGTTTTCCATGTTTTGTTACTTGGGTTTTGATACTTTGGGCTTATTGTTCCTTATTGTATTTTGGTACATTAATCCCAGTGAAGTTTTATTTTGTTATTCATATTGTTTATTCTCTTTTATTTCCTCTTTTTTAGTGGAAAAATCATTCCCACTTTCATGTTGTATGATGCCAGGTGCTAATCGTCAACCCGTGGGGATTAGGAATGCCCTTCGGGCTATTTCAGGGTTGGTTAGGTTATCGAGTTACCATGGTACTTGGGATAGTTAATGACATTACATGCTCAATGAGATCATACATTTGTGCTCCATGATATTAGATATTCACACTCAATGAGATCAGACATTTCACACTTCATGAGATCAGACATTTAAAACTTTGTGAGATTATATATTCATGCTCCACAAGATCATACATTTTACTCTATCTCTTCATGAATCCTTTAAAAAACATCATTCATCAACAACCTCAGGCCTTGTAAGAAAATAAAATCAACCCAAAATCATTAACAAGTGGTATTTTTTCCAACTATTTCCATGGGATCATAAAACATAGTAGTTTTAGAATAATAAATACTTATATACAAAATATTTGAAAACATAATATACAACATGAACACATTGTGAGAAAATTATTATCCCTTCTATCATATCCTTAAAAATTACTCATAATTGTCCTTTATGTTTCCTGGGAAAAGGAAAGTGTGATCTTGGATGCTCGCTAAGTAGTAGCATATAATGAAATATTTTATAACATAAACATGGGTTATGTGATATAATAAGAATAAATTAACAACATGAATCTATAATCGATTGGATCTTAGGTAATGTTATATCCACGACTATAAATTAAATCATAGATTAAAATATTAATTAATATCATACCTATGGAATGTATAATTTTGGACATAAAAAATGTTTTCATGAACTTGTTCCAATTCATTATCCTTTTATGGTAAGAGGTGTACACCAAAAGCCCAAATTATTTTGTCACATGAGACCTATTGATGAATCAAGGGGATATATAATTTGAGGACCCACCCATCTCCATATTTAGTCTAATGAATACACCATAAGGGTCAACAATAATTTTCATATCATTCCCTATAGAACCTCTTCCTAAATAAAAATATATCATTCCATATAATGAGAAATATAGAAATCAAATACTTACCCATTTAATAGAATTATGTAGATGTCTAGGTGAACATTCCTTAATCAATATAGAAGTTGTGGGGTATAATCAATGTAACATGATGTGCCCTTATCAAATTTATATTGTGATGAGAGTACATTCAATTTTATGGGTAATCCATGGAATAAAGTGTGAATATTCCAAATTATATCCTTGGGAGTGTATAGCCACGTGTGACATCATAATCCAACTCATCATGCATCTGAGTGGAGATTGTGTTAATTCTCAAACAACCCTTTTTTGAGTGATTAACCCTAGGTGAATATGATTTAGAGTTTTATACACTTAAAAATATCTATAATGGTACATAATTTATAGGATACTTCACACACTTTTACATTACTAAAACATATGGTTGTATTTCCACCATGGAAAAATTTGAGTTTTACAATGGTTTTGGTAACTCTTGAATCAAATGAATATGAGGAAGGGATAAACATATTGAATTTTAAATACCTTAAATAAAATAAGTAATGTGTTAAATTTCAACCATGTAAATTTATACACCATACAAAAAAATATATGGAAAATATTATGGCTCCCAAAGAATAAAAATTGGGATGGAAACCCCACACTTATGGATTATGTAACAATTAAATCAAAGTATATTTAGAAAGAAGGATAAAATGTGATCTTAAAATACCATGAATAAATTAATTTAATGATATAACATCTCAAATAGTTTTTATATACACCACATAATGTAAATCGGGTGCATAATACAACACATGTGTCGAAGAGGGAAATTTGAGATGGAAAATCATTACCTCTTATCCTGAATTCTACAAACATACTTTAAAAACATATATCACAAAAACATATATTTGGATCACTTAATTTATAAACATTATCATAAATATTTTCATTTATACACTTCATAAATATTCACCCGTCTATATGAATTATAACTATTATTTTAATCGGGTGTTTATAGTTTTGATCATTTGAACTAATTTCATTAGTTGTGTTTGTTTTCATTTTTACCTCAATTTTATCATTACTATGTTATTCTTGTTATTTTTAGTGATTTTCTATAATTATTTAGGATGTTTCAAATTCCTTCGATGAGTGTTTTATTTTATATCCATTAATATGAAATCAAAAACACGCATGTTTCAGTGATTCTTGTCGATTAAATTTTGTTTTGTTAACTAATGAATTAAATATTGATATAACATATATAAGATAAAATAAATAATTATTTACACATTTATAATATATTATACTAGTAATTATTTTCCCATATTCATTCATTATATAACTTGAAAGTTTTTTTAGGTAGGTGGGTAAACTAACCAAAACATGAACATGCCTTGATTTAATAAAGGATTATGGGGTGGTTTTCTGTAATTTCATTATACCAGAATAATAATGATATCATTAAAAATTTATTAGTATGATATATAAAAATTTTAAAGTATTTATAATAATAAATAATCTATATGAATATATCACATAATTTTAATAAAATATGTTCCTCTAAGCATGCTTGTTTTAAAAGATTGAATTACTGATGATCATTTATTGATCATATCATTAATAGCTTCTCCAATTTTCCATACCATAACCTTAATGGTAACATAAAAATAATATTTAATAATTAAATACATTCTGGGAACCATCAATGAAGGTAGGTGATAAAAAATTAATATCATTGCTCGTTGTGGCAATAGTTTTCACACACACGAATGATAATTTTATTTTTATTAATGAGTGTTATAAAAGAATAAAAAATGATAATTAATTTAATATAGTAAAATTAATGTATATAAATGATACTAATATCATTATATTATTTTTTTATATAATAATCTTGAATGAATATAATATAGAATAAATTATAATTAGTTGATAATTCTCACATCAGTGAATATAATTTTCCATGGAAGTCTCCTTAGGAATGAAGGAATTATGATAACTATGGGTGACCAGATGCTTTTGAACATAGGAGAGAGTTATAAATGTAAAAAAATATAGTTTCAATAATAAATTAGAAGTATTGGCAAGTCATGAAGATGTAAAAATGATACCCTTTATAATGGAAGAGAAGGGTAGTTTTGGGTGTAACCCTTGCATTTTCAATAATGTAATGTTACTATTCAAGGTTCAATGGAAAAAAAACAAAAAAAAAGATGAGGGAATAGTTATTTTGGTTCTGAAATCAACACATTAAACCCTTTATTAGGAAAATTTGAGTGTTTATGGATTTTTGTTTTAACATTTAAAAATTTTCCATAAATTACTTCAAACTTGGTAATAAAGTTTTTACTAGTAACCAATTTTATTGAAAAAAAATTGGTTTTGACTCTTTCAACTAATTTGATAATTAAAATTTTATATTTTATGATCATTTTATCAAATAAATTTTATTAATTTGTGAAATTTTAATTTAAAAATTAACTCACTTTATCGCATAAAAACCGATTTTAGAAAAATAATGTTTTTATGATTTAAATTTATATATAAGATAAAATTATCATGGATTCTTATTTTAAAGAAATAAATTTATTTATTATGAATAAAATATAATTCATGAGGCTTTCATGGAAATCCAAAACATAACCATATTTTGAAACTATTAATTCAAGGAAAATTCCAGAAATCATTTTTTATTAAAGTATCATTTTAATTATTTATAAAAATGTTAGACATGGGATTTATATGTTTAAATAATATTTTAAAAAACATATTGCTATTACTTAAATTAATTTTTGATTACTTAAATGGGGTTTTAAACATTTATGTCAATATTATATAATGATAAATTCATGAAAATAACATGTTTTGTGAACACTATATTTCTTGACTAAAAGTCGACCTTCTTAGAAAAAATCAAAAATTAAAACTAAGATAATTATTATATGATTAATTAAAAAATAATTTAATATTTTCAATTTAAAATTATAAAATTTAACATTTAAACAATGTATTTAATAAATTATCTTTAGTTTGAGCATTATGTGATGGTTTAGGATTTGTTTTTACTTACTATAGTAAGGTCTAAAGTTTTACACCCCCCCAAACATAACAAGTGTGAGATAAGTAAAATATCAACCTTGATTGTGGAAAATATATAATAAATAATATATAGGTGTTTCACCAGACTCATTCACATTATATTTAAGAGTACATTAATATAGTGAATCATACTTTTCATACATATGTATCACATATTAGTAGATAAATATTCATTACAAAACATAATGATTCATACCAGAATCATATAGGCCTTGTGGCTTTGGAAACATAGAAAAAACAAAAAATCATTTATAAATGATCCATATCATCTCCCACTAAGTTCTTAATAACTATCACCCTTCTTATAAAAAGCATACTTAGTGCCTTTTTCACAACCTAAGGAAAGGAAACATCAGAAAGTGTAAGCTCATATACTCGACAAAGGTAAAAAGGGAGATATTAATGACCACTTGATCTTAACATGAATATAAGGGTATAAGAACATGAGTATAACATTTTAAAATCATACCATGTATGTCATAAATCATAATCTTGATTAATAGAAAAAACCATGGTAGTTTATAAGACATGAATCATAAAGGAATTAAAGAACATAAACAATGAGAGAATAACATTGGAATTAGACATATGTTTGTGGGATACAAATAATCATAGAAAATAATTTTCTTATTAGTCATGGATCATTTTCATGAAAAACATAGGTGGATGGGTTCACTCCCCAAACCATCCTAGTAGTTATGGTTCACTCCCAAGACTATCATAGGGGAAAAATTACCTTACTGAACTAGGTTCACTCTCCTTTCTGGTCCTATTTATCTCATGAGATATCAATATTTTCTTAATTATTGGAGGGGGATATATGTCTATCATATACATGGTTATAAAATGACCACCATCCTTGGTTATAACATTACCACCATCCTTGGGTATAACCTATCCATCATCCTTGGCTATAACATAACAATTATCCTTGGTTATTGAAATCACTTGAACTATTTTAAATAAAATTCCCCTTATGATTTAAATAAATATATTATTATGTAAAATTATTATAGAAAAAACATGAACTTATTTGGTTTTATTATATCCTATCATATTTAAATGACTGTTAAGAATCATTACCATTGATAATATATTCATTGAATAGTGAACACAAGATTAGTATAAATATAGGGTTTTAAAAAATCTAATTGACATAGATAAAGGAAGTGATGACCTTAACCAGTAGGATCATACCCTATGAATCCCATTTATCATATATTACTATGGATATAGAATAATTAGGGTTTTACCTTGTCCAAGCCCAAGATGTGATCCAATAACATAACCATGAGTGAAACTATTTATAAGAGAAGTTCAAGATTATCAAGATCAGGTCCCAAACTTTTTATACTGAACTACACCTTGAAATTATCACTGTCATGCACCTTACCCTTAATGGAGTTTGCTAGTATATTAAAGGTATATATATCAAGATTCTAGTAATATGAGTTTTTAGATTATTTTTTATATAAGCATGAATATATTTTCATCCTATTATTGTAACTTTATAAATGATTTTTATTTTGATACAATAAAACACAAATAGTATTTTTGGGTAATATTAAAATTTAAGAAATTAAATTTGATGAAATAATTTATTTTTGAAATAAATAATTTTAATAAAATATTATTATTAAATAATTTTTATTAAGTATAAATGATCATATAATTTTTATGAAGTCAAATATAATTTTATATAAGGGTGCAAAAACTATTATTGTCAAAAAAACACGACATTTTTCAATAAATGTATATTTTTATTTCAAAAGTTAAAATACACATGTTTATACAATTATTTTGATAAAATGGATATTATTTTTTAAATCTCAATTTTGAAATTTTCTAATAGTGAATTTTTAATAATTTTCTAAGATAATCTAATTTTAGAGTAAAAATTAAATACCATATAAATATATGGTGTATATTATGACATAATATGACTCAAAAGTGATGTAATAAATACTATAAAGGGTATCCATGATTAAATATATTTTATCCATTTAAAATAAGGTTATTTTATGTTTAATTTATTAATTTTATAAATCCCTTATGAATCCTCCAAAACCATTAATATATTTTAAGTTTTTAAAATCATTTCTTTAAGAGTATGACTCACTTCCACATAAGAAAAGATATTATTTTATTATGTTCCGAACTTGGACTTATAAAATAATTAAAACCTATCCCATTTGGAATAAACCATCGGAAAACCCATTGGATGGTTTTTGGTTTTGGTTATTTTATTATATAGAGTCCAAAACCTAAGTTTGAGAAATGATAAACAATTACCACTCATTTCCTATATAAAACCATCCGATATCCAATTTATCTTAAAAAAACCTTTTAGAACATACTTATTCTACCCTCACCTCTCTAGATTCCTCCAAATTTTCCCCCAAGCTCTCAATAATCTCCTCCCAAGCATTTTGAGTCACACTCTCAAGTAAGGAATCCTCATCTTCTTTTTTTATTCAGGTTTCATTATTATCTTATGCCTTATATTTTCAATTCCTAATATTGGGATATATAATTCCATGTTATTATTACTACCAATTTTATATCCAAATTATTAGATACCCCCTCCCCTTTAATCAACCCATTTTTTGAATTTTTATGTGACGTTGTTATTTTGCCAAAATTTCACAGTGATTTTCCACGCCAAACCAATTGTATAGTGAATACTATACCCATTTCCTATCAAGGGTGTTCACTATTATAAAGTTATACTTATTTGAATTGTGAACTACATGCATTTATTACACATTCCTTAATCATAGAATAAAATATGATGAGTAATGAATCCATGTTGTATGATCTATGTGTCACACTTAAGCATGAGAATGAAATGAAAGTGACGGGTGTGCCAAGAATTATATAGCACTCTGATGCATTGGGTAATTTTTAGTCTCAAGAGATGGCATGTTGGGATAGAAGTAAACTTGATTCCTTTATGGTACTTTTTCTATCATTGTGTATTGTCCATTATCCTTGACCAATGTTTTTTTTTTGTAGTGTTTTATGTTGTTTTCACATTTCCCATGTTGCCTTTATGATTATCATGCTATATCATGCCTCATTTTTAATTTTTATGATCTTAAATCCTTTTATGACCCATTTATATGCTTATTTTCTAACATTTATTACTTTATTCATGTTATTCCATGTTTATTCTCTTACTGGGATTTATATCTCGCCCCTTTCTTATGTATGTCCTCGGGTTATCTCATGCGTCTTTAAGTATGATAACATTAAGGAAGTTTTCAATAAAGACGAATTTCTTCCCTGTTTTAAGTGGGTATATAGTGTACCTAATTCCTAAAGACACTAGACTTATCAATCATTCTGATTGTATTAAATTTAATATTATGTAATAAATCATTAATTAATTTTTAATAAAGAGCGGGGTTTCTATAGTTGGTTTCAAAGGGAGGTTTTGTTATTTTTGGGATTAGAATTAGAAAACTCTAGAGAAATACTTATGGATAAAACTAATTATAAGAAAACATCCCTAAATTTTTTTTAAGTATAGATTATGTGGTTTATTAATCAAAGAAATCCATTTCTAGATACTACAAGTAGATGTGGCTCTAGTACAGATGTATATAGGGATAACACCCCAAAACACCGCATTGAGTTAGACTTGGCTGAGAACTGGTGCAGGATAATGGGTCTTACTACACACCTAGTTTGAGTCTCTCAGGGGATATGATTTAGTAAATTCCTAAGAAAATTATAAACTATTATTAAGGGAATAAAAAAATACCCAAAAAATATATGTTAGGATATAGATCATGGATAACATAGATTAATACCTAAAAATTAATAAGTTAAGGAAATACATGAAATTTATAGGTTAACTATTTAATATATTTGTATTCCTATGTCTATGTTTAATAGTTTAAAAATACTCATACCTAATTATTCTAGACAATAGCCATAAATAGGAGGAATTGGGTAAACAAAAAAATTCAAGGGAATTGTGATGACTCCCCAACGAGATTCCCAACCTGATGGGAGAAGGAATCAAGAAATTTATAATGATATTCTCTCAGAAGAATCAGGTTATGAATTGAAACTTGGATCAGTAAGAGTGAATATATCTCCTTTAAGAAAGAACAAACAGCAATTAATCCCTTTATGCAACAAAGGCCTCTAAATTTTAATGGATCATCTGATCCATTAATCATGGAACAATAGATCAACCCCATTGAGAAGAAATTATCTATCCTTTAATTTTCTTAATGCAAGGTAGACCGCTTCTTTGGTGGTCTAAAACCTAGTCTACAAAAATCCCTGGCGATCTGATTCTTTGATAGCTATGAGGAAATTTCCCAATGTGCCCTCAAAGTTAAAATGAAGATTAGTGAATCTCAAGGGTATCATGGGGATATGAAATGGAAATTTGAGTTTAATTATGGTGGTATGATGGATAAATCTAATGGTTTCAAGAAATTTCAATATCCCACTTGTCAAAATAGGCAGAAAGAAGCATCTTAAAAATTTCTTAAGGGGAAAGAGAAAATGATTTAGGTGCATGAAGGAAGGACACCTAGCTAGTGATTACTGAAAGGAGAAAACCACTAATGCATTGGAGGATAGGAATTCTCTGGTCAAACCTCATGTCATTGTTAATTGATTAAACTATAAGGAACTAGGGCACTTTTCAAACCAATGCACTAAGCCAAGGATTTTCGAAGACATCCAACAACCTCCAAGGTAGAAAGAGAGAGATTTTTTCATCACAATTGCTGAGGTGGATCACAACAATGAAGTGGTGATAGGTACATTAGTTATTAATTTAGGAATAGAGAACATACTTTTGGATTTTAGTTCTACGCATTCCTTAATATCATGGATGTTTAGTAGAATTATTCAAACACCACCACAAATCATAGTAGTATATATTTTAGTGAAGAAAACAAATGGGGAAATTATTGCATCCCAAGTATATAACTCCTCCTCTGTCAAAATTTGTGTACTTAACTTCCTAGAAAACCTTTTCATACACAATTTGGTGGAATTTGATGAAATTATAGGTATGGATTGTCTTTCCCTATATAGTTCTAACATAAAATACCATGAGAAAGAAATAAATCTCCATATTGAGAATCGTCCTTCAATTCTATACAAGTTTAAGGAAGAGTATGAATCATCATTAGTACTGACATCTCAATCAAGGATATTATTTCCCTGTGATAAAGAATATATAGCTCAATTTATTGAGTTAAAGTAAAGTATCATTCTTGAAGACATGCTCATTATGAGGTAATACACTAATGTGTTTCACAAGGAATTTTTTGGTCTTCTTCCTAGAATATAAGTTTAATTTTTAATTGATCTTATACCCTGAGTGCTTCTATTGTAAAATAATCTATATAGAATGTATGTTTTGGAACTTGAGGATCTAAGGAAACAACTAAAAAGAATCTGGATAAAGGGTCCATACACCCATGTGCACCACCTTTGGGTGCACTGGTCTTATTTGTAAAGAAGAAGGGTGGGTCAATGTGGCTTTGAATTGATTATCACGAGCTCAACAATATCACAATAAAGAACAAGTATCCTCTGCCACATATTAAAGACTTGTTTGATCAGCTATGTGGATCATAATAATTCTACAAGTTGAATATTTGGTTAGGGTATTACCAAGTTAGGGTGAATAAAGAGGATATCCCCAATACTGATTTTCGTACAAGGTATGGGCACTATGAGATCTAATAATGCCATTCAGATTCACTAATTATCTAGTAATATTAATGTACTTGATGAATAGAGTCTTTATATATTACCTCAACAAATTTTTGGTTATATTTATAGATGATATTCAAATATAATCTAAAATAAAGAAGGAGTGTGAGGATCGTATGAGAACTATGATAAAGACCTTAAGAAAGGAGATGATTTATGAAAATTAAAGAAAATGTGAGTTTTTGTTGAAGGAAGTCTCATTATTGGGGAATATTATCATAATAAATGGGTAAAATAGCCACTTATTAATGTACATAGACATTAAATAACTATTTTTTAATACTTAAAATATTATACAAATCGAATCTGAAAGACTGCATTAGTTTATTGCCTTTGGAAACATAGAAACATAAACAATATTACATAAGTGAGATACATTATATCCCATTAGGTTCTTCATGATAGGCACCCTTCTTAGACATATCATACTTAATAAATATCTTTATAACTTGGTGAAGGAAACATAAAATTTGGTGAGATCAAATTCTTAGTAAGGGTAAATAAGGAAGACGTATAAGAATAAACATGAGCATAGGGGTTTGAGAACGTGATCATAACATTAGATTGTCATACCTTACATATCATAAGATCATAAACATAAATCATGGAAGAAATATTTATCATTCATAAGACATGAATCATAAGGAAATAAATAACATAAGCTGTGAAAGCATGTCATAATAATAAGACTTGGAATTTTGGCATGCATAAATATGGTATATCATTCCCTATAAGTCAATATTCATTGCTAGAATTTATCAAGGAACTTCATGGGAACTACACCTATTGGGTGGGACACACCACCATCCCTAGTTGTCGTCCTTTCCTTGTATGGGATATGGTTTTCCCATCTTTCCATAGTTAACAGGGTTTCCCCATCTTCTATATTCATGGTGACTAAGCCTACTGGGCGGGACACACCACCATCCCCAATCGCAGTACTTTCATTGTAAGGGATCGGGTTTTCCCATCTTATTATAGTGGATCAAGACTGTATACTTGATTCTCATCATTATCTCATGAGATATAAAACTTTACCCAATACATTGGAGGGAGATATAGGTCTCACACATCTCATATTAAAATCATTCAAAAATATTCCATTATATTATAAAAATTTCATCATATCATAACCCATAAAAAGATATGGGTTTTATAAACATTCTATCATAATCTCATGATGTAAAGTCCCTTGTCTTTGAACCGGATTAAAATATGATTTTTTTTAACTTTTTCGTTTAATGATGAGGTTGGTTTTAAAACTGTGTTTAGGAATAAAGTTTCGTGAGTTTGTTTCATTTTAAGTTATGATATCAGGCTTAAGTAAAGGATCTAGGAGTTTCTCGGGTGGTTCGATGGGTTTCGGGAGCACCGGACCCTAAAACTCAGTTTTAAAAAAGGAAAGGCAGAGGCATTAACATGGGTTGCGCATGGTTAGTCAAAATGTGCAGGTTATCCATTCAGGATACTCTGGGTATCTAGTTGTGGGTACATGGTCTATACATGCTCTATCAGACAATGCGAGTTAAACCATGTGGTTTACCCAGTTTTGAGTTTTAGGTTAAATTAATTTAATTTAATTCATGGTTGAAAATAATTTAATTAAATGATCTATTGGGGGTTTCATTTAATTAAATTAAAGTTGATAGAATTTAATTAAATAATGTTGATATAGAGAAGTTATTTAATTAAATTGAGAAGAAAATAATTAAAATTATTTTAAATGATGATGATTTGGAGTCTTTATTTAACTAAATTGAGATGAGTGGAATTTAATTAAATGACATGTAAATGAGGATTTGGGGGTTATCAAAGAAGGGTAATATTAAATAGTAATATTAAATGATGCATAAATGAGGATTTGGGGTTTCATTTAATTAAATCCAAGGTAAAGATGAATTTATTTAATTAATGTGAAATGAAGGTTTTATTTAATTAAATTCATGGTTAAGAAGAATTTAATTAGTCATTGCGAAATGGGGGTTATTATTTAATTAAATTGAGGTTGAGATAATTTAATTAAATAATTTAGATGAGTTGTAGGTTTTGATTTAATTAAATTGTGTTCAGATAATTAAATTAAATAACATGTATTGGAGAAATTATTTAATTAAATTCAGTTGGAACGAATTTAATTAAATGATGATTAATTAGGTATTGGGGTTTATCAAAGTGGTGTTTTAAATTAATTAAAAATAATAACAACATAATTGTGATTATTAATATTATTATTATTATATTAATTCCTATATTTAATTTGGGTTTATTTTTATTTTAGTTTGAGAGAGAGAAAGAACAAGAGTGAGGTGCATAAAACAGGGTGAGGCATGACCCCCCTCCCCTCATTCTTCCATGGTGAGGCGCACCACCACCTTTACCTATCCCCTCTCTGTGCATCGGATCATGATGGTTTCTTCACAAATCTTTTTCATCCCGGTGAGGCGAGTCTATCTACGTGTGTTTCATTATTTTCATCAGTTGTTCTGTCTCTCTGTCACCCGATCTTCATAAGCCAAAACCCTAGATCCGGGTTTGATTCATTTTCGTCCTTTCTTCTAGTTCTAGGTGGTGTGAAAGATGTCTCAGGGCCTGTTGGTTAGTATTTTGATAATCACCGTCGAAGGCATGGCGGTTCGGCTCAATTCAGTTCAATTCCGTCAAACCTGAGTAAGGCCATATACCCGATATTTGGTTCCACACCCCTTTAAATTATTTGTTTAAGTTTTTTTAGTGTTTTGGTTAATGTTTTGGGTGTGTGTTGGTCCCCACCACACTAATTATGGGTGTTGGTTAATGGTTTTTAGGTGCAACGATAAATTCCAAGTGCATGTGTGCTTTTTTTGAATGGTGTGTATGCGAGCAGGTCGTGGGTTGAGTTAGGAAGCTTTGACGTGAACAAATTCATTGAGATAGGATTGTAAAATTTTCATAATTACTAAAATACTGTTTTTTTTTATTTAAAACTTTTGATAAAGTTTAATTCAATGTTGGATTAAATTTTTTATTGGGGTAATGAGATAATTAATTATGAAATAATTATATTCTTTGAGGTTGTAAAATAGATAATTAATCAGGCAATTAATTATGAGTAATTAATTTGGATAAGTAGAGATAATTCATTATGAATTAATTAAGTGCTTTGAGATGATAATTAATCGAGGGATTAATTATGAGTAATTAATTTTTCTAAGTTACGGTAATTAATTGTGAATGAATTTTGTGTTTTTAGGTTTGTAATTGAAATAATTAATCAAGGGATTAATTATGAGATATAAAATTGGCTAAGTTGAGATAATTAATTGTGAATTAATTATGTGCTTTGAGAATTGTAATTGAGATAATTAATTGAGGGACTAATTATGAAATATTAAATTGGATAAGTTGAGATAATTAATTGTGAATTAATTATGTACTTTGAAAATTTTAATTGAGATAATTAATCGGGGGATTAATTGTGAGATATTAAATTGGATAAGTTGATATAATTAATTGTGAATTAATTTTGTGTTTTGAGATTTGTAATTGAGATAATTAATTAGGGGATTAATTATAAGATATAAAATTGGATAAGTTGAGATAATTAATTGTGAATTAATTATGTTCTTTGATAAATGTAATTGAGATAACTAATCGGGAGATTAATTGTGAGATATTAAATTGGCTAAGTTGAGATAATTAATTATGAATTAATTATGTGGTTTGAGAATTATAATTGATATAATTAATCAGGGGATTAATTATGAGATATTAAATTGGCTAATTTCATATAATTAATTATGAATTAATTTTGGGTTTTGAGATTTTTAATTGAGATAATTAATCAGGGATAATATATGAGATATAAAATTGGATAAGTTGAGATAATTCATTGTGAATTAATTATGTGCTTTGAGAATTGTAATTGAGATAATTAATCATGGGAATTGATTATGAGATATTAAATTGGATAAGTTGAGATAATTAATTGTGAATTAATTATTTTCTTTGAGAATTTTAATTGAGATAATTAATCAAGGGATTAATTATGAGATATAAAATTTGGGTATTTTGAGATAACTAATTGTGAATTAATTATGTGCCTTTGATATTATGATATAGATATTTAATTGTGGAATTGAATATGGAGAGTTGAGATTTATAATGAGATAATTAATTCTGGAAAATTAATTATGAGATATGGATTGTATTGTTGATTAATTAATTAATTAATTAATTAATGGGATTTGTGTACCTAGTTAATTGTTTACTTAACTAATGGATTTGAGTATGGACAATGAGATGAATTAGAGGCCCTTTCCTCATGTTTTTGAGTTGAATGTGAAGTCCATGCTAATGTTTTCATTAAAATACTTAAGATGTTTCGCCTTAAGTATAAATGTGAATATTCTTGCTTATATGTAATTAAAATGGTATAATGAAATTCATGAGAGGTTAAATGCTTCATGCATTATATGTTGTGAATGGTTAATCCTTGTATAAGTAGGGGATCCAAGTGACCATGAGAGCCCTTAGGGAGAAAGAATATGTTAGTTTTTTTGTTGATCCTCCAAAGACTGTGAGATCTCATGGAGTTGAGTTAGGGGATGGATGGTGTGTGCTACTCTTGGTGATGGATGTCTGTGTGTTACGTCCCGATCCATCCAACATCGTTTTCCAAAGGACTGTGAGATCCTTGGGTTGGAATACCATGTGATCTTCCATGTTTATTTCCAGGAGACTATGAGAGATCTTGGAGTTTGGACCAGGGGAATGACCATAAGAACTTCCCCTGATAATGAATGTTTGTGAATTATGTCTGGGTCCACCCAGAAATAGTATCCAGGGTATATGTACATTTGGTGTTGGTACGCGCTTGGTTCATATAGGAGGATGCTAAGCATATCTATCTATTTATATATATATATATATATATATATATATATTGTTACTATATATATATATATATACATACATAATTGACATGATCATACATACCAGTCGTGGGCTGAAGTAGGTATCAATGTCAGGTGTCCCTTAGAAACTAGGATGGGTTATTGGTTATTTATTCTATTCTGTTATTGCTTTGATATACTTGCATGCTATTTAATTTTATTGCATTGAATATATTGAAATAGACATTGGTGGTCTCATCCTAAAGAGATTTATATCTCACTCCCTATTCGGGATGCCATTGCACTGGGGTACCCGAGTAGACTCTACTTGTTTACAAGACCTTGGACATTACTTGTTACTATTTTCTTGTACCTTGGAGTTAGGATCAAAGAATTGAGCAGGAGCTCGGGATGCTCATGGAAAATTCCCTTGAAGCTTTGGGCCTTTTCATTTTTTTCTCTAATAATATGTAAAGTATATTGATTTGTTTACTACTTTCAGATATGTACCACCATGACTTGCATACATTGTATAAACTGGCGTTTCCATTTTCTTTATTGAGTTGATATTACAATTAACTTCCACTGCATTAGTTATTTCTTTACACTACATATGATATTTTCATCTATTTATATATTGTTATACTACTATGAAAACTCTGATATGAGGGTATAGTCTCCCCACTAACTATCCATACACCCTCACTACTAGTTGGCAGCCTCTGGTATACAGGGAGGCATGCTTGAGGGTATAGTCTCCCCACTAACTATTCATTGATGAACACGACGACGAACCAGTCTAGGTACTCACAAAAAAATAGAGTTCATGAGTCCCATGAACATGGGTGATGCATTCGTGACACCGAAGGGCATGACCACAAACTCTAAGTACCCATACCTGCACCTGAAAGCAGTCTTTGGGATGTCACCCTCCTTTACTATCAACTGGTGATACCTAGACCATAGATCAATCTTAGATAACCATCTGATAGGGAGCCATCAAAATCAGATGAGAACCAGGGTAAAAATCTATCCCAAACTCAACATCACGTCGAGGGGGTAGAGCCATAACCTCCTCATGGAAGACATCTAGGAACTCACAGACAATTCTCGTAACTTCTACCATCTATGTATCTATTGATCCCATTGATAGCTCAGCTAAAAAGGAAAGAACAGGCTCCACACGCCGACTGCCCTCCTAACAACTCTAATCTCCAATGAAAGATACACAATGTCTTCCAACATCTGAGAATGTGACTCTCCTATGAAAGTAGTCAATGACAGCATGCACAAAAAATGTCCACGGCCCCACTGGACTGGTGTTTCCCCTACATCAGTCTACATCCTTGAAAAACATCAAACAGGCTGGTCTGACCTCCAACTGGCATACTCAATACTAGGGGAATGAGAAGTATCTCTACATATAGTCTAATAGTATGGTCTAGACCGAGTTAAAAAAAGGATTGAGAGGCTCTTGAACCAAACAAGGCACATTAAAGATTACTAAACAGACTAATCGTTCATTGAATAACCTTTGTCCCCACTGAAACTGCTACCTCCGTGGAATGCAACTGCCTACGCCCAGCTCCTCTACCTCTCTATTGTCAACCGCCTCCCCGAAAACGCCCTATTCAAGGTCCCTAAGGAGAACCCTGAGTTCTCCCTCCCCTAGAATCGTCTACCCTCGGTGGAGTGGGAGCTCGCTGCTCCTACTGCTTGAAGGACTTGACTGGAAACTACTGTTGTTGAGGTGGGTGTTGTGTCTGCCCACCCCCACCATACGGTGCTCAAACTGGGCACTGATTTCAAAGATTTCCACGACCTCAATAGATAAATCACCTCATTCCTAGGACCATAAGGAAATGGTGAGGACCAGGAGATCGAAACTAGAATTATTGAGGCCTACTCCCCGCTGGCTGAAATCTGGAAGGCCCTGACGCAATAGACCTACTACTGACAACCCTTCCCTTTGACGAACTTGGATGGCTCCCCTCTCATGGCACACCTACCAGATTTTTCATCCTCTCTACTACTTAGAACTTCTTATGAACCTCTAAGTAAATTGGTAGAGTGAAATGAGTAACAACATACTAAAGAGAAGGTCGGAGTGCCTCCTATAAACGTCTTCCTCGGGACTCCTCATCTGGGAAGAGATCTGGTGTGAAGCATAGGAGATCCTTGAACGTAATCTCTAGTTACCTCACCAACATACTCCCATGTTGTAGGGAGAGTAGTTCCTACCTCTTCTTATCCTTCGTCATGGAAGAAAGGAATTCTGCCCAGAACTCCCTCTCAAATTTATCCCACAAAACCTCAGTTTCCTTTCTCTCCCTAAGGTAAAGCTTCCACCACTAATGTGTTTCTACCCTCATCTGGATCACTTCCAGAGGAACCCAGTACTCTGTCGGAGATTGGATAAAGTTGAAAGCGATCAACAGCTCCTCGATCCAACTCTTCGTCTCCATGTCTGACATGCTACCCTCGTACTTTCCTAGAGTTTGTTGCCATAAGGCATGAAGACTCTTCTGCCAGTGGTCATCCTCCTCTTCTCGATCGTCCCTCCACTGATCAATCGGGTCAACCATCCTCAACTGCTCGTACCACATGGGGGCGATGTCTGAGTGCCATATCTGAAAAGTAAACAAGGAATTCCTAAGCCCGAGTAGCATGGAAAATTTCTTTTAATTTTTTTAACTATTTATTTATTTTAAATTCCCAAAACAGTAAGGACACACAAGAACACAAGTCATTATGATGCATGTACCTTTCCTAAGGGTCTCTACCCTACAATCATTGTATCCTCTATTGTTCGTTTAGTAGGTCCAGAGTCCTTGCATCAGATCACAGGGGGCCCTAAAATCCCATGTCCTAGTGGTCTTCCCTGGCCTATCTCATGCACTAAGGTTTCCTAACACTGTTTTCCTACCATCCCATACAATCCTCACTGTTCATAACTACAAACTCCATCCTATCTCTCAAACTCCCAAATCCACTCCTTTGATACCATTTTTTCATGACCCTCCTTCTTCAATATGAGGGAAGGAACAATAAAATGTCAGACCCTACCTTCTTCAAGTGTAAGGAGAGATAATGACCCCTGAGTTTTTCCTTCAATAAGCACTAGAGTGGAGACTAGAACCAAGGGTATAAAATCTCACGTAATATTGAAGTCATTACCCTTTTTATAGAACAAGATCGGAAGATGAGACAGTAAATCCAAAGAAACTCCAAATACCAATGTAAAAGTAAATCCAAAACCTTTTCCCACATGCATGTTCAAAATTAAAGCTGATGTAAGGTAAAACAAAAATCCAAAGTAAAGTACCAAAAGAAAAGAGACTAAGAAATGAAGGTAATGAATCCTAATTCCCAAGCTAGTAAAGTTGAGCATAGTCCTCAAAGTCCTCCTGGAAACATGAAAATAGTTTTATATATGTAGGGTGAGTATACAAGTATACCCGATAGAAAAATATAAAGCCACCCATGCTCAAGTGAGGGAACATACTAATGTACCTATGAGAAATAAGTAGAACCTCAAAGCACCTACCAAGGAATACTAACCATCCCAAAATCACCAAGGCACACTCTCCAAATAATGCTAGTCAAGTAAAGTAATAGTATAATCACATTGATATTTGGGTACCCCATACCACTTTCCCACTAGTTAGATGCTCATTTCTAATGGCTAACGTCTTGATGCTACCACTCTTCCCATATTCAGTCCCACTACCAAAACCCACACACACACACATGGGCCTCAAACCACACACAATCCCTCCCATATACACCTAGGCTATAACAACCACACCTCTCACTTGAAGAGACCTAGACCTCATCCCAAAGACACTTGGGAAAATGAACCTTGACTACAAACACCTAGTCCTCTCATCCAAAAAAACCCTTGCCCAAATAATCTTAGACTATGGTAAGCCTCAAGACACTATAGTCTGCACGGATATGCCCGAGTGGCAAGATCCTGAAGAGGGTGTGAGGAACAAAGTCAGTAACTATCCACCCATCCTCCCACCAGGATGTTGGGAAAGACACCCTACCCCATAAAATAGATGTTTTTGGCACATAGTGCTCAATGTTAGGTCCACAAGGCTGAATACCCTAAGAGGGGGGGTGAATCAGGGTAAGACTAATTTAAAATTAAAGCTCATTCTGATCTTGTTTCGCTATTAAGAAAAACACTCTTCTCTCTCTTTCCTGTTGCACAATATAAACAGAAAGTAAAGCAAGCACAGGACACAACAATTTTTACTTGGTTCACCACTAAGGGCTACGTCCAAGGAGCATACGCCGATAGGTTGTCGGTCGTACCAAATTCCACTAAACTTCACTAGCTATGGATTACAAGGTTCGGGCACAGTCACTTTGTCCCATGCTCACTGCCTTTACAAGGTTTAGGGTCAGCTCACTGCTTTCCCAAGGGTCACTCCCTGTTTATCTCTCTCTGGCTCACTGTCGATGGAGAGGATCACCTTCTTCCTCTTCCTTTGCTCACTACTTTGGAAAGGATCCACTCACAGTTTATAGACCTGTAGGTCTCTTCATTTTCATGAAAGAATTCATCTTCCTCTGTATGTAGATGCTCTGTTGAAGTCCAACTTTCACCCATATATGAATCTCACTTTTCCCCGAAGGTATTGGGAAAACGTCCTGCTTCCACGTAGCCTAGAAACACTGTCATGAATCAACCTTACTTGGCGCGCAAGTCAAACCCGGCGCGCAAGTATCGGCGCGCAAGTCTCAACTGGCGTGCAAGTCCACCTCAGATACTTGCGTGACACAAACTTCTCCAACTCCAAACTTGCACGATGCACTTCCCTTTACACCCAAAACAATATTGGCGTGCAACAAACAACAATCTCCCTTATTCGACTCTAGCGCGCAAGTCCCACCCGCACGACACACCACCACTTGCGTGACCACCACACCTGCGCGACGGGAGCTCTGATTTTTCAAAGTGTTGAACTCTGTTGAAAATTAGGAGGGGTGGTCTAGTATTTATAGGCATTTTTAACACCCTGCACGACGGCACGCAAGTCTACCCTCAACGTACAAGTCTCGGCACGCAGGTCTCTTCCCCTGCAAGTCACTTGCGTGACCAAACCAATACCTGTGTGACCCTCTTTCCTTTGCCATATTTTGATCTTCTGATCTTGAAAAACCACAGGCACGCAAGTTTCTTCAACTTCAAGTCAACGGTTCATAGGTATCTTTTCCAAAACCACTTTTCTCCATTTGTCAATTTTCAGGCCCAAAATTTTGGCGAACACTGGAAAACGGCGCCACCTTGTATTTTCTCTTTTCGTACCACCTCCAGATCAGCCATTCCTTTATCAACATTCTTGAATCAAACATGGATCGTTGAACACAGCTCTTGAACTCGACATTCCACCATGAAATCCCCTTTGTCAACAAAATTTTATGTCATGGTTTCCTTTGTCAACAATCACAACACAGATGTCCACTTTGTCAACAAACACAATCACCTCAAAAATGATTTGATGATACCATGAGGGATTTTTTCCCAACACTCAACAAGTGTGGGGTGAATATAGAAATCACAAGGGACTACAATATGTATATATATATATATATAAGAAAATGATCAGCCCAACCTATGGGTTTCCAAACAACAACCAACCCACACCAACCACCTTTTCTAACAACCCAAAATGCACAACCAACCACAAAAAAACATGATCCTAACCCCTATTTATTTTACAAACTACCATTTATTAAGTAAGGGGGTTCAATGTAATATATTCCAACACTAACGGGAAAATACCAACCACATCTATACCAAAACAACAAGAAAAAACAAACTACATTCCCACTGCACCACAATCATTATTCAAAATTATATCACGCAATCCTTCTCTCACAACCCAGCCCCGCAACCCCACTGCCCAAAAAATTCCCCAATGTAGTCCCACAACATAATGATTCATTAACCATACCGTAGTCCCACTGCCCGACATCGATTCATGAACACAACACAAAAAAAGAGAGTTCAGCTTCTTACAAGTTCACCCATTCCACAATCAATCAATCTCTCGGACTGAGATTACACATACCCCCTATACTCTCATACCACACCCTTCTCACAGAACCAACTCCTTTTCCCAACCTTGTGCCTACAACCATGCTCCCAACAGAAGCACCACACAACTCTCACAAGGTTACCAAAACTCAATAGAACACAGCACCCAGCCACACCTATCAATAATACATGTATACATTCAGATTTAAATCCATAGGGGTTATTTAATTCCACTAGATTATAACTAGACTGATCATGAAATATAATTGATCCTGGGGAATTCATTTATATAACCAATTATATGTGATTAAGAAGATTTAATGATTCAATCATTCTTTAAACTTCTCAACAAAATAGAACATCACTTGTGTGCAAACAAAGGCCACCAACAGTCATGATTTTTAGAAGGAATAAATCCACGACAACTATAATAGAATCAAAGATAAAAATTAAAATAGGTGATCAACATCAAAAAAATCTATGCTCGTTATATTATTTACCTGTGTTATCTTTTCATCAAATCCAATTTCTTATCCAATTATTTTTTTAATAAAGTTCTCATTCGTTCCTCACAAGGATTCATTAGAATACCCGCCCCACATGATGCATAATTAAAGAGAATAAAATGAAATCCCTACTCGGATGACCAAAGGATCAAAGTTCCTCCTTGAGCCAAGAATAGGGGATCGCACGAGCAGTACTAGAAAGATCTTAAAGAAAACTAAGTAGGAGAGGCTCTAGTACAGGTGCACGACTTGTCTGAGGAGAAAGGCTCTAGGCACACCACGAGAAATGAAAAGGAAGAAGGAAAGAATATATCTTGGTTTATGAAAGGGTGAGATCCTAAAAATCCGAGATAAAATTTCAAAGTACTTGAA
Organism: Viscum album; assembly: GCA_963277665.1. Lineage (NCBI taxonomy): Eukaryota > Viridiplantae > Streptophyta > Magnoliopsida > Santalales > Viscaceae > Viscum > Viscum album. The sequence continues at coordinate 1,477,047,042 of OY728161.1, forward strand.
AATCATATCGTGGTTTTACCATGCAGCTCAGCAGTTACAAGACTGGTGGGATGTTACGAGATATGGGGAAATTAATAATTCCCTTAGAAAATGGTGGATACAGACCAGTAAACAACTTTGAGTTGATAAGTTACCATTTCATGGAGATAAACATGTAACATGGGAGAAAGTGGGAAAATAGGGGAAAACTGGAAATGGGTTACTGATGGGTGAGTTACCAATGATGATCCACTGACGGGTGAGCTACCGACGCGACGACCTACCAACGCTGATGCCCCTAACTCACTGACACCTTGACCTACCAAAAACTTGACCTACTGACACTGATTCCTTTGACTCACCAATACTGATTCCATTAATCTACCGATGTCGACGCCTTTGAATCACCGATGTTGATTCCCCTTGACTCACTGATGCCGACACACTAACATGCTAACGTACTGACATACCGACACACTGACATATCGACCCAAAAACTAAAATTTTGGGAAAACTCTTGAAATGAGCCATAATTGCCTCCCATAACACCCTAAACACTGTATTTTCACAAAGGAAGGGTCCTGGGGAAATCCATGTTATTACATTGTTACTATTTTCTTGTAGCTAGGAGTTAGGATCAAAGGACTGAGCAGGATCTTGGGATGCTCATAGAGATCACCCTTGGGTCTTTGGGCCTTTTCATTTTGTTTCTATACTGAGATGTAAAGTATGATAATTTTTTTACTACTTTCAGATATGTACCACCATGACATGCATACATTTTATAAACTAGAATTTCCATTTTATTTATTGAGTTGATATTAAAATTGACTTCTACTGTATTAGTTATTTCTTTATACTACTTCCATTGTAGTTATCTATTTATATATTGTTATACTCCTATGAAAACTATAATATGAGGGTATAGTCTCCCCACTAACTATCCTTACACCATCTCTATTAGTCAGTAGCCTCTAGCATATGGGGAGTCGCGTTTGAGGTCATGTGATGACCAGTCCGGCTACCGGTTTAATGGTAAGCCAGGTCGGGATGTTACACATGAAATGAAATGGGTGTCATAAACATGTAATCATGTCTTAATCTATGGAAAAGATGAGTTTCATAATAATTTCATCAAATCCTAACCCATGACAATAAGTGTGATTCATAATAATAAAACTCATTGAAGAGAAACAGGTTTCATAAACATCATTTCATCAAAACATAAAAAATTTAGAGAAAGAATATGAATGCAACCTTTGGATCATTTTCCCAAAAAGTCATGAGTAGTATCAATAGATGTCATCTTAGATGGAAAATAATTTTGAAAGGTCCTTTAAAACAATTTCTTGAGTAAAATATAACTTCTTCTTTGGAAAAGTATTTTTAAAACACAAAACCTACTGGAAACCATTTTCTTAAAAATAAACATGAATATTTATAAATAAACCTTGAAAAAAAATTGAAATACATTTTACTTCAAAACCATTTTCCTTGAAAACAACTTTAAAACAAGGAATTTCCAGAATATGAGGAAAAAATATTCTTTAAAAAACCAAAATAACTTTTTAATCTTGTAAAGGAAGTTTTAAGGGAATGTCAGTGATGACTATGGGTAAATCTGTACATGTCAAATATACCTTTTTCACCACAAAAATCTTAGAAAGTGCCTTGAACAAAAAATAAAAAGAAGATTACTTTTTTAAAAACACCTTTTGTTTAAAATTAAAAACATGGGTAAAAATGTATTTTAAATATAATAGGATAATAATAAAATTCTTTTTTGAAACCTTTTATAAAACATGGTTTTGAAAGAACACATATTTTCGACCTAAGAGAGAGGTAAAGTCGGAATTTCTTAAAAAACCATTTCTTATTCATTTTATGTACCAAAGAGTGGAAAATGGTACTGATATATGATGATATCATGAATAAATAGAGTATAAGTAAATTCATGAGAGTTCTTGAGATATGGATCATATGATTTGATCAATGGAAGCATAATCATAAAAAATCTCGATAAACAAAAAGATTGTAGCAATAAATAGTTACCATGTTGCTAACAATGAATCATAATATAATAAAAATAATAAAATTAAATAAATATTACATATCATTAAAATAATTAAGTTAATTATATAACATGTCAAAGTAAATATATACACCTCATATAAAAATGCAAGTGCTTGACACGGCATGTGTCTCAAAGGAGGCAATTTGAGATAAAAATTACTTTATCAATTTGGTAAATTTTAAAACACAAACCCCATGAAATAAAGATCATAAAATAGATATGTAAATACCCATAAATTTACATATAATATGCATAAAATACATTCAATTTTAGTATATACACCACACAAAATAAGTTAGTGGTAAGTAAGATATGTATCTCACAGAAATAAAAAGTGAGATGAAATCCCTAACCTTATGTCTTGAATCTAATTGTAGTCATACAAAAAACCTATATAATAAATATAAATTTATTATACATTTAACACATATCCTTATTATTATATATAATACCATAAATTATTTTATTATTACTTTATATTACCATCTTTTTAACAATTCTATGTTAAGGGTTCACTTTGGGTAATATTCGCTTTGTCTTTCGCTTGTGTCATAATTTGTTATATCATTGGTCCTTATACATATATCATGATTTCCATAATGTAAACCCTTATATAAATATAATTTATATTCAATATATTTCTATTATAATAATCTATATAATATATAAGTAATAAATGGAATACACCATTCATGGAGATGGTATGCTGTATATACGCATGAACGCGGTTTCCGTTTTATTGTCATATTGAAAGAAAGAAAGAAAATAGAATATATGTATATATGTATATATGTATATAATATCATTAATTTTTAATTATTATATCATATATATTATATAATTTAACTAAACACATCCTTAATACATTTCATGTAGTGTGTGAATGAATCACATCGCTTTGAGGAGGCGGTAGTCCACACTTCCTCAAATGAAATTATCTTATTTACACGAAATGGAAAGTATAAAGATATGTGTTATAAAAGAATTAAATAAGATTAAATACATAATATATATTATATATATCATATATAAACATTGTTTCCATAATAAAAATCCAACCATGAAAGGTGATAAAGGAAAAAACAAACAATCATACTTTCATGAGGCAGTAGCTCGTCATACACATAAACAGTGTGTTTGTTACCCATTAGATAGAATTGTGTGTAAGTGTAGGTATAAACCATATAATAAAAACATATTAGTATATTGAGGACAGTTTTATTGTTTTATATTCATGTAATAAGGATATTTTATGGGGTGTATAATGGAAATAAAACTAAAGAGCGTGAAGAAAGATGTTACCTCTTCTTTGGGTAACTCCTTTTGGTTTGCAACAGAGGGAATCCTTGGATAGATTTATCCCCAAGGGGATGATTATAGGATGAGGGGAGGAATTTTGAGGATCTATTTTGGCATATATTGTTCATACCAAAGTATCTTGAGAGGTGTGAAGAAGTGGGAGAGGTGGCGGCCTTTTATAGGGAAGGGAAAGGACTCACTTAGTTTTTTTGGAATTAGGTCAGGTTTACCAACATTTGTACCTAACAAAAGTCATCCAAAACCAACTAAACTCGATAATTGAAGTTTAATGGGTGAATTATTTCCATAAAATGTGGTTTTTAAAAGTTTATATGTCATTTTTTTTCCTTAATTTTAAGGTTTATTCCCTTATTAAGCTTAATTTAACTTTAATCATTGTAATTGATTTTAATTACTTTCACTAATATTCTTGGTCAAAAACTATGTTTACCTTATTAGAGCTTATAAATTATAATTATTAAAAATATTTAATCCATTATTCAAAATTCCAATAACACAAGTGGAATAAATTGATTTAAATTTAATTATGTGGATGGGACGATAATGCAGGTTTTCAAAGTAAAAACGTTCAAAAGTTTGCTATGTTTTTATACCTAATATCAAAGTGAAATTGGTTTCAATTACCAAAATTGTATTAATTGATAAAAATATTATCTAATTATACTTTTAAGCCAATTTAAAATTTAATTTATCCTTATAAATAAATTAGATGAAAAATCAGTTTTGAATAAAAATTCAGTTTTTTCATTATTCATTAGAAAATGAAACTTCACAGAAAAAAAAATCCATGTTAAGATAATTTTTATGTTTCTATTTCAAATAAGGAGTTTATTGTGAAATATTATATTTATAAAAGTACCAAAAATGGGATTTAAAATAGGTTCTCCATTAAAAAGTGATAAAAGTTCCTTTATAAAAATATTAATTTTCATGTGAAATATTGGGTTTGTTCTTATCTTAAACTTATCAAATATATTTAATTAATATAAAAAATATTTTATTGAATTTATAATATATAAATTTAATTAATATTATTCAATAATAGTAACTAATTTTATTTATTAGGATAAAACGCCTTTGTGAGCATAGAAATAGCCTTTTACAAAATTATTCTATTTATATTGAATAGAAATCTATATTCATTTATAATTAATAGGAAAAAATGATGTAAACTATGTATTTTTATAATTTTGTTAATCATGTTCATAAATACAAATTTAATGGCTATGTTATAACTATCTCTTTTAAATAATTATAACAATAAAATGATGTTTTGTAGAAACTCAGTGTTGCGTGTAAGGTACGCCAAAACGATTTTGCATATAACGCACAACAAGTTGGTGTTGTGTGTAGCACAAGACAAGTTGGTGTTATGTGTAGTGAAATAAAAGTTGGTGTTGCATGTAGTGCATGATTATCATGGGGTTTCATATAACATAATCTAGTCTTTGTGCTTTAATATATATAAAATTATTTTCAGTGTTGCATGAAATGTAGAATATTAAAAAGACTACATTAATTTGAAAAATATATATTTCACAAAATCCTGGGTGTTATAATGGGATATATTTGGACCCTTCATAGATAGAAGTAATTGAAGGGTGGTCACAACCAATATATGTGATAGATATCTATAATTTCCTTAGATTATTTGGGTATTATCATCGATTTGTGAGAAATTTCTTGTGATTATCAAAACCTCTAACCAAACTAACTAAAAAGGGAGTCAAGTTTTAATAGAATAATGAATGTTAAGAGAGCTTCAAGGAGTTAAAAATGAGGATTTGAATTGCACATTTAATCATAATACCCACAAGTGGAGAACTTTTCTTGGTATTTAGTAATTCTTTGAAGAAGTGTTTGGGCTATGTGTTAATGAAAAATGACAAAGTGATATCCTATACTTCAAGGTAGTTGAAAGTTCATGAATAGAACTCCCTAATGCATGATTTTTAGTTAGCTACAATGATATTCTCTTTGAAAATATAGTGGAATTATCTCTTTGGGGAGAAGTGTGAAATATTTATGGATCACAAATCCTAAAGTATATATTCATAAAGAAAGAGATGAATATGCACCAATGATTATGGTTAGAGCTAATCAGGGACTCTGAATTCTCAATTCACTACCATCCTGGTAAATATAATAAAGTGGGATATTCTATAGGTAGAAAGGATCCAACAATTTTATCATGTATTAGATTTGTAAAGGCTTAGATCTTATTATATTTGTAAACTATAGACAATGGAATAATCAAGGAATGAACACCATTAATCCTTTCACTAATTATTACTCAAATATCCCTTCTGAAGAGGTTAAAGGATGCTCAAATAGAGGAAATAGTAATTTAGAAGAAAATAGAAACTATAAGAAAATGGAAATCCTCAAAGTTCAATGTTAATGAAGAAGTAGTTGTGGTATTTGGGTCAAGACTATGTGTACCATCAAATCTGGAGTTAAAGGATGAGTTGTTGGATGATGCACATAGATCAACCTTCTCCATCCACCCAGAAGGCACAAAATATGCATCGAGATATCTGAGAGAACTATTGGTGGGAAAATATGAAGAAAGGAATCACATATTATACATCAAGATGTCTTTTATTTAATAAAGTGAAAATAAAAATAAAAAAATCCGAGGGGATGATGAAATGATTACCCATACCTACATGGAAATGGGAAAACATCATCGTGGACTTTTTCATTGGTATTACAAAAAAAAAGAGGAAATAATGTTATATTGGTTGTGGTGGATCATCTTACAAAGACTTCATAGTTCATTACAATTCGAGATGAATTATCACTTGATCAACTTGTAAGTATATGCATTAGAGAAGTGGTGAGACTGCATGGAACACCACTGTCAATTATATCTGATCGAGATCCAAGATTTACCTCTATATTATGAAAGAGTCTCCAACATGCTATAAATACTGAGTTGAACTTCAAAACAAATTATTACCCTCAAACTGATTTCTAATTAGAGTAGACTATCCAGGCACTTGAAAACATGTTGAGATCATGCTCAATTGAATTCTAAGGAGGATGGGATTAACATCTTCCTCTCGTCGATTTCTTGTACAATAAAAGTTTCTACTCAAGAAACTAAATGGATTCCTATAAATCCCTTTATGGGAAAAGGTTAAATATTTTGGGATGATTTTGGTGAATGAAAATGGCTAGGTCCTAAAATGGTTGAGGAAATGGTTTAAAATGTTAATACTATTCAACAGCACATCAAGGCCGCTCAGATTCAAAAAAAAGAGCTATGATGATTGTAACATCCTAGGTAATTACAGAATAAGACCTTTTCATATATATTAATATTTATGAATAATATATTAATTTTATGTTAAAGGGGACACTTTTTCTAATATTGTACATGACATGCAACAATGGGTTTCTCTAAAATCTTATGTTGCACACAAGACTATATTATACCGAAGAATAATACATTATTAATATTATTATTTAAATGGTAGTTAACACCTAACCATTTTATTAGTAGGAATGAATATAACTAACTATATTATGATTAAAAATGTTTGTTAATTTTTTTTACATTAATCAAATAAATTTTAGAGGCTTAAAATGAGAATAAATCCAATTTTAAGCATAAAATACTCTAATATTTTTAAAATGTAGTTTTACCGCCTTTTGATGGCCTTTTTAAATCTAATTTTTATCACTTTTATATATTTTATTTGTCAAAATAAACTTCTTATTTATAATTGTGACATCAAAATTTACTTCGGTTGAAATTTTGGTATTTTTCTGATAAAATTCATATTTTAATGAATATTAAAAAAACAACATGTTAATTCAAACCTACCTTTTTGTCTAATTTATTTGTATTGTTAGATTATCATTTGAATTGGTTTTAAAGTATATTTGGATTATGTTTTTATAATTTAATCCAATTTTTGTTATTGTAAGTAATTTCACCTGGAAATTTGATATAAACACATGTCAATATTTTGATGGTTTTTAATTTTTAAAAAACTATTTTTCTTATTCCGGCGATGGGATTAATTTTAAATTTAATTTTTCCACTTATGTGAATTGAATTTTTCAAAAACTAACATAAATGGTTGTAATAAGTATGAAAAAAATTGGTTTAATAGGATCAAAATAATTTTTGGTGAATAATAACTTTAGTATTTTATTTAACACAGTTAAAGGGTAAATCTGGTAAATAAGGGTAAAAATAATATTATAATAATATAAAACTTTCCTAACACTTGTACTAATATTATTTTATGAGTTATTTATAACCAATACAGCCCTTGGGATGTAAATTTGTCCTTTGGGATCCACTTGGGTGTGATAATGAAATTTATAACATTTAATTTAAAGTAAAGGGAAATATATCATAAACATGACTCTTATTACAAAAAAAAATTAATATTGGGTTATATAAATCATAAATTAGACAATAAATATTAATTTTAAATATAAATATATTATTTACATCAGGTTATTTTATTTATAATTTTTAGGCATTAGATAATTAATTTTAATTATGAAACAATGATGATGTGGTGATTGCTTTATTAAAGAAAGAATTAAATAAATGATATTAATAATATTAAAAAAAATATAATTTTAACTATTTTATGTCAACCAAAAAAAATTTGAATCACTATGACATGTTAGTATTGGGTTTTTTTAAAGTAATCAAGTTGTTATGAGTTTTTAAAAAAGTCATGTAATGAATAGTATCAAAATTGACATAATTCATATTTTAAAATATAAAATATTTAATTAAATGATATAAAATTTATAAAATTCAAGATTCAACCAAAAAGTTTAAATAACTCTAAAAATTTCATCAATGACTTATATTGGACTTTTAGCATGATTCAGTAATTATTTTAACTCTAAAAGTGTAAATTACTTGATAAAACAATAAGAGTTAAAAGTAGTTAAAACAAAAATATAAGGATTAAAAAATATCTAAAACACGTATAATTATTATTTTATGATTATATTTTGATTTATAATCATCCTATATTATAACTAAATGATTTTGAACCCATTTAGAATCGAAATTTAATTTATATTAATTTAATACTTTTAATAATTCCAAGGGTGCCCCTCCCCACTCCTATAAAAAGGCACTCATTTCTCTCTATTACTCACACTTAAAAAACCTTTTTTTGGACAATATATTTCAAAAACTATTCCTATAATCCATATACACATTCTTGAGACCTTATTTTAGGAATAACTCCCTCCTTGGATGTGTTAAAGTGTTCTTCAAAGGTGATCAACTAAAGAAGAGGTATCGTTTTCATTAAGTATTTATATTTTATTTCTTATTCCACTTCTTTAAAATATTCTTTAACCATGATGAAATAATAAATACAGTATCCTCAATATATTGAGATTTTATTATGTTAATATCATAACCTAAATCCATATCCACTTTCATTAAATGGGAATGTAATTAATCATTCATGCATACGTGTGAACTATCACCTCCACGAACCGATCTAATTCGTCTTCCATAACCATATCTAATGACTAGTTATAATAATGTAATTAATGTTAATATGTGATATTCATGACATATTAATTATTATAAGATATAATAAATCAATTACATTCATACTTATGTGCACATAAAAATGATAATGTCGTTTGTGTGTGCGTGTGAATTATCACCTCCACGAAGCGATGTGACTCGTTTTTATTTTTTTATATCACTTGTATGATATATATAAGTATATTTAAAATATTAATATGATATTAATGATTTTATGATAATTATTAAAAGATAAAATAATACTTACATTCTTTCCATAATGATCAATAAAATATGGAAAACGTTACTCATGCGTACGTACAACTTACCGTCTCCATGATTATAACATTGTTATTTTTTCATAATCATAAATCATGGTTATATTTAAGGGTATAATTCATGTATAAACATGATAAAAATTTCATGAATATTATTCTGTAGATGATGGACTTATGACCACATGGACTGGTGACATCAAACGATGTTCATTTTCGAGTCAAGTACCGAATATCGACAAAACATCTGATATGAACTTAAGGAATTATGTAATTTTTATAACATGGTAATAAGTGATATAAAAGAAATAATAAACTTGAAAAGGGTTCTCAATAATTTATAAATTAACATAATTTTATTATTTAGGAAGAACAAAGTAAATACATGATGAATCAAACTTAAGGTAAGGGACTTCGTCTCAATCCCCTTTCGTTGTGTCATATTTTGATAATATACACCTCCTTCTTTTATATAGTGTATAATCAACCCTTTGACTTTTAATTTAATTTAAAAAATTTTAAAAAGTAATATTTTTATGACTTCAATACGAATTGTTTTACTTTTATTATAAAATGAAAAAAGGATTTTTTTTTAACACATACGATGATGACGACTTCTTCGCTGCCATAACCGTTATTTGACCTTTGGATTCATCTATAAGCATTAATGTTTTTAATAGGAAATGAAATCACTTATTCCATTTTTGGATTTTTTTGTATTTAAAATGGTTTTGAAAGTATATTGACTATTTCAATATCTTGAAATGATTTATTGTGATTTCAAATGAAATTTTAATGAGTGAAATGTTGATAGTTGCAATATTTTATGTGTTATGATTACATAATGGTACTTAGACATTTGACAGGTGGTTACGTGATAAACAAAAGATGGGTGGTTACGTGATAAACCAAATATGAGTTGTTCTGTGATAATCCAAATATGGGTGGTTATGTTATAACCTTAAATTCATTGGGTATGGAAGTCGGTTGTATGGCTATTCCATTTGTAAGAGTGATATGTGTGGAAGTCAACCCTATGGTTATTCCATTTAAGAATGATTATATCCCAAGATACCTTTATATATTATATGTGATTTCTATGGGTTTTATGATAATCATTTGGTTATGTAAAGGGTAATAAATGAGCTTATTTCAGTGAAGAGTATTTACTACTTCATAAAGCTAAAAATTATTACTTTATGATAAAGTATTCTTGGTTTACATGTTTTCTCAAGGATAATAGTTTTTCTTATTTGTGTATCCATTACTAATATTTTTATGCTCATAAAAAGTTTGAAATTCTTTTCATAGGATTTAATGGTGAATAGATTCAAGGATGGGATCAAGGAAAAGTTGTGACGTTTAAACATGAAACAAAACAATGTTTCTTTTTAAAAGTTTTTGTTTAATGAAAAAATGGATAGTTAGTAAAAGTGTCTATGTTGTGATATTTAATTTTTTATGTAATAGTTATGGCCAAATTCTCTAAAAATCTAAACCTGAAAATATCCTTAATGTGAATGAAGGTAAAATTATTGACTTAAGTCATGTTTTAAGTCATTTTTAAGGCTGGGGCCTTATAGTTGGTATCAGAGGATGGTTTAGATAAATTTAGAGGTTAGGGTCATATTTAAGCATATGATACAAGTTATATATAACCAAAATGGTTTGAATAATATAAATAATCATAGTTATTTTAGATAAATTGAATGAGTTTGAGATAAATTAATAAGGATATCATAGTGTTTATCTTCCTTAGAAGTCAATATATGAATATTTTATTGATATACTCACACTAACCTTTTTAGTTTTAGTAAATGGTTGGATCTAGCAGGCACCAAGGTAATAATGGATGTGAAAAAAAATGTGATGGTTCCCTGAATAATAAATTGAATGAAATGGGATTTGTGATGAGAACTCTTGTGGTTATTCTAAACCAATAATCAGGAGTCATGACTAACCACTTGAATCTTGGTGATCTTTCTAATGGATCATTTATGAGAGAAATGAAACCATGTGGAAGTTTATGTAATGATCATAAAGGTAAGTATATTCAATGACATATTTGTCAAGTATTTGAAAAGAAACACCTAGGAAAATGTTTTAAAGGGATGGTAAGATGTTATAGATATGGTAATGAAGGTCATAAAGAAATTACCTACCAAGGAAAAAAAGGAAGCATTCAGTTGACTCTAGGAAAGGGAAATAAGTTCTTTCTAAGTTATCAATTTAATGTTTTAAATGTGGGGAGTATGGTAATTATGAAAATAAATGTCTTAAAAAGAAGTTTTTTGAATGGTATTAGGAGTACCATACAAATATATGTTTAGAAATACCTAATTACATTCCAATTTAAGATGAAGAAACTAAAAATGACCTATAAAAGGTATGGATTATTTCTTGTCTCATGTTTTTACATTATTAAATCTTAGGATATGATTCATGTTCTTTATTATATGAAATAAGTATTAAGGAATAATATTCAAAATCATGGATAAAGGATCATGAAGAACACTGAATGATTAAAATGTCTGCATATAAAGGATTTGAGATTCACAATAGACTGTAGGATAATGAAATATTTAAAATTATTAATGATCTTTAGATGATGGGATTACTTTGGAATACTTTTTTCTAGTATGTGTAACCCTTAGTTTTGTTATTTTAAAATGTTATTTGAGGAATAATTTTCTTTTATTTTATGAAAACAATTATAAAAAACCTTTGGGGTTTATATGATCCTTTATTTTGAGGTAATTATAGGATATTATATTTTGGGATGCAAAATGAAAGTTATGAGATAAAATATGAATTTAAAATATGTTGTGAATATTTTTTTGAAGATTTTATCTCATTTTGGGAATGTTATAATAATTATATAGTTTTAGAAAAAAAGTACAACATGAAGACTGTGTGACAACATGTCACGTCGGACAAAGTTGTGGGAATCGAACCCACAACCGAAGTGCGACAGAGCTTTATCACCTACCACTAGCCTACGTAAAGTCACTGGTTAGTATGAATTCATTATTTTTAGTTAAAAATTTTGATATATTAATAATAAGTTGATTTTGAATAGAAAACCTTGGGATTAGGAAATGATTTAGTGATTATGTGATAAATATTATTTTGGAAAACATTCACTATTTTTGGGAACTTTATATGATTAAGGTAAATACTATGGTATTTTAATTGAGGAGTAATGGTTTAGCTATATTTGGGAAGAATATATGATTTTAATTGTTGAGTTATGGTGATTTAGGTTATTTATGGAAATTATTTACCTATCATGGAGAATATGTGATTAAGTTAATTACTTTTTGGTATAAGACATTAAGAGTGGTTGATTTTACTTGGAGTTAAATGTTAGAACTTATCTTAGAAGATTATTTGATTCAATACTTTTGATTTTTGGGATTGAATATCAGTTATAATATTTTTTAGGTATTTTAAGGGTAGTTATTTGTTGAATGGTATATGTTGAACTTTGGTTATTACTATTGAATTTTGGAGATTAAAAGTAGTTTTTCTTCATAAAATAGTTTATTATTTTTGGGAATTAACTTATCTTGTACTGACCATTTTGGATTGGGTTCATGTATAAAGAGAGTATAAATATATAGTTCATATTTTTTGGATTATATTGTTATCTAAAATTTGATTCTAGTGCCTCAGGTGTCACAAAGTTATCTTGAATACTCACTGTTTAGAGAAAAGATGAGATTGTGGTGGAAAGTGATTAAAGGATGAAACACTACTTGTAAAGTAAGTATATTTCCTTATGATCTTAGTCCAGGTAGTAATATAATTATTCAACTCTATAAAAAGGATCTTGAAGAAAAAATGTTATACACTTACTTTTATCAATAGACTTTTACCCATTACATATTTATGGTATTGTGACGGTTAACTTTCTATAATCAAATTCTATATCACTCATTATTAGACTATGAGAGTTAGTTTTTCTTCCATATATATGTTTTCTTACATGGAACCTCATGTGAACATTGTAATTAACTTTCTTACTTTTAATGTGGATGTTTTATTGACTCTTTTTTCGATGTGGGATTTCAATGAAGTTACCGAGCCCGATTTTAAAATTGTGAGGATGCAATTTTTAAAAGGGGGAAGGATGTAACATCCTAGGTAATTACAGAATAATAAATTTTCATATCTATTAATATTTATAAATAAGATATTAATTTTATATTAAATTTTATTCTTTTTCCTATAGCATACCTGACACACAATAACGGGTTTCTTTGAAATCTTATGTTGCATACAAGACTGAGTTATACTGAAAAATAATACATTATTAGTATTATTATTTTAAATGGTAGTTAACACATAACCATTGTATTGGCAGGAATGAACATAACTAACTATATTATGTTTAGACATGTTTTTTAAATGTTTTTACAATCATCAAATAAATTTTAGAAGCTTAAAATGAGAATAAATCCAATTTTATGCATAAAATACTCTAATATTTTTAAAAGGTAGTTTTACAGCCTTTTGATGGAGAACCCTTTTTAAATATAATTTTTTCCACTTTTATATGTTCTATTTGACAAAATAAACTTCTTATTTTGAATTGGGACTTAAAAATTTACTTTGGTTGAAATTTTGGTATTTTTATGATAAAATTCATATTTTAATGAATAATGACAAATACAACATTTTAATTCAAAATTGTGTTTTCGTCTAATTTATTTATATTGTTATATTATCATTTGAATTGCTTTTAAAGTATATTTAGATTATTTTTTTATAATTTAATCCAATTTTTTCCATTTTATTTGATTTTACATTGAAATTTGATATAAAAACATGTCAATCTTTTAATGGTTTTTACTTTTTTTTAAACCCGTTTTCTCATTTCGACAACGAGATTAATTTTAAATTTAATTTTTCCACTTATGTGAATAGAATTTTTAAAAAACTAACATACATGGTTGTAATTAATATGAAATTTTTGGTTTAATAGGATCAAAATAATTTTTGGTGAATAGTAACTTTAGCATTTTATTTACCACGGTTAAAGGGTAAATCAAGTAAATAAGGGTAAAAATAATATTATAATAATATAAAACTACCCTAAAACTTGTCTTAATCTTATTTTATGAGTAATGGATGACCAAGACAGCCCTTGGGAAGAAAATTTGTCCTTTGGGAGCCACTTGAGTGTGATAATGAAATTTATAATATTTAATTTAAAGTAAAGGAAAATATATCATGAACATGACTCTTATTAATAAAAAAATTTAATATGGGGTTATATAAGTGATATATTTGACTATAAATAGTCATTATAAATCTAAAAAAATTATCTACATCATGATATTTTATTTATAATATTTATACATTATATAATAAAAATTAATTATGACACAATGACAATGTAAAGATTGCTTTATTAAAGAAAGAATCAAATAAATGATATTAATAATATTAAAATAAATATAATTTGAACTATTTTATGTCATTAAAGAATTTTTTGGATGACTATGACATATTTGGATAGAGTTAATATATTATTTTTAAAGTAATTAAGTTGTTATGAGTTTTAAAAAAAGTCATGTAATGAATAGTGTCAAAATTGACATAATTCATATTTAAAAATATATAATATTTAATTAAATTATATAAAATTTATAAAATTCAATATTTGACCAAAAAGTTGATATAACTCTATAAATTTCATTAATGACTCATTCATTGGTCTTTTTTCATGATCTGGTAATTATTTTAACTCTCAAAGTGTAAATTACTTTATAAAACAATAAGATTTAAAAGTGGTTAAAACAAAAAGATAAGGATACAGAAAATATCCAAAACTTATCTAATGATTATTTTATGATTATATTTAAACTTATACTCATCCTATATTCTAACTAAATGTTTTTTGACCCATTTGGAATCAAAATTGAATTTATATTAATTTAATACTTTTAATAATTCCAAGGGTGACCCTCCCCTCTCTTATAAAAAAGAACTCATTTCTCTCTATTACTCACACTTCAAAAACCTTTTGGTTCATCCAAGATCTGTCAAAACCACATCCTAGAATCCATATACACATTCTTGAGTCCTTATTTTATGCATAACACCCTCTTTAGAGGTGTTGAGGTGTTCTTCAAAGGTGATCAACCAAAGAAGAGGTGTTGTTTTCTTTAAGTATTTCTATTTTTTTATTCTTCCACTTCTTTCAAATATCTTCCAACCATGATGAAATAATAAATTCAGTATCTTCAATATACTGAGATATTATTATTTTAATATGATTACCTAAATCCATATCCACTTCCATTAAATGGGAATGTAATTAATCATTTGTGTGTACGTGTGAACTATCACCTCCACGAACCGATCTAATTAATTTTTTATAACCATCTCTCATGACTGGTTATAATAATGGAATTAATGTTCATATTTTATATTAATGACATATTAATTATTATAAGATATAATAAATCAATTATTTTCATACACCCATTCACATAAAAATGATAATGTCATTCGTGCATATGTGTGAACTATCACCTCCACAAAGTGATGTGACTCGTTTTTATTTTTTTATATCACTTTCATGATATATATAAGTATATTTAAAATATTAATATTATATTAATGATATTATGATCATTCTTGAAATATAAAATAATACTTACCTTCTTTCCATAATGATCAATGAAAAATTGAAAGAGTTACTCATGCATACATATGGCTTACTGTCTCCATGATTATAACATTGTTCATTTTTCATAACCATATTTCATGGTTCAATTTAAGGGTATAATTTATGTATAAACATGATAATAATTTCATTAATATTATTCTTTAGATTATGGAATTATGACCATATGAACTAGTGACATCAAACGATGTTCATTTTCGACTCAAGTACCGAATATTGACAAAACATCCAATATGAACCTAAAGAATTATGTAATTTTTATAACATAGTAATAAGTGATATAAAATAAATAATAAACTTGAAAAAGGTTCTCAATAAATTATAAATTTACCTAAGTTTATTATTTAGGAATAACAAGGAACATACGTGACAAATCAAACTTAAGGTAAGGTATTTTGTCTCAATCTCCATTCATTAAAGCATATTTTGATAATATACACCTCCTTATTTTATACAGTGTATAATAAACCCTTTGAATTTTAAATTCATTAAGTAATTTTCAAAAAAGGAATATTTTTATGCTTTCTATATGAAGTGTTTTACTTTCTTTATAAAATGACAAAAGGGGTGTTTTTAACACATACGGCGACAATGACTTCTCCACTACTGTAATCGTTATTTGATATTTGGATTCCTCTATAAGACTTAATGTTTTTAAAAAGAAAATAAATCCCTATATTCACTTTTTGGATGTTTTGGTATTGAAAATGGTTTTGAAAGTGGATTGACTATTTCAATATCTTGAAATTATTTCTTGCGATTTCAAATTAAATTTTATGAGTGAAATGTTGATAATTACAATATTCTATGTGTTATGATTATATAATGGTACTTGGCCATTTGACAGGTGGTTATGTGATAAACCAAATACAGGTGGCTATGTGATAAACCAAATATGGTTGGTTCTATAATAATCTAAGGATGTTTGGTTATGTTATAACCTCCAATGCATTGGGTATGGAAGTCGGTCATATGATTATTCCATTTGTAAGAGTGATATGTGTGGAAGTTGACCGTATAGTTATTCCATTTAAGTATGATTATGTCTCAAGTTACCGTTATATGTTATATGTGATTTCTATGGGTTTTATAGTAATATTTTGGTTTAAAAGGGTAATAAATGAGATTATATTTAGTTAAGAGTATTTACTACTTTATAAAGGTTAAAATTATTACTTTATGATAAAGTATTCCTGGTTTACATGTTCTCGCAAGGCTAATAGTTTTCCTTATTTTTGTATCCCTTACTAATCTATTTTATGTTCATTCCATGTTTGAAATGTTTTTCATGGGATTTAATGGTTAATAGAGTAAAGGATGGGATCAAGGAAAAGTTATGATGTTTATGCATGAAATGAAACCATGTTTCTTTTTAGAAGTTTTTGTTTTATAAAAAAAATGGGTAGTGAGTATAAGTGTCTAATTTGTAATATTTAATTTGTTATGTAATATTTATGACAAATTTCTCTAAAACTATAAACCTAAAATTATCCTCGATCTGAATAAAAGTCAAATTATTGACTTAACTCAAGTTTTAATTAATGTTTAAGGTTGGGGCCTTATAATGATAATCATCAACGAGACCTAGAGTTTGATGTTTGAGACATGGTATTCCTATTCATATCTCCATGGAATAAATACATGATATTTTGGAAGAAGAGAAAGCTTAGTCAAAGATACATCAACCCCTTTGAGATCCTTGATCGCATCAGAGTGGTGGCCTATCGACTTGCACTTACACAAAACCTATCTCGATTACATGATGTATTCTATGTATCCCTCTTGAGTAAGTACATACCAGACCCCTCACATGTACTCAATCCACAGGAGTTATCCTTGGATAATGATCTTTCCTATAAAGAGCATCTGGTGAAGATATTAGATCAAAGTTCTATGAAATAAGACAATGAACTTGGTCCATGTGTTGTGGAGAAAAAAAAAGTTTGAAGAAGTGATGTGGGAATCCAAGGAAGTGATGAAATGGAGTTACCATCATATTGTTTAGTGTGGGAAATGAAAATTTTGAGGGATAAATTTCTGAATGGGGGAATATTTTAATGACCCAAATTCTTATAAATAAAATTCCCCTTGTGATTTAATTAAAAGTATTATTATGTAAAATGGTTATAGAAAACATATTGAATTATTTCATTTTATTATATCCTATCAGATTTAAATTACTGTTAATAATAATTTTCATTGATAATATATCCATTGAACAATGATCACATGATTAGAATAAATAAAGGGTTTTAATAAATCCAATTAACATGGAAAAAGGAAGTTATAGACTCAAACAATAGAATTGTACCCTATGAAGGCCATTTATCAGAGATTTCTAGGGATATAGCATCACTAGAATTTTTCCTTGACCAGTCCCAATATAAGATCCAACAAATTAAGCATGGGAGAAACTGTTTATGAGAGAAGTTCAAGCTCATCGAAATCACAACCCAAACCTTGTATGTCGAACCACCCTATGAAAGTCTCACTATTGTACACCTTACCCTTATAGAGTTTTCTACTATATTAAAGGTATATGTATCAATACCCTATCAATATTATTATGTATATTTTTTTTATAAAATAATTAATATATTTGCATCCTATTATTGTTATATTATAAATTATTTTTCTTTTGATACAATAAAACACAAATAGTATTTATGGGTAATATTCAAATTCAATTAAAGAATTTATTTTGATAAATTAATGGATTTTTGAAATAAATAATATTTTAATAAAATATTATTATTAAATAATTTTTATTAAATATAAATTATCATATAATTTTTATGAAGTCAAATCCAATTTTTATAAGTGTTTGAAAACTATTATAGTCAAAAGGCCCAACATTTATCAATAAATGTCGATTAAAGTTTTAAAAGGGAAAATACAAATGTTTAGAAAATTATTTTGATAAAATGAATATTATTTTTGGAATCAAAACTTCAAAATTATCCAACAGTGAATTTTTTATAATTTTCTGAGACAGATGAATTTTTGGGTAAAAATTAAATATTGTATAAATATATGATGTGTATTATGACATCATAATGACCTAAATGTGGTATAATAAATACTATAAATGGTATCGATGAAAAAATATATTTTTTACATTTAAAATAATGTGATTTTATGTTTATTTGATTAATTTTATAAAGCCTTTATGAATCCTCCAAAACCATTAATATATTTTATGGTTTTAAAATCATTTTTTTAAGAGTATGAATCACTTACACATAAGAAAGGGTATTATTTTATTAAGTTAGACCCTTAGCCTTATAAAATAATGAAAAACACTCCCATTTTGAGGAAAACATGGTCAAAACCCATGGTAAGGTTTGTGGTTTTTTTATTTTATTATATATAGTCCAAAACCTATGTTTGAGAAATGATAATGAATTCCCCACTCATTTTCAATATAAACCCACAAAATCTCTCATTTATCTTCACTAAAAATCCTTGAATCATGTCCTTAATATTACCTACCCTCTCTAGAGTCCTCCCAAGGTTCCCCTATCTCTCAATATGCTCCTTCCAGTTATTTAGAGTCACACACTCAAGTAAGGGATCCTCATCTTCCCTTCTTTATTCATGTTTCTTTATTATCTTATGCCTTATATTTAAAATTCCTAGTATTGGGATATGTATTTCCATGTTCATATTACTTACCATTTTATGTAAAAATTATTGTAGACCCCTTTCTCTCTCGTCAACCCATTTTATGAATTATTTAGTGAACTCATTATTCTTTCGAAATTTCACCGCAATTTTCAATGCAAAAACAATTGTGTAGCGAATACCATACCCATTTCATATCAAGGGTTTTAACCTTTATAAAATTATACTTATTTGATATGGGAATTAAATGTATGTATTACAAACTCCTTAATCATGGAATAAAATATGATGATGAATGAATCCATTTTTTATGATCTATGTGGCATACTTAAGCATGAGAATGAAATGAAAGTGACGGGTGCGTCTAGAATTATATAGCGCTCCAATGCATTGGGTAATGTTTAGTATCATGAGACATCATGTTGGGACAAGGAGTAAACCTGATTTATTTATGAGACTTTTTCTATCATTATGTCTTGGTATTTATCCTTGACCTATGTTTATGATGCAGTGTTTTAAGTTGTTTCTACATTTCCCATGTTTCCTTTATGATTATCATGTTATATCATGCCTCATTATTCATTTTTATGATTCTAACTCTTTTTATGCCTCGTTGATATGATTATTTTCTAACATGCATTACCTTCTTCATGTAATTCCATGTTTATTCTATTACTGGACTTTATAGCTCATCCCTTTCGTATGTATGTCCCTAGGTTATCCCGTGTAGTTTTAAGTACGAACATGTTAAGAAATTTTTCAATAAATATGAAATTTTTCCTTTTCTTAAGTTTTTTTGTAATGTATCTAATCCTAAATACACTAGACTTCTCGATCATCCAAGTTGAATTAAATATAATCTTATGTAATAAATTATGAATTAATGTGTAATAAAGAGAAGGGTTTCCATAGTTATAACATAATCGCCATCCTTGGTTATAACATAACCACCATCACATGATTAAAAGAATACATATTTTTTCCAAAAGATCATAAAACATCCACCATATCAGAACCCATGAAAATAAATTGGTTTCATAAATATTTCCTCATAGTATAACCCATGGAAAAGAAACGGGTTCCATAAACATTTCATCATAGCATAACCCATGAAAATGAAATAGGTTTCATAAAAATATCATCATTTAATTGTAGTATAACCCAGGGAAAAGGAAAGGGTTTTATAAGTGACTATCTAGAGAAAAACTAAGGATGGCATCATTGGATCATATCCCTTTTGAAGTTTATGTAACATCAAAGGGTGTCATCTTAGATGAAAAAATATTTTTAAATATCACTTGGAAAATTGCTGAGGAAAATATACCTTTCACTTTTAAATAGCATTTTTTAAAATAAAAAAATTTCATAAATATTAAGGAAAAAAATTATATGAAAAGAAACCTGAAAAAAATTGTAAAGGAAGCTTCAAAACATTGATCGGTCATGATGGTAGGAAATTCCTTTCATATCATATATGTTAAAATAAAACATTCCTTTCAAACTTTTGTAGAAAATTAAAAAAAAAGTACCTCATTCTAAAAATGACAAGAATATTCCTATTAAACCATTTTTAAAAAATTCAAATATGGGAAAAAATGAATTTAAACCATAAATGGAGAGTAGTAAAAAACCATCTTTAAAATGTTTTTATAAAACATGGAAATGAAAGAAAAAGTTTTTTCAATCGTAGGGAGAAATGAAATTAACTTTCCATAAAAAACATATTTTCAGTCTCATGAGTACTTAGGGTGTGTAAAATGAAAGGAATGCATGTTTTTTCAATAAATAACTATAGGAGTAGAAAATACATGATTTTCTTGAGAGATAGACCATAGTATTTTGTCATTAGAAACTTAATCATAAACAATCCTGATAAACAATGAGATTATAACATAAAACTCTTAATGCTTTAGTATATTTTGAATCATAATCCCCTTGAAATAAATAATCTTAGATGGACATATAAATCCACATAACATTTATAAGAAGCATGTAACGCTGTGGCCCTAGTGCCATACCCCGATGCTCTGAGCTGGTTCGCTATATGACCTTAGGCACGCCTCCCCGTACGCCAAAGGCTGAAGACTAGCAGAGAGGGTATAATATCGATCATGGGAAGATTATACCCTCTTTTATCATAGTAATACACCAGTAGAAAATAAGAGACAATAAGTGAGTAACATATAACCAGAAACAAAACAGTACCAAGATCACAAGATGACCAAAAATAGAGATATGTTGTCAAACTGAACTATAAATATGTCATGCCAATGTACGTGTCAAGTGTCTAAAATGAAAACCCAAAAGTAAATACACAAACAACTCCCAAGCGAGTCCTGAACCATGTCTGGTTCCCTCAACCATGCTCCTTCTCGACTCAGCTATCTAACACAGAGTCCTTTCCCTTATCCTGCCTTGCAAACATGAAATCTATTCGGGTACTGATCATGGAGCCCGAGTAGGGTGTGAGTATAACTCATTATGCGACCACCAATGGTGTCTAAAACATTATCTAG
Organism: Viscum album; assembly: GCA_963277665.1. NCBI lineage: Eukaryota > Viridiplantae > Streptophyta > Magnoliopsida > Santalales > Viscaceae > Viscum > Viscum album. The sequence goes on from OY728161.1 coordinate 1,477,069,054, forward strand.
TCAATAATAGTTTATGCAGTTGTATAAATAAATAAGTACAATGCATAAGTAAATAATTACCACATTATCAATTATTCTTTATTTAACCACATAAACCCATAGGTTCCCAAAGACACTCGAACCTAAATAACTGCTTTGACCCGTTCTTTAAGTCAAAACCATTTCACTTTAGCATTTCACAATTCATTTAAAAAATGGGTTATCATTATCCATTTCATTTCAATTCATAAAATGGCTAATTGGAACCATAGTCCAATGCCAATAATTTGGTTCTAGTTTATCATGTCTAGGACCCCGTGGGCTTGGGAAACAACATACCATGTACCACATACATTTATCACATATGACAATATAACTATATCACATCAGTCAAGATTAATCAGCATTAATCCTCTTAAAAAAATTAACCACTACAATCTTCCATTAATTAATTCATAAATTAATTAATCCAAGTCTATTAATTAATTCAACAATTAATTAATCACTTCACCATCTCAAAATTCAATAATTAATTCACAAGTTAATTATCCCCAATTCACAATTCAATAATTTTCATAAATTAATTCAAAAATTAATTTATACAATTCACGATCGCTTAATTAATTAATTCACCACTTTAATTAATTCAATTTGGAAATATAATTAGTAAAAAAAACTCTAGAAATTCTATAATTACATACATGTAATTAAAAAAATGAATATGGTATTTTAATAATAGACCACCTACCTCGATTCTTTGATGAACAAGTGCCCAACAGAAATCCCCAATTTTTCATCGGAGTAACGATGTAGAATGAGATCTAGATCTAAAACCTAAATCAAGATCAAATAAATTAAGATCTCTTGAATCTAGATCTAGATCTAAAATCCTATATCTAGATCCAAAAAACTTGGTATAGATCTAATCAAAACAGAGAATAACTTCTCATAGAGAAAGAGGGAAGAATGAGAGAAGAACAAAAAAGCAACCGGGATGAGATCCTCTTACCAAGAGGAGTGCATATCTTCGATTCAGATTTTAAATTACCATGAACAAAGTTTAGGAGAGCTTGGAATATTTCCGAAAGGCTCCAAAATTGTGAGAAATCATAATGGTTTAAGTGGGGGGTCAATTTTGGGTTAATTAGGGGGTCGGGTAATTTTAAAACTAAAAATTGGGTTAATTAAAATCACATCCACGGTTTGTTGGGCAGAGGCGCACGGTTTTCCCTAACTGTGCACCGTTTCTTGGGGCTGCACCATTTCTCCTTTTAGCGTGTACGGTTTGACAAACCATGCACCAACCGTGCAAAACATATCCATGAGGTGTTGCATAGTTTGTTGGTCAAGGGCGCACTGTTAGGGAAAATTGTGCGTCAACCATGCACTGCCCTATTTTCACTATTTTTCTCAAATTTTCACTGAAACACACCTCAAAGTAAAACCCAAATGAAAAGTACTCAAATAAGGACAAAATAGTACCTGAAAACGATCTCTAGACAACTCCATAAAAAGATCGGGATCTTACAAAGCATCATAAAATAAATTCATGGGTAGTATGTACATCATATAAAAGAATCATGTGATGAATATTGCATGTGTCTCATGGTAATAAAAGTGACACGAAAATCCATTACCTTGAGTTCCATTTGATTTGAAGGAATCCTAACCTCCAGTATAATAAATTTAAATTTCTTATACTTCTATATAAAAATCATGTACATACTTAGAATATCATATATATCCAATATATACTTATTTAGAATCATTCATAAAAAGTAGAGAAAAAATAATAATTACATTATCCATGAGACAATAGGCCGTACCTAAGCATGACCCTTATTTTCCTTTCTCAACAAATGGTATGAAATAAGGGAAAATAATAAGTGGTGTGGCACTTATTTGATGTATTTTTCAACATCATTTTTTTCTTTTTTTTAATGTATATTTTTTATTAAAATATGTATTTAATTTTTTCATCTTAATATTTAGATTTACGTGTTCTTAATTTTTAACTTGTTATTTTTTTGTAAAAATTCATTATTTTAATGTCTTAAGAATGAGTGTATCAAGCCGTTTCTATTTTATTTGTTTGCTTCACTTCCAACATTGTTTTAAAATTTTTATTTTATTTTTCATAAATTGATCATGGGGGGTTTTGATTTTTATTATCTCATTCCTTTGTTTTTATTTAAATTATTCACATTTAAGATATTTTTTTAATTAATCATTTGTAGTTTTTGTAAATATTTTATTTTATTATTTTTAAATGAATGTTAATTTTAAATGTTTATTCTAGATGATTAGTGTTTTTTTTCTATCAATCTTCAATTAATGTTAATTTAATTTAATTTTTGACTACTTAATTTTCTTTGCATGTTATAAATTTTAAATTTCAATTTCAATTTAGTACTAATTTATTTTGTTTATTTCAATTTTAAATTCTTTAAATATTCATTGGATGTGTACTAAATAATTTTATTTAATAAGTCATATAATAGAACTAGTATTTCCCCATGCGTTTTCATGGGATGTTGTCGCTACTAAAACAAAATAACTGAATACTAATTTCAAAAAGAACAACAACTTGAATGTTTGGTTTCAAATAATGTAAACAAAATCAACTCCTTGATAATTGATGGTCGTTCACCACAATGACAAAATAAAAATAATTATTTATAACTGCTAAAACTTAAGGATAATGAAAATGAGTATGTTGTAACCTAAAAGGATATCTAAGGTTAAAAGTGGGTTTTCCCCTTTAGATAAATATTTATGTGCATGTATAATAGTAAACAGTAGTTTCATGTTGCTTTCATGGTATTTTATAGATTTCATGTGACCAATATATAAAAAACTAAATTTGAAAAATCACAAGCATAATGGTATACCAAAAGATTAATGGGATCATGAATAACTAAACTTGAAAAATAAAACGTTTAATTAAAACATTGTTATTAAAATAATAAATTCAGATAATTCAAAACTAACCTTCATGTGGTGGTAGACTTCTACAACAATTTTTAGAGACTCTTTAAATGATGAAGCTCCTGAAGGTTCCGGGCGCAGCGGAAGCGCGTGGGTGGATGTGACCACTTGGCTTTTTGTCATTAGCAATGATCAATCCAGGATCAATACGACGATAAACGCCAGTCTCCACGGATCGAATCACAGAAAAAGACAAAGAAGATGGTTTGTCCCGGAACCACAAACAAGGATCGTTACAAGTTGATTATAATTAATTTAATTAATTATAAATAAATACCTTTTGGGTGTTCTTTCTTTGTTGATGTTCTCGATCACGTTGTCGATGTGATCCATCGTTTCCTCACAAAAGCCAAGTGTAGACTCCCTCTAGCGGTGATCCACACGTGTACCTCGTATCTCTGGACGTCGCCAAAGGATTCTTCGGGTGCTAGCGTGGAGAAGCCTTTGCTTGCGTTGTCCGCCTTAGATCATCTTGATCTGATGGAAGAGGATCTCTCTCGGTCTTGAGAGCGTTCTTGGAGGAAGAGGTACTTTCAACCTTGAAAGAATTCTCCAGAGATGTTGTGCACAACGATTCTCTTGTGTGTCGGAAAAGAGTTGGGGTTGTGAGGATATTTATAATCAGGTGTGTGGGGTTATAGAGTTATGAAAATAAATAAACGCGTTACGCATTTTATTTATTTCATTGACTCTTATTTAAAACCCCCATGTCGAATAGATAATTCCTTGACATGCGCTCATACTGATTATAATAAATATCATTTAAAACAATATTATATCCTCAAAATCCTGACTGGAAAAACTACACGACGTGTAATAATAAATACACGGCGTGTACTTGTTTTTCATTGAAAACTACACGACGTGTACATTAAATGTACACGGCGTGTATATCTTGTTTTCATTTATTCATTTCCTTTCCAAAATAAAACTACACGGCTTGTACATTTAATAATACACGGCGTGTACTTGTTTTATTTTATTTTTCCTCCATCATTTAAAACAACTTAGGCTTCCTTGAATAATGTTTAAACCACGTACGGGAATAATCTTTATTCAACTTGAGATACTTGGATACACTTAGTGTGCGACCCTCTAGGCCTCTTTCTCGTTGGCATTAGGCAGGCTTGCCTAAAGTCCAAGATTACTGTCTAGCAACGGGTCAAGGCACCCAAGAGAAAGAAGTTGACACCACATTGACGTATCACCTCATACGAATGCTTACTATGTAATTTAATCCCTTTGTCTCAATATCTCATCAAGCAGGTTTCATGGAAGTGTCATAAACCTATATGCTTGATCCGTCGTTCTTTGACTACCTAAAAAAAAACTCGTCGTTTACACCATGGCCATGGAATTTAATGCGACAGTTCTATTTCAATCAAAGGGCCGAGATATCAACTTCCATAAATGGAAGGGAAAAATCCTTCCTCAACTTATCCATTAACAACATGTCACTCGTGACGCACCCAATGTACCCTACTTCCTGCCAACTGTCTGCGTGATGGTTTTCGTCAGTAAATCTAAGTGCGCGAGTCATGACATGAGTTAATGATAATCTTCCAGTCTAAGGACCATTACACACGCTCGCAGATAGCAATATCCGATGACACCAAGACATGCGGAATTACTACTGGCGGGTCTGTTCTCATAATCTCCCATCTTGGAGATTACCAAGTGTGAACTCCATGAGAGAGAGTCTGGTCTTCTTACGAGTACTTGCACATGACGGTCTGTATACTATGTGTCCTATCATGGTATGCCATACAACCATAAAACTTTATTTAAGAATATTGTTATAGAATTTCAAGGTTCTCATCATAGCGGGGATCTGCTATGACCTTATTAATGCAACAAATATTCCAGGACATTATTATATTATAGTCATGCAGAACAATGAACAATATATAATAAGTGAACATTCATGTAATCAAAGTACAAAACAGTTGGTTCTTAGGATACCAACCCTTACAAACTCCCAATTGGACTAGAGCCAACTGCCTACGACTTTTAGTCCGCTATACCTCACATGATGATCATGTTTCTGCTGAGTCAAGGCTTTAGTCAATGGGTCCTCCACGTTGTCTTCCGTGGAAATACTGCTCACTGCAACTTCACCTCTCTGAGAAAAATCCCTCAAGAGATGATACTTTCGAAGTATGTGCTTTTTCCGCTGATGTGACCTTAGCTCTTTTACAAGTTCCACCGCTGCAGTATTATCACAATAGAGTGTGATAGGATCTTTACAGCTCGGTACAACATCCAACTCTTGGACGAAGCTTCGCATCCATACTGCTTCTTTAGCTGCCTCAGAAGCTACGATATACTCGGACTCCGCTGTAGAATCTGCCACCACACTTTGTTTTGAGCTCTTCCAGCTCACTGCACCTCCATTCAAACTGAAGATGTATCCAGTCTGCGACTTCATGTCATCTTGATCAGTCTGGAAACTAGCATCTACATGTCCTCTGATGACTAGTTCCTCATCTCCTCCATAAACCAGGAACATATCCTTAGTATGCCTCAGATACTTAAGGATAGTCTTGACTGCCATCCAATGGAGGTCTCCTGGATCATCTTGATATCTGCCTACCGCACTTTATGCGTAAGAAACATCTAGCCTCGTACATAGCATAGAATACATGGCTGACCCAATCGCGGATGCGTGAGGGATCGTTGCCATCCTCTTTCTTTCCTCAAGTGTCTGAGGACACATTTTCTTGGAAAGATGAATGCCATGTGACACTGGAAACAATCCTCTCTTGGACCGTTCCATACTGAATCTCTTCAGTATCTTGTCAATGTATGTACTTTGACTCAGGCCCAACATTCTCTTGGATCTATCATGATGGATCTTGATCCCAAGAATATATGCCACCTCACCCAAGTCTTTCATGGAGAAGCATTTATGCAACCATGCCTTAACTAACTGTAAGACAGGTACTTCGTTTCCAATTAGCAATATGTCATCAACATATACTATTAGGAAAATGACTGCACTTCCACTAAACCTTTTGTAGACACAAGTCTCACATTCATTCTTAAAAAATCCAAATTCTGTAACAGCTTCATCAAAACGAATGTTCCATGACCTTGATGCTTTCTTTAATCCATAAATGGATTTCTGCAACTTTCATACCTTGTTGGCATCCTTTGGAGTCAAAAACCTTTCAGGTTGTGTCATGTAGACATCTTCCTGGAGGTTCCCGTTAAGGAAAGATGTTTTGACATCCATTTTCCAAATTTCATAGTCATGGTAAGCAGCAATGGCCAATAGGATTCTGATGGACTTCAGCATTGCAACCGGTGAAAAGGTTTCATCATAGTCAATTCCTTGACGCTGTCTAAAACCTTTTTCAACCAGTCGTGCCTTGTAAGTGCTGACTTTCCCCTCCATGTCCAGTTTCTTCTTGAATACCCATTTATTACCAATAGGCTTTACATCAACTGGAGGATCTACCAAAATCCAGACTTGGTTTTGGTACATGGAATCCATTTCAGAATTCTTGGCTTCTTGCCACTTGGCAACGTCTGTGCCTTCAACTACTTCCTTTTAGGTAAGAGGATCATCATTGTCAACCAATAATGAGTCACCATCCTCGGTGACAAGAAAACCATATCATTCTGGTTCTCTCACCTCTCTCGTGCTCCTACGCAGTTCTTGTGTCTCTGGAACAGATTGTTCTTCCACGGGGCTTTGTGGAATCTGTTCTTGTACCAACTCATGTGTATCTTGAGCCTCGAATTCATCGAAGTCTATCTCTCTCCCACTATCTCTTTTGGAGATGTGCTCCCTCTCAAGGAATATGGTGTGTCTTGCCACTGTAACCTTTTTGTCTGAGGGGTTGTATAGGTAATATCTCCTTGTTTCCTTGGGAAATCCTATAAAGATACACTTTGTGCCTCGGGGTGCAAGTTTGTTACCTGAAGAGGACTTAACAAATGCTTCACTACCCCACACATGTAAATTCAATAACATGGCTTTGCGTCCACTCCATAATTCATATGGAATACCATTTATCGATTTAGTTGGTACTTGGTTTAGTATGTGTGCTGATTTTTGTAATGCATATCCCCAAAAGGATAATGGAAGACTCGAATGACTCATCATTGATCTCACCATGTCCAACAGGGTGCGGTTCCTCCTTTCACTTACACCATTCCACTGTGGTGTGTAAGGAGGAGTGAGTTGAGATAGAATCCCAAACTCCCGTAAGAAATCAATGAAGTCGTGATTAAGATATTCTCCTCCTCTGTCTGAGCGGAGTTTCTTAATCTTCTTAACAAGCTGGTTCTCAACTTCATTCTTGTATTATTTGAACCGATCAAAAGAATCTGACTTATACCTCATTAAATAGATATATTCATATCTACTAAAATCATCAGTAAAAGTTATGAAGTACGAGAACCCACCCCTTGCTTCAACTGGAAATGGTCCACACACATCTGTGTGAACTAATTCTAGAATCTCTTTAGCTCTTTCACCTTTCCCACTAAATGGGGCTTTGGTCATTTTGCCTTGTAGACACGCATGACATACACCAAGTGGTTTTAGTTTGAAAGAATCTAAATACCCATCTTGATGTAATTTTGTCAAACGTTTCTCATTGACATGACCTAGCCGGTGATGCCAAAGTTGGGTGTGGTATGAGTCATTTGAATTATCTTTGTTATCGATTGCCATTACTTGGTTTGTGTAGTGAACACATAAAGGTCGTTATATAAATGTTCCCTACCAAAACAAATGCTATCTTTATAAAAGTAGCAACATTCATTTCCAAACTTGAATATGAATCCATCAGTATCCAATTTGGATACTGAAATAATGTTTTTAGTAACAGAAGTCACATAATAACAACCTTTCAAAACCAAGACCATCCCGGTAGGCAATGTGAGGTGGTAGTCTCTGACAGCTACAGCAGCGAGTCTGGCTCCGTTGGCTGCTCGTAGATCTACCTCCCCTCGATCAATCTTCTTGAATCTACTTGGTTCCTGTATTTGGATATAGATGTGAGCACCACAATCATTATCTAATACCCAATTAGTATAAACAGATAGATTGAATTCGATAACAAACGCACCTGAAGCTTCCCCTTGCTTCCTTGGTTGGGTGCAGTTTTTCTTCCAGTGGCCCTTCTTGCCACATGCGAAACAAACAACATCCTGTTCCTTTGCCTCCCCTTTGATCTTCCTTTTCTTGGAAGGCTTTGAAGAAGCTTTGGGCTTAAAGCTCTTCTCTTTCCCTTTCCTTTTATTCACCATAAGGACAGAAGGATTTTCACGCTTCATGTCATTGTCCACTTGGCGAATAAGGATAAGAAGATCAGATAGAGACTTCTCAATATTGTTCATGTTGAAATTAACAACAAAGTTTGAGAAGCTCTGGGGGAGTGATGCGAGAATGAGATCGGTACCCAGTTCTTTAGGGAGTTTAAACCCTAGAACCTCCAAGCGCTCAATGTAGCCAATGAGCTTGACTACATGAGGCCCAGTTGGGGAACCCTCTCCAAGATTGCTCTGAAACAGAGCCTTGGAGATCTCAAACCTTTCCTGTCTTGCTCTCTCCTGGTATAAACCACGGAGGTGCTCGAGCATGTTGTAGGCATCCATGTCTTCATGAGACTTCATGAGATCACTAGACATAGATGACAGTATCAAACATTGAACGTCGATAGAATCGTTCAAATGTTGATCATAGACTAGGAAATCTTCATCACTTGCCCCTGGGGCAGGAGAATCAGGAAGTGAGGACTCCAGTACGTAAAACTTCCGTTCATGGCGTAGGATAACCTGAAGGAACCTAAACCATTCCTGAAAGTTACTTCCGGTGAGGATGTTGTCTTTATCCATAATTGATCGCAGAGAAAATGTGTTTGATGTGTTTGTCATATTGATTCTACAATTTAAAAGAGCAGATTCATCAGTACTTTCTTGATTACATTTTATGAGAAATAATAAATTTTATTAAGTCTCCCACTATTTTATCAAGTCCAAATGGCCCTCACCATTGAACTCAGAATGTCCAGTTGCTTTTACATTCTAGTGGCAAGGATCCATATTCCCCTTCGCATAACCCCAACAAGGGTTGGTCAGGCTATTTGAAGGTATTTAGGTAGGCATGTCTTTTCCAACTGTGAGCTTACAGTTCCTTGACCTGTTGAGTGGACTCCCCAATCTTGAAATCCTGACTTGGATTTCCTCAACTCTTGCCTCCAATATTACACCAAGTCTAGCAAGGGCTACTTCTCTTGATGTAATATGGTTAAGTCAACCCGAAACCTTTCATAAGGGCTTCCTTTATAAAAGTAAGTGTCCCAACAAGGGTTGGTCAAACACATAGTTTTATTGAGTCTTGCCCTTAATCAGGTAACGGAAGGCTTGGTCTAACTTAATATGGTATTGAGGGATTTTATTCCTTTATTCATAGTTTCACATTATCACATGTTTGTTAATATTAAGTGATGCTTTCTTAAGTGATTAACCATGTTCTGATAATGTTTACGCATAGTCCGGTTTTTATTTTATTCTATCTTTGCATGCTTGTTCATTTTATTAATTATGTGATCGCGACAACACATACATAATAAATAAACCATGCAATCAGACAGAAATAAAATAAGATGGCATGATCATGAGCTTCTATTGGTTAGCTTATCTAGCGGTTTTGATAAGCTAACCCTGGCCTAGGGAAAACACCTTGAACCTGATGGTTCATGTTTTGCATCTCCCACCTGTCCACCTTTGTATCTTCTTGTGTTGGTTTCGCCTCGGCTTCGGGATTTGAACCGTCTCCACTGGCTTGGGAGATCCTCCATTACATGGGTTTACATTAAAGAAACCATGGGCACGCAGGCCCTACATTTTATTGGAAGAAGGCTCGTAGGCCAACAAATTTAAATTAAATAAATTTAAATGAAACCATACACATACAAAGGGTCTTTGGTCTAGCTCATGATCATCCATAGTATGCAACGACATTTACGCATATTTAGAATTCAAATTCTTTTAATCGTTCTTTTATTTAAGATAAGACGTGCTCAAATTCAATTAATTATGATCTTATAATTAATCAATTCTTTATCTTAAATTCCTTTCTGAATTTCCTTGAGATTCTTCTCATCCATATTCCCTGTACGGGTCTTTGTACATTGGAGGAAACCTGGTGAAATTCCATTTCTGGAAAGTACACGGCGTGTAGTTTATAATTACACGGCGTGTATTTTTCTTTTCACCCTTTATCCAAAGTACACACCGGGGCTTTGGCGTGTTTTCTGTACTTTGGAAATTTTAGAGTACACAGCGTGTAGATGAATCATACACGGCGTGTACTTTCTTGTTATGCGGTAACCGGCCTGGCGATCCCGTGTACGCGGTACGCGGCTTATCTTTGTACACGGTTTCACCTGGGTCGGAACGGACTACACGGCGTGTTGTTCCAACATACACGCCGTGTATTCCGGTTTCCACGCGTCGTTCTATTTTGGTCAACACGGCGTGATTAAAACTTAGGCATAATCAATTCACACTGCGTGGTTTGGCGGACCAGTGTCGGTTCGTTGAACCTAAGTACACGGCGTGTAGTTTTAATTACACGTCGTGTAATCCCGGGTTGTACAGACAGAAAGAGCGGCTCCTCCGGATGAGTTCCTCGTTTTTATTTTAATCAAAAATTAAAATTAAAAGGTCGTTTCTGTGATATGAATCGAGAAACGAAGGAGGAAGAACAGATCTCGTTAATTCAGATTTATAGAACGATTTATTTCGAATTGAATCAAATATGAATGCGTAAATTATCAATGAAAATTAAATAACTATAATCAACGTTGTAACCTCCCTTTGATACCATTTGAAGGTTCCAGGCGCAGCAGAAGCGCGTGGGTGGATGTACACACTTGGATTTTTGTCATTAGCAATGATCAATCCGGGATCAATACGACGATAAACTCCAGTCTCCACGGATCGAATCACAGAAAAAGACAAAGAAGATGGTTTGTCCCGGAACCACAAACAAGGATCGTTACAGGTTGATTATAATTAATTTAATTAATTATAAAGAAATACCTTTTGGGTGTTCTTTCTTCGTTGATGTTCTCGATCACGTTGTTGATGTGATCCGTCGTTGCATCGCAGAAGCCAAGTGTAGACTCCCTCTAGCGGTGATCCACACGTGTACCTCGTATCTCTGGACGTCGCCAAAGGATTCTCCGGGTGCTAGCGCGGAGAAGCCTTTGCTTGCGTTGTCCGTCTTAAATCGTCTTGATCTGATGGAAGAGGATCTCTCTCGGTCTTGAGAGCGTTCTTGGAGGAAGAGGTACTTTCAACCTTGAAATAATTCTCCATAGATGTTGTGCACAACGATTCTCTTGTGTGTCGGAAAAAAGTTGGGGTTGTGAGGATATTTATAATCAGGTGTGTGGGGTTATAGAGTTATGACAGTAAATAAACGCGTTACGCATTTTATTTATTTCATTGACTCTTATTTAAAACCCCCATGTCGAATAGATAATTCCTTGACATGCGCTCACGCTGATTATAATAAATATCATTTAAAATAATATTATATCCTCAAAATCCCGACTGGAAAAACTACACGGCGTGTAATAATAAATACACGACGTGTACTTGTTTTTCATTGAAAACTACACGGCGTGTACATTAAATGTACACGGCGTGTATATCTTGTTTTCATTTATTCATTTCATTTCCAAAATAAAACTACACGGCGTGTACATTTAATAATACACGGCGTGTACTTGTTTTATTTTATTTTTCCTCCATCATTTAAAACAACTTAGGCTTCCTTGAATAATTATTAAACTTAGTACGGGAATAATCTTTATTCAACTTGAGATATTTGGATACACTTAGTGTGCGACCCTCTAGGCCTCTTTCTCGTTGGCATTAGACAGACTTGCCTAAAGTCCAAGATTACTGTCTAGCAACGGGTCAAGGCACCCAAGAGAAAGAAGTTGACGCCGCATTAACGTATCACCTCATACGAACGCTTACTGTGTAATTTAATCCCTTTGTCTCAATATCTCATCAAGCAGGTTTCATGGAAGTGTCGTAAACCTATATGCTTGATTCGTCGTTCTTTGACTACCTGAAAAAAACTCATCGTTTACACCATGACCATGGAATTTAATGTGACAGCTCTATTTCAATCAAAGGGCCGAGATATCAACTTCCATAAATGGAAGGGACAAATCTTTCCTCGACTTATCCATTAACAACATGTCACTCGTGACGCACCCAACGTACCCTACTTCCCGCCAACTGTCTGCGTGACAGTTTTCATCAGTAAATCTAAGTGCGCGAGTCATGACATGAGTTAATGATAATCTTCCAGTCTAAGGACCATTACACACGCTCACAGATAGCAATATCCGATGACACCAAGACATGCGGAATTACTACTGGCGGGACTGTTCTCATAATCTCCCATCTTGGAGATTACCAAGTGTGAACTCCATGAGAGAGAGTCGTCTTCTTACGAGTACTCGCACATGACGGTTTGTATACTATGTGTCCTATCATAGTATGTCATCCAACCATAGAACTTTATTTAAGAATATTGTTATAGCATTTCAAGGTTCTCATCATAGCGAGGATCTGCTATGACCTTATTAATGCAACAAATATTCCAGAACATTATTATATTATAGTCATGCAGAACAATGAACAATATATAATAAGTTAACATTCATGTAATCAAAGTACAAAACAGTTGGTTCTCAGGACACCAACCCTTATAGCTCCCACGACACAAAACTGAGTACAATGAAAGTGAACAAATAAATAAAGACAAAAAACATAATTGAGAATGGGAGAGTATACACAATTAGAAATAAAAAGGCATGGTATATTAGATGAAACATGAAGCTATTGTTGGGAGTGAATGAGGCCTTCAGGCCTGTTGAATTTTTTTAAAAAAAAAATTGGATAGAAACACATTAATACTCTGAAAGAAGCATAAAAACAGTGAATGGAAACACATATTAAACATTCTTATACCGTGTTAGCTACTATCTAACTACATGCTTACATTTATAGAGTACACTAATAACATATACAATAATTTGAATACATCATATAGACATTGAATTTATACATATTATCATGATGTAATGACAATTAAAGGATAATAAACGTAAACAGTTTTATTAATGTTGTGTATTTATTTCTAAAAGTATGATAACAACGAATATAGCATGCTAACACTTACTATGGGATGCTAAAAATGAATGGGAATCCATTTATATCATACTAAATGCATGGAATAGTCATAGTGCAGTCGAAAGAGTTGCAACGTATCATTAACATGTTCATGATTTTTTATTCTTGAAGTGAACAAAATAAATGAAATATCAATCAATAGTTTGGAATTACAAAAAAAATCCAAATTCTATAATTCATAAAATTTCTGAACAATTTGAAATAATAAAAATAAACATGCAAAAGAATCTAGACTAGGATTGTATACATCAACTATTTTCTCAGTTGATCCAAGATTGAACCCAATAAGTAATCTTACTCACATCTCATATATCTCTGGATACCATTCATTGTATTTGTTAGTGATGACCCAATTGCATGCACCACAAAGAAGGAAATAATATTATTAGATAGTATGTGTATAAAACCATTCATAATCTTGAGATATGAGGTCAAGACCCTTAAAACAAGGGATAAACTATAGTAAGAGAAAGATAAGTTGCATTTCAGTACATGAATGTAAATAACACGAAGCAATATATATATACATGAAATAATTATAATGGAAGTAATTCAATCTTGAATCTCAAATATATTGAAAGTATATCATTAAAGCAGTAATAAAAAACTTCTATCTCCAACATACTAAATAAATACTAATATAAGACGGGAAAATCATCTAACCAATTTTCATTTAACACGTCATAAATCAGAAAAAAATATATAAATCTCATAACCAAAAAATGCATGTTGGATGTAATTGGAAATTTTAAATATCCAATATTAGGAATTTAAAGAAATAAATGTCAGCGTCGAGGAGCGTAGGTTTTGTGGGAAATGGAGACGGGAACTTCTAGAGATGGGGAGTCCAATAGGAATTGAGGGTTGGTGGTGGAGGCGACGGGGAGATGGCGACGAGAAGACGCCAACGGGGAGACGGGGATACGAGGAGTGAGTCGGGGGTGGGTGGGTGGGGGGGGGGGGGGAGCTGTGTCGGAGACGAGGGGCGTAGGGTTTGCTAGAAATGGAGACGGAGATAGGGAGGGGGAGAATTAGTGGGAAATGAGAAAATGGATCTGTGTGATGGGTCGAGTTTGTGTCTTCGATCCGTCCAATTGAAGATGAATGTCGTTCGAAGCCGAACCAGTACCAAGCTTCGATGCTGAGCCCTAATCAGATGTCGCCGGGTTCGCTTGAACATTTGATGGAATTTGAAGGAAAATGCGAGATCCTGAGATGAAGATTAGCCTGAGACGACGGTGTGTTGGAGAAGGCGAACCTGAGTGCATGGACGAAGATCTACGGTTCTGCTTCTGATGAATCCAAGTTGGGATTTGTAATCGTCATTCCAAGGTTTTCATATCCTCCAGTGATGGACGATGACGGACGACATCAAAAGTATACTGAAGAAGACGACCTCTAATATCCTGAACTGATCCAGTCTTTGAAGCTAAGCCAGAGCGGCATTCTATCTGGGGCCGCCGTTGAAGCTTGGGATGGACCAAATTCTGAAATTGGGGTGGGATTTGTTCGACATAGACAAATACCATGCTTGTCGTTCTATATTCACATTCATAATTGGGGCTTTCAATAACTGTTTTTTTCATTGTTGTAGGTTTTCCATGAATAGGATTTGTTCTGCGCTGAATGATGAACCGGAAGTCGAATTTACCAGTTGAAGATTTGAGATTTGGGGATGATGGGGGTTTGTGTTCTGCAATATTACTTGACATTTTTACTTTGAGATTCTATTGAAATAAATTGGATTTATGAAGAAGGATGTGTTGTTCTTGGGTGTTATCTTTAAATCATTAACATGTTGAATTGTGATTTGCGATTAGTTTTATTGGGTGTCAAAAGGAGTCATTAGTTTATATAGTGGCAGGATTTGGTTGGAGAGTTTTGTTGAAGTCGCATGTGTAAAAGACAGGAAAAGAATTTTTCCATTTGACTGTTACTAAATGATATAGAGAAAAATTAGATCGGTAATTTTCAGAGAAATAAAATAAGTTGGTGGAGAGAAAAAAAGGGTGATATGCATTTGGACTCACAATTTTGTGGAGAGAAGAAGGGCACACCAAAAGCACCAGAACAACGAAGGCCAATTGAAAAAGCTCGAAACAGAGAGGAAATGGTCTTTCGATAAAGAATATTTTTGTCTCTATTTTCTTGCTTTATCTATTTTTCAATTGTTTTGATGCACTTCTTGAATATAATTATAGTTTTTTCTCAGATCATGAGTAACTAAATATTTTTTAGGGCTATCTGGTTGTAATGATTGAATGTCTTCATCTACTCAACTCTTATCATAAAGTTTATGTAAGTGCTATTTTTATTCAGTGTACTCTTTCATTCTTAATTAGGATACTTTTTGCACTACTATATAGACCAATGGGTGAAGATTGTAGATTCTTTACATTTTTTTTATCAACCTAAGTACTAATATTTGGGAAAGGTTGATGATACTATTCTCCATTAAATAATTATTTATATCCTCAATTTTGACTGAAAATTCTTAAATAAGGACAGTTTACCGAGTTGTGCTAAGCACATAATAGAAGTTGGGTTCCCAACACACCATTTTTATAGTGATGACTTATATGTGATAGCTTGAAGTTAGATTAGAATTTTTCATTAGTCAATGCAGTATAGTCTGATTTCCTATCCTCATCTGTTTCTTGCCTTTTTTCTAGCTCTTTTCACAGCCTCCTTCACATCCACTTTTTAACTGTTTCAATTTTGTTTTGTTTGTGAATGTGTAAATATAATTAGTTTTAAAACCTACAAACTACTAGGAAAGTGGTAAATAAGTTTATTGAATTCCACTATGAAGGGAAATATGAAGGGAAAAGTGTGAATGATTGAAACAATTAAAAACAAACAAAAACAAAAGTGAAACAGGGAAAACATGATTGTGATGGAAATTGTGAAAAACAATTGGAAAAGTGGCAAGAAATAAATGAGGTTAGGGAATCCGATTACACTATTGAAAAAAGTACACGCAATCACATACGTGTGAGTGCTGTAGGGAATGTGTGTTGATCTCCTAACTATTGTTAAGTGTTTAGAACAACTCAGTTAACTCTTCTTAGTTAAGACGTGACAATCAAAATTGAGGATAAGAGTAGTTATTTAACAAATAAGAATATTGTTCACATTTTCCATTTTTTAGTAATTTGGTTGTTAAAAACAGGAAAAGTATCCACTAGCGTCACACTTCATTACGTAGAGTTTAAAAATTATACTAATTAAGAATGAAAAAGAAAACATTGAACAAGAATTTCACTCACATTAAAGTGATCATAAGAGTTGAGTAGATGAAATTTAGTGCATTACAATCCAATAGCTATAAAAAAATTAGTTATTCATGATATGACAAACAACTATAATTATTGTAACATCCCAAGTAAATAAAGAAATATGATATTCTCATATTTATTAATATTTGTGAATTAAATATTAATTTTACTTTAAAGGGGATGCTATGTTCGATGACGTACCCGATACGCAGCAACGAGTTTCTTTGAAATCTTATGCTGCACACTAACAATATAAATATTATTATTTTAAATGGTAGTTAATGCTTAGTCGTTGTATTGGCAGGAATGAACAGAACTAACTACAATATGATTATATATGTTTGTTAAATGTTTTTACATTTATTCAATAAAAGTTGAAGGCTTAAAATGTGAATGAATCTAATTTTAAGCATAATTTACTTTAAATGGTTGATTTACCGCCTTTTAATTGCGAACTCTCTTAAAATCTATTTTAGTCACTTTTATATGTTCTATTTGACAAAATAAAATTCTTCTTTAAAATCGGGACATCAAAATTTACTTTGGGTAAATTTTTGGTATTTTTCTGATAAAATTCATTTTTTAATGAATAGTGAAAAATACTGTATTTTAATTTAAAACTGTATTTTAATCTAATTTATTTATATGATTAGATTATCTTTTTAATTGGTTTTAAAGTGTAATTAGATTATATTTTTACCATTTAATCCAATGGTGGTCATTGGAATTAATTTCACTTTGAAATTGGACATAAACAAGTGTCAATCTTTTTATAGATATTGTTTCTTAAAAACACGCTATTTGTTTAGACAACGAGAATTAATTTTAAATTAATTAATCCAACTTTTATATTTTGAATTTTTTAAAATAGACATCATTTTTGAATTCAGAATATCAAATATAGCTTAGGTTGAATTTTTGGTATTTTTTTGAAAAACTTCAATTTTTAATGAATAGTGAAACCATTAAGTAAAAAATGACTTTTTCATTTAAATGAATTTTACCGCTTCTGTGAATTGAATTTCGAAAATCCGGCATACATGGTTGTTATTAGTAAGTAAAATGTGGTTCAATAAGATAAAAATAATTTTTGGTAAATAGTAATTTTTGACTTTTATTTACCGCGGTTAAAGGTAAATATAGCAATTCAAGGTAAAAATAATCTCATAATAATACAAAATTATCTTAACACTTGTCCTAACTTTATTGGATGAGTCATGTCTGACCATGGACATCCTTGAGTCTATTTTGGGACCTCATGGAGCCACTTAAGAGTGATAATGACAATTTATTTTAATTAACTTAAAGTAAAGACAAAAATGACATAAACAAATATCTTTTAGTAAATTAATTTTTACATAGGGTTATATAAGTTATCTTTTCGGCTATAAATATTCTTTGGAAAGCTAAAAAGTTTTCCTACATTATGGTATTTTTTTATAATTTTTAGACATCAAATAAATTAAATTATTTATGACACAATAATGATGCAGTGTTTACCTCATTAATTATAAATGATTTAAATAAATAAGATTATAAAGATTCAAATAATATCCAAAACCTGTCCAATTCTTATTGGATGATTTTATTTCGACCACGAGTCACCTTATCTTTGACTTTAATTAGTTTTGGACCTTTAAAAACCAAAAATCAGTATATAATAAAATAATACTTTCACACTTTTCTGAAGAGCCCCTCCCCACCCTTATAAAAAGCTCTCACCACTAACGCATTCCTCACACTTCTCAAGCCCCTTGGCTCGTCCAACCTCTGCCCAATAAAGCTCCCTACATCCCTCTCCTCCTCCTAAAAGCCTTAACTTAGGCAGAAGACACTTCAACAAACCCTTTTGGTTCAAACCAAAGGGAGTTATCCGAATTAAATGTAACAATTTTTCTTAAATTCTTTTGTTTTATTTTGTTTTATTTTACTTATCCAACCCCCTAATCTCTATTTATTCCTTTATTTTATAACAAAACTAGTATCCTCAATATACTAGGTTGTTGTTCTGGGAAGGATTCGAACTACACTTACACACACCTCCGTCTAATGGGTAAAGAACATACTGTTTCTGTGGACGGTGAACTACTACCTCACAAAACGATGATTATTCAAATATCTCCAACCGCCTCTCATTGTGGCCATTATGATGACACTATATTTATATATGATATATATTATATTTATATTGTTTCTATGCTTCTGTATTTTTCATTTATAGAATACTTTTATGGTTTCCATAGTGGGTAAATACGATAATCTCATTTGAGGAAGTGCGGACTACCGTCCCCTCAAAGTGATATGACTCGTTTATGCCTTATGTGGAACATATAAAGGGTAGAGTTAATGAAATTATATATGATATTATGCTGGAATTATAATATACTAATGTATCATTAAGTTTTCATTCCATTAAAATACGAAATAGAAATGGAAGTAGTGTTCATGCGTACGTACGACTTACCGTCTCCATGATCGATGCATTTCATTTCTTATATCCAAATGTTATGTACTATTATAAATACATGTATATACACGATATATATGATATATATGATATCTAAATCATGAATATCATTATGGATATAATGAACTTTTGACCACATGAACAACTTGTAATTATAAGAAGTTCATTTTTGACTCAAGTACCAAATATCGACAAAATGACCATTATTAACTTAAATGATTAGATAATGTTTATAACATGGTAATAATTGATATAAAAGGAATAATAAATATGAAAAAAGTTCTTAAGAAAGTAGAAATTAATTTTAGTTTATTATTGAGGAGATTAAAGAACGAACGGGTCAAGTCGGACACGAGGTAAGAGACTTCGTCTCAATCTCCTTTCATTAAGGCATATTTTGTTTTAATACACGACTTTCTTTTATACGCTGTATAAACACCTTTGAATTTTCATTTCATTCAAAGGGAATCTTTTTCTACGAAGCGTTTTACTAAACGACAAAAAATGAATGTTTCTTTTAACGTAAGCGGTGACAACGACCTTTCCGCCGCCGTGAGTATTATTTGCTCTTTGGCTTCCTTAACAAGCTGTAATGTTTTTAAAAGGAAAATAAATAACATATACTCTTTTATGTATTTTGGTATTGAAAATGGTTTTGATAATGAATTTGTTATGTCAATATATTCAAGTGATATATTGTGAGTAAAATGTGAAAATATTTTCTTTCCTTTATTTTTGTTGTATGTGTTATGATTTTATAATAGTACTTGGACATTTGATGAGTGATTACATGATAAACCAAATGACGGGTGGTGCCATGATAAACCGGGACGGGTGGTTACGTTATAACCTTCAATGCATTGGGTATGGAAGTCGGCCGTATGACTATTCCATTTAGTGATATGTGTGGAAGTCGACCGCATGGTTATTCCATTTAAGTATGTTTATGTCCCAAGTTACCTTTATATGTTGTGTGTTCTTTATATGAGTTTTATGGTAATCTTTTGGTTACAAAAGGGTAAACAACGATCTTTTATTCAGTGAAGAGTATTTACTACTTCATAAAGGTGAAATGTATTACCTATGATAAAGTATTCATGGTTTAATTATTGTTTTGAAAAACTAACAGTTTTCATTCTTTGTGGATCCCTTAGTGAGCTTTTTATGCTCATCCCAAGTTTTTGAAATGTTTTTCACAGGACATCAAGTGGAATATGGTCAAGGATGAGATCAAGGAAAAATCATGCTGTCTAAAACATGGAACTATACATGACTCGTTTTTTTCAAGAATTTTTATTTTGTGAAAAAAATGGAAACTGGGTAGATGTGTCTACATGTAATATTCAAGTTGTTATGTATATGTTATGACCTAATTCTATAAAGCTCTAAACCTGAAAAGATCCTCAATGTGAATTATTAACTTAATTCAAGAATATGCAATGTTTATGGCTGGGTTCTTATAGTTGGTATCAGAGGCCGGTTTAGATAACTTTAGGAGTTATGATATTATTAAATTAATATCCATAAAGTAATTTATGTTAATATTGAAATGATATAGCATTTACAGATTACCATTTTGCTTCGCCTAAGATATCTCTCTGTTAAGAATGGTTTTTCGTACAGGAAACAGGGAAGCTATGCTGGGAAGACATACAGAGGGAAATGACCTTTCAAAATCAGCATCCGGAGATGGTCGAAATCAGAATTGAACAGTTTGTTGCAATGATAAATCAGTTGACTCAGGTGATAAATGGTGGTTGTGTTTATTGATGATATTTTGGTTTATTCTAAAAGTAAATAGGAGCATGAAAGTCATTTAATGATTGTCTTGCAAACCTTAAAAGAAAAGAAACTATTTGAGAAATTCAGCAAGTGTGAGTTTTGGTTAAAACAAATTTCTTTCCTTGATCACATTGTTTTAAAAAATGGCATAACTGTTGATCCTGCTAAAACAAAAGTTGTTGAAGAATGACCAAGCCCCACAAATATAACTGAGATCCGTAGTTTTTTTGGTTTGACAGGTTATTACCGGAGGTTTGTTGATAATTTTGCACGGTTATCTAGTCCAATGACTAAGTTAACTCGAAAAGGTGTTAAGTTCATTTTGACAAAAGAATGTGATGATTGTTTTCAGGAATTGAAAAGAAGATTGGTGAATGTTCCAGTTTTGGCACTACCTTTCAGAAATGGTGAGTTTGTTATTTATAGTGATGCTTCGTTGAAAGGATTTGGCTATGTCCGTATGTAGAATGATCAGGTAATTGCTTATTCTTTACGTCAGTTGAAACCTCATGAGTTAAATTACCCTACACATGATTTGGAATTAGCTATTGCTGTTTTTGCTTTAAAAATTTGGATGCATCTTTTGTATGGAGTAAAATGTGAAATATATATTGACCACAAAAGTTTGAAGATTCACTCAGAAATAATTGAACATGAGACAAAGGAGATGGTTGGAATTAATCAAGGATTATGATTGCACAATACATTACTATCCGGGAAAAGCAAATAATGTGGTTGATGTTTTGAGTCGAAAAAGTAATGCTTCATTAACCATGCTACGTTTGGAACGAGATCCTTTGGTTTTTGATTTGATGAACTTTGACATAGAAGTTGTTGGTGTAGGAAATTCCTCTGTTTTGTTTCAAGTGTCAGTGGAATCATCTCTATCAGATAGAATTAAGCAAGCACAGAAAGAAGATAGTGAGTTACAGAAAAAGGTAGAGTTGGTTCAAAAGGGTAAGTTGCCTGAATTTAACATTGATAATGATTGTGTTTTGAGGTTTGAGAAAAGATTATGCGTGGCTTGTGATTCACAGTTGAAGAATGTGTTGTTATGTGAAGCTCATAGTTCCCCGTTTTCAGTTCATCCTGACAGTACTAAGATGTACAGAGATCTTCAGGAGTATTATTGGTGGGATGGAATGAAAAGAGATATTGCTGATTTTACTATGAAGTGTTTGACTTGTCAGCTGGTTAAAGTAGTGTGACAGTTACCGAAAGGGATGCTTCAGTCTTTACCAGTGCCAGAGTGGAAATGAGAAAATTTATCCATGGACTTCGTTTTGGGATTACAGAATACATCTCAAGGTAATAATGCAATCTGGGTTATTGTTGACCGATTGACTAAATCTGCTTATTTCCTTCCTATTCGAGATACTTTGTCTCTAGATCAACTTTCTCGGTTGTATGTTAAAGAGATAGTTAGGTTGAATGGAGTTCCCCTCTCCATTACATCTGATCGTGATCCCTGGTTTACTTTTAACTTTTGGAAAGGCCTTCAGAAGTCGTTGAGTATTGAATTAAATTCTAGTACAACTTTTCATCTGTGATCAAATGGGCAGTCAGAACGAACAATTCAGACCTTGGAGGATATGTTACGTTCTTGTTCGATGGATTACCAGGGAAGTTGGGACCAACATCTTTCTTTGGTTGAATTTTCTTATAATAACAATTTTCATTCCAGTATACAGATGGCTCCATTTGAGGCATTATATGGGAAGTGGTGTCAAACTTCAGCTTTTTGGGATGAAGTAGGTGAAAGAAAACTGATGGGACCAGAATTGGTAGAAGAGATGGCAGAAAAAGTTTAGTTGATTCAGAAGCAAATGAGAATAATACAGAGTAGGCAGAAAAGTTATGCGGATAACCGGAGGAAAGATATTTCTGTTGAGGTAGGGGATCGTGTCTTTCTCAAAGTTTCTCCATGGAAAAGTGTAATGCGTTTTGGTAAGAAGTGAAAGTTGTGTCTGAGGTTCATTGGACCTTATGAAATCCTGGAGAAAGTTGGATCAGTTGCGTACATAGTGGTTTTACCACCAAGTTTATCCTAGGTACACAATGATTTTCATGTTTCAATGTTGAGAAAATATATGCCAGATCCATCTCATGTTTTAAGTCCAGAGGTAGTTCAGTTGGAAGAGAATCTCTCTGATGAGGAAAAACCAATCCAGATTCTTGACCATAGAGAACAAGTGTTGCGGAATAAGGTAATTCACCAGGTAAAGGTTTTGTGAAAAAACCATATGGTTGAAGAGACAATGTGAGAATCTGAAAATGCTATGAGGGATAAATACCCCCATTTATTTGATAAGTGAATAAAATTGCGAGGACACAATTTCCAAAAAAGCCCGAATGGCCCGAAGGCCTTTATTTTTATTGATTTATGATAACCCCCCTTTCAAGGGATGAGGGGGAACCCTTACAAGGCCCGTAGGCTCAGAGATTACATGGCCCGTAGACTTAGGAGATTACATGACACAAAGGTCTTAGAGAATTCAACCAGACTATATACAAGGAACTACCCCTCCCCAACATCTGCATCATGATAGTAGCTCTTCACCTTCGCATGACCGTTTGGCTAGGCTTCCCATGTAAGCACATGCTGGTCTTGATGGCATAGTCATACCCTCTCATTCTGACAAATCCATTTGACTATACTCTAGTGAGTGCACCTGCTTTGAATCCTCTTTTGGGGCTGCTCCTTTTTTGTAGTGTGTCTGGGGCAACTGCATGTGGCCCGAAGGCCTTGAGGTGGCCCGAAGGCCTTAAATATTTGCGAATTAAATATTAATTTTACTTTAAATGGGTTAATATGTTCGATGGTGTACCCGGTACGTAACAACGAGTTTCTTTGAAATCTTACGTTGCACACTAACAATATAATATTATTATTTTAAATGGTTGTTAATGCCTAGCCATTGTATTGACGAGAATGAACAAAACTAATTGCAATATGATTATACATGTTTGTTAAATATTTTTACATTTATCCAATAAAAGTTATAGGTTTAAAATGTGAATGAATCTAATTTTAAGCACAATTTACTTTAAATGGTTGATTTACCGCCTTTTAATGGAGAACTCTCTTAAAATCTAGTTTTGGTCACTTTTATATGTTCTATTTGACAAAATAAAATTCTTTTTTAGAATCGGGACATCAAAATTTACTTTGGGTAAATTTTTGGTATTTTTCTGATAAAATTCATTTTTTAATGAATAGTGAAAAATATTGTATTTTAATTCAAAATTGCATTTTAATCTAATTTATTTATATGGTTAGATTATCTTTTTAATTGGTTTTAAAGTGTCATTAGATTTTATTTTTACCATTTAATCCAATGGTGGTCATTGGAATTAATTTCATTTTGAAATTGGACATAAACAAATGTCAATTTTTTGATAGATATTGTTTCTTAAAAACACGCTATTTGTTTTGATAATGAGAATTAATTTTAAATTAATTAATCCAACTTCTATGTTTTGAATTTGGTAAAATAGACATCATTTTTGAATTTGGAATATCAAATATAGCTTAGGCTGAATTTTTAGTATTTTTCTGAAAAACTTCAATTTTTGAGGAATAATGAAACCACTAAGTAGTAGTTAAAAAAACCAACTTTTTCATTTAAATAAAATTTTACCGCTTCTGTGAATTGAATTTAGAAAATCGGACATACATGGTTGTTATTAGTAAGTAAAATGTGGGTCAATAAGATAAAAATAATTTTTGGTGAATAATAACTTTTGACTTTTATTTACCGCGGTTAAAGGTAAATAGAGTAATTCAAGGTAAAAATAATATCATAATAATACAAAATTATCTTAACACTTGTCCTAACATTATTGGATGAGTCATGACCGACCATGAGCATCCTTGGGTCTATTTTGGGACCCCATGGAGCCACTTAAGAGTGATAATGACAATTTATTTTAATTAACTTAAAGTAAAGACAAAAATGACACAGACAAATATCTTTTAGTAAATTAATTTTTACATAGGGTTATATAAGTTATCTTTTCGGCTATAAATATTATTTGGAAATCTAAAACAATTTCCTACATTATGGTATTTCTTTTATAATTTTTATACATCAAATAAATTAAATTATTTATGACACAATAATGATGCAGTGTTTACCTCATTAATAAATGATTTAAATAAATAATATTATAAAGATTAAAATAATATCCAAAACCTGTCCAATTCTTATTGGATGATTTTACTTCGACCACGAGTCATCTTATCTTCGACTTTAATTAGTTTTGGACCTTTATAAACCAAAAATCAGTATATAATAAAATAATAATTTCACACTTTTTTGAAGAGCCCCTCCCGCCCCTTATAAAAAGCTCTCACCTCTAACGCATTCCTCACACATCTCAAGCCCCTTGGCTCATCCAACATCTGCCCAATTAAACTCCCTACATAAGTCTCCTCCTCTTAGAAGCCTTAACTTAGGCAGAAGACATTTCAATAAACCCTTTTGGTTCAAACCAAAGGGAGTTACCCGAATTAAAGGTAACAATTTCTCTTAAATTATTTTGTTTTATTTTGTTTTATTTTACTTCTCCAACCCCATAAAATCTTTTTATTCCTTTATTTTATAACAAAACTAGTATCATCAATATACTAGGTTGTTGTTATGGGAAGGATTCGAACTACACTTACACACACCTCCGTCTAATGGGTAAAGAACATACTGTTTCTGTGGACGGAAAACTACTGCCTCACGAAATGATGATTGTTCAAATATCTCCAACCACCTCTCATAGTGGCCATTATGATGAAAATATATTTATATATGATATATATTATATTTATATTGTTTTTATGCTTCTATATTTTTCATTTATAGAATACCTTTATGGTTTCCATAGTGGGTAAATACGATAATCTCATTTGAGGAAGTGCGGACTAACACCCCCTCAAAGTGATATGACTTGTTTATGCCTTATGTGGAACGTATAAAGGGTAGAGTTAATGAAATTATATATGATATTATACAGGAATTATAATATACTTGTGTATCATTAAGTTTTAATTCCATTACAATACAAAATAGAAATGAAAGTAGCGTTCATGCGTACGTACAACTTACCGTCTCCATGAACAGTGCATTTCATTTCTTATATCCAAATGTTATGTACTATTATAAATACATGTATATACTGGATATATATGATATATATGATATCTAAATCATAAATATCATTATGGATATAATGAAATTTTGACCACATGAACAACTTGTAATTATAAGAAGTCCATTTTTGACTCAAGTACCAAATATCGACAAAATGACCATTATTAGATTAAATGATTACATAATGTTTATAACATGGTAATAATTAATATAAAAGGATTAATAAACTTGAAAAAGTCTCTTAATCAAGTAGAATTTAACTTTAGTTTATTATTCAGAAGATTAAAGAACGAACGGGTCAAGTCGGACATAAGGTAAGGGACTTCGTCTCAATCTCTTTTCGTTGAGGCATATTTTGTTTTAATACCCGACTTTCTTTTATATGCTATATAAAAACCTTTGAATTTTCATTTCATTCAAAGAGAATATTTTTCTACGAAGCGTTTTAATAATAGACAAAAAAAGGAATGTTTCTTTTAACGTAAGCAGTTACAACAACCTTTCCGCCACCGCGAGTATTATTTGCTCTTTGACTTCCTTAACAAGCCGTAATGTTTTTAAAAGGAAAATAAATACAATATACTCTTTTATGTATTTTGGTATTGAAAATGGTTTTAATAATGTATTTGTTATGTCTATATATTTAAGTGATATATTGTGATTGAAATGTGGAAATGTTTTCTTTACTTTATATTTGTTGTAGGTGTTATGATTTTATAATGGTACTTGGACATTTTACGGGTGGTTACATGATAAACCAAATGATGAGTGGTTCCGTGATAAACTAGGACGTGTGGCTATGTTATAACCTCCAATGAATTGAGTATGGAAGTCTACTTTATGGCTATTCCATTTAGTGATATGTGTGGAAGTCGACCATATGGTTATTCCATTTAAGTATGTTTATGTCCCAAGTTACCTTTATATGTTATGTGTTCTTTATATGTATTTTACGGTAATATTTTGGTTACAAAAGGGTAAGAAATGATCTTTTATTCAGTGAAGAGTATTTACTACTTCATAAAGGTGAAAAGTATTACTTATGATAAAGTATTCATGGTTTAATTATTGTTTTGAAAAACTAATAGTTTTCCTTCTTTGTGTATCCCTTACTAAGCTTTTTATGCTCATCCCAAGTTTTTGAAATGTTTTTCACAGGACATAAAGTGGAATAAGGTCAAGGATGAGATCAAGAAAAAATCATGC
Source organism: Viscum album (assembly GCA_963277665.1). Classification (NCBI taxonomy): domain Eukaryota; kingdom Viridiplantae; phylum Streptophyta; class Magnoliopsida; order Santalales; family Viscaceae; genus Viscum; species Viscum album. The sequence continues at coordinate 1,477,096,134 of OY728161.1, forward strand.
TGTCTAAAACATGGAACTAGACATGTCTCTTTTTTTCAAGAATTTTTATTTTGTGAAAAAAATGGAAACTGGGTAGATGTGTCTACATGTAATATTCAAGTTGTTATGTATATGTTATGACCTAATTCTCTAAAGCTCTAAACCTGAAAATATCGTCAATGTGAATTATTAACTTAATTCAAGACTATGAAATGTTTAAGGATGTGTCCTTAGAATTATTTTCAATAAATACATCACAGGAATTGAAGAATAGATAATGAAATAAAATTTAGAGAGAAATATTCTCTATCGAAGACAATTCCCTCTCTGTTTCGAGCTTTGTCGGTTCGTTGTCATTATTCTGCTTCTTTCGTTACGCTCCTCCTATCTCCATAAAATTATGTGTCCAAATGTACCTCCCCCTTTTTTCTCTTCACCAATATCTTCTATTTTCTCTAAAAAATCAACCTAAAATTATCTCCTCTTCATTTTGTGACTGTCTAATGGAAAAGTTTCTTTATTGTATTCTATCACTACACATATTACTTTAACAAAACTCCTCAATCAACTCCTATAACTACACAAACTAATGACTCCTTTCGACACCTAATAAAATGTTTTAGCACAAAGAACAATTCCATGTGTCGATGAATTCAAGCCAAATCCCACTAAAATCACTTCCTCATCAATCCAATTTGTTTCAATAGATTCTCAAAGAAAAAAACTTCAATAAGTATTGTTGAACAAAAATCCTCATTGTCACTGAATCTCAAATCATCAACCGGTGAATTCAACCCCGAGTTAATCTTTCGGCATAGATCAAATCCAATTCATGGAAAACCTACAACAAGGAAAAATAATGTGCTTAAATACCTCAATTGTAATGTTGACAACATAAAAACACGAATGGGATTAATCAATTTCAGATGAATCCTATTCTAATCTTAGAATTCTGTTCATCCCATGATTTAACGATGACACCTAATCGAATGTGGCTCTAGATTAGCTTCAAAGGATGACTTGGTTTAGGTTCTCAAAGGTCATCTTATTTAATGTACTTGGCATGCCATCGGTTATCACCCTTCTGGGGGAATTTGAAAACCCATGAATAATGATTAAAAATCCCAACTAGGATTCATCAGAAGTGGATTCATCGATGGTCATCCACTCACTCAGGCTCATATTCTTCAACCAACCAATGACCTAGGATAATCTTTATCCCATGAGTTCTCATTTTCCTTCAAATTCCATCAATGGTAAAGAGAACCTAGCGGCATAATATTAGGACTTGGCTTCAAATATCAGCAATGTATTGGTTTCAAATGGCCTTCATATTTAAATGGATATCTTGATGACATAAAATCAAAAAATCATATAGATCCCTTTTTAATGAGGCTTGGGTATTGGATTCCTTTCAGAAAGATCATAGGCCTTGGGTGTTCTCCATTATAGAGGGGATTCATTAAATTCTATTACGTGGATTATCAAATAAAATTATTCTGTAGACTTCCTTCACAAGTAATAAAAGGTAAGTGATTTAAAATTTAAATAAATAAAATAAATTACCAGTAAATAAAAATTGCAACATTAAATTTATAATTCGAAAAAAAAATTAAGTAATTGAAAATTAAATTTAAACAACATTAATTAATGTTTTAAGAAACAAAAAAATAAAAATAAAATACTTGGCATATAGAATAAACATTTAGAATAATCATTTAATTCAAAAGAATAAAATAAAAAATTTATGAAAAATAAAAACAAATCATTAAAATAAAATCATAAACATTAATAATTTAAATAAAAAAAGTAATTAAATATTCAAAATCATTAATTTAAATAATTAAATTATGAAACATAAAATTAAAATTTTAAAACAAATATGGAAATGATCCAAACAAATAAAATAAACAAGGCTCAATACAATCATTATTCATGAATTAAATTAAAAAAATTTACCAAAAAATCATCAATTTTTTAAATTATCAATAAATGAATCTAAACATTAAAATAAAAAATTTAAATATCTATTTCAGCAATAAATATAAATTGAAAACGAAAAAAATGATGTGGAAAAATGAATCAAATAAGAGCCACATCAATAAATCAACTTTCTAGAATAATTATTATATCATATATATCCATTCAATCCATCATTATTACCATCAATTTAAAACATAAATGGAAAATATCACAATATTTTGTGGTGGTTGTAGTCTACACGTATGCACAAACAATGTTATTGTTTTTCAATGGTTGTAGTATACATGTATGCACGAGTGATACTTCCACTTCTCATTTGATGGAAATAGGATGCATAAAAGTGGTTTGATAATCATAAAAACATTTATATACAATGAGTATACTAAACATATTATTTTAAGAATATTATATTAGATTTATAGGAGTAAAAATAATAATTTAAAAGAAAGTGATCGGTTAATCCGATTATCTCTTCTTTGAAATGAATCCTTTAGATTTCCTCTTAAGGGGTCTAGGGTTGGTGTTTTTGGAATATCACCTCCTCAAGTTTGTGTATAGGGATGTTTAGAAGATAACTTGGAAATTTTTGGTAGATATCAAAGGCATAATGTGGCATGAAGAAGAGAAAGGATGTCTGGAATTTTATAATGGAAGGGAGGGTACTTTTGAAATTTCATAAAATATTAAATTAAATTATTTTTTTCAGGTCCAGATGGCTCCAAATTGATAATATTCAATTCTAAAATGAGGATGAGTTAAAATCATCTCATCCAATAATTTTTTTTCAAGTTTGGATCATATTTTTACCCTTATCTTTTTTGTTTTAAACCTTTCTTCACCCTTTTGACAATTACCATAATATTAAAATTTTCTGCACAATAAGGGTTAATAATGTTTCTCTAAAATAAAAAATAACCCATAAATGAGCAATTTTTATTGCATAAAACCTTATCCCATTCATTTGGAATAATATATGATTTCTATGATTTTTATATCATTTAATAAAATATTATTTATTATAAAATATCATTTATGTCATTTCTAACACTATTTATTAAATTTTTATTTTAATGCATCATAAAGAAAGGGGGAATTAAAATTTAATTCATTAATATACCAATAATGTGTCATATTCATCTTAAAAATTCATGGAAAACGTTAACTCACTCAAAACATATTACTTTTCATATTTTCCAAAACATTTTATATGTTTTTTGTTAATTGGAGAAATACTTCATCAATGTTGCAGAAAATTTTTAAGACTTTATATAATTCATAAAAATTATAATCAAATTTATATCATGAAAAAATATCAATAATTTAAAAATTTACACTTATATTCATTCATAACTTGTTTTTTTCACTATTACAAAATATAAGAGATATTTACAACTGAGTGCAACATTTGGAAACTTTCATTGGTTTAAAAATTGTGTATCCATTTCATGGATTATTTTCTATTAAACAACTAAATTTTCAATAATAAAGTGATATGGGTATAATTAACTTTATACAATAATAATTAATATTAAAAATTACGACCTTATCACTTTTTTTCATAGATTAACATGATTTACCATTTACTGAAGAGATAAATTTTATTATGGTTACTATTCATATTAACAATAAATAAAAGATTCATATTTACTAAATTTGAACCTACTAATTACAAATATGGAATCTATTTTATCAAATTCAATAAATATAAGTGGAATAAATTAATTTTAAAATATGCTTCTAAAATGGTGCTAAAAACGCTTTTTAGAAAAAATACATTTTTATTCATAAAAATTATTTTATTCTTATCGCATGATTATAAAATATTAAATTAATGATAAAATATTTTATTGAATATATAATATATAAATTTAATTAAAATAATCTACAAAAATTCATTAATTTAATTTATTAAGATAAAAATACATTACGTGCACAAAATGTTTAAAAAAAAATATTTCCATTTCTTTAAAATATTTTTTCTTTTCATTTATAATCAATTGATAACCAATGAATTGAATTTATACATATGTAACTATTATTTTTTCACAATTTAGTTAGTCTTATTAATATCTTCCAATCCAACAGCTATGCGATAACCGTTACTTTAAGTAATAATATTTTAATAATATATCATGGTTAGTTTAAAATTGGTGTTGTGTGTAATGAAATATTTCAAAAAAATTAAATTTATTTAAATTAATCTCATAAAATCTCATGCTGTTACATTCTACCCCCCATAAAATTAATTCACCCTCAAAATTCCTCACTCTGATACAAAAAATGAGAATATCATCGTTTCATTACATCCTTGGTTCCCATGTAGCGTCTTCAAATTTCTAATTTCTCCAGAGAATATTCACCAGGTGTGTAGTCTTGTTATGTAGATCTTTCTCTATACAATCCAATATTTCTACTATCTATTCCTCATAATAAATATCATGTTCCTATCGTACTACCTCTGAGTTTAATACATGTGATGGATCATGTATGTACTCGATCAGAGGAGATACATGGAACACACCATCAACTTAAGATATGTTTGATGGAAGTATAAATTGATAAGCTACCATCCCTACTCGATCATGAATCTAGAAATGGCCAATATACCTTGGGATAAACTTTCCATCCTTTATGAATCTCATAGCCTTATTCTATGGAGAAATTCTCAGAAAACCCTTCTTACCAACTTGAAATTCCTGATTACATCGACAATTATAAATATAAAATTTCTATCATCTTTTTCCTGCCTCAATGTGCTGTTGAATGTCTATGACATTCTCTTCCATTTCCTCAGTTGAATCAAGTCCTAATATCTTTATTTCTCCAATATCATCCTAACATGTTGTATTTATTCACTTCGTTCTATATAGGGCTTTATATGGATCCATATGAATGCTCAAGTGAAAGCTATTGTTGAAGGAAAACTCAAATAAAGGAAGTTGTTGATCTAACCACCTTTGAAATCTATAAAATAAGATACCATCATACCATCTAGGGTTTGATTTTTTCTCTATGACATAACATATTTTTGAGGATGATACACCACACTATAAATCAACTATATTTGTAGATCCTGCAAAAGACTTCTCCATAACTTCAAGGTAAACCTAAACTCTCGATCAGATACAATAGAATACAACCTTAACACTTCTTTAATATAAATTATGTAATTATAAAATAGAGATAAATCATCTCCAATGTCAATAAAGTGCATTAACTTCATGAGGTAATCAACTACAACCCATATAGAATTATTCCTTTTAGAGTTTTTGGGGAGTCTGATGATCAAATCCATAGTGATGTTTTCCCATTTCTATTCTAGTATGTGTAATGGTTGTGAAAACCCCTCGACTTTTGTATCATTTACTATAATTTTTGAAATAATAAAAATTTATATACATACCCAACAATATATCTCTTCTTTATATCCCACTAGAAATACACTTTCAGATCTCTATACTTCATTTTACTTCTAAAATGAATATATAATGATGAATTGTGAGCTTCATCCACAACACCTTCTTCAAATATAGTATGGATTTAACACATACACAATTCTGAAACCATATCATTCCTTTATAATCAAGGATAAACCCAAGAACATTTCTCAACTTCTTTTTTAGTCACATATATTAGATTTTTGCCTCTTTAAACATAACCTGGATAGATGGTTGAAAACTCATTTGAGAAAGATAATATTTATCGCCTTATTTAAAGATTTTGAGACCCATCCTTTGAAGATATAGATATATTGGATCTTTTTAGATCCTTATCATAGATAAGCTAACATGATCTTTTTTTCTTAGAGCATTTCTGACCTTATTTTATTTCCCAGGGTGATAATGTATTGAGCAGTCAAAAGTTTTAATCAGACCCAACAATCTTCTCAAGAACATATTCAATTCTTTCTGTGTGAAAATATACTTTAAAATTATATGATATGTATAAATTCCACACCTTTATCCATAAATATAACCCTACATATCTTTAATAAAAAAAATTACCACAACTAACACTAAATCATGTGTTGGGTAATTTTTCTTATCAATATTCAATTAGTGTGAGGAAAAAGATATCACTATATCATTCTGTATGTAAATGCATCCTGATTCATTCATTGATGCATTATTGTAGATTAAAAACCTTCTCCACTATAGTGTAAAATAAGAACATGTGCATTAACTAACATTCTCTTCAGTTTTTTTTTATATTTTCTTCACATAAATTTGTCTAAAAGAACTTATCTCCATTTAGAGAAAACTTGGTGAGTGGATTAAACAATCATGAGAAATTATCCACAAAGTGTTATAATATCTAACCAAATAAAGAAAAATATGGATCTCAGTCACTATGTTTGGTCTGTTCCAATGTTCAATAACTTCTATATTTAAAATATTTACTAATATACCCTCACATGAGATTATATGACCCAAGAATGAATCTTTTTTATTCTAGAATTCACACTTGGAAAATTTTTCATAAAGCATCTCCTTCCTCAGGATATTCAGTATAATTTTTAATTTATATTCATGATATTCATTGATATTTGAATATAAAAGATTATCATCTATGAATACTAACAAAATTTGATTAAGGTAATTTATAAAGACTCTATTCAATAATTCCCTGAATATAGAGGGTGAATTTATAAGACCAAATTGTATCATTATAAATTCATAGTGTGTACACCTTGTACAAAATATTTTATTAGTTATATCCTCATTCTTAACCCTTAATTGATTATATACATAATGAATAAATTTTTTAGAAATGTATTAATCCTTATGTTGTTGATAAAAAAATCATCAATATGGGGTAGAGGATACTTCTTCTTGATAGTGATCATGTTGAGTTATCTATAATCAATGAAGAGTTTCATTAATCCATATTTATTCTTAAAAAAATAACTGGTGCACCCCATGGTGATGCACTTGGCTGAATTAATCCCTTATTAAGTTTCTATTGGAGTTGATTCTTCAGTTCCTTTAACTCAATCGGGGCCATTATATATGGATCCTTTGAAGTTGGTGTAGAATTAGGTATTAGTTCTACTGAGAACTAAACTTCACAATTCAGTGGAAGATTATGACTTTTTTAGGACATAAACAAACTACCACAAAGTAGGGATATCATTGATATTGATTTTCTACCTTTCCATCTTAGATAAACACCACTTTTGAATAGGAATCATGACCCATACAATGGATGTAATTTTAATTGAATTTATATATTTATCACCTAGTTGTGCCCAAATTTACCCTACTGGTAAAAGCAGTCGATGTAGTACATGTAGGGGTCGAATCCACAGGGACCGAAGAAGTAACCTTGAGACGCTATGATTTGGTGAAGGATGAGCTATGAAGTAGCCAACTTTGGATTTGATTTTGGATGGTTTTTAAAGAACACTAATAAACCTAAGTGAATTCAATTAAATGGAAATGGGTTGATCTTAGGATTATGCTCGGGGTGGATTGAATGAATTTTACTTCATTAGACAATTTTGGTTTTATTAATTTTTGATGAATCCATTCTTCAAAAATAACATTACATTCATCATTTTCTGGTTTGGTGCTTACTAAAAACACTTAATAATCCCCTATACACTTATAGAATTAAATTCATGATCTCTTCGAGGTATATGGTCATTTAGTAATTGAATTTAGTTTGCTCAAACACAGTAAAGATGAAGAGTAGAAATAACTGAAGAATGGATGTCTTAAATTAATTATCCAATTAACAACAATTCGTTCATAAAATAACATTCAATCCAGCCTTTGAATCCTCCTAATATCATACCATTAAAGGGTTATCCCTCTATTGATGATATACTCTCAATGGTGGGTGGAAGATGGCTAACAAGAATTGGATTGAAGAAATTAAAACCGCGGAAATAACGAGCACTCCTCCGTGTGTGTGAATGAAATTCACACCTATGTGTGAAATAATTCACAACAACACAGAGATATCACTATGCTTTGTGATAATAAAGTTTTAATAAATGAAATGGAAAATATAAAATAGAAAGAATTTGATTAAGAACATAAAGATACAAAAAATAAACTTACATGAAAATGGAAAACATTACAAAGGAAATTTGGAAGCATAACCTTACAATGAAACAAGAAACAAAAGATGATAATAAAAATATCCACCACCTATTCCCTTCACCACTAGCTCCTTATATAGACATATTAGGAGCCTTAGGTCCATCCCCCAACAATTAATTCACCCCCAACAATTAATAGAGTCAAATGGAGGTAAATAATCAAAAGGAAATCGATGTTTCGAATTTGACCCGGAAAACTGTCCAGATTCTCCCACCATATTGATGTGTGAATGCTCAAATGAAGAAGGCCGAATCCGGAGGGGTTTTATAAGAGAAATATCTTCTTCCATCTGTCCTCTATGATCTGTAAATATTTTAGGAAATTTGGCGTAGCCATTTGGAAGTTATGGTCGAAATAGTGGGACGTATTTCTGTGCATTAATGTCGGGTCCACCATTTAAATCTCAACTTCAGATCCCTTTATCATCATGAAAACATCTGAATTATCTCCGTCCACAGTTGAATAAAATGATCCTCATATTTTTATGTTTCTACTGTATAAATTTGAGCTTCATTGGGCTTTTTTGTGAGCCCTACATTTGTTTGATGGGCCTTAGGCCCATTATGCTTTCTCCAGCAAATTTCTGCATTCGGGCGCAAAATTCTCCATCTTCCCTTGGGATTCATCCATCGGACCTAAAAGATAAAATGTTCCAAACAAAGTGATAAATCATATCCAAAAATTTAAAATTCAGAAAATGAATATAATGTTGTCCACAAACAATTGAATGATTGGTCCCAAATTTTCATTTTAAACATGAATTGCATTTAAGATGAGAAATGAAGTTCTATTTATGTAATGCACTAAAAATAATGTTTATGGACTTTGGAACAATGAATATAAAGGTATTAACAATGAATATTAGCCACTTTTAGTGACTAATCACACCCCCCAACTTGAGTTTTTCTAGTCCCAAGAAAAATAAATTACAAATATGAAATTCAAATCCCCTTTTCCAAAAACATTTTAATACACATTGCTCACCCAAATATCTAATACCAAAAAAAATTATGAAAAACCATCAAAATCATTAAAAACAAGTTAGGTCCATAAGAATATCCCAATCCCAAGCCCATTCCTTTGTTCAAATTTATCGCCACATTTCATCCAATTTCAATTAAGCATGATAAAGTGTTGTGCATCATAAAAGATATGAGGCCCATTTTATTGTTCAAGGGGAAAAAATGGAAGCGCTAGGTGGGAATCACATTAAACCTTAAGATGAGTATCCATTTTTTTATTTTATTTATTTTATTTTTTAACCATAATAGATATGAAAAGACTGACTTTGGGCAAGACAACTATGGAGTCACGATCCCCAAGTGCCGGACGCCACACATATTGTCAATTTCATGATCTACAATAGAGATATAAAGCCAACTCTGGGCAAGACAACTATGGAGTTGCGATCCCCAAGTGCTGGACGCCACACATTTGGACAAAACATTGCTCTATGTGGTCATTATTTTTTCAATTTTTCTTTTGTTTTTTTTGGATACTTAAATTAAACTAAAAGTGACCCCAAAACCCTATGCTATAATGAAAGGGACCCGAGAACTCAAATTTACACCCACAATCCAGTAGACGTGCATTGTGGCATTTTTATTAAGAGGATGAAAATGTAAACTTTGAAAAATCACATCAGACAACCGCACTTTCCAAAAACTATGCTCATGAACTTAAACTTGCATTAAAATCAGAATCAAGACATACAAAATTATTTGATATCCTATTTTAGAGTTTGAAATGTGTGTTATCATGTTCAAGGTTAATGGAATTTTTCTTTTCATGCATGTTCTTATTCACAAAAAAATAATTTTTTATTTCATCTCCCCCCAACATAGAATAACACTATCCCTAGTGTTTAAAGAAAACATAGAAGGGGGTATGGGGGGGCTGTTCAAAGAGGAAATTTAAAATGATAATTATGGAATGAAGTCACCTATGGTTGATGATGATAGTGCATGCCACAATATCCCTTCAATCCTGGGTTTGAGTCTCAGCGGCTTGGATGGTGGTGAATGGATTTTTCTTATGACTTACGACATGTCCTTTTATTTTTTAACCTATAAAAACATAAAAATAAACAAAACAAAATAAACTGATGATACATTGTCTTCTTTTTAGATTTCTGGGTAAGGTATTACTCAGAGTTCACGCCACGTGACACAGATGAATATGGCGCTCCCCTTTCATACCCATCCTTACTCATAAAAGAAGAACAGGTCAATAGTCTATGGTAATTTATTATATGAAAAAAAATGATTCAAAATAATTAGAAAACATGAAAACCATGGGTTGCCTCCCATGCAGCGCTTTTGTTTAACGTCGTTAGCTCGACTTGAACCCCCCAACTTATCCAATTCCAACTTTCAACATTTTAATTAACCCATATTTTTCCACTTCAATAAGATTGAGATTGATTATTTTTTTGAAATTTGTTTCATGTAAAATCCTATTTTCTACAAAGATTGGTAAAATCCAAGGAATATCTGAAATGATTGATCGAGTTGAACTTATATTCTTTCCTAAGACATCAATGACCATTCCAAAATTATTGGCTTCTTTAGATGAATGAACTAAAACCGCAAGGTCTTTTTTATCACCTATGATGGAATTCTTATCTGGGGAAGGAAGGATAATGATTTTGAGTTCTGGTCGATTGCAATTTCCTAATAAAGATTGACAATTTGAATGAAAGTCAGTTTCTTCTCCAAAAAATTTAGAAAGAATTGGTTCCGTTTTAAAATATGATTCATCCCCAAAAGTGTCTAGTTGAATTTGAGGTGTGGGTATGGGCTCAATGTTTGGTATTTCTCTCAATTGTTCAGTGATTTGTATTTTTGAAAAATCATCAATGGAGAAATATTCAGGAATCTCCATCCACAATGTCAAGTTTCCCTCTTGTGAATACAAAAAATTAGTTTCCTCTTGATTTAAGCACCCATGAACAATTCCTTGATTATCTTCAACTATCCCAAATCCAATGGTTGGTTCTTCAATAAATTCATTTGGGGTTTGTGAGAGACAATATTCTTGTATTAGTGATGAGGAAGAGACAACCCGAGTGGGAATGGGTTCCACAACCATTTCAATGCTTTCTAATTCTACTCTTAAAGATGAAACCTCTGAATTCATTTTATCCATTTTTTTACACAAATGCTCAAGAATTTTTTCAGAATTAGGATTGATAAATGTTTGGAAATCATGAACTTCATTATGTTTGATTTCTCCAATCATCCTCAAGAGGTATAGAAATTGATATTTTAAACAATCAGCATCCCATTGATTGTACATATCATCTGGTGTGGTGTATTCAATCATGGTTTGGTCAATGAAATTTTCTATGTGAGGTGATTCAAAATATTTATTTTCCACTTTATTATAGCCTTGGTATATTAATGGTTATTGTTGAAGATAATCCATTGGATTTGATTGAAAGTTGTTTTTGGGATTCATTGGACACACAGAAATAGAAAGGGGAATAGAGAAGAGAAATTTGGGTGAGAATAGAGAATTTGGGGTGAGAAAAGAAGATGAGTGTCTAAGGTACTTACTTGGGTCCCCGGCAACGGCGCCAAAATTTGGTTGCGCCCAAATTTACCCTACTGGTAAAAGCGGTCGATGTAGTACATGTAGGGGTCGAATCCACAGGGACCGAAGAAGTAACCTTGAGACGCTATGATTTGGTGAAGGATGGGCTATGAAGTAGCCAACTTTGGGTTTGATTTTGGATGGTTTTTAAAGAATACTAATAAACCTAAGTGAATTCAATTAAATGGAAATGGGTTGATCTTAGGATTATTCTCGGGGTGGATTGAATGAATTTTACTTCATTAGACAATTTTGGTTTTATTAATTTTTGATGAATCCATTCTTCAAAAATAACATTACATTCATCATTTTCTAGTTTGGTGCTTACTAAACACACTTACTAATTCCCTATACACTTAGAGAACCAAATTCATGATCTCTCCGAGGTATATGGTCATTTAGTAATTGAATTTAGTTTTCTCAAACACAGTAAAGATGAAGAGTAGAAATAACTGAAGAATGGATGTCTTAAATTAATTATCCAATTAACAACAATTCATTCATAAAATAACATTCAATCCGGCCTTTTAATCCTCCTAAGATCATCCCATTAAAGGGTTATCCCTCCATTGATGGTATGCTCTCAATGGTAGGCGGAAGATGTCTAACAAGAATTGGATTGAAGAAATTAAAACCGCAGAAATAACGAGCACTCCTCCGTGTGTGTGAATGAAATTCACACCCATGTGTGAACTAATTCACAACAACACAGAGATATCACTGTGCTTTGTGATAATAAAGTTTTAATAAATGAAATGGAAAATATAGAAGAGAAATAAGTTGATTAAGAACATAAAGATACAAAAAAGAAACTTGCATGGAAATGGAAAACATTACAAAGGAAATTTGGAAGCATAACCTTACAATGAAACAAGCAACAAAAGATGATAATTAAAATATCCACCACCTATTACCTTCACCACTAGCTCTTTATATAGTAATATTAGGAGTCTTAGGTCCATCCCCCAACAATTAATTCACCCCCCAACAATTAATAGAGTCAAATGGAGGGTGAATAATCAAAAAGAAATTGATGTTTCGAATTTGACCCGGAAAACTGTCCATATTTTTCCACCATATTGACGTGTGAATTCTAAAATGAAGAAGGCCGAATACGTAGGGGTTGTAGAAGAGAAATATCATCTTCCATATGTCCTCTATTATCTGTAAACAGTTGAGGAAATTTGGCTTAGCCGTTTGGAAGTTATGGTCGAAATGGTGGGACGAATTTCTGTGCATTAATGTCGGGTCCACCATTTAAATCTCAGCTTCAGATCCCTTTATCATCATGAAAACATCAGAATTAGCTCCAGACACAGTTAAATAAAATGATCCTCATATTTTTATCTTTCTACTTTATAAATTTGAGATTCATTGGGATTTTTTTGTGAGCCCCACATTTGTTTGATGGGCTTTAGGCCCATTATGCTTTCTCCAGCAAATTTCTGCATTCGGGTGCAAAATTATCCATCTTCCATTGGGATTCATCCATCGGACCTAAAAGATAAAATGTTCCAAACAAAGAGATAAATCATATCCCAAAATTTAAAATTCATAAAATTAATATAATGTTGTCCACAAACAATTGAATGATTGGTCCCAAATTTTCATTTTAAACATGAATTGCATTTAAGATGAGAAATGATGTTCTATTTATGTAATGCACTAAAAATAATGTTTATGGACTTTGGAACAATGAATATAAAGGTATTAAAAATGAATATTATCCACTTTCAGTGACTAATCACACCCCCCAACTTGAGTTTTTCTAGTCCCGAGCAAAATAAATTACCAATATGAAATTCAAATCCCCTTTTCCAAAAACATTTTAATACACATTGCTCACCCAAATATCTAATACCAAAAAAAATTATGAAAACCCATCAAAATCATTAAAAACAAGTTAGGTCCATAAGCATATCCCAAGCCCAAGCCCATTCCTTTGTTCAAATTCATCGCCACATTTCATCCAATTCCAATTAAGAATGATAAAGTGTTGTGCATCATAAAAGATATGAGGCCCATTTTATTGTTCAAGGGGAAAAAATGGAAGCTCTAGGTGGGAATCACATTAAACCTTAAGATGAGTATCCATTTTTTTATTTTATTTATTTTATATTTTAACCACAATAGATATGAAAAGACTGACTCTGGGCAAGACAACTATGGAGTCACGATCCCCAAGTGCCGGACACCACACATATTGTCAAATTCATGATCTACAATAGAGATATAAAGCCAAATTCTGGGCAAGGCAGCTATAGAGTCGCGATCCCCAAGTGCCAGACGCCACACATTTCGACAAAACATTACTCTATGTGGTCATTATTTTTTCAATTTTTTTTTGTTTTTCTGTTTTTTTTGGTTTTTTTTGGATACTTAAATTAAACTAAAAGTGACCCCAGAACCCTATGCTATAATGAAAGGGACCTGAGAACTCAAATTTACACCCACAATCCAGTAGACGTGTATTGTGGCATTTTTATTAAGAGGGTGAAAATGAAAACTTTGAAAAATCACATCGGACAACCGCACTTTCCAAAAACTATGCTCATGAACTTAAACTTGCATTAAAATCAGAATCAAGGAATACAAAATTATTTGATATCCTATTTTAGAGTTTGCAATGTGTGTTATCATGTTCAAGGTTAATGGAATTTTTCTTTTCATGCATGTTCTTATTCACAAAAAAAAATCATTTTTTATTTCATCTCCCCCCAACATAGAATAACACTGTCCCTAGTGTTTAAAGAAAACATAGAAGGGGGTATGGGGGGGGGGGTGTTCAAAGAGGAAATTTAAAATGATAATTATGGAATGAAGTCATCTGTGTTTGATGATGATAACGCATGCCACAATCTCCCTTCAATCCTGGATTTGAGTCTCAGCGGATCGGATGGTGGGGAATGGATTTTCCTTATGACTTACGACATGTACTTTTATTTTTTAACCTATAAAAACATAAAAATAAACAAAACAAAATAAACTGATGATACATTGTCTTCTTTTTAGATTTCTGGGTAAGTTATTACTCAGATATCACGCCACGTGACACAGATGAATATGGCGCTCCCCTTTCTCCTTACTCCTAAAAGAAGAAAAGGTCAACAGTCTATGGTAATTTATTATATGAAAAAAAATGATTCAAAATAATTAGAAAACATGAAAACCATGGGTTGCCTCCCATGAAGCACTTTTATTTAACATCGTTTGCTCGACTTGAACCCACCAACTTATCCAATTCCAACTTTCAACATTTTAATTAACCCATCTTTTTCCACTTCAATAATATTGAGATTGATTATTTTTTTGAAATTTGTTTCATGTAAAATCCTATTTTCTATAATGATTGGTAAAATCCAAGGAATATCTGAAATGATTGATCGTGTTGAACTTATATTCTTTCCTAAGACATCAATGACCATTCCAAAATTATTGGCTTCTTTAGATGAATGAACTAAAACTGCAAGGTCTTTTTTATCACCTATGATGGAATTCTTACCTGGGGAAGGAAGGATAATGATTTTGAGTTCTGGTCAATTGCAATTTCCTAATAAAGATTGGAAATTTGAATGAAAGTCAGTTTCTTCTCCAAAAAATTTAGAAAGAATTAGTTCCGTTTTAAAATATGATTCATCCCCAAAAGTGTCTAGTTGAATTTGATGTGTGGGTATGGGCTCAATGATTGGTATTTCTCCCAATTATTCAGTGATTTGTATTTTTGAAAAATCATCAATGGAGAAATATTTAGGACTCTCCATCCACAATGTCAAGTTTCCCTCTTGTGAATACAAAAAATCAGTTTCCTCTTGATTTAAGCACCCATCAACAATTCCTTGATTATATTCAACTATCCCAAATCAAATGGTTGGTTCTTCAATAAATTCATTTGAGGTTTTTGAGAGACAAGATTCTTGTATTAGTGATGAGGAAGAGATAACCTGAGTGGGAATGGGTTCCACAACCATTTCAATTCTTTCTAGTTCTACTCTTAAAGATGAAACCTCTAAATTCATTTTATCCATTTTTTTTACACAAATGCTCAAGAATTTTTTCAGAATTAGGATTGATAGATGTTTGGACATCATGAACTTCATTATGATTGATTTCTCCAATCATCCTCGAGAGGTATGGAAATTGATATTTTAAACAATCAGCATCCCATTGATTGTACATATCATCTGGTGTGGTGTATTCAATCATGGTTTGGTCAATGAAATTTTCTATGTGAGGTGATTCAAAATATTTATTTTTCAATTGATTATAGCCTTGGTATATTAATGGGTATTTTTGAAGTTAATCCATTAAATTTGATTGAATGTTGTTTTTGGGATTCATTGGACACGCAGAAATAGAAAGGGGAATAGAGAAGAGAAATTAGGGTGAGAATAGAGAATTTGGGGTGAGAAAAGAAGATGAGTGTCTAAGGTACTTACTTGGGTCTCCGGAAATGGCTCCAAAATTTGGTTGTGCCCAAATTTACCCTACTGGTAAAAGTGGTCGATGTAGTACATGTAGGGGTCGAATCCACAGGGACCCAAGAAGTAAGCTTGAGACACTATGATTTGGTGAAGGATGGGCTATAAAGTAGCCAACTTTGGGTTTGATTTTGGATGGTTTTTAAAGAACACTAATAAACCTAAGTGAATTCAATTAAATGGAAATGATTTGATCTTAGGATTATGCTCGGGGTGGATTGAATGAATTTTACTTCATTAGACAATTTTGGTTTTATTAATTTTTGATGAATCCATTCTTCAAAAATAACATTACATTCATCATTTTTTGGTTTGGTGCTTACTAAACACACTTACTAATCACCTATAAACTTTGAGAACCAAATTCATGATCTCTTTGAGGTATATGGTCATTTAGTAATTGAATTTAGTTTGCTCAAACACAGTAAAGATGAAGAGTAGAAATAACTGAAGAATGGATGTCTTAAATTAATTATCCAATTAACAACAATTCGTTCATAAAATAACATTCAATCCAGCCTTTGCATCCTCCTAAGATCATCCCATTAAAGGGATAGACCTCCATTAATGGTATACTCTCAATGGTGGGCGGAATATGGCTAACAATAATTGGATTGAAGAAATTAAAACCGCGGAAATAACGAGCACTCCTCCGTGTGTGTGAATGAAATTCACACCTATGTGTGAACTAATTCACAAAAACACAGAGATATAATTGTGCTTTGTTATAATAAAGTTTTAATAAATGAAATGGAAAATATAGAAGAGAAAGAAGTTGATTAAGAACACAAAGATACAAAAAATAAACTTACATGGAAATGGAAAACATTACAAAGGAAATTTGGAAGCATAACCTTACAATGAAACAAGCAACAAAAGATGATAATAAAAATATCCACCACCTATTACCTTCACCAATAGATCCTTATATAGGAATATTAGGAGCCTTAGGTCCACCCCCCAACAATTAATTCACCCCCCAACAATTAATAGAGTCAAATGGAGGGTGAATAATCAAAAGGAAATTGATGTTTCAAATTTGACCCGGAAAACTATCCAGATTCGTCCACCATATTATAGTGTGAATTCTCAAATGAAGAAGGTAGAATCCATAGGGGTTGTAGAAGAGAAATATCTTCTTCCATCTGTCCTCTATGATCTTTAAAAATTTCAGGAAATATGGATCCTCCGTTTGGAAGTTATGGTCGAAATGGTGGGACGGATTTCTGTGCATTAATGTCGGGTCCACCATTTAAATCTCAACTTCAGATCCCTTTATAATCATGAAAAAAAATCAGAATTAGCTCTGGACACAGTTGAATAAAATGATAATAATATTTTTGTCTTTATACTGTATAAATTTGAGCTTCATTGGGCTTTTTTTGTGAGCCCGTCATTTGTTTGATGGGCCTTAGGCCCATTATGCTTTCTCCAGCAAATTTCTGCACTCAGGCGCAAAATTATCCATCTTCCCTTGGGATTCATCCATCGGACCTAAAAGATAAAATTTTCCAAACAAAGTGATAAATCATATCCCAAAATTTAAAATTCATAAAATGAATATAATGTTGTCCACAAACAATTTAATGATTGGTCCCAAATTTGCATTTTAAACATGAATTGCATTTAAGATGAGAAATGAAGTTCTATTTATTTAATGCACTAAAAATAATGTTTATAGATTTTGGAACAATGAATATAAAGGTATTAAAAATTAATATTATCCATTTTCAGTGACTAATCACACCCCACAACTTGAGTTTTGCTACTCCCGAGCAAAATAAATTACAAATATGAAATTCAAATCCCCTTTTCCAAAAACATTTTAATACACATTGCTCACCCAAATATCTAATACCAAAATAATTATGAAAACCCATAAAAATAATTAAAAACAAGTTAGGTCCATAAGCATATCCCAAGCCCAAGCCCATTCCTTTGTTCAAATTCATCGCCACATTTCATCCAATTCCAATTAAGCATGATAAAGTGTTGTGCATCATAAAAGATATGGGACCCATTTTATTGTTCAAGGGGAAAATGGAAGCGCTAGGTGGTAATCACATTAAACCTTAAGATGAGTATCCATTTTTTTTATTTTTTTTATTTTTTAACCATAATAGATATGAAAAGACTAACTCTGGGCAAGACAACTATGGAGTCACGATCCCCAAGTTCCGGACACCACACATATTGTCAATTTCATGATCTACAATAGAGATATAAAGCCAAACTCTGGGAAAGACAACTATGGAGTCACGATCCCCAAGTGCCGGACGCCACACATTTGGACAAAACATTTCTCTATGTGGTCATTATTTTTTCATTTTTTTTTGTTTTTCTGTTTTTTTTCTGTTTTTTTTGGTACTTAAATTAAACTAAAAGTGACCCCAGAACCCTATGCTATAATGAAAGGGACCCGAGAACTCAAATTTACACCCACAATCCAGTAGACGTGCATTGTGGCATTTTTATTAAGAGGATGAAAATTTAAACTTTCAAAAATCACATCGGACAACCGCACTTTCCAAAAACTATGCTCATGAACATAAACTTGCATTAAAATCAGAATCAAGGCATACAAAATTATTTGATATCCTATTTTACAGTTTGCAATGTGTGTTATCATGTTCAAGGTTAATGGAATTTTTCTTTTCATGCATGTTCTTATTCACAAAAAAAAATCATTTTTTATTTCATCTCCCCCCAACATAGAATAACACTGTCTCTAGTGTTTAAAGAAAACATAGAAGGGGGTATGGGGGGGTTGTTCAAAGAGGAAATTTAAAATGATAATTATGGAATGAAGTCACCTGTGGTTGATGATGATAGCGCATGCCACAATCTCCCTTAAATCCTGGATTTGAGTCTCAACGGCTTGGATGGTGGTGAATGGATTTTCCTTATGACTTACGACATGTCCTTTTATTTTTTAACCTATAAAAACATAAAAATAAACAAAACAAAATAAACTGATGATACATTGTCTTCTTTTTAGATTTCTGGTAAGGTATTACTCAGAGATCACGCCACGTGAAACAGATGAATATGGCGCTCCCCTTTCACACCCATCCTTACTCATAAAAGAAGAACAGGTCAACAGTCTATGGTAATTTATTATATGAAAAAAAATGATTGAAAATAATTAGAAACCATGAAAACCATGGGTTTCCTCCCATGCAGTGCTTTTTTTTAACGTCGTTAGCTCGACTTGAACCCCCCAACTTATCTGTAACGCCCCAACCCTCGTTACCCAGATTCGGTGCATTATTACATAACATCGGCATGATCACAAGAAAGATCAAATCTCGAAAGACCGATTGGTTTAGTAGCCTTGGAAACACTAGATATATTCATAAGTTTTACATTACATCATAAAATGAAAAACTACTACAACAACATAATATCTTCATAATCCACACTCATATCCCCACATAATATCCCTACAGGTCATTCATAATTTACTTCTTCACTTCCTGGGAAAAATAGAACATAGAAAAGGGGTGAGCTAAAATGCCCAGTAAGGATAACAATATAGCAAAAACTTTCATAAATAAGAATAAACATTTAAGGAAATGTATAACTAAAACAAAAGCCTTTCAAACTTGAACTTTCAACATTTTATGGCATGAATAAAATGAAATAATGCCATTTACTCATTCATATGGATATTCTACTAATCGAATAATCACATGCAAAATCAATAACCACTTTCATAATGTTGGAATGCATAATGCCAGACTATCATAACCACATAGCCAAGGCCTCGTGCCAAGAATACAAATAAGATTTTTTCAAGGCCTTGTGCCAAGACACTAGTCTGTCTCATGAGACCTACCGATGCAATGTTTTTTGAAGATACTTACGTTTAAAATTACTAAAATACACTCCAGTGTTTTTCTAAAAACATTATGCAAGCTTTTAAAAACAAAATAACTAATTCTAAGACTGCTCGACTAATTACAGGCCATGATGGGTCCACTCCCAATCCCTTCCTGTCTACCAAACTCGAGAGTCAGGTTTTCTGAAAACATTTTTAAGCTTGCGTTAAATAACTATACATTTGCACTGGAATTTTCATATATTTGAGAGAAATATCTCTTTTTTGAAATCATTTAAAAATCACATAATTATAAAATAAAACCTTTATTTTGAAAATATCCTTACAAGTGTGTAAGGGAAGCATCAAAGGTGTAATAATGGCAGAGAATAACCGCACCTTCCGTATAAGTTAAAAAAGACATTCTTAACTTAATTTTGCTGAAAAGGTTAAAAAGCACCTTGTTTGGAAAACGACTGAAAGATTCCTTTATAAACCTCTTATAAAAAGTCAAACAAGGGTATAAATGACTTTAAACCATATCCTAGTAGATAGTAAAAATGTTTTGAAATACATTTTTAAGAAACATGGATGTGGATGATAAAGAGATCCCAGTATATAATTACGTATAAACAACCTCGGATAATGAAGAGATTATGAAATAACCCTTACCTTGTACTTTTCCTTGGTTGGGGTAGGTTAACCTCCTGTATAATGGTGAAATAATTGTTATTAAATTATACAATAATCATATACATTAATATGATATCATATATGATCTTTTAATATTGATTTGATAATAATATCTTAGTATTATCGTTGTTTCGGGTGTTAACTTACTTGTTTTCTTTTGTATGTTTTGTTACGTAAGACATGTATGTAAAGGATAGGTTGTATATTATTCATATCCAGAATGATATCAAGTCCTTAAACATCATTTTTTAAATCATCAAATGATAATTATACTTGAATGGATACAATGGAGAATGAATCTCATCGCGTTCGTGGAGACGGTAGTCCGTACGTACGCACGAGCGACAATATCATTATTTTGATATTAAAATAATATATAAATGGATGGTATATCATATATACAGAATCATTAACATGTTATATTTATTATTTACATGAGTTACATATCATTATTATACCCATCCAAATAATAATATATTGAATAACAATTACACCACGACGTGGAGACGGTAAGCCGTACGTACGCACGTATGGTGAAATGTTATTCAAAGGGTGGATAGAATACTAAATATGGTTGTACCATATTTATAATAACATCATAGTATATATATGGTACTGGAGTTATTATTTTAGAATGGTAACAACAAAGAAAGAAGAAGTGGAAGAAGAAATGAAGTTGGAAAAGGGTGGTGAAATCATTACCTCTTCTTCGGGTTCTTCCTTTTGATTTGATCAAAAGGGCTCCTTAGGTTGGCTTTCTGATCAAAATAAGGCCTCTAGGTTGTAGTGAGGGAAGTTGGGAGAGTATTTGTGCAGAGTTTAGCCAAACCAAAAGGCTTTGAAGGTGTGTAGAAATGAGAATGAGGAGTGCCCTTTTATAAGAGGGGTGAGGGGCACCTTTGGAAAAGCTAGAAATATTAATTTATAATAAATTCATATTCGGTTTCTAATGGCTCCAAAGTTGATTATTTAAATATTAAGGTGGGGATAGGTCGAAAACAACTCAACCAATAGAATTTAGACAGGTTTGGGTACTTATATTAACCTTATCTTTAAGTATTAACTCTAAGTTAAATAGTTTCATTTTTACAATGTCTCTTTGTATTTTTATATAATATGGTTAATAAACTTACTATATACATCCAAGCGACCCCCATGTGGTCCATTAATGATGAAAATATCATGATATAAGTCTCTTGTCTGAACATTATATTTTTAGTAATTTAATATCAATTAATAATATAATATTTGTTTTAAGAACTCTTTTATGTCAATTTTGACACTATTCAATAGTTGATTTTTTTGAAACTCATAACAGATTGATTACTTCGAAAAAAGTCAATTAAATCAATCCTAATATATCATATTATCCTATAAAATTAGTTTAATTCATTAAAAGTTTCATATTATATTTATTTGGGTATTTATAATATTAATTATTTTAATTTTTCACTATTATAGTAATTACTGCATCATCATTGTGTCATAAATAAAATAAATTATTTAATGTCTAAAAATTATAAATAAAATATAATTATGTAGGAAATATTTTTATCTTTCTAATGAATATTTATAATCTAAAATCCAACATATATAACCCTATGTAACAATTGTTTTTCTAAAAGATATATGCTTGTGTCATTTTTGTATTCATTTTAACTTAATTAAAATAAAGTGTCATTATCACTTACAAGTGGATCCATGGGGTCCCAAAATAGACCCAAAGATGCCCATGGTCGACCATGTATCAACCAATAGGGTTAAGATACGTTTTAGGGTAATTTAGTATTATTATAATATTATTTTTTAACCCTTATTTACCGAATTTACCCTTAACCATGGTAAATAAAATATTTACCGCAGTAATTATTCAAAATGTATAAAAATAAAAGTTACCTATTTACACAATTTGAACATCCTGATTCCAAATATGGAATCCATTTTCCTAAATTAAAAACACAGAAGTGGCAGAAATTAATTTAAAATTAATTCCCGCTGTCAAAACAAAAAGCGTGTTTTTAAGAGATAATAACTATCAAAAGATTGACACTTGTTTATGTTCGGTTTAATTGTAAAATTATGTCTAATGACCAAAATTATATTAAATGGTAAAAATATATTCTAAATATACTTTAAAACCACTCAAATTCATAATTTATCACTATTAATTATTTTGATTAAAAAAGTTGTTTTTAATTAAAATTTAGTAATTTTCACTATTCATCAAAATATGAAAGTTATCCGAAATGTACCAAAATTTCACCTTAGGCTAAATTAGATATTCCGAATCCAAAAATGAAGTCCATTTTGAAATATAAAATATATATATAATTTCAAAAAGTAGGTATTACTATTCATAACGGCTAGTTTGATTGGTTATGGTGTGTTAGAACTCGGTGTTGCGTGTAGTGCAAGTTATTGAATTATTTTGAAGAAATAACACACTATGAAATCTTGGGGTGTTACATTCTCCCCTCCTTCAATAAATTGCATCCTCACAATTTGAAATTGTTCTTCGAAAATAAAAGTTTGAAAATAGAAAATATCTTTGTGGGAAAACCCACATCGGAAATTAGGTTACTAAAATTTAGTCTTAATATGAGGAAAAGAGAAATGAAAGGGTCACCACCAAATTATGATCTCGATTAGGAGAACATTGGTGGAAATTAGAGACATATAATTGGAGTAAAAACGTAAATGTTTATAGGTAGTGATTGAGATCATCAATCACAAACAAGTGTATAATTGAGGTCCTTAAATTCATCAATCTATGATGATTTGAAATACCATCGGTTCATCAAAACATAGGGTATTAGCATAACACATTTTTGACGTTTCAAAATATCTTAGTTGAAATCCCACATCGAAAAATTAATTAACGAGGCCTCTATTTAAAATAAAGAGTGGAAAGTATGAAGATTACCGAAAATAACACATACTAGGGTTCCATGTAGGAAAATATGGATATGGAAGAGAAATCTAACCATCAATTATCTGATGGAGAGTGGTAGAGAACATGGCTATGAAAAGGCCAACAATCCCAAAGCCATGAATTAGTGATGATTTAAGGTACCATCTAGGATAACATTTTTGTTCTAAGTTCCTTTTATTAATGTTGAGGAATTTATTTATGAGATTGGCTAAGATCATAAGGAGATATACTTACTTTATAATTAGAGTTTTATCCATTAATAAATTTCTACCACAAACTCATCTTTCACTCTAAAAGATAATAGAACGTAAAAAAATTTCTATTTACACTATTCGTATAGGGTTCCAAAATAAACGAATTTATAATTCATCTACAAGATCTTTTAATAAAAACTACATTATTTAATACAGGACATCTTGTGGGCCATTGGTAGGTGATTCACCCTTGTCGCCCTTCGGTTGTGGGTTTATGTCTCGTGGCCTTTCCGGTCACGACGGGTTGCCGCCCGACCTCCGGGTTGTCCTTTTATGGCAATCCAAAATTAATCTCAAACTTAGAATTTATCCAAAATACTTCTGTCCAAACTCACAGTCCAACATTTATAAGGAAGGTAAACATAATGTAGATCCTTTTTACCCTGTAATAGAATATTAATACCTTCATCATGTATTCTTTTAAAACACTGAAACATCCTGATTTACCATAATCCTTATTGATTACATTCATGCTCCCTTATTCCATATAGAATGCGGGATATACTTCATCAATCCAAAAATGTTTTAAACCCCAACAATGATGGAATATACAAATCATTAATCAGCTTCAAGGTATTCAAGAATATCCAATATAATTTATCCAAATCAATCATGTATTATTCTAAAATCACTACCTCGGTATCAGAACCATATTATGGTTTATCTTTCTCTCAACCATATATTTTCCAAAAATTTAACCTTCTATTGAGTCACTTTTCTTTGTTCCACACAATCTCAAGTCCTTAATGAAATAGTACTGCAGTACAATCCTTATATACTCCATAATTATTATAACAAGTACATTGTTGATACAACACTCAATTGACATAATCAACATAAGAACTCTAATCATTCCTCTTCATCTGTGGTAGTATCGTAACTTGATTATTATCCAATAGAATCATTTGTGGCATAGTCTGATGACTGGGACATAGGTTCGCGTAGTGTCCAAACTCCTTTCAAATGAAGCATTGTACATTTGAAACCATTTTCTTACCCTTGCAGTCACGTACTTTGTGCCCTTTTCCTCCACACTTATAACAAACTCCCATTCCTTTCAGGCAAGTTCCAGGGTGTTTCTTTCCACAGTTACCACATATGGGAAAATTCTTCTTTTCCCTCTTCCCTTTATCCATCTTTCTCTCTTCCATCCTTTTCTTCTCTTGCTTCCCTTCAAATCCATAGGACTTAGTAAACTCTTTACTTATCTTATCAACACATGATATTATTTCTTCATATGATGATAATACATGGGAGACTATTTCTCTTATAAATTCTAGCTTAAGACCATGAAAGATATGATCCTTCTTTCTCTTTGGATCATGTGCATTTCTGGAGTTCTCATTCCTTCTACTGGGCGCCATTTCTAAACAATGGAATACACTAGATCAGTTTATGAATCAAAATACATAATCCCATACTTATAAAACACTTAACATAAATTTAACTATTTATGGATATAATCCATAATCATAAAAATGTTTTCTTTGAGGAAGTATATACTCATAAACCCTTCATAATGATTTGTAAAGAAAATGAGAGTTATCCTAAGCATATCCCCCGGGAGTGTCGTAACCAAGAGTGCAGCAAGGCCCGTTGTCGTGCACCAGTTCCCGTTCGAGTCTAGCTCAAAGCGGTGTTTTCGGGTTTTACCCCTAGGTACATCTGTGCCAGAGCCGCCTCTACCTGCTCATATCTAGACATGGATGTATTGCTCGTAAAACTCACAAAATCCCTACAATACCAAAATTCTAGGAAGTTCTTCTACACTAATCCTCAAAGTTCATCTTAGGTCTACGTGCTCTAATCAGAGTTTATCTAAATCTAGATTCCAAGGTTTGTACTAAACTTCCTCTGATACCAACTGTAACGCCCCGACCCTAGTTACCCAGATTCGGTGCATTATTACATAACATCGGCATGATCACAAGAAAGATCAAATCTCGAAAGACCGATTGGTTTAGTAGCCTTGGAAACACTAGATATATTCAAAAGTTTTACATTACATCATAAAATGAAAAACTACTACAACAACATAATGTCTCCATAATCCACACTCATATCCCCACATAATATCCCTGCAGGTCATTCATAATTTACTTCTTCACTTCTTGGGAAAAATAGAACATAGAAAAGGGGTGAGCTCAAATGCCCAGTAAGGATAAAAATATAGCGGAAACTTTCATAAATAAGAATAAACATTTAAGGCAATGTATAACTAAAACAAAAGCCTTTCAAACTTGAACTTTCAACATTGTATGGCATGAATAAAATGAAATAATGCCATTTACTCATTCACATGGATATTCTACTAATCGAATAATCACATGCAAAATCAATAACCACTTTCATAATGTTGGAATGCATAATGCCAGACTATCATAACCACATAGCCAAGGCCTCATGCCAAGACTACAAATAAGATTTTTTCAAGGGCTTGTGCCAAGACACTAGTTTGTCTCATGAGACCTACCGATGTAATTTTTTTTGAAGATACTTACGTTTAAAATTACTAAAATACACTCCAGTGTTTTTCTAAAAACATTATGCAATCTTTTAAAAACAAAATAACTAATTCTAAGACTGCTCGACTAATTACAGGCCATGATGGGTCCACTCCCAATCCCTTCCTGTCTACCAAACTCGAGAGTCAGGTTTTCTGAAAACATTTTTAAGCTTGCGTTAAATAAGTATACATTTGCACTGGAATTTTCATATATTTGAGAGAAATATCTCTTTTTTGAAATCATTTAAAAATCACATAATTATAAAAGAAAACCTTTATTTTGAAAATATCCTTACAAGTGTGTAAGGGAAGCATAAAAGGTGTAATAATGGCAGAGAATAACCGCACCTTCCGTATAAGTTAAAAAAGACATTCTTAACTTAATTTTGCTGAAAAGGTTAAAAAGCACCTTGTTTGGAAAACGACTGAAAGATTCCTTTATAAACCTCTTATAAAAAGTCAAACAAGGGTATAAATGACTTTAAACCATATCATAGTAGATAGTAAAAATGTTTTGAAATACATTTTTAAGAAACATGGATGTGGATGATAAAGAGATCCCAGTATATAATTACGTATAAACAACCTCGGATAATGAAGAGATTGTGAAATAACCCTTACCTTGTACTTTTCCTTGGTTGGGGTAGGTTAACCTCCTGTATAATGGTGAAATAATTATTATTAAATTATACAAAAATCATATACATTAATATGATATCATATATGATCTTTTAATATTGATTTGATAATAATATCTTAGTATTATCGTTGTTTCGGGTGTTAACTTACTTGTTTTCTTTTGTATGTTTTGTTACGTAAGACATGTATGTAAAGGATAGGTTGTATATTATTCATATCCAGAATGATATCAAGTCCTTAAAAATCATTTTTTAAATCATCAAATGATAATTATACTTGAATGGATACGATGGAGAATGAATCTCATCGCGTTTGTGGAGACGGTAGTCCGTACGTACGCACGAGCGACAATATCATTCTTTTGATATTAAAATAATATATAAATGGATGGTATATCATATATACAGAATCATTAACATGTTATATTTATTATTTACATGAGTTACATATCATTATTATACCCATCCAAATAATAATATATTGAATAACAATTACACCACGACGTGGAGACGGTAAGCCGTACGTACGCACGTATGGTGACATGTTATTCAAAGGGTGGATAGAATACTGAATATGGTTGTACCATATTTATAATAACATCACAGTATATATATGATACTGGATTTATTATTTTAGAATGGTAACAACAAAGAAAGAAGAAGTGGAAGAAGAAAATGAACTTGGAAAAGGGTGGTGAAATCATTACCTCTTCTTCGGGTTCTTCCTTTTGATTTGATCAAAAGGGCTCCTTAGGTTGGCTTTCTGATCAAACTAAGGCCTCTAGGTTGTAGTGATGGAAGTTGGGAGAGTATTTGGGCAGAGTTTAGCCGAACCAAAAGGCTTTGAAGGTGTGTAGAAATGAGAATGAGGAGTGCCCTTTTATAAGAGGGGTGAGGGGCACCTTTGGAAAAGCTAGAAATATTAATTTATAATAAATTCATATTCGGTTTATAATGGATCCAAAGTTTATTATTTAAATATTAAGGTGGGGATAGGTCGAAAAAAACTCAACCAATATAATTTAGACAGGTTTGGGTACTTATATTAACCTTATCTTTAAGTATTAACTCTAAGTTAAATAGTTTCATTTTTACAATGTCTCTTTGTATTTTTATATAATATGGTTAATAAACTTACTATATACATCCAAGAGACCCCCATGTGGTCCATTAATGATGAAACTATCATGATATAAGTCTCTTGGCCGAACATTAGATTTTTAGGAATTTAATATCAATTAATAATATAATATTTGTTTTAAGAACTCTTTTATGTCAATTTTGACACTATTCAATAGTTGATTTTTTTGAAACTCATAACAGATTGATTACTTCTAAAAAAGTCAATTAAATCAATCCTAATATATCATATTATCCTAGAAAATTAGTTTAATTCATTAAAAGTTTCATATTATATTTATTTGGTTATTTATTATATCAATTATTTTAATTTTTCACTATTATAGTAATTACTGCATCATCATTGTGTCATAAATAAAATAAATTATTTAATGTCTAAAAATTATAAATAAAATATCATTATGTAGGAAATATTTTTATATTTCTAATGAATATTTATAATCTAAAATCCAACATATATAACCTTATGTAACAATTGTTTTACTAAAAGATATATGCTTGTGTCATTTTTGTATTCATTTTAACTTAATTAAAATAAAGTGTCATTATCACTTACAAGTGGATACATGAGGTCCCAAAATCGACCCAAAGATGCCCATGGTCGACCATGTATCAACCAATAGGGTTAAGACACGT
The DNA here is from genome assembly GCA_963277665.1 of Viscum album. Lineage (NCBI taxonomy): Eukaryota > Viridiplantae > Streptophyta > Magnoliopsida > Santalales > Viscaceae > Viscum > Viscum album. The sequence goes on from OY728161.1 coordinate 1,477,124,894, forward strand.
TTTAGGGTAATTTAGTATTATTATAATATTATTTTTTAACCCTTATTTACCGGATTTACCCTTAACCATGGTAAATAAAATATTTACCGCAGTAATTATTCAAAATGTCTAAAAATAAAAGTTACCTATTTACACAATTTGAACATCCTGATTCCAAATATGGAATCCATTTTCCTAAATTAAAAACACAGAAGTGGCAGAAATTAATTTAAAATTAATTCCCGCTGTCAAAACAAAAAGCGTGTTTTTAAGAGATAATAACTATCAAAAGATTGACACTTGTTTATGTTCGGTTTAATTGTAAAATTATGTACAATGACCAACATTATATTAAATGGTAAAAATATATTCTAAATATACTTTGAAACCACTCAAATTCATAATTTATCACTATTAATTATTTTGATTAAAAAAGTTGTTTTTAATTAAAATTTAGTAATTTTCACTATTCATCAAAATATGAAAGTTATCCGAAATGTACCAAAATTTCACCTTAGGCTAAATTCGATATTCCGAATCAAAAAATGAAGTCCATTTTGAAATATAAAATATATATATAATTTCAAAAAGTAGGTATTACTATTTATAACGGCTAGTTTGATTGGTTATGGTGTGTTAGAACTCGGTGTTGCGTGTAGTGCAAGTTATTGAATTATTTTGAATAAATAACACACTATGAAATCTTGGGGTGTTACATTATCCAATTACAACTTTAGACATTTTAATTAACCCATCTTTTTCCACTTCAATAAGATTGAGATTGATTATTTTTTTGAAATTTGTTTCATGTAAAATCCTATTTTCTACAATGATTGGTAAAATCCAAGGAATATCTGAAATGATTGATCGAGTTGAACTTATATTCTTTCCTAAGACATCAATGACCATTCCAAAATTATTGTCTTCTTTAGATGAATGAACTAAAACTGCAAGGTATTTTTTATCACCTATGATGGAATTCTTATCTGGGGAAGGAAGGATAATGATTTTGAGTTCTGGTCGATTGCAATTTCCTAATAAAGATTGGCAATTTGAATGAAAGTCAGTTTATTCTCCAAAAAATTTAGAAAGAATTGGTTCCGTTTTAAAATATGATTCATCCCCAAGAGTATCTAGTTGAATTTGAGGTGTGGGTATGGGCTCAATGTTTGGTATTTCTCCCAATTGTTCAGTGATTTGTGTTTTTGAAAAATCATCAATGGAGAAATATTCAGGACTCTCCATCCACAATGTCAAGTTTCCCTCTTGGGAATACAAAAAATCAGTTTCCTCTTGATTTAAGCACCCATCAAAAATTCCTTGATTATCTTAAACTATCCCAAATCCAATGGTTGGTTCTTCAATAAATTCATTTGAGGTTTTTGAGATACAATATTCTTGTATTAGTGATGAGGAAGAGACAACCTGAGTGGGAATGGGTTCCACAACCATTTCAATGCTTTCTAGTTCTACTCTTAAAGATGAAACCTATGAATTCATTTTATCCATTTTTTTACACAAATGCTCAATAATTTTTTCAGAATTAGGATTGATAGATGTTTGGACATCATGAAATTCATTATGTTTGATTTCTCCAATCATCCTCGAGAGGTATGGAAATTGATATTTTAAACAATCAGCATCCCATTGATTGTACATATCATCTGGTGTGGTGTATTCAATCATGGTTTAGTCAATGAAATTTTCTATGTGAGGTGATTCAAAATATTTATTTTCTAGTTGATTATAGACTTGGTATATTAATGGGTATTGTTGAATATAATCCATTAGATTTGATTGAAATTTGTTTTTGGATTCATTGGACACGCAGAAATAGAAAGGGGAATAGAGAAGAGAAATTAGGGTGAGAATAGAGAATTTGGGGTGAGAAAAGAAGATGAGTGTCTAAGGTACTTACTTGGGTCCCTGGAAATGGTGCCAAAATTTGGTTGCGCCCAAATTTATCCTACTGGTAAAAGCGGTTGATGTAGTACATGTAGGAGTCGAATCCACAGGGACCGAAGAAGTAACCTTGAGATGCTATGATTTGGTGAAGGATGGGCTATGAAGTAACCAAATTTGGGTTTTATTTTGGATGGTTTTTAAAGAACACTAATAAACCTAAGTGAATTCAATTAAATGGAAATGGGTTGATCTTAGGATTATGCTCGGGGTGGATTGAATGAATTTTACTTCATTAGACAATTTTGGTTTTATTAATTTTTGATGAATCCATTCTTCAAAAATAACATTACATTCATCATTTTCTGGTTTGGTGCTTACTAAACACACTTACTAATCCCCTATACACTTAGAGAACCAAATTCATGATCTCTCCGAGGTATATGGTCATTTAGTAATTGAATTTAGTGTGCTCAAACATAGTAAAGATGAAGAGTAGAAATAACTGAAGAATGAATGTCTTCAATTAATTATCTAATTAACAACAATTCGTTCATAAAATAACATTCAATCCAGCCTTTGAATCCTCCTAAAATCATCCCATTAAAGTTTTATCCCTCCATTGATGGTATACTCTCAATGGTGGGCGGAATATGGCTAATAAGAATTAGATTGAAGAAATTAAAACCACGGAAATAACGAGCACTCCTCCGTGTGTGTGAATGAAATTCACACCTATGTGTGAACTAATTCACAAAAACACAGAGATATCACTGTGCTTTGTGATAATAAAGTTTTAATAAATGAAATGGAAAATATAGAAGAGAAAGAATTTGATTAAGAACATAAAGATACAAATAAGAAACTTACATGGAAATGGAAAACATTACAAAGGAAATTTGGAAGCATAACCTTACAATGAAACAAGCAACAAAAGATGATAATAAAAATATCCACCACCTATTCCCTTCACCACTATCTCCTTATATTGGCATATTAATAGCCTTAGGTCCATCCCCCAACAATTAATTCACCCCCCAACAATTAATAGAGTCAAATGGAGGTAAATAATCAAAAGGAAATTGTTGTTTCGAATTTGACCCGGAAAACTGTCCAGATTCTCCCACCATATTGACGTGTGAATTAGAAAATGAAGAAGGCCGAATCCGGAGGGGTTGTAGAAGAGAAATATCTTCGTCCATCTGTCCTCTATGATCTGTAAATATTTTAGGAAATTTGGCGTAGCCATTTGGAAGTTATGGTCGAAATGGTGGGACGTATTTCTCTGCATTAATGTCGGGTCCGCCATTTAAATATCAACTTCAGATCCCTTTATCATCATGAAAAAATCTGAATTAGCTCCGGTCACAGTTGAATAAAATGATCCTCATATTTTTATCTTTCTACTGTATAAATTTTAGCTTCATTGGGCTTTTTTGTGAGCCCTACATTTGTTTGATGGGCCTTAGGCCCATTATGCTTTCTCCAGCAAATTTCTGCATTCGGGCGCAAAATTCTCCATCTTACCTTGGGATTAATCCATCAGACCTAAAAGATAAAATGTTCCAAACAAAGTGATAAATCACATCCAAAAATTTCAAATTCAGAAAATGAATATAATGTTGTCCACAAACAATTTAATGATTGGTCCCAAATTTTCATTTTAAACATGAATTGCATTTAAGATGAGAAATGAAGTTCAATTTATGTAATGCACTAAAAATAATGTTTATGGACTTTGGAAAAATGAATATAAAGGTATTAAAAATGAATATTATCCACTTTCAGTGACTAATCATACCCCCAACTTGAGTTTTGCTAGTCCCGAGCAAAATAAATTACAAATATGAAATTCAAATCCCCTTTTCCAAAAACATTTTAATACACATTGCTCACCCAAATATCTAATACCAAAAAAAATTATGAAAACCCATCAAAATCATTAAAAACAAGTTAGGTCCATAAGCATATCCCAAGCCCAAACCCATTCATTTGTTCAAATTCATCTTCACATTTCATCCAATTCCAATTAAGCATGATTAAGTATTGTGCATCATAAAAGATATGGGGCCCATTTTATTATTCAAGGGGGAAAAATGGAAGCGCTAGGTGGGAATCACATTAAACCTTAAGATGAGTATCCATTTTTTTATTTTTTTTTATTTTATTTTTTAACCACAATAGATATGAAAAGACTAACTCTGGGCAACAAGACTATGGAGTCACGATCCCCAAGTGCCGGACGCCACACATATTGTCAATTTCATGATCTACAATAGAGATATAAAGCCAAACTCTGGGCAAGACAACTATGGAGTCGCGATCCCCAAGTGCCGGACGCCACACATTTGGACAAAACATTTCTCTATGTGGTCATTATTTTTTCAATTTTTTTGTTTTTTTTGTTTTTTTTGGATACTTAAATTAAACAAAAAGTGACCCCAGAACCCTATGCTATAATGAAAGGGACCCAGGAACTCAAAGTTACACCCACAATCGAGTAGATGTGCATTGTGGAATTTTTATTAAGAGAATGAAAATGTAAACTTTGAAAAATCACATCAGACAACCGCACTTTCCAAAAACTATGCTCATGAACTTAAACTTGCATTAAAATCAGAATCAAGGCATACAAAATTATTTGATATCCTATTTTAGAGTTTGTAATGTGTGTTATCATGTTCAAGTTTAATGGAATTTGTCTTTTCATGCATGTTCTTATTCACAGAAAAAATCATTTTTTATTTCATCTCCCCCCAACATAGAATAACACTGTCCCTAGTGATTAAAGAAAACATAGAAGGGGGTATGGGGGGGTTATTCAAAGCGGAAATTTAAAATGATAATTATGGAATGAAGTCACCTGTGGTTGATGATGATAGCGCATGCCACAATCTCCCTTCAATCCTAGATTTGAGTCTCAGCGGCTTGGATGGTGGTGAATGGATTTTCCTTATGACTTAGGACATGTCATTTTATTTTTTAACCTATAAAAACATAAAAATAAACAAAACAAAATAAACTGATGATACATTGTCTTCTTTTTAGATTTCTAGGTAATGTATTACTTAGAGATCATGCCACGTGACACAGATGAATATGACGCTCCCCTTTCATACCCATCTTTACTCATAAAAGAAGAACACGTCAACAGTCTATGGTAATTTATTATATGAAAAAAAAAAATGATTCAAAATAATTAGAAACACATGAAAACCATGGGTTGTCTCCCATGCAGCGCTTTTGTTTAACGTCGTTAGCTCGACTTGAACCCCCCATGTCACGAACCGAATTTGGTCACCATCAAAACCGGCACCAAACCCAGCCCGTGACATGACCCGAAGGGTGTTCCCTATCCCCATGGGTTGGCACAAGTTCCCGAGTATCATTAATTTAGGTTTGGGAACGATTTACCCGAGTAGGAAAGCATAAAACAATAAAAACAATCCATAATATAAATCTGAAATTTTTGAGCCAAACAAGACTTAAGTAAAAACTAGAACTGAGTAAATTGGTTTAAAGATAATACAAGTGGTCCAAATAAAAATAATTATAGCATCAAGACAACCCCAAGGACTCCACATGACTATGGGTCATCGCCCCCAAGCTATCTCCACAACTCCGTACCAAGGATGGGAACTAACACCATGAACCACCATCACCCTTAGCCTTTCCTTTACCTAAATCAAACATAACCAAGTCTAATTACACCCAAGGGGTGTAAGTAGGGTGTGAGTATAAGCCCATTAGGATACCACCCAATGATTCCAAAGAGTAAAAAATACAATGTGAAAAAGCAAGCAGTTTTCAAACGCAAGGAAAAGTAGTGTTAAAATTTCAAGAAATGAAACCTTTAATTGAAAATAGTTTTCAATACAAAATTTTCAGAATATTAACACATTAAAAAAGAAATTTTAGATATTTTAATTTAATTCCAAACACACCCTAAGACATGGGTAGATACTACAAATCCAATGAGCAACAACATTGGGAACACCCCTAGGCACTAGGTTGTCTTGGGCCTTATGTACCTCGTACCTCGGTGTAAAGTAACCATAGAAAAATCCTTTCTCGTGCATGATCCAATAGTAGGGAACATACCCATAACCTAGTGGTCCCCAATAATCATCCACATAGTTTAGTTAGAGTTGTCGTTATCCAAATGCTAAGTGAAACAAGGACAAAACCCATCCGGTCCACTAGCCGTACTAGTACAAATCCGCCCCACCTAGGTACCTGGGCTTCCCCTTTTGCGCTCAATCAATTCCAGCATGCATCATAAATAAATTTTCATATAAAACACCATTACTGGTCAAACACAACTAATACAGTAGCTATCACATTTTATACCACTTAAAACACGCAACAAAACACTTAGATTTTTCATAAAACAATTCCTCAAAATATCGTAGTGTTTCGGACACAAAACTCCTTATAGACCTCACTTGAATACTATGTGCACATATTTAAGCTTCCAAAACATAAAGAGAATCCTAATAAATTTCATTGAAAACACAAAATCATTTTTAGGGCAACCCCATATGGTTCAAGAAACGACATCATTGCAAAGTCTCCATTTTTACACAACACAACTCTTAGAATTTCATGTGGTTCACAAACACCATTAAAACCAGATTTTTCAGCAACAAAAACAAGGGACAATCATTAAAAACAGTATTTTTATCCCTATTATAGTTCAATAAAATCAACTAGTTACTTTTAGGGTAGCCCCAATTAAACTAATAAAACAATTCTATGAAAACCCCCAATTTCACATGAAATTGGCCTTTAGGATTCATTTTAAATAAAAACACCACTAAAACTATATTTTTCAGAAATAATAAAATTGAATAAGAATTAAAATACCATAAAAATAGTAGCCAATTCACAAATATTTCATACACAATGGAATCACCTACCAAAACCAAGGAAACCCTTGAATCCTTTGTGCGAAAACTCAAACGCACCACCACCGCACCTCAAGGAAGGTAAACCAGACCTAAAACCAGAATTTCAGACCATTAAATACAAGATAAAACCCTAATTTTTAAACCCTACTTCCTGGACATTAGGAACCTCAATGATAATGGAAGAAACCCTAAGTAAATTGGATGTAACCCTAAACAAATTGGAAGAAGAACGGAGGAGGACAACTTACTTAAAATATCTTGTAGAAATCGCCCCCAAAAATACCAGTACCTGATTTTAAAAATACTCAAAACATCAAGGGAGGTTCGAACAAGGATAGGTAGATCATATGGGAATTTTAATGGAGTAAAAAGAGTAATAATCGAAGGAGTTATGAAGGAAACAAATTACCTTTATAAATCTGCACGAAATTTGAGTTCTTCATAATTTTCGACCTTAACCACGATGCAAATGAGATGAAAAGAGTGTGGGAGGATATTAGACTCGCGGCTGGGTTCAAGGGGCGTGTTTGAGGCTTGGAATCACCAAAAAACCCTTAAAAATGAATAAGTTATTAATTAATCAAATTTTATTTTTAAAACTGGAATTGGGCTTTCGGGCAGGCCCAATCCCTTAAATAAAAACCCATATACACCTTGGTTATGGATTTCCAAAGGATCCAAATTTTAATTTTGGTGTTAATATATCAGGGGAGGACATTTAGGAGTTAGAATGAGTGAAAAATATTAAAAAATGAATAAGTTATAATAGAAACAAAATTTATTTTTAAATTTGGAATTGGGCTCACAATTTGGCCCAATTCATGAAAACTCACCTATTCTCCATAAAAACTTTGGAAACCCCCTAAAACAAATAATTAATGGAAATTAAAATAAAAATACATTTAAAATTAGCTATTTATGTGACAATTCTCCCCACCATGAAAACTTTCTGCCCCGGAAAGTCACAGTAAGGCCAAAGCAACAACCAAACCCAACTGAGAAACCAAGAGGTACTCTCTTGCCAGGTTTCTCCCCCAAAGGCCATAACACCTCCAGTGATCAATGAAGGAAGGAATAATCTCACAAACCTGACTTACACCACTTTACTGAAAGAATAAATCACATTCAGGCTTTATCCCAAATTAAAACTCCTCACACACAATTTGAACAACACTCAATCAATTTACCCAAATAAACAACAACATCGAACAAGGTTACACTTTCCCTACTATAACTAAACCATTGGTCATTCTCCAATATCAATATTTAACAAAGTAAGATGTAGGTAGTTAGACATCTCTAAATGATAGTACCTACTTCCCATATAAAACCAAGGAAAAATATGAGTTACTCGTATGAAGAGACACAAATGGGCTCCCCACCGTAAGAGACAACTTAATTTTTTTTTTCCGAGACAGAATCAAGACACTAATAGGGGGAGGCCCAAATAGACTCCCTAGTACAAGGGGTATACATAAATTAGAAATTTACAAAATAATATACATGATACCCACCGTGGGTCTTCCCACCACAAGAACCAACCATCTTAACCAACCGGCGTGGGCCGACACGAAAAGACCCCAAAATTAAGGAGTTGGGACGGTCGCACGGTTATTCTGCACAATTTGGAAAACTATGAGATACTATGTGGATCCTTATATCTGCATGGTTATTTTTTTGTTCATGGTTAGAACTAACCATGTGAATATCGTGTGCTCAACTTGTCTAGCCAAATTTCCAACCATTCTTCAAAGACTCAATGGAAACCAAAGGGGGAGGGAATAACATTGTGTGATGACATGGGTACAAGACCCTCCACCTATTTCCACTGAATGGGAACAATAGAATAAATATGATGACACCATAGGTTTAAACTGTTCCTATATTTCATAATGAGGATAGGACTTTGTACAAGTGTTTAAACGACACTGGTGTTTCCCCTGACTACGCGCCAGCTTCTCTCCGGGACCTATAGCTGGAGCTCAAAATATTGAAGCATCTTTGGCCACGCAGTTAGGCTGTTGAAACCCCTATGTGGAACTTCTTCTTTCGGTGCCACAAACAACTACACCACATATGCCGATTGGTTTATCAAGACATAACACACTCCATAACCCACTTTACCAAAACCAGACATTTCATTGAAACAAGGGATCAGAAGATGCACACACATCGCACCTTGTTTCTTTGGGTGAGAAACAACAGAATGGAAAGACACGTATAAACACCTTCCTCTAAGATAGAGGATTTGATGTTTTTCCCAAGGGAGACATAATCCCAACATAACATAGAACCTTAGAGGATTGTGTGACCTTCACCTTTATGGTAAAAAGAGAACACAACATTACAATGCGTCACCAAACATGACCCTTGCGATTGATAGAAACAATACATGGAATGAGACCATATTCAAAGTCCCTAAACAACAGATAAGTCCAAAAAGTGGACACAATATCCTATCATGACCGAAATCTCAAAATTGGTGGTTTAATAATAACTCTTTCTTCAAAGAAACTTTAAAGAACCCAGAGGCCCTCTTAGACACCATCAAGACACTCATCTGTACTAACAATGAAAGAACACTCCCACCTTTGATGAATCAGGAAACTTAAGAAACTAAGGTCTATTTCAACCTTCCACAAGCACTATCCCACTACAAGAGGATCCAAAAATCAGCGAAATGAATGGGTGTAGACTCAATAAAAAAAATGTTCGATAAAATATTCGTTATATTGATCAACTGGAGGATTTTACAATGGCGAAACAAAACGGGTTGCACTTCAATTGTGCGTTAACCCTTAATGGGGGCGTACCTTATCCAATGAGAGAACCTAAGGACCCAACTAAGCTGGTCCATTAGTCAAAACATGCCACAAACCAGATCCAAACACATGAAGGGAAACACCGTAAAGGCATCCCAATTTTTTTTTTCAAAAGAGACCACTAACCGTCCCTACAACACAGCTTATCGACCAAACACAAACCCAAAACAAAGTTCAAATAGAAGGGGTTCTTGAACTCAAAACATCCCACAACATCAACATTTTCAAAAACCCATAATACAAACCATACCAAACTATTCATCAAGACATCATGTTTTTCTTTAAAACCAATTCTTTGAAAACAAACGGTTTAGCAGTAAGCGTATCCACCAATGGTACCCCATGGGCCTCACACATGCATGTTTTTGTGCCACACTGGGCACCCTCCTCATATCCATACCAGCACTCATCCAGTCATGCCATCAACCATCCATCATCCCATATAACCCCATGCATGTGGTTGCTCACGAAAATACCAAAGGTTAAAACAAAAATTTGTTCCACTTTTCAAAACCAAAACAGTCAACCAACACATCCTTTTTCTCAAAACTGCTAATAATGAGATCAAAATCCCAATTCACATCTTACAAAACATTTCATAAGGACACAACCATTTAGAAAAGAATCCATAATTCAATAAAAACACTTTTGAAAACAAACTTCAATATGGTTCCGGCTTTCAAAAGAGGTGTAAGAATACTATTTTCCATTTCAAAACAATTCTAAAAATTCAGTTCCACCATTTCATAAATCAAAACATTCCATATTTATTTGAAAATAATTTCACAAAAACTTTACACTTCTTAAAACCAAGTCAGTTTAAAACCAAAGTTCCAAGATTTCAAAACTAAAGAACACAAGACAATGCGAGAGGAAACTAGTTTCAGTGGGTAACTTGGACATATGGTTGGCGGCCATATTCCAACCACTTCACTATCATAGAGAGTGTTCTAGGGAATATACCCAACTCCACATGGATTGCCAGGCCCTGCGAGCTTACTAAGACCATTAACCCAACTCTCTTTTCATTTCCCTTAATCATCATCAGACCAAGAAAACCAAAAGACATAGATAAATCCATACTTCCCATGGTGACTTGAATCCTGTCATGAGGTGTGCTGGCCAGGCACACTACCCATGACTGAAATTTCAGGTCCCAAAATCCTAGATCCAGACTATGCCGACTCTTCCCCAAATAACATGACCTAAGGAGCGAACCTCCTCTGATACCATTTTGTCACGAACCGAATCTGGTCACCGCCAAAACCGGCACCAAACCCAGCCCGTGACATGACCCGAAGGGCTTTACCTATCCCCACGGGCTCGCACAAGTGCCCGGGTATCATTAATTTAGGTTTGGGAACGATTTACCCGAGTATGAAAGCATAACACATTAAAAACAATCCATAATATAAATCTGAAATTTTTGAGCCAAACAAGACTTAAGTAAAAACCAGAACTGAGTACATTGGTTTAAAGATAATACAAGTGGTCCAAATAAAAATAATTATATCATCAAGACAGCCCCAAGGACTCCACATGACTAGGGGTCATCGCCCCCAAGCTATCTCCACAACTCCGCACCAAGGATGGGAACTAACACCATGAACCACCATCACCCTTAGCCTTTCCTTTACCTGAATCAAACATAACCAAGTCTACTTACACCCAAGGGGTGTAAGTAGGGTGTGAGACTAATCCCAATAGTATACCACCCAATGATTCCAAAGAGTAAGAAATACAATGTGAAAAAGCAAGCAGTTTTCAAACGCAAGGAAAAGTAGTGTTAAAATTTCAAGAAATGAAACCTTTAATTGAAAATAGTTTTCAATACAAAATTTTCAGAATATTAACACATTAAAATAGAAATGTTAGATATTGTAATTTACTTACAAACACACCCTAAGACATGGGTAGATACTACAAATCCAATGAGCAACAACATTGGGAACACCCCTAGGCACTAGGTTGTCTTGGGCCCTATGTACCTCGTACCTCGGTGTAAAGTAACCATAGAAAAATACTTTCTCGTGCACGAGCCACTAGTAGGGAACATACCCATAACCTAGTGGTTCCCAATAATAATTTACATAGTTTAGTTAGAGTTGTCGTTATCCAAATGCTAAGTGAAACAGGGACAAAACCCATCCAGTCCACTAGCCTTACTAGTACAAATTCGCCCCACCTAGGTACCTGGGCTTCCCCTTTTGTGCTCAATCAATTCCAGCATGAATAATAAATAAATCTTCATATAAAACAGCATTAATGGTCAAACAAAACCAATAGAGTAGATATCACATTTTATACCACTTAAAACACGCAACAAAACACTTAGATTTTTCATAAAACAATTCCTCAAAATCTCATAGTGTTTCGGACACAAAACTCCTTATAGACCTCACTTGAATACTATGTGCACATATTTAAGCTTCCAAAACATAAAGGGAACCCTAATAAATTTCATTGAAAACACAAAATCATTTTTAGGGCAACCCCATAAGGTTCAAGAAACGACATCATTGCAAAGTCTCCATTTTTACACAACACAACTCTTAGAATTTCATGTGGTTCACAAACACCATTAAAACCAGATTTTTCAGAAACAAACACAAGGGACAATCATTAAAAACAGTATTTTTATCCCTATTATAGTTCAATAAAATCAACTAGTTACTTTTAGGGTATCCCCAATTAAACTAATAAAACATTTCTATGAAAACCCCCCAATTTCATATGAAATTGGCCTTTAGGATTCATTTTAAATAAAAACACCACTAAAACTATATTTTTCAGAAATAATAAAATTTAATAAGCATGAAAATACCATAAAAACAGTATCCAATTCACAAATATTTCATACACAATGGAATCACCTACCAAAACCAAGGAAACCCTTGAATCCTTTGTGCGAAAACTCAAACGCACCACCGCCGCACCTCAAGGAAGGTAAACCAGACCTAAAACCAGAATTTCATACAATGAAACACAAGATAAAACCCTAATTTTTAAACCCTACTTCCTGGACATTAGGAACCTCAATTATAATGGAAGAAACCCTAAGTAAATTGGATGTAACCCTAAACAAATTGAAAGAAGAACGGAGGAGAACAACTTACTTAAAATATCTTGTAGAAATCTCCCCCAAAAATAACAGTACCTGATTTTAAAAATACTAAAAACTTCAAGGGAGGTTCTAAAAATGATATTTAGATCATTTGGGAATTTTAATGGAGTAAAAAGAGTAAGAATCGAAGGAGTTATGAAGGAAACAAATTACCTTTATAAATCTGCCCGAAATTTGAGTTCTTCATAAGTTTCGACCTTAACCACGATGCAAATGAGCTGAAAAGAGTGTGAGAGGATATTGGACGCGTGGCTGGGTTCAAGGGGCGTGTTTGGGGCTTAGAATCACCGAAAAAACCTTAAAAATGAATAAGTTATTAATTAATCAAATTTTATTTTTAAAACTGGAATTGGGCTTTCGGGCAGGCCCAATCCCTTAAATAAAAACCCATATACACCTTGGTTATGGATTTCCAAAGGATCCAAATTTTAATTTTGGTGTTAATATATCAGGGGATGACATTTAGGAGTTGGAATTAGTGAAAAATAATAAAAAATTAATAAGTTATAAAAAAACAAAATTTATTTTTAAATCTGGAATTGGGCTCACAGTTTGGCCCAATTCATGAAAACTCACCTATTCTCCATAAAAACTTTGGAAACCCCCCAAAACAAAGCATTAATGGAAATTAAAATAAAAAATACATTTAAAATAAGCTATGTATGTGACACCCCAACTTATCCAATTCCAACTTTCGACATTTTAATTAACCCATATTTTTCCACTTCAATAATATTGAGATTGATTATTTTTTTGAAATTTGTTTCATGTAAAATCCTATTTTCTACAATGATTGGCAAGGAATATCTGAAATTATTGATCGACTTGAACTTATATTCTTTACTAAGACATAAATGACCATTCCAAAATTATTGGCTTCTTTAGATGAATGAACCAAAACTGCAAGGTCTTTTTTATCACCTATGATGAAATTCTTATCTGGGGAAGGAAGGATAATGATTTTGAGTTCTAGTCGATTGAAATTTCCTAATAAAGATTTACAATTTGAATTAAATTCAGTTTCTTCTCCAAAAAATTTAGAAAGAATTGGTTTCGTTTTAAAATATGATTCATCCCCAAAAGTGTCTAGTTGAATTTGAGGTGTGGGTATGGGCTCAATGTTTGGTATTTCTCCCAATTGTTCAGTGATTTTTGTTTTTGAAAAATCGTCAATGGAGAAATATTCAGGACTCTCCATCCACAATGTCAAGTTTCCCTCTTGTGAATACAAAAAATCAGTTTCCTCTTGATTTAAGCACCCATCAATAATTCCTTGATTATCTTCAACTATCCCAAATCCAATGGTTGGTTCTCCAATAAATTCATTTGAGGTTTGTGAGAGACAAGATTATTGTATTAGTGATGAGGAAGAGACAACCTGAGTGGGAATGGGTTCCACAACCATTTCAATGCTTTCTAGTTCTACTCTTAAAGATGAAACCTCTGAATTCATTTTATCCATTTTTTTACACAAATTCTCAAGATTTTTTTCAGAATTAGGATTGATAGATGTTTGGACATCATGAACTTCATTATGTTTGATTTCTCCAATCATCCTTGAGAGGTATGGAAATTGATATTTTAAACAATCAGCATCCCATTGATTGTACATATCATCTGGTGTGGTGTATTCAATCATGGTTTGGTCAATGAAATTTTCTATGTGAGGTGATTCAAAATATTTTTTTTCCAGCTGATTATAGCCTTGGTATATTAATGGGTATTGTTGAAGATAATCCATTAGATTTGATTGAAAGTTGTTTTTGGGATTCATTGGACACGCATAAATAGAAAGGGGAATAGAGAAGAGAAATTAGGGTGAGAATAGGGAATTTGGGGTGAGAAAAGAAGATGATTGTCTAAGGTACTTACTTGGGTCCCCGACAACAGCGCCAAAATTTGGTTGCGCCCAAATTTACCCTACTTGTAAAAGCGGTCGATGTAGTACATGTAGGGGTCGAATCCACAGGGACCGAAGAAGTAACCATGAGACGCTATGATTTGGTGAAGGATAGGCTATGAAGTAGCCAACTTTGGGTTTGATTTTGGATGGTTTTTAAAGAGCACTAATAAACCTAAGTGAATTCAATTAAATGGAAATGGGTTGATCTTAGGATTATTCTCGGGGTGGATTGAATGAATTTTACTTCATTAGACAATTTTGGTTTTATTAATTTTTGATGAATCCATTCTTCAAAAATAACATTACATTCATCATTTTCTGGTTTGGTGCTTACTAAACACACTTACTAATCCCCTATACACTTAGAAAACCAAATTCATGATCTCTCCGAGGTATATGGTCATTTAGTAATTGAATTTAGTTTTCTCAAACACAGTAAAGATGAAGAGTAGAAATAAATGAAGAATGGATGTCTTAAATTAATTATCCAATTAACAACAATTCGTTCATAAAATAACATTCAATATAGCCTTTTCATCCTCCTAAGATCATCCCATTAAAGGGTTAGCCCTCCATTGATGGTATACTCTCAATGGTGGGCAGAATATAGCTAATAAGAATTGGATTGAAGAAATTAAAACCGCGGAAATAACGAGCACTCCTCCGTGTGTGTGAATGAAATTCACACCTATGTGTGAACTAATTCACAACAACACAGAGATATCACTGTGATTTGTGATAATAAAGTTTTAATAAATTAAATGGAAAATATAGAAGGGAAATAAGTTTATTAAGAACATAAAGATACAAAAAAGAAACTTACATGGAAATGGAAAACATTACAAAGGAAATTTGGAAGCATAACCTTATAATGAAACAAGCAACAAAAGATGATAATAAAAATATCCACCACCTATTCCCTTCACCACTATCTACTTATATAGGCATATTATGAGCCTTAGGTCCATCCCCCATCAATTAATTCACCCCCAAACAATTAATAGAGTCAAACGGAGGGTGAATAATCAAAAGGAAATTGATGTTTCGAATTTGACCCGGAAAACTGTCCTGATTCGTCCACCATATTGAAGTGTGAATTCGAAAATGAAGAAGGCCAAATCCGGAGGGGTTTTAGAAGATAAATATTGGATTCCATCTGTTCTATATGAGCTGTAAAAATTTCAGAAAATTTGGCTCAGCTGTTTGGAAGTTATGGTCACAATGGTGGGACGGATTTCTGTGCATTAATGTCGGGTCCACCATTTAAATCTCAACTTGATATCCCTTTATCATCATGAAAACATAAGAATTAGCTCCATCCACAGTTGAATAAAATTATCCTCATATTTTTATCTTTCTACTGTATAAATTTGAGCTTCATTGGGTTTTTTTTGTGTGCCCCACATTTGTTTGATGGGCCTTAGTCCCATTATTCTTTCTCCAGCAAATTGCTGCATTCGAGCGCGAAATTCTCCATCTTCCCTTGTGATTCATCCATCGGACCTAAAAGATAAAATGTTCCAAACAAAGTGATAAATCATATCCCAAAATTTCAAATTAATAAAATGAATATAATGTTGTCCACAAACAATTTAATGATTGGTCCCAAATTTTCATTTTAAACATGAATTGCATTTAAGATGAGAAATGAAGTTCTATTTATGTAATGCACTAAAAATAATGTTTATGGACTTTGGAACAATGAATATAATGGTATTAACAATGAATATTATCCACTTTCAGTGACTAATCACCACCCCACTACTAGATGATCATAGGTTGATTTTAAATATAAAATGGGCCTTCCCTTCCTTAGAAATTGATTTTAAATTTATATAAATAAATCCAATCCATTCCTAATATAACATTAAATTCAACTAGAGGGTGGATAAAAATATTTCTAGGATGCACATTTTCACAAACATAAACTAGATAAGAATCATAAACTTGATATGTTATCATCACACCATCAGGGGTTTTTTACCACTAACTCAACATCTAATCACTAAGGATAGTAATTAATATTCCTAAAGAGTTTTCATGATATAAAGGAATCCATATAACTAAGATCCAATAGGGTAATTAAATATTTAAGCATACCATCACCACATGAACCTAAATATTTTATCTTCAATCACTTACTAAAACCCTAATACTTATAATGAGAATTAGGAAACTTTAATATGAGTGATCAGTCATCCAAAATCAGTTAGAGGATGTTTAAATCAAGACACATTATTTTAAATCTATGTTGCCTTAGATTTAACCTGGTACATCCATTATTAAAACATTAGGATTTTATCTTATTATTTTAATTATCCCTAGGGTTATTACTAAATATTTATAATCCTAGTTTCCAAAGGTTTAATAAACCTTTCTCTAATACCAACTATAGTGACCTATACATTTCATGCATAGATATGACATATTTGTTGATTAATATTCATTACATAACATAATGATTCATAACAGAATCATATAGTTCTAGTGACTTTGGAAACATGGACACATAAACAACTAGTTTGTAAATAATCTACATCATCTCACACTACATTCTTAGTTTCTAGAATCCTTCTTAGAAATATCATACTTTATACATTTCATCATAACTTGGGAAAATGAAAAATAATAAATGGGAGATCATATGCTCAATAAGGGTAAACAAGGGATATATTAATGACAACATGAGCATAAAATTAATATAAGGGTATGAAAACATGATCATAGCCTCCAAAAATCATACCCTGCATGTCATAAATCATAATCATGACTAATGGAATAAATATTTGTATTTCAGAAGACATGAATCATAAAGGAATCAAAGAACATGGTCTATGGGAGCATAAGATTGGAATAAGACAAATGTTTGTAGAATACACATAATCCCTGAAAATAATTTTCTTAGTAGTAAAGTATTATTTAGAATACTATCATAATGGAATGGTTTCAATCCCAAAACCGTCATAGTAGTCAGGGTTACCTCCTATGACTCTCATAGTAGACAAAATTTCTTAGTGAACTGGATTCACACTCCATTCCAGTCCAATTTATCCCATGAGATATCAATATTTACCCAATGATTTGGTGGGAGATATAGGTAACACACATATATAGTTTTAACATGACCACCATATTTGGTTATTACATAACCATAATCCTTGGATAGAACTTACCCACTGTCCTTGGTTATAACATAACAACCGTCATTGGTTATAACATTACCACCATCCTTGGTTATAACATAACCACTATCACATGATGAAAAATATATATGTGTGGAACAAGATCATAAAACATTCATCATATCATAACCCTTGAACAAAAATGAGTTTCATAAATATTTCATCATATCATAACCCATTGAGAAGAAAAAGGTTTTATAAACATTTCATCATATAATAACCCATGGAAAATAAATGGGTTTCATAAACATTTCATCATTTCATCATAGTATAACCCATGGAAAATGAATGGGTTTCATAAGAAAACCATATCATGAATTAATAAGGATGGTATCATTGGATTATATCCCCATTAAAGATTAATTAAAATCATAGGATTTCATCTTATATGGAAAATATATTTGTTCTCTTAAGTAATTGAGGCATGTTAAATGAAAGAAAAACATGTATTATAAATAAATAATATGAGGATAATAAAATTCATTATTTTCATGAGATATATATCATATGATTTCATCATCATAAGCTTAATCATAAACAATCCCGATAAACAATGAAATTGTAACATGAAACCCTTAATGCTTTGGTAAATTTTGAATCGTAATACCTATAAAATAAATTACCTTAGATAGATATTTAAATCCTCATAAAATTCATATGAATCACATAAAAATATTCATGGACATTATATACACTACCTGAAAGAAACAAGTGGTGAATATGAAATTTGCCCTATAGAAATAAAAGTGAGACGAAAATACCTTACCATGAGTTCAACTTGTTTTGAAGACACTATAACCTCCATTATAATAAATTTAAATTTATTATAATTTTATATAATAATCATGTAAATACTTATAATATCATATATTTCCATAATATATATATTTATAATCATTCATAAAAGGTAGATATCGAAAAATGAATCACATTATTTATGGAGACGGTTGGCCATATGTATTCATGAACAATGTTTTAATTATTCTACAAATAGTATGAAAGAAATGAAAATAATAAATAACATTTAAAGAATAATTATTATATCATAAATATTGTATATATTCATTAAATCCATCCTTATTAAGATATAATAAAAATAGAAATGAAAAATAAATCACATCACTTTATGGAGGTGGTATTCCACATGAATGCATGAATGAAATTACTATTTTCCAAAAATTTATAATATAATATGGATGATATGATATTATCATTATATAATAATAATTATGTCATATAAATATTATATATAAATATTAAACCCATCATAATAACCATTTGAGAAAGATGGTGATGGAAAATTAATTGTATCGTTATGTGGAGACGGTAAGCCTTACGTTCACACAGGCGATACTACCACTTAACGTTTTATGGAAAGATGTTTAATAGAGGAGGTTTCATAATCATGATAAAATTTCAATATATTTAATATACTAAATTATTTTTTATGAATAATATAATGGATTTAGAGGATTCAAAATAATAATTTAAAATAAAGTGAACGGTTAAGGTGATTACCTCTTCATTGAAACGACTCATTTAGATATCCTCTTAATCTCTCAAGGGATTATATTTTTCTTATAAAAAACCTATATAATGATGCTAGGTAAGTGTATAAGAAAACTTAGAAGAGTTTTTTTAATCTAGAAGGATCAATATAGTGTGAAGAAGGGAAAAGTGGGGTTCCCTTTTATAATTTAGGGGAGTGTCACTTTTAGAATTTCCATCCAACGGCCCGAAGGCCTTCAATTTTTTTATTTTGATAAAACCCCATTTTAAGGGAAGAAGGGGGGAAAACCCATGACATCAAGACTTAAACAACAAACCAAGTCCTAATATACCAAAACTAATAATCAAGAACAACCCTCCCTATAAGAGATCAGCTCCTCCCGGCAACAAAATACATTAAAACCAGCTTTCATTGTCTCATCGCCGCACAACTAGATGTCCCGCGCCAAAAAGCATGGGCCTGGTACCGATGGAAAAATCCATACCCTCTCAAACATCCGATTATGATAAGCCATGAAACAATGAGAGTTTATTTCCCTGAACCTCATCTGGAGTAGCTTCCTATAGACAAATGATTGCAGAATCACTTAAGCCATGGACCATCAAAACCAAAACATTTCCTCCTGTCTAGCATGTCTGAAGCAGTGAAAACCATCACTGTCCTCCTTTCCATCCAAAATCCACACTTTAGTGCAACAAATTACCGAAGAAACAAATATAAATCCCGCACCAAAGCCGCAAACCTTCCCAAATTCAACAACCATTCTCATGAACACAGTAAATCAAAAGCATCCCAAAAACCTAAATCATGTAAAAAAAACCATTGAAGAAAAACAAAGTAGATGAATCTCATCCACACCACTGCCTCAATCCCTCAAACCATCCAACCACACCCAAATCAAAATCAAAGGGCCAAAAAATCACGACAAAAATTAGAACCGCAAAGTCAGCCGCGAGGCCACACTGCAAACAGAACCATATCCCATCGCCACCTTCACATTCGTGCCTGGAGACCACCTCAACCCACCGCAAAAGCACCCAACTTGGAAAAAAATCGTTGCGTCGACCTTCATCCAGGAGTATCGGGAACAATGACTATAGGATCCACCACACTGCAAAATAATCCCTACCCAGCGAAGAGAGGGAGAGCGGAAGCAGGCCAGTAAACAGTGGGAAAAACCAAGACAGTCACGCCCACAAAGAATGACGCCACCCCTGGGAGAAGAACCACTGTCACGAAGTGTCGAGCTGGAGCACTGAAGAGAAGATCCAAAGTCGATCCGTGGTAGAAGAGAGGTGGTGATAGGGAACCCTAATGCGGCATCGCCCCTTACGGGCTCATCCGGGAAAACATGGTTGTGACTTTGAACTTTCTCTTGAAAGTCCACTTTTGGAATTTCCTAAAACTATAAATTAATATTAATTAATTTTGATTTCCAAATTGTTGAAACTTTATATTATTAAAATATATGATGAGGTTGATTCTAAATCCTCTCATACAATAAAATTTGGGCTTTTTTAGATCATATTTTTACCCTTATCTTTTTTTCACCATTTGTTTACCCTTTTGAAAATTACCACAATATTACAGTTTTATACCCTTCAAGGGGTAATAATTTTACTATAAAATGAAAAAATCCTCATAAATGGATAAATCTTGATTTATAAAAATATATACAATTAATCTTTCCAAATATAATATTTCAATGAATTGTATATAATTTAATAAAATATTATTTTTTATAATATATCGTTAATGTATTTTTTAACTATATTAATTTAATTTGACATTAAATACATTATGAAAAATAGGAAATATCATATAATTATTTAAAATAACACTAATATTTCATATTCATCTAAAAAATCAATGTCACACATTAAATCAATAAAATTATATTACATAAATTTTAAAAATCATTTTATATATATTTTAATTAATTGGTGAAATACTACATCGTTTTTTCATAACAATTTCAATTAATTATATAATTATTAAAAAATATAAATAAATTTATATCATTAAAATAATTTTATTAAACTAAAAATAGATTCTTAGATTCATTTATAAATTTCTTTTTCCTTATGTGGACACATAATATACATTTAAAAGTAAGAGAGTGACATTTTGTAAATTTTTTGATTTAAATATTATACACATCATTATCAATGAAAAGTGTCTATTAAACAACTATAATTTAATATTAATGTGATGATGGGTGAATTAACTTCATATATTATAAATTAAGATTAAAAAGTATGGTTTATCACTTATTTTTTATAACGATTAACCCGGTTTACCCTTTATCGAGGTGATAAATATTACCATAGTTACTATTCATATTGACAAAAAAAGGGTCCTATTCATAAAATTTGAAACTCATAATTATAAATATAGAATTAGTTTCATAAAATTAAATACATAAAAGTGTTAAAAATTTATTTTAAAATAAGAATGCATAATGTGATGAAAACCTCTTTTTAGAAAAATACATTTTTAAGTATAAAATTTCATTTATTCATATCACATGCTTAGAAAAATATTGAATGGATGTTAAAATTTTTTATTGAATATTTAATACTTATATTTTATTAAAATCATTCATAAAAAGATATTAATTTAATTTTTTAGATAAAAATACATTATGTACACAAAAAATGTATTAAGAAAAATATTTCTTTTTATTTCAAATGTTTTTTTATTTTAATTTATATTAAATTGATAACCAATAAATTATTTTTATACATATGTAATGATTTTTTTTTCATAATTTAGATAGTCATGCTGATACTCACCAATCCAATTTCTTGGTGATAACTATTACTTTGAATAATGACATTTTAATAATATATCGCTATTTGTTTAAATACAGTGTTGCATGTAATGTAATATATCAAAGAAATTAAAATAATTTCAAAAAAATATTTCATAAAATAATGGGGGTGTTAATTCAAACCAAATACAATACAAGATATTGGTATTCTATTATAATTCATCTTAAGTATTAAAATGTGTAGTTTGAACTCCGACCTCCTAGTGAGGTAAAGGAATTCTATGGTGTAATCATAAAAATGAATTGGTGATAAAAAATTATGTCTCCTTCCACATGATGAGGGAAATTACTTAGAAAGTTGAGGTTTCTGGTCTCTCATGTTTTTTAAAGTATTATTCTAGGGTGAAAGGATGACTCAAAAGGGTTATCTAAATTATAAGGACTGTGAACTTAACATTATAGTAGATTAGGCCACCAATGAGCATAGAGATTGATGTGTGGTGGTTCTTGGAGGTTAATATCATATCATAGAGTTATTTATAGTCTCTATAATGAAGATAGAATGTAATATAATCAGGTTACCTATGTAAATTTGGGTGAGTTTCTTATATTCAAAGGTGCTGTTGTTCATATTTCATTAGTGATAGAGAAGGAAATAAGCTTTGGGTCAAGTACTAGCCTTGATCTTGGTGTTTTCAATGTTGGTACATATTCCTTCTTAGATGGAGACGACTGATTGAAGTATACCTCAAAGAGCCTCTTCCTATGAGATATTAAAGGTTTAATTTATAAATATTTGATTATATCATCCTATGTTTGTATTTATTGTAGATATATGGTTTCTATATTAAAAATTTCAAGTTACTCATTATATTTTGGGAGTGTGATCCTTTAATAGGTGGTGTACTTGATAATTTTTTTTATAAAGATATATTAATGGTTTTTTCTTTTCACATCTTATTGTAAGGAAGGTAACCTATTTATAGCAATGTATTTTATATTAAATGATGGAGGGAGTTTCATAATGTGAGATCATGATTTTATTGAAGATTTTATAGAACATTATTGATCTGAATATTAACTATATGATGGTGTAGGACAGTTCCTAATTTGGTTATGTCTCTGGTTCTATTAATTCAAGTACATAAAAAGGTTTATCAAGTGTGGGTTAGAATGTTTTTTTTCATATGAGTTTTTTAGAATATCTATTTTAAACATGAGTAGTTTCATTTTTTAATACTAAAAGGTTTAAAGGTGGGGTGATATAAAAACTTAGATTTTATTATAAATTGAGACTTATTTTTTTTATTTTTGATGTTATGGGTTCTTTGAAGGGGTATGATAGAAAATTTACCTTATAAGATGACATTTAAAAATTTTATTAATGTTTTTGTTGAGTTAAAGATATAGCAATAATCCTAGGGTTTAATTTTAATGGAATTATGAGCAAGTTTTATTTGAAGGGATGTTTATTTTTTTTAAAAAATAAATATCTATCTCATAGGTTTGATTGATGATATCTCAATAATGAAATCGTAAATAGAAATTTGGACTTTACTATTTTATATTTAATGTGGTTTTTTCCTTGAAGAGGTGTATGTTATGTGTTGGGGTCATTGGTTATATTCCTGGCCATTTCATGTCCTTAGGTAAAAAACTTTTTATCCTAATGGTTTGTTAAAAAATATATTTTTATGGTAAATCGATTAGGTTTATCCCTTGGAAATGATATAACCTAAATGTGGATTTGGATTTAAAGGATCCGCTCTTGGTGGATATGTGATGACAGTGGTCAAATCATGTGGTGATGAAAAATGAATTGAAGATTTGGTGTGATCACTATGAGGCAGGACTTGGTAATTCATTATGTATCTTTATCGGATGATTCAATATTATTAAAAACATGTTCAAATCATGTTAATTTATATGTAAATTTAATGATGGATATTCCTTTAGTATTTTCATTTCAAAATTTTAATGGATAAAAGATTATATTTAAATAGTTTATTTTAATTTTTTGAAATTCATGTAACTATTTATCAAACTAGTTTATCATTTGGGTTTTATGGAAAAAATAATCTTTGTTTAATCATTATGATGTTAATGAAATTTGGTGTTTTATTGGTAAAATATTATTTGGATTGGTAATTTAAATAACAAAACTTACTATCATTGATTCATAATTTCACAAATGATGTGAAAAAATAATGAAGAATTATCAATTATTTTTCATTTTAATTTCATAACATTAATTATATTCCTCCTTATTTCATGATTTTTTCATTACCTATGAGCCATCTCATTGGACATTTTTTTAATAATGCGATATTAGGTTATAAATTTTTTTTGTTAACAAGTACGACTCAAATTTAACCTTGGAGAAATGATAATAGTGAGTACTGAATAATGAAAGAATGAGGGTACATACCCAATAACTAAGAGGGTGTGTGATAAAAATAATAAAATAAGAGGTAATGGATTCCAAATATAGTATTAGAATCAGAAAATGCACAGATCCTAGGATAGTGTGGGGTTCATTAGTGCCTCAACCTTGAGAGTTGTAGTTGAATAATTCATCGGTAAAGTAAGGTGATGGACAGAATGGAAAGGATTTCCATCAAAGGAATGGTTGGAATGATTGGTATTTTTGTGGAGTGATGAAGCTTGATTTGTATTATAAAATTAGACACTTGAGTGAAAATCATTAAAAAAATATAAATCTATAATTTTCTCAACTATATAGTGTGTGATCCTCTATGTAACATTCTATGTATGTGAAAATCCAAGGTGACTAAGGTTTTCTTGGATTATAAATATTTCATTATGTCATGACCTGAGTATAATACACATAAATATTGATTCATTTAATATTAATATTCAATACATGTTGTAATAATACTCTCTCGAGTATTGTAAAGGTTTAGTGTCTTTAGATAAAAGATACATAATCAACATATTTCAGAAAATATCTTTAATATCTACCACAATGTTTTTCCCTAATATTACACTTATTATACATTTTTTTACTTAAACCATTTCATTATAACCTGAAAAAAATGGAAATATAAGAAAGGCTGTGATCTTATTATCAATAAGGGTAAACATGGGAGATGTCAGCTGATAATCATATTCATTCATATGATACACATTATGGTATGTGATCATGAGTATAAAATAAAATGTCAT
Source organism: Viscum album (assembly GCA_963277665.1). Classification (NCBI taxonomy): domain Eukaryota; kingdom Viridiplantae; phylum Streptophyta; class Magnoliopsida; order Santalales; family Viscaceae; genus Viscum; species Viscum album. The sequence continues at coordinate 1,477,150,185 of OY728161.1, forward strand.
ACCCAATCAGTCATGGATCATAGATTATAAGTAACGGCATAATTATTTAGCATTTCAAGATACCTGAGTAATAAGAGTGAGGAATAATCATTAATCAATCATGATCCATGAGTGAATATAATAATCATAAGAATAAGTCATAGGAATTGTTTGGAACAATAATAAGTAAATAAACTCAATGTATTAGTCAAGGATCACTGCCAAGACTATCCTAGTAGATAAGGTCCCATGGTGGATTTGGCTCACTCCCCAATCCATCATTTCCTAAGTCAAGGTTCACTTCTAAGGCTATATTTATAGACGAAGTACCTTACATGAATAGGTTCAATCCCCATTTTGATTAACATTATCTCATGAGATATCAATCATTACCCAATTCATTATAGAGATTTAACAGACCCACCTGTCACATAATGAAAAACCATACATATTTATTCCACAAGTTCATAAAAAAATTCACCAATTAATTATAGTATAACCCATAGAAAATAAATCAGATTCATAAAAATTTCATAATAATTTATTAATAATCCATCCCAAGAAATAACATGGATGGTCTCATTTGACCATATACCTAGTGAACCATAAATAAAATAAAAGGATATTGGTGTGTATAACAAACACCTTTAAAAGTGTATTTTAGAATTTCATTGAATATAAAGGAACATATTTTATTTGTTGGTATATTTAAAACTAAAAATTTCCAAAATATTGAGAAAAATCATTTAATTTTAAGTAAAAATGAAAAAATGAAAGGGAATAATCAATGAATATAATGGTTATGATGGTAGTAAAATCCTTCCTTGCGGTAAATATTAAAATATTGACTCCTTTAAAATATTTGGAAAAGTCCAAAAGTACCTCATTTGAAAAAAAATATTCCTTCTGAAATATTGAAAATAATGTCAAATATGGTTGAAAATGAATTTAAATAACCATTTTATCAATGTAAATAAAATTCTTTAAATCATTCTAAAGAACAAGGACATGAAATAAAAAATTCATCAAACAAAGTGGAAATAAAGTTGGATTTTATTAAAAAATAATTATTTTTGTTTAAAAAAGTGATGATAATTAAATGAAAACATAAAAAACACAAAAAATAACCTTATAATAATAATCCATATGATGTTTAAATTATAAGAATCATATAATTTATCTTAATGGAAATTTAACATAGATAATCCCTAAAAGAAATTAAATTGTAACATAAACCCTTATCTCAAGTCCCATATGAATTTTAAGCATAAAAAAATAATGAATAATAAATATATATTTATTATAAATTGATCCCAAAACCATATTCATTACTAAAATTATATGTATCATTTCATTATAATTTCAAATTATCCTTTTATTAATAATTCTTCATTAAAATGTTACATTCGGGTGAAAATTGGTTTGTTTTCCATGTATGTTTCAGTTTGATGGTTGTCATCCTTGAACCTTGGTCATGGTTTAATCATATAGAGAATATAAATAATTTTATAATCATAATATTTATTCATTAAATACACTTTTATAACCATTCATATAAATTGGTGATGAAAAATGAACTATGTCACTTTGTGGAGATGGTAGTTCATACGTATGTGTGAATAATGTTTCCACTTTTTATTAGATAAAAGGAAAGAAGAGTAAATAATAAATCAAATTTAAATAATAATAATATATAATTAATATAATATATATTCATTAAATATGTACTTATGACTATCCATGTAAAGAGGAAATAAAAAATTAATCACATCGCTCCATGGAGGTTGTAATGCACACGTACGCATGAGAACCAGTATTGTTTTCCCATAGATGGTAATGAGATAGAAAATGGTTATAAAATTGGAATAAAAACATAAATATATAGTAAATATATTTTTTAAATCAATTTAGTATAGTTTTATAATATTTTTAGGATTTTTGAGATGAAATAAACATGAAAAATATGAGTAAGAATACATACCTCTTTTTCAGGTATCCTCCTTTGAAAAGAACACTAACAAATATTGGATGATCCTTTTTGGATAAAAATTATATCAGGGTCATGGATAAGTATTTTACTATAGTATATGGGTAGATATTGTTTGATCTAAATGGATCATATCATATATATAAGAGGGTATATTTTGTTTGCTTTTATAAGTGAGGGGAGTGACACACTTATAATTATTATGAATATTAATATATAATAAAGTCATTATCATGTGAAAGTGGCTTAAAATTAAATCAATATAGAGTAAATAATTATATATGATTTAAATCCATCCATACAATATGATTTAGTTATGTTTTTAAGTCATTTTAACCCTTATCTCATCAGTTTAACCCCTTGTTAACCCTTTTAACCTTTTCCGAAGTAATGAATTTTTACCTCAGTTACTATCCATAATGGCCAAAAATTACAGATACATTCTTAAAAAAAAATTTAATTCTAATTACAAATTTTGAAACCATTTTATCTGATTTAATTCTTACTATTGGATGAAAATCATTTTTATATAACCCTACAAAACACAGTGAAACCCATTTTTTGAAAAATGATTTTATAATCCTAAAACTGAATTTATTACCATTACATGCCTAGTAATGACCATTAAATTAATGATAAAATATTTGATTGAAAATATTATCTATGAATTTACTTAAACTAATTCATAAACAACAACTAATTATATTTTTAAGATAAAATTAAATTGTGCACATAAAAATATTTTTTCAAAAAATATATCAATTTACATTAAAATGCCTTCATATTGAATTATAACCAATTGATAATGAATGAATGAATTTTAAAAAATCATAAAAAACAATTATTGATCATATATTTTGTCATAATGATACCTATAAATTCAAGGACTTGGTGATAAAATATACATTTATTAACAACATTTCAATAGTATTTCACGATTCACTATATCAGTGGGTAGTTGGGTGGGTTATCCCTTGGGGGGGATATGACCCACCTTTCAGAACTGTGTGTGTTTTTGATGTAATTTTACCCCCAATAACCTAATATAATATATTTAAAGAGAAACATAACATAAAATATCAAGTTGTTACATTTTATCCCCCTTATATTAATTTCTCCATGGAAATTCCATCACTCTAATACAAACAACTAAGGATTATTCTACCTCATCACATCCTCAGTTTCTCATATAGATTCCAAAAATTTATGATTTCACCATAAAACTTCGACAATGTGAGTGGTTTTATTCCGAATGACATTCTCACATAAATAAAAAAAATCTCCACCAGTTGTTCCTAATAAAAGTGATAATGCTCTATTAGTGTGACCTATGAGTGAAGTACATGTGAAGTATCATGTAAATACTACCTATAAAGAGATACATGAAACACATCATGTACTCGAGAGAGATTCTATGGAAGATACAAAATATTAGAAACCATCTTGATAAAATCAATACATTTAAAGGGAATAATATATATAGGTCTTCTATTTTCGTTCTTTAAAAATATCACAACCCTCTTCGACAAAGATATTAATAGTACTAAAATTTCACAAACATTTTATTCATGATTCCACTAATAATTTTCAGCATGGCATTTCTATTGACTCTGAGAAACCTTGATTAATTGTTGAATGGATTTAACATTATCTTCAATTTCATCTTCTAGATCAAGTCCAAACAGATTTAACTCTCTTAATTTATCTCTACATATTGGAGTTATGCACTTCCATCCATATAGGGATTAATAGGTAGTCATTATAATGCTTGAATGAAAGATATTTTTGTAAGAAAACTCAACCAGAAAATGTTGTTGATCCCAACCACATTTTAAATCCATAGAACATACTCTAAACATCTATTCTATGGTTTCAATTTTCCTCATAGACCGACCTTCTGTTTGATGAAGTGTTAAAGCTCATCTATGTATTCAAATATTTTTGGAGAAATCTCCATAATGTCTAGGTGAACCTCAGATCATGATTAGATATGATTGAGAGTGGTACTCCATGAATACATACCACTTCTATAATTTTTAACCTTTAGATCTAATCAAGAGATAAGTATTCTCAAATAGTAATGAAATATATTAATTTTTAAGGAAGTTCAATATAATCTCAAAAGCATTCCCCCATTTATATGTGTGGGGGAGTCCCACAATGATATCCATAACAATTTTTCTCATTTCCATTTCTTTGTGATAATGGTTATAACATCCCCTTAACCTTTTCTCTATTGGGATTAACATTCTGACATACCATGAATCATGATACTTACTCTTCAAAATCCCTTTTATGTTATCCCACTAGAAATAATCTTTACGATATCTATATATCTTTACAGGTCTAGGATGGATAGATAATGATAAACTATGAGCTTCATATAACATATCCTTTGTCAATTATAGTGTTGTGAGGACACATATTGTATTCTAGATCTTTATTATTCCATCTCAATCATGGTCAAACTATGTAAAATTCCACACATTCTTCTATATTTCCACAACATCCTTTTGTTCCTCTAATCCTCACAAGGATGGTTGAATGAATATTCATCTTAAAAAGATATTATTTATCTCCACTCAACATGATATTAAGATAAATCTTCTATAAATCCATAATGTGTTGATCTCTTTTAGTCCTTATCATGGAAAAACTAGAATGGTTATTCTAAATTAGGGAATCATAAATATTTTTCTCCTTACAAGGGTGGAAAGGTATTTAGTATTCATAATAATAAATCAGCTTAAACCAAATCCATTATTTCATATTTATCTATTTCTATGTGAATATATATTTCAATATTTTACGATGAATATATATATCAAAATTTTTACTATAAGGATAATTCTACCATATTTATAATGAAAAAATTCTCATTTCTAAATCCAAATAATGAGTTGGGTAATTTTACTAATTAATATTCAATTGGTGTTAGGAATAAGTAATCACAATATCAATCTATATAATAACACATCCTCATCACTTCTTTAATTCATCATTATAGGTCACAAACCCTTCTCCATTAAAATATTATGTGAGAATAGGTGCACTAAGAAACCTTATTTTTAGTTCCTTGATTTTTTACCCACATTCATCTATCCAAAGGAATATTAGTCCCTTTTGTGTCAACTTGCCTATTGAATTAGATAGGCATAAGAAATATCTCATAATGAAACGATAGTATCCATCCAAACTAAGAAAACTAAAAATATCAATCACTATGGTTGGTTTATTTCATTTCTCAATAACATAATTCATTGAAATATCCATTGATATATCCCCACATGAGAATATATTAACCATGAATGGAACTTTTTGTAGCCAAAATTCACCCATGATAAACTTTTTAGACATATTATCCTTCATCAAGGTATTAAATAAAACACTCAAATTGATCTTTATGCTTATCATTACTCTTAAAATAAATATTAATATCATCTATAAATAATACCACAAACTAATAAGAGTAATATCTAAAGACCATATTAATTGAATCTATGATTGTAGTAAGGGTATTGGTAACTACAAATTGTTGGAGTTAGTGCCCTATAAACCAACTTATTTTCACTTTATGATAAACCTATATTCATTGGATGAATATTAATAAAATATTTATCACATCATGATTGTTCTTCTACGTTACATAATATGTGATAATGTCCTAAGAATAACCGTTACACTAAAGGTTCATAGAGGATCCCTGCTATAACGAGAACCCGAAAGTGCCATGACAATATTCTTGAATATATGTTCTATGGTCGGATGATATCATTTGAAGGGACATAAATGATATAGGATATCAGGGGCAGGGACTCATGAAACTTTGATGCACCTTCTCATGGTGTGCGCCCTTGGTAGCATCCAGGAGGATATTACGAGAACAAGACCCACTAGTAAGAAATCAACATTCATAAGTGTCATTAGATGTTTCTACCTATAGACATGTGTATTGGTCCTTAGAATTTAATATTATCCTTAATGGGTATTGTGACTTGCGTACTTAGATGTATTGATGAAAACAGTGATGAAAAATGTTCACGGTGAGGTAATATATGTTGGGTGCATCATGAGTAATACTATATTAATGAATAATGAGAGAAAGGATTTGTCACTTCTATGGAAGTAGATATCAAGGCCCTTTGATAGAAATGATATAGCTTAACTAAATCCATGACCATAGTGTTCTCTAGGAAATTTCAATTCCGTGAAGTCAAAGAATGAGAAATCGAGCTCATGGGTTGATGTCACTTGCATGCAACTTGCTTGATTAGAGATATTGGGACAAAGTTATTATATTACATGGTAAGCATTCATATGAGGTGACATGTCATTGCGACATAAAATTCTTTCTCTTGGGTGCCTTAACCCGTTTCTAGACAGTAATACTAGACTTTAGGCAAGCCCGCCTAATACCAATGAGAAAGAGGCATAGAGGATAACACACTAAGTGTATCTAGTATCTCAGTTAAATAATTTATTTATTTAATAAGTTGAATAAATATTATTCCCGGTTGTGGTTTAATAATTATTCAAGTATGCCTGATCACATTTATTTCGTCACTAGTTATTTGAGATAATATATTGCAGATGGAATATTTATTTATTAGTAAATAATACAGTTATATTTATTTAATAAATAAATAGTCATTATTCAAGTCCTGGTAAATATTGAGGAGGATTTACAGACCAATTTATGGGTCCAATAAGAAATAATATTAAATATTATTTGGTTAAATAATATTTAAATATAACGTGCAAGTTAAGTACATGTTATGGAAATAATAACATTACTATTATTATTTGATATGGGGTTTCACATAGAATAATAAATTAAGTAATGGTACCTGTGATAATTAGTTATTATTACCTGGTGAATTGAATTTCCCATTATATTATTATTCTCTAAATTAGACAAGGGGTCATTCCACCAGCTAACCAATGGTTGTGTGCAAAAAATCCTTGGAGAAATGATCTCAATCCCAGAGAACTCTTCCCTCTCTATGAACACTCTCAAGAACTAGAGAGATCCTCTTCCACCAGATCTAGGAGAATGATTTGAAAGTGACTCTCAAGGTAATAAAAGATAAACATCACAAGTGAAAGGATATTCCACGCTAGCACCTAAAGACTCCTTCAGCGAAGTCCAGAGATGCATGGAGCATGTGTGGATCACTGCTAGAGGAATTCTATCCTTGGATTCTAAATCACAATGAAGCCTCACCCCAGACCTATGGTCGAATGCATTAACGAAAAAAGAATCACCTTGGAGGTAATTCTTTAATTTAATTAAATTAATTATAAACAAAATATGTCGATCCTCTCTTCTCAGTTCTGGGTTTTCTCCTTTATCTTTTATCTTCTATTCAATTTCATGGACATTGGCGTTTATCGTCATATTGATCCCATATTAATCATCGATCATAGAAATTTTCAAAGTTGGGTACATGCCCATCCTATATTTCCATTGTGCCAGGAACCTACAAGTGGCATCAAAGCGGTCATATTTTCATTTATAATTATTTAAATAATTTGTTGATGATTTATGATTTAATAATTTAGTTTGTTAATTCATGTTTAATAATTATTGTAATATGAATTTCAAGATATGTTCCTCCATTATCGTTTCTCACAGATTTAAAAAAATGAATAATTTTATGATTAAAGTTAAATCAAGGATCTCATCAGAAGGCCCTGATGATTTTTTCTAGGTAACATGACAGTACATGCTGAGTATTTAGAATTACATGTCGTGTAATCTGCCACATATGACATGTACTCTAGATTACACACCGTGAAGTTGTGTTTAACGCACTTGGAGTAATTCAGAAATTACTCAATCTATGTGCATTAATGAAACGTGGTGTAGTTAATTCTTACACTACATGTTGACCAGGAAAAAATGGTGCACGATCAGCTGGACTATACACCGTGTGGCCCATTGGATGACATGTATTCCCTTTGGGTCAGGGTCAAGTTGTGTATCCCATACATGTCTTGACCGACTAGTGACTGTGTAACATAGAGTCTACATTATGTGTATACCACTAGAAATGCCATGTAATCTGAAGATTTCTGAAGTACACCTCACACACCATTTCCCCAGGCATGTACTTCGGATGGATGGTGAGGAGGGTACACACTATATAGTTGGATCTACATGCCGTGTACTATTTCCAGATTACATAGATTTAAAAATTTATTATTATATTATGCAAACCCTTGAGAAATATACCTTCTTATGGGTGTAAAGCTGGGAAACAACATGTGATAGGTGTTTGATATATATATATATAAATGTTTAATTAACATCTGCATAATGTTCAAAGATCTACACATCATGTATGAGTTGTATAACAATTATAATTCTACATGCATGCTACATTTCTCAAAGAATAAAGTGCATACAAGTATAAATACATGCTGGATAGTTTTGTATGGGTATTCATTAGATTGCCTTAAAGGTACCAGTTATGTACAATGTTATGGATGAGAATATCAAGGAAATTATGAAAAAGGATTAAAATAAAAAGGATTGATTAATTAAATATAATGATTAATTTATTCAATCGTAATTTATCTTAATAAGAATGATTATGGAATTGAATGCTAGTTTTATTAAATATACAATTCATTGCATGTATTTGTATGATCATGAGCTAGACTAGACCTTTGTATGTGATTGGTTCCCTTCACCTATGTGTGAGTTAAAATCATATGTAATGGATAGAGCTCCCAATCTAGTAGAGGTGGTTCAAGTTAGGAGCCGAGGTAAAACCAATCCAAGGAGATACAAAGGTGGACAGGTGGAAAACTGTAAACATGAACCTTAAATGGTTCAAGGTGCTTCCCCCTAGTCCAGGGTTAGTTTATAAACTGATAGATAAACTAACCAATATTAAAGCTCATGATCATACCCTTTATTTATTTCTGTCAGTTGTATGGTTATTCATTATGAATGTTTGACACAATCACATAATTAATTAACTAACAAGCATATAAGATGGAACTAAAATAAAATGGATTATGTGTAACTATTATCTATACATGGTTAATCACTTAGGTATATCCCACTTAATATTAACAATCATGTGAATAGATAATAAGTGGAAATTTATGTATAAAGGATAAAATCCCTCAATTAAATATTAAGTTGGTATAATCTTCTATTACTTCAGTTAGAATCTAACCATAGTTCAAAGTGCTTGAAAAACCCTAGTTGGGATGCTTTCAATTATTGGGGAATTCTAATTTGAGGTATTGGGTTGAATTAACTTAGATTACATCAATGTTTGACTTCCCTAGTAGGAATTGGTATAACTGAGAGGAAAAGGTTGAGGAAATCCAAAATTAAGGATTTCAAGAGTGGGGAGTCTACTCAACAGATCAAAGAGGTGTGAGTTAATTTAGTTGGTATTTGGAATGCCTACATAAAACCTTTCAAGTTTCTTGACCAACCCTATTTGGGGTAATGCGAAGGGAAATATGGATCTTTTCTGCTAGAATGTACAAGCAATATGATATTCTGAATCCAATGGTGAGGGCTATTGAGTTTAAAAAAAATAGTGGGAGAATACTACAAATTAATTAATTTGATTGTATATATTTATCAAGATAAAGTATTAAAACTATATTCATCTTAATTTTTAGAAACAAAAATCAAAATGACATCAAACATATCATTTCAATCCATACTCAGGAAGGAAAACCTTCTCACCAGCACTAATTTCTAGGAGTGGAAAAGGTGCCTTCGGGTTATCCTTCATCATGAGGGAAAAATTTATGTGATGGAAGAGCCTTTACCAGTTGCACCTAGAAATGAGGTGAGTGACGAGGAACTATTTGTGTATAAGAAACATCTGAATGACGCTACAGATGTTCAGTGCCTCATGCTATCATCCATAACCAATGATCTATTGAAGCAACATGAAGAAATGGATGCTTATTGCATGATGTCTCACCTTCAGGATATCTATCAAGAGAAGGCGATACAAGAGAGGTATGAGACCTCTAACATTTTGTTCACTACTAAAATTGGAGAGTCTATGCCAGTTGTACCACATGCAGTTAAGCTCATTGGATACATTGAGCATCTGGTAATTTTAGGGATTAAATTCCTAGATGAGTTGTATACAGATCTCATACTATCAACACTTCACTAGACCTTCTCTAGTTTTATTGTGAATTATAATATAAGCAATAATGAGAAGCGTCTATCTGAGCTTCTTACCCTGATTCTCTAAGTGGATAAGGACACGGGGTGTGAAAAAATCTATAGTCCTTATGGTTAATAGGAAGAGGAAGGACAAGTCAAAGGGGCTTAAGATTTATAAACAATATAAAGATTCTGAGCACTGTATGACTAATGAGAAGAAGATCCATAGGTAGGGAAAGGAAAAGGAGGCATTTTTCTTTTCATGTGGCAAGTCAGGACACTAGAAGAGGAACTACACCCAGAGGTAAGGGGAATCCAAAGGTGCATTCGTTATTGAGTGAAATCTTTCCATTTATACACATTGAGTATTAGATATAGCTTGTAAGGATCACCTATGTACTCAAATATAGGAACCGGTTAGATTCCAAAAAATTTCTAGAGGAGAGGTCGATCAACAAGCTTCCAATGGTGCGTGGTTAGATGCTATTGCCATTGGTAAATACCACCTCACATTGCTGACATGAATGATTTTGGTTTTACATAGATTTTATTATGTACCTAGTGTTACTAAGACCATAATTTCTGTATCGAGTTTAGATATAGATGAATTTTTTTTTGGGTTCAGAAAAAAATATTGTTACTTTTATAAGGACAACATACATTATTGTATAGGACATTTAAATAACAGTCTGCATGTATTAAATTATGAGAACCAAGTGTTGGAAATTGATAATAAACCATGTTCACATGAATCATACAACACCTAGTTGTGGCATCACTACCTTGGTCTTGTAAACGAGAAATGCCTGAAAAAGCTATATCAAGATGGTTATTTAGACTCTTCCGAGCTAAAACCACTCGATATATTTCACACTTGTTTACAAGGGAAAATTATCAAACCACCATTTTGTGGATAGGGTGAAAGGGCCATACAACTTTTAGGATTGGTAAACACTGATGTGTGTGGACCATTTCGAGCAGAATCTAGAGGTGGATATTATTACTTAATTAATTTTAATTATGACTTGAGTAGATATGAATATGTCTACTTAATGAGGTATAAGTCCGATTCCATTGAGAAATTCAAGGATTTCAAGAATGAAGTAAAGAATTATCTTGGTAAGAAGATAAAGAAGCTTCAATTGGATTGTAGTGAATAATATCTTAACCAAGATTTCATTGACCTTTTACAGGAGTTTGGAATTTTATATCAACTCACTCCACATTATACACCATAGTGGAATGATGTTAGTGAAAGGAGGAGCCATACCTTGTTGGACATGGTAAGGTCAATGATGATTCATGTAGATATTCCATTATCCTTTTGGGGATATGCATTGAAAACTTTGGTATACACATTAAACCAGGTACCAACTAAGGTGGAAAATGGGATTCCCTTTGAGCTATGAAGTGGAAGGAAACCCACTTTATTGCATACACATGTATGGGTATGTGAGGAGTTTTTTAAGGATTTATCAAGAAACAAACTAGAACCTGAGTGCATGAAGTGTATATTTATAGGGTATCCCTAGTAAATAAAGGGATACTACATATACAACCCATCAGACAAGAAAGTGACTGTTGTGAGACATGATTTCTTTCTTTAGAGGGATCACATCCTCCAAAAGGATAGTTGGTGCAAGATTGACTTCGATGAATATGATGATCAATATAAACATGAGTTGGTAAAGGAAAAAATTTCCACATGTCCATGTGGAAGAGGTAGTTCTTGAAATACAAGTACTGTGTAGGAGTACAAGAGAGGCAAGGGATCTAAAGAGATATGGTTTTCTTTTCATCAAGGATGGTTAATCATTATTATTGTATAATGATTAATCTATCTCCTAAAAATAAATAGTAAAGAGCTCAGAAGCTGAAAGATTGATAGAATATATGAATTATGAGATGGGTTCCTTGTATCAGAACCAAGTTTGGGTTCTGGATGATACGCCAGTTGATGTAAAGCCCGTTGGGTGTAAATGGGTATTCAAGAAAAAACTGGACATGGAAGGTCAAGTTAGTACCTATAAATCAAGGCTAGTGGATAAGGGTTTTAAATGGTGTCAAGTAATTGAATATGATGAAACATTTTCTCCAGTTTACTTGTTTAAATACATAAGAATTATACTTTCCATACCAGATTTTTATGACTATGAGATTTGACAGATTGATGTCAAAACTGCATTCCTTAATGGGAACCTTCAGGAAGATTTCTATATGACAAAAAAAAGGTTTATGGCACTATGTAATGCTAAAAGAGTATTCAAGTTGTGAAGATCCATTTTTGGATTAAATAAAACACCCAAGTCATGGAACATTTGATTCGATGAATCCATAATATAATTTTGTTTCATTAAGAATGAATGTGAGGCATGTGTTTACAAGAGGTTTAATGGGAATGAGGTCCTTATCCTAGTAGTGTATGTTGATGACATATTGATTATTTGAAATGACATACCAATCTTGCAGTCAGTCAATGACTAGTTGAACAAGTGCTTCTCCATGAAGGACATAGGTGAAACAACATACATTCTATGGATCAAGATCATTTGTGATAGATCCAAGAGACTTCTTAGACTAATTCAAAGTACATAAATTGACCAGATACTAAATAGATTTAGTATGAAACAATCCAAGAGGGGATTGGTTCCAGTGTCACATGGTATACATCTTTCCAAGAAAATGTGTCCCCAGACACAACATGAGAAATATAGGATGAGTAATATTCTATACACTCCAATGATAGGATCTATAATTTATGCCATGTTATGTACCAGACTTGATATTTTCTATGCAATAAGCATCGTAGGAAGATATAAAGTAGATCTAGTAGAAAAACAATGGACCACAGTCAAGACCATCCTTAGGTATCTGAGAAGAACTAAGGATATGATCCTAGTGTATGGAGGAGACGAGGATCTTGTCATAGAGGGTATGATAATACTACTTTTCATATATATCATAATGATTTGAATTCACAACCAGGATATGTTTTCTGTCTCAACGGAGGAGCTGTGAGATGGAAGAGTTCAAAGCAGCTTGTTGTCGCTGATTCTATAGTGGAGTCAGAATATATAGCGACTTATGATGCAGCCAAGGAATCCATTTGGATTCATAACATTTTCTAAGAGCTTGATGTGGTACCTAGAAGTAAGTATCTTATTACATTTTATTGTGATAATATTACCATGGTGGCTCTTGAAAAGAATCCATAGTCCCATCAACATAAAAAGAACATACTCTGAAAGTATCACCTCTTGAGGTATTTCTATCACATGGGTGAAGTTATAGCGAGAAGTGTGTCCATGGAAGAGAACATGGAATACACCTTGACTAAAGTCTTATATTAATAGAAGAATGAATATCATGTGAGAGCTAGCGGACTGAAGGTTGTTAGCAATTGGCTCTCATGCAAGTGGGTGTCTATTAGAGTTGGTTCCCTAGAAACAAACTTATTTGTACTTTATGATAAAACTGCATTCATTGGATGAATATTAATAAACTCTTTAACACATCTTGATTGTTCTTCTGTGTGACATAGTATGTGATAAATTCCTAAGAATAGCTATCACACTAAAAGGTCATAACAGATCCCTACTATTCTTGAAAATATGTTCGATGGATAGATGATATCATTTGAATGGACACAAATAATATAAGTTATCAGGTATGGGGACTCATGAAACTTTGAGGCACATTCTCATGGTGTGAATCCTTGGTAATATCTAGGAGGATATTATAAGAACAAGACTCACTAGTTGGAAATCCACATTCATAAGTGTCATTGGATGGTTCTATCTGCGGATGTGTGTATTGGTCCTTAGACTTTAAGATTATTATTAATTGGTGTCATGACTTGAACACTTATATGTATTGAAGAAAAATGTGATGACATATGTTCGCGGTGAGGTAGGATATATTGGGTGCATCACGAGTAATACTTCATTAATGAATAATGAGAGAAAGGATTTGTCACTTCTACAGAAGTAGATATCTCATGCCCTTTGATGGAAATGATATAGCCTAACTAAATCCACAACTATGGTGTTCTCTAGGAAAATTAAATTTCATGAAGTCAAAGAATGAGAAATCGGGCACATGGGTTGATGGCACTTTTATGAAACCCACTTTATTGGAAATATCAGGACAAATGGATTATATTACATGGTAAGTGTTTGTATGATGTGACAGGTCATTACAACATAAACTTCTTTCTCTTGGGTACCTTAACCTATTTCTAGACAATAATCTTGGACTTTAGGCAATACTACCTAATTCCAATGAGAAATAGGCCTAGAGGGTCACACACTAAGTGTATCTAGTATCTTAGTTAAATAATTTATTTATTTAAGAAGTTGAATAAATATTATTCCTAGTTGTGGTTTAATAATTATTTAAGTATGCATGATCTCATTTATTTCATCGCTAGTTATTCGAGAAAATATATTGAAGATGAAATATTTATTTATCGGTGAATAATGCAGTTATATTTATTTAATAAATAAACAGTCATTATTCAAGGCCTAGTAAATATTGAGGAGGATTGGCGGACCAAGTTATGGGTCTGGTGAGAAATAATATGAAATATTATTTGGTTAAATAATATTTAAATATAACATGCAAGTTAATCACATGTCATGGAAATAATAGAATTTCTATTATTATTTGACATGGGGTTTCACATGGAATAATAAATTAAGTAACAACACTCGTGATAATTATTTATTATTACCTGGTGAATTAAATTCCCCATTATGTTATTATTCTCTAAATTAGCCAAGGGGTCATTCCACTAGTTAACCAAAGGTTGTGTGCACAACAAACTTGGAGAAAATATCTTGATCCTAGAGAACTCTTCCCTCTCCAAGAATTCTCTCAAGAACAATAGAGATCCTCCTCCACTAGATATAGAAGAATGCTTTGGAAGAAATTCTCAAGGCAATCAAAGGCGGACATCGTAAGCAAATGGATATTCTATGATAGCACCCAGCGACTCCTTCAGAGAAATATAGATATATGTGGAGCACATGTGGATCATCACTAGAGGAATACTATCCTTGGATTCTAACATTGCTCGTGTGTACAGTGGACTACCGCCTTATAAAGCAATTGATTCGTCTTTCACTAACACTTCACATTGAAGGTGATAAAGATAAAGTTAATGATTATATATGATTAAAATTAAATTATTATAATATTAATGAAATATTTATCAATCTATATAGATAATATTTTTTATTTTATTTCGTTCCATTTCACTCATGTAAAGATAATAACATTGTTCGTGTACATGTGAACTGCCTCCTTCACGAAACGATGCGACTCTATTTTCATCACCACACCACATAGATGAAATAGATAAGTATATAATATGTTATTAATGATATTATGATCACATTTTAAATTTAAAATATTACTTACCACATTTTTATAATGATCAGTGAGAATTGAAAATGTAACTCATGCATACATACGACCCACCGTCTCCCTGATCATAACATAAATCATTTTTCATAACCATCATTCATTATTGTTTATAAATGTATAATTAATGTATAAATATGATTATTATGTCCTGATTATTATTATAGATATGATTAAACTCTATAATATGTGCTAGAACAATATTATTAATGACAAAACATGCATAATAAAACAAGACCATTAACACCCAAAAAAATGAAAATAAAGGTTGGTTATTAATGAATGGGTGATAAAATTTTATCAAAGGGAAATATATGATATAATAAATACTAATATTTTTATGGTATAAATTAATAACATATTTAAACCCCTATAAATGTTTTTAAATCACGTGAACCCAAAAGGACATGTGAGGTAAGGGATTTTGTCTCAATATCACTTCATTGAGGAATATTGTAATGTTATGCACCTAGTTTCTTTTATATAGTGTATATAATTCACATTTTGAAATATAATATCATTAATAATTAATTATTAATGGTATTTTAAATCTCAATTTGAATTATTTCATTCAAGGGGATTTGATTTGACAATTACCATGTGATAAAAGTTATTCTGAAATCTCATATTCTTTTACGATTCTAACCTTCACATGAAATAATAAATTTATTTAATAAATTTTTATTGGAAATTTCATTACTCTTAAATATACATATTATTGTGTAATTAGTATGAATATTTCATAAACTATATACCATTTTTACATACGGTTTTTTACTTTGAATATTATTTGATTAACTGGGGAAATATTGATAAATCTATATCCTTTACTCAATATAAATATTTGATGATAAGGAATATTATTCATGAATTAAATAACTTCTTCAATATATTAGTAATTATTTTGAAATATAGGGAAGGGTGGGTCCTAGAATTTATACAGACACTCGAATCATTGATAGGTCTCATGTGATAAATAAGTTGGCCAAATTAAATGGGTTTCTACCTATAGTTTTAAACTACCTCGAGGATAGATCTTTATAGTTGATGTTTTCATATTCCTGAGACACGATGTACTATAATTAAGAATTTAATTCATTGAGAATTAATTCATTATAATACATGATGTTTTATCTATGATATTATCTATGGATACATTTTATTTTCTATATATTGATTAAATGGAATATGTTTTATATTATTTACCTTCTATATCAATTCTGATTTATCTATTCAAGAAGTCAAGTTATTTAAATGGAATGCATGTTCAGTTACTTAACTTTATATTTTGATGATTCTTATTTATTAATGATTTCTTCCACTATACTTAACCATAATTGAGCATTTGGTATCACCATTACTTTTTTCTTTACTGAGGATATGAAAATAAATTCTTGGAATGAGTTTCAAGGATGTTGAGATATTACTTTTGTTATGAATTATTTTCTATTTCTACTGTGAAATGGGTATCATATATGTATATGGTTTTACAACACTAATAAATTAATCTATACTTTGGTATTTTATTCTTATATATATACCAATGAAATAAAGAAAACACCAACTCTAGGCTACTATGGTTATGGTTGTTATAGTGTGTATCATAGAAAGTTTAGTAGAAACCTTAAAAAATAAATTTAGGAAAACATAAATTATGGAATATAGCCCAATGATAGTATTTGAGGATAATCATAGAAGAAAATACTAAAGTTTTGGTAGGGGATATATTATACAGGTCTTCCTAGAAATAAATATCTATCTGGATACTATAGGTGGATGTGGTTCTATCATAGAGGTACCTAGGGATAATAACTTCAAAAAAGGCATGTCAGGATTGATTTGAGTGTTACCTGGTACCCAAAAAATGACCTTACTATGAACTTGGTTTGACACTACTAGGGTATATGCTAAGGATAATTTATATTTTCTTTACAAACCATTATGATGGATTTGAAAAAGAAGATATCCCCAAAGGAACCATGTTTAGGATTTTGATATTAACAATGAATAAATTTTAATAAATGCTATGAGTTACACCATATTTGAAATTATTAATTATTAATAATCTTATAAGATAATAAAATATATTCCATTTTTTAAATATGGAATTGGGAAGTAATAAAAGTATCAATACTTATGGATAATGTATAGGTTTTTCTCTTGAGGAAGCCAATATATATGGTATTGGAACTGAGAAAGTTATGGATATATTAGGGAAGCTTAATTAGGTTATGATAGATAATGTTCTCTCAATAGAGAATCCTATTATAAATCAAGATTATCTAATGTTGGATAACTTTATGTGATTGAAGCCCTCATTATTTAGTGGGACTACTGATCCAATTTAAGATGAGAAGTAGATTAAGTCTTTGGAAAAGATATTTATGGAATTAATATTTAGATAAAATGAAAAATCTAGACTTGTTGTGTATTGTATCAATAGAGATGCTGATCAATGGTGTGTTTTGATCTATAATACTAGGGAGTAAGTAGAAATAGAACCCATGGAATGGAAATATTTCTTGGATAAATTCTTTGAAAAATATTTTTCTCATGGGAAAAAACCTAGATAAAGGGAAAGTTCCTTAGTTTAATGAAAAATGTGGAAGAAATTATTTCAGAGTATGAAGATACCTTTATAAGGTTACTAAGGTATGCAATGGATTACACAAAAAACACGGAATCCAAGATTAAACATTTTTTTGAAGGGCTTAAGCAAAGCCTCCAAAGGGAAATGGTCCCTCAAATGTTTTCTTCATATGATGAAATAGTTTTGTGTGCTATTAGGAAAAATAAATAATTCTACAAGTCATATGACTTAAAAGGGAAGGAATAAAGGAAGATTTCCATAGAGAAAATAATGAATAAAGGGAAGAAGGGAAATAAGGGTTTTCCCACTTGTGATAACTATGAAAAGAATCTCCTAGGTAAATAATTTAAGGGATTTAGAGTTTTTTATGAGTATAGATAAATGGGTCACCAGGAAAAAGAATTCAAAGGGAATAAATAAAACACTGCTATTAAGTGTTTCAACTGTAAAGAGATGGGGAACTATGAAAATGAATTCCCCAATCTCCAAGGGAATATACCTCAGAAGAAGCTAAGGGAACAAGGTTAAGCTTATCCTATTTATACATTTGAAGTGGAATAATTAATGTTATTATGTATTTAGATCCTTGGAATATGTTTTAAATTTTTTTTTTATGATATTCTAGTTATAATAATTTTAAAATGTATAAGGATTGTGTTGTAGTACTATTTCTTAAAGGATTTGAAAAAATGAATTGAATGGTACCAAGAAAAGTGATTATGTGGTAATTTTAACTTCTTAGATAACACAAGATTGAGGACCCTTAATATGTTACTAATTTTGAGATAATTATGTTGGGATAAAGAGATGATTTATATAGATAAATAAAATGGGATAGTACTAAATACCTAGGAACTAATTAATGACTTTTGGAATTTTTTATTTATTTTATCATTGATGGAGTTATAAGCATTTCAATATTTAAGGAAAATATCTAATAAAATGTGTTTTATTTATGTATTATGGAATCATTCATGTTTTTAATTTGGTTTTTTGGTAATTCAAGTTATTACCATATTTTGAGAGATTACATGATGAAGGTATTCACATGTTTGGTATGTGATGATTAATAGGTACTAAATATTAGTTGAGGGATTAAAAGTTTGCTCATTTTGGAAATTTTGTGAACTTCCTTATAATATTTTGGATCTTGATCTTTTGGAGAGGGTCATATGGTTAACCATTTATGAAATGAATTATGTTGAACATTGGATGAGGTTTTAGAGATTAATGTATTAATTGACATTATGAATATTTATGTATATTCAAAAAAAATTTCTAACCATATTGGTTTTGAATAATCGTTTGAGATAGATGAAAAGAATTTTCACTCTTTTATGAATCGTATAATTAATTAAAAGTGAATTTTAGTAATTTAGGCATACACAATTAATTTTTGAATATTTATTTCTTAGAGTAGGTATGAATTGATAAAAAACCAAAGTAAGAAATTATAATTATAAAATACAAATGTATCAAGTAATAATATTTCCTTATATTCATAGAATATAAAATAATTCCTCAACCCTAGTAAAAGGATCTTGAATAATAATTTTTTTCCTATTATCATTATTTTTGGATGTATCAATGACCTTTTTTCAGGCCTATTCATTATATAACCATGTGGTCATTAACCTTCTCCAAATCACCTACTTTCATTTCGTCAATGCTCTCTATCACTGTCCATCTCTATTAGGGTGTTATTTTTTACATCCATGTCCATGTTTTCATTTCACACCTATGTTCTCCAACCCGGAATCCTAGTTATGTGATTATTCTATATGAACATTGTACTTCCCTTTCTCTCCTATTAAGGGGATATTTTATTAACTCCTTTGCGATGTGGATTTTTCAACAATGCTATTTTAAAATTTCTAATGCTCGATTACTAAGATCATTTTTAAATTTCTATGAACCAATTTATTTAAGGTGGGGGGAATGAAACACCCCAAAAATTCTAAAAGGATATCATCTTATTCAGTAGCGTATATGACATGAAACACATAGTGTAAAAAGTAATATAGAATCCTATGAATTTATTATATATTTATATTTAAAATAAATTCAATGCATTAAATAGATTTAAATTCACTCAACATTTATTTTATCATGTGTTACATGCAACAAGTTTCTTCGATTTCTTGTGTTAAATTCCTGACCAAGTTTTACTAAACAACAATATACTATTAATTTTGTTATTTAATATGACAGTTATCACCTAGAAATTGGAATGGAGGGCATAAATAGGATTAACTATCTTATAAAAATATATAGTTTATATACATTTTTTGGTTATCAATTGATTAAAAATAATCATAAGAATAGACTTAAAGGGATTTTTTTGAGAAACTGTATTTTTCTATAAGACGGTTTAGTCATATTTGGCGTATATAATTTAAAATTAATTTTTAAAATTTTTAGAAATATTATTTTGAAAAAAAAATTCATTTGGGAAATAGAAAAACCAAAATTACCTTATGGTGATTTTCATATTTTTTTGTGAAGTTTTATTTTTTGATGAATAGTGAGAAATACTAGATTTTAATTGAAAATGACATTTTTGTATAAATAATTTATAATGATAAATTATATTTTAAATTGGGTTTAAATTAAAAATAGTTTATATATATATATATATTACTCCAAATATAGGTCATTAGAATCATTTTGATATTGAATTTTGATATAAAAACATTGTAAAATATTGAATTATTTCACATTTAAAAACCGCTTTAACGTCATGTCTGTGAGATTAATTTTAAATTAATTTTAACCAATTATGAAAATTGAATTTGAAAAAATGGATTCCATATTTTAATCAAAATAATTTATAATTTATAA
The DNA here is from genome assembly GCA_963277665.1 of Viscum album. Lineage (NCBI taxonomy): Eukaryota > Viridiplantae > Streptophyta > Magnoliopsida > Santalales > Viscaceae > Viscum > Viscum album. The sequence continues at coordinate 1,477,171,161 of OY728161.1, forward strand.
TAAATAATAATTAATATTTCACCAAATTTCTTAGTGAAAATAGTTAAAATTACACTATTAGAAATTGGAGCTATCCCAACGGTCCTATACTAACGGTTTGGAAAAACATTGGTATAGGTACCATTGGACACACCCTATACCAACGGTTTTCCAAAAACTACTGGTATAGGTCACTTATATGGACATATACCCATGGTTTTGGCCAAAACCATTGGGATAAGTCACTTATATAGACCTATACCCTTGGTTTTTTCCTGAACCGTTGGTATAGGTCTATTATAGAGACCCTATACCAATGAATTTATAAAAAACATTGGAATAGGTCAAAAAATCATAGAACCAATAACAACGGTTGTAAAAACATTTGGTATAGGTCTATACTAACATTTTTGAGAACCGTTGGTATAGGTACCCATATGTTTTTATGGATTCTATTTTAAAATAACTTTAAATACAAATAAAGTTAATATACTTGTAAATATACACACACACATATATATGAAATTATTTTCACAAAATTAATCTTAGGTCATTGGTTAGGTCATTGGATTATAAATGGGAGGTGCTAGGATAAAAACAAAGATGAGTTTTATTTTTTTACATTACCTATACCAACGATTTTTCAAAACCGTTGGTATAGATTTTTCATAGGACATATACCAAGGATTTTACAAAACCATTGGTATAGGTATATTCCAATTACATAATAAACCAAATCCCTACAAACCATTGGTATAGGCTATACCAATAGTTTGGAGACCTATACAAATGGTTCTAAACTGTTGGTATACATCTTTTTTTCTAGTATTGTTAATTACAATGATTAATGTAAAAAAAGATTTTACCGAGGGATTAAAATTTAATTTTAAGGGAAAAAATAACCTATAAACTTTTACAAAATCCATTTTATGATCATATTTAAACCTTAAACCTAATTTCTGTAGAAATAACCATTAATGGGGCCTAGTGACATGAAAAAACATGGTTAGAATTCACTATTTAAAAAAATTACCTATGTGCCACCCACTATCCTCCCTTATTAAAAACTTAAAATCACTTTGGTTCAGAAAATAACTAACCAAAACACCTCACAACCTCCCTCCCATCATCCTAGATGAATTATTTTTGGAAAAAATCCAACATAGGAATGTTTTAGTGAAAACCGAAGGAATATATCTGAAGAAGAGGTAATGTTCTTCAATGAGCATCTATATTTTATTTATTTCCCCATAAAATTAAATTAAAATTAACCCTAATGATATAATATCATCAGTTTAATCCATATCATAGGATGTTTTTTATAATAATAGAATGACCTAAAACCATCTCTACATCAATCAAATAGTTTGTGAAATCATCATTTGTGTGTATGGTGGACTACTGCCTATAGAACCAATGTCATTAATTTTTACATTTCTACATATCAAGGTTGGTTATTATTATTATTATATAATTTATATAATATATAACTTATTATCTTCCATTCCATCAAATATATGATAGTTTCACTCATCTGTATGGAGGAGTACCACCTCAAGAAGCAATGTGATTCGTCTTTCACTAACAATTCACATGTAAGGTGATAAAGATAAATTTAATGATTATATTTGATATAAATTACATAATAATGATATTAATGACTTATTTATCATTCTGTAAATATAATATATTTTATTTTATTTCTTTTCTTTTCACTCACGTAAATATGGAAACAATGTTCATGTACGTGTGGACTACCGCCTTCACGATGTGACGTGACTCTTTTTTCATAACAACACCACATGGATGAAATATATAAGTATATAATATAGTATTAATGATATTATTATAATTATATAAATGTAAAATATTACTTACATTCTTTACATAGTGATTGTTGAGAAATGGGAATGTTACTCATGCATACATACGACCTAACGCCTCCATGATCGTAACATACTTCATTTTTCATAACCACAATTAATGATTAGTTTTAAAAGTATTATTAATGTATAAATATTATAATTATTTGATTATTATTATTATATATATTATGAAACTCTATAATATGTTTAATAATCATATCTTTAATGATAAAACATGCATAAGAATACAAGGCAATTATCACAAGAAACAATGAAAATAAAGAATGTTCATTGATGAACGGGTAGTATAATGATATAAAAGGGACATATTTGATATCATAAATACTAATATGGTTTTATTATAAGTTAATGACATGGTTAAACCCCTTATATAGAAGGTTAAATCACATTTACTCAAAAGGATTTGTGAGGTAAGGGATTTAATCTCAATTTCATTTTATTAAGGCGTATTGTAATGTCATGCACAAAGTTTCATTAATATGGTGTATGTACTTACCCTTTTGACATATAATATCATGAATAAATCATTATTCATGGTATTTTAAGTTTTAATTTTAATTATTTCATCCAATGATATTTTATTTGAAAATTACCAAGAGATAATAGTTATTGTGAAACCCCACATTCTTTTTCGATTGTTAAATTTATCTTAAAACGATGAATTTATTGTAATAATTTTTCATTATAAAATAAATTTATCATAAATATAAAAATTATTGTGTGATGTATATTATTATTTCCTAAACCGTATATTATTTTTACATAAGGTTTTTACATTGAATATTATTTGATTAAGTGGGGAAATATTGATAAATCTGCATCCTTTACTCAATACAGATATTTCATGATAAGTAATATTTTCCATAATTAAATAGATTATTAGATATATGATTAATTATTTGGAAATTCAGTTAAGGGTAGGTCCTGAGCTTTATATATTCCCTCGATGTATCGACAGGACTCATGAGACAAATTAGTCATACAAATTAAATGAGAATCCACTTGCAGTTTTAATCTATCTAGAGGATAGATATTGATAGTAAATGTTTAAATGTGACTAAGTCATGAAAACAATAATCAAGAATTTAATTCATTTATAATTAATTAATTATTATCCATGATATATTTAAAATTATATTATCTATGGATGCATTTCATTCTCTGTTTATTGATTCAATGGCGTATGTTTTTAGTTATTTACCCTACAAATTTTGATTCTTCATTATATATTCAAGAAGTAAACTTATTTAAAGATAATTTTTGTTCAATTATTTACCTTTATATATTTATTATTATTATTATTTATTCATGATTTATTCCTCTATACATAACCCTAAATAATAATTTGAGCTTACCCTTGTTTTTTTTACTTTCCTCATGATATGATGATGAATTATTGGAATGAGTTTCAAGGATGTTGAGCCTTAACTTTTGTTATTATTTATTTTATTTTCACAATATTAAATTAGTATCATTTATGTATCTAGTATTATAAAACTTCTAATTTGATCGATCCATTAGGATTTCATTCTTGTATTTATTCCAATGTAATAAAGCAGGCACCATCTCTATGCTAATGTGGTTAAAGACGTTACATGAAATGTTTTTAAAATTCCTTTTTTTCTATCATTTACTTTACATAATTTTTTTTATAAAGTAATATTTCAAAAAAAATTCATATTTTACTTCTTACAAATGTGTGAAAGGAATGTTTTATTTTAAAGAATACAATATGAATTTTTTTCCCATCGTTACGAATATAATTTTCATTGAAGGATCCTTTAAAATATTAATTGTTTGTTTTCAATGAAAATAATATTACATACCTTATTTCCATAATTATTTTTGAGAAATGTAAATGTTACTCATATATATGTATGACCAACCATCTTCATTATCATAATATACTTTATTTTTCATTACCATCATTCATGATTGGTTTTAAGAGTATGATTAATGTATAAATATGATAATTATATCATGATTATTATTCCATTGATAATTAAAATCTATAATATGTTTAATAATTAGATCTTCAATGACAAAACATGCATAAGAAAAAAATTAACACATGAAACAATGAAAATAAAAAATATTTATTAATGAATGGGTGGTAAAATGATATAAAAGGAATATATATGATATCATAAATAAAAATATGGTTCTGGTATAATTTAATAACATGTTTAAAACCCATGTACTATAAGTTAAATCACGTTTACCCAAAAGGACATGTGAGTTAAGGGATTTCATCTCAATTTTATTTCATTAAGCCATATTGTAATGTTATGCACTTTGTTTCATCTAGTTTTGACATGTAATATCATGAATACATCATTCTTCATGGTATTTTAAGTTTCAATTTGAATTATTCCATCCAAATAGATTTGATTTGAATATTAATAGCTGATAAAAGTTATTTTAAAACCTCTCATTACTTTTTGATTTTTACCTTTCTCTTGAAATAATCAATTTATTATAATAATTATTCATTGGAAATTAAAATTATCCTAAACATCCATAATATTTTGTGATGGATATGATTTTTTCACCAAATATATAATTTTTTTACATAGAGTGTTTACTTTGAATTTTATTTGATTAATTGGGGAAATATTTATAAATTTGTATCCTTTACTCAATATGAATATTTGATGATAAGGAATATTATTCATGAACTAAATTGATTATTTTATATATGAGTAATGATTTGGATATGCATTGACGGTTGTGTCTCAAAATTTATATCTCTCTATGTCTCTGTTCCACTGAGGTAAAGGTCATTACCTAAAATGTTTTCAAAATTCCATTTTTGTTACCTTTTAAATTACATAAAACTTTTGAAAAAATAATATTTCAAAAAAAAAATCCATAGAAGTCATGTTTGAATTTTTAAAAATGTGTGAAAGTAATGTTTTATTTTAAATTATATGGTGTGAAAAAATTTCCTATCATCATGACCATATTTTTATTTAAAGGCTCATTTACAATTTTCTTTATTTGTTTTCAAAGAAAAGTATATTCTAAATATTATAAAAATGTTTAGTTAAAATTTTATTAAAATAAAAAGATATTTTCTATTATTTTCAAGGAATGGTTAAAATGATATTTTAAAGATATTTTTTATCAATGTAAATAGAAATTAATGATTTCTATAATATATTGGGGAAATGATCTTCTGATATAATCCATTTTTTTATCTATATTTCTTATTCTTATGATGATTTAAGGATGATTCTATGAAACTATTTTCTTTCACATGGGTTAATTATGTTATGATGAAACTTTTATGAAACTAGTTTATTTTTATGGGTTATTCTATGATGGAATGATGAAATTTTTAAAAAACCTATTTCCATTCCATGGGTTATGATATAGTGATATTATGAATGTTTTGTGATTTTATGGAGCACATATGTATGGTTTACCTTATGTGATGGGTGGGCCCATAATTATACATCTCTCTAATGAATTGGGTAATGATGATGGAGTTGAGAATCACCTAAGAGATGATAGGATTAATAAACTCCTAAGAGATGATGGAGCTAACTAAAAGAAAGCTACACCTAATTGAATTTTGGAAATAATTGGGTAGGAACTTCCATTATGAGGATTTTTCTAAAATGAGACACTTGGGAGTGAAAATTAAATAAGGAAGTGATTTTTTATTCTTATGTGTATACCAAAAACTTAGGTCTTATGCTTATGATATCTTCTCATGGATCAAGAATAATTATTAATGACCCCTTTCCCTTATGTATTATGTATTTTTATTAGAAAATCCTTATTCTATGTTTCATTACTAAATATATTTGACTAATAGGGTATGATAATTGAAATTTATGGGCATATTCACATACCCTTATGCTTATCTTATGATTAGATATGATAATTGATTGATGAATACTATGTCTACCTTTACTAAGAATCATTTTATCATGAATTCTTATATTTCCTTTCACTAATTTATAAATAATGGATTTATATAGGGAATTTTTAATAAGTTTACTCTGTGATAAGATCATTGTGGTAGATGTTGTTGAAACTTATGGAAATAAGAAGATTATGTATTTTGTCTCCAAGGAAACTAATCCATTTCAATCACTTGGAATGCATTATCATTAAATTTAATGAATATTAAAATAAAATGATGCAATATTAATGTATGTAATTATTAGGATTCCTTAGTTGGTATCATGTAGGGTTTAGTTAATTTTATAGATTAGGTTTTCAGAACATTCTTGGAAACCCTTGTGTAACATCCTGTTACCTTGATCAGGTAATTTTTCACCGTTTTCTAAGTTCCCCTTTGATTAAAAATTCTTTTATGTGATTTTTTGGGTAAACTAGAGGCTGTATAATAGGTACACGTTGTGTACCTAAAGTACACATCGTGTACTTGGTGCTGGTTGCATATCGTGGACTCGGTGATCTTGTCATGAATGGGGAGATCATGACATGAGCTGGTACATTCCATGTACATGAGGTACACATTTTGTAGGGATTAAACAACAATTTTTAACTTGAGGCAATTATCCAGCGTGGCCTACACATCATGACCCCTTGGTATACGTCGTGACTTGGCCCACACCTTGCCTTAAGTAATGAATTTGGTAGTGCGCTTAGTCTATTATTACCATACATATTTTCTCTCGACCCTAGACTCTCCCTAGGTGTTTTTTGAAGGTGCCCCACCTTCCGGTTCAATCTGATTGGCTTCGGATTTTCGTTTCATTTGTGGTGTGATTCCCAGGTAGGGGTTCTCCATTGTTCTTCAGGTTTCTATCCTTCTCTCCTCTTGGTATTTCAATGGACCATATAGGGATTGATGGATATATTCCATGTGATGTTGGATCTTCCTTCTAGGTTGAGTTTCAATACCTCATTTACCTTTATTCTCGTTGACGGGTGCCGTTGTGAGTGTCGTTCTTCGAGAAAGAGGTAGGTGGTTTCATCCTGATTTGCTAAATTGATCACCATCGTATTTATTAATTTATTTAAATTTCTGATTTAAATTCAAAATCTCAATATTTATTTCAATTTATTTGATAAAACCCAATTCTAGTGAATTAGGATATTTGAAATGGTTTTGGCACAAAAATTTGGAAACCCCCAATTCTATTGAATTAGGGTGGGTTTGTAGGAAATTGTATGATTTTGATTGATGAATTTAAATTGTGGATTTTATGGAAATATTTTCAATCGAATTGTTGAATTTAATTTTAAAATGGAATTTTGAAAAGTATGTAATTTGGTTTTAAATGAATTTCAAACTTGTGATGGCTTAAAATGATTGGATAAAAACTTAGTGGTTTTATCTTGTGAAAAAATAATGTTTTTGAATAAAAACTATTTTGCTTTTAAATGGAAATAAATTACCATTTTTGAAATGTAATAATGGGATTGATCATATTTTTAAGTAGTCTTAAAATATTTTTCCCATCATGTAAGAGTTATTTCATGCCTTACGTAATTAGTGAGTTATTTGGATATAGTCTACGCTACAAAAAATTTCTAAAACATACATGCAACGAGTCACATCTATGATGGGTTAGTAATGAGTCTCCTTTGTCTAGTTTTATAGGGACGTGTGTATAAACTTTTTTTTGAGTTCACATAAAGAGTGATGAACCCTATCACTAGTTAATACTAATTTAACTTTTGGTAGATGACCATGTTGCTTTTATGTTTATTTATATTTGAGATATAAATGTATTCCAATGTTTGTTTGAAATAATTTACATGCGTTATAAATTTATATAAACCGTTTTATATAAATTTTTTACTTAAGCCATTTTTTTAGAAATATTTCATATCTTGTAAAGTAAATATTGTGTTTTGAATGAAATTTCCATCATTTTTAAATGAATAGCTTGTTTTGTTTAAATATTTTTTTAAATTACCAAACCTATTTGTTATGAAAAAATTAAATCTTTTATTTGGATAATCTATATTTGGAATCTGTTATGGAATATTTGGTGGTATCCTACTGATCTTAGGCTCACACCCTACGTTTTCCTTTAAGCGTTTGTAGACTTTCTTTTTCTAGGCTCAAGCAAAGGGAATGGATCTCTTGAAGGTTGATCCAGCTATTGAGCTTTAGACGTGGTGAGTTGTGTCCTTAGGGACCTTGGGGATGTTTTCCTATTTAGTACTTTGAGTTTTAGTACTTTCTATTTTTTCCTCTTTTTATTTTGGTATTTTTACTCCCAGTGGAGTTTTCCTGTTGATATACATACTATATTTTAACATTTCTTTCTTGTTTTTGTGAAAGAAATCATTACCACTTGTATATTGTCTGATGCTTGGTGCTAGTCATCGGCCCGTGGGGATCAGGAACGATCTTCAGGTTATATCAGGACCGACTTGGTTATCGGGTTACTAGGGTACCTGGGCTGGTTCGTGACAAATTGGTATCAGAGGAGGCTATTGATATTTATTTTTTCTTTAAGCCAGTATGTATTTTGAAATCTTTTTGGGACTTAGGAGGTAGTTGTGATTGAGTTCCTAGCCATATCACACCGCAATGAACCTTAAGTATATAGGGGTGTTATGGAAAGACATCTTTTGGATTAGTTATAGTCTTTTCCCTATTTAGATTTGGATAGAGAGAAATCCAAATCTTGTTTGTCCCTTCTATTGAGAATATTTTCTCTTTCTACTCAGTTTGGGTGTCAGTATAATGTATTATTTTATCTCCTGATGTTGTGTGGAATCATAACTTTAAGAAGATGTGTGAATCATATATTATAAAAGGATACTTCTAAAAATCAATAATAAAACCCATTGTTGATCCGAATCTGGTTGAGGTGATTGTGTGCACAGTCCAAGCTCTAGGATAGGAATCACCTCCATTTACCGCTCAGGATCAAGTTGTGGATCCTTAGGGGGATGTTATTTGGAATTGTTCTCAAGAGTTACTTCACCAGAAACCACCAATCTTCAAAGGCCCCACTGATCCTCAACATGATGAGGAATTATTGGGAAAGATAAAATGTCTATTTGAGTTCTTGGATACACTATAAGTGATCAGGGTGAAGTGTGCCATATTCGTGTTAGAGGGACCAAGTAGGAGATAGCAGGACAAGATGGTGGCGGCTGGGAAGCATGAGGGATTACAGTGGAAAGACTTCAAGGTTATCTTCAACAATCATTTCTATCTAGAGTAAATGGTTTTAGACAAGGATATATAGTTTTTCAAGCTTGAGAAGGCCGACAAAACCATGACTGAGTATTCAAATCACTTTTATGATCTGGTGTAGTTTTCACCTGAAATAATATCTAATGAGAGGATAAAGGCTTGATGGTTTGAGTTGGGACTTCAATTAGATATACATTCTCATGTTTTTTTTACTAAAGATGCTCACTTATACTGATTTTCTAGATAGGGAGATGATGTTTGAGATGGACTTGGATGGCAAGTTAGGGTTGATAGGAGTTTCTTTTTCTCCCAGTGGTAGCATTAGTTCCTTCAAAGGAAAACATAAGCGTGATGATCCTCATAGAAGTTATCGATGGAAGAGTCATTCCATACCTCCTACAACTATAGGAGGAAGTTCTTTAACTTTCTAATCGTGTGGCAAGCCAGGAAATTCTAGGAGGGTTTTCACTAAGGTACCCAATAACTACAGCTTCTACAGACGTTGAAGACACTTAAATAGGTTCTTCCATCACTTCTCTACTCCACATAGTGGGACATGATCATAATATCTTTTTAGAACTACAGGGAAGTCAAATGAGTCACGTTTAAAAGGGTTCCATCCATAGACATCTGGAACAAAGCTTCTTTACAGAGTGGAAGAGTCTCCAGAAAAAGCAGACATGGGTCCAGAGTCTGTGAGAGGTACCATTACCATTGCTTCGTCATTAGTGATAACTCTTTTTGATACTGGTGCATCTCATTCTTTTATTTCAACCTGTATTTTTGACCTACTTAATCTTCCTATGGAGCAACTATCTTGTGAAATGGATATTACTACACCCCTTGGTATGGAGAGAGAGTTGGGTCTACATAGTCTTACTTGTGTCTTCTATCTATCAGAATTTGATCTAGCTTGGAGTTTTCTAGTTCCTGATATGAAATCTCTTGACATCATATTCAGGATGGATTGGATCATTACCAACAAAGCCTGAATTAATTTTTATCTTTGACGGGTCTACTTTACTACACCCAGTGGCGTGCCTCTTGTTTTGCAATGAGAATGGGACCCGAGTTTGAGTAGAGCCGGTGTAACGACCCGAAATTTTGAATAATTTTTTTCCTAATTTTGTGTGTTATTTTATTTTATACTCAAAAAAACTATTTCATTTAATAAAATGAGTATAATTTCAGATAGGACCATTGGGTTTCGACTGTTATATGACCGTTGGTCAGTATAACCATTGGAAACTAAATATTGCGAATATTGTCTATAAATACAAGTGATCTCGGTTAATTAATATAGAAAGAAGATTTGATGGCCTCATCTAGTAGTCTCAGGCCGATCTAATCCTATATAACGGAACTTGGGAAGGAGGTAGCACCACTGGGCTTTGCTCTGGACCAAACCCAAGTCGAAATTCATCATGTGAAGCTGGAACAGAATCGTCTTCGCGAGAAGTTAAAGCTGATAGAAATCACCACTCAGACAATGTTGGCTGAGCCGCCCCAAGATTCTATCACCTTAGCAGACCTTACACTTAGGTCCTATGCTGGTGTTTTAAGGGGCTATGTAACGAGACCTTAGATGCTTTATGTAATCCTTTTATATAAATAAAAATTGTGATTTCTTCTTATGGTGAAGTTTGTGAATTTTCAAATGTCCAGATAAATATAGGATGTATATTATTGATGAATTTGGGAAAAAAGATATTTTAAAATATTTATGTAAACCATAAATAATTAAAAATGTGTAATGATTTTCAAAAAATGGTCTTCAACAGTTGTGATCAGTATGAAATCTAGAGTCTAATAAGATAAACTTAATTTTTGGTGAATAGTAAATTATGAAGAGTGATTTTACGCTTATGATTAGCAATGTGACCAAATGTATTAAGAAACCTCACTTAAGAAAGTATTAATATAATTTAGGAACCATGATTAAGTAATGTGATTCAATAAAATTGGTAAATAACTGTTTCAGAAATTATTGGTTAAGTATTAGTTTTTTCGGGTGAATAGTGTTTTTTATTTAAAAATTAAATTAAAAATATTTATAAAATTATTTTCATAAAATGGAGCTCATTTTTGAAATTAGAGCATCAATATTTGGTTAAGGTGAATTTTTGGGATTTTTCTGAGAAAGTTGAATTTTCAGTGAATAGTGTTTTTATTTAAAAATTAAATTAAAAATATTTAAAAAACTATTTTCATAAAATGGAGCTCATTTTTGAAATCAGAGCATCGATATTGGGTTAAGTTGAATTTTTGGGATTTTTCTGAGAAAGTTGAATTTTCGGTGAATAGTGAAAATACTGTTTTGAGTTTTGGGTGTTTAATGATATCATTAAGAATGTAATAATTATTAAATAATTCTGGTTGAATTATGAATAGTAAGATAAGGTATGAGGTGTCCCAAGTGGCCAATACCATGGGCAAATACCATGGGCAAGCCCATGGTTTTGCCAATACCACCGATGAGGTGTCCCTTGGCCATTAATGACTTGTCTCCTCACTTTTCCTATAAATACGATGCCTTTCCCTCATCCTTTTCATTTCCAAATCCTCCCCAACGAAGTACTGGTCTCTTTACCTCTCATGGAGTCCTCCCAAGGTTTCCTCAAGCCTCCCAAGGTCCTGACCTTCAAGCTTTCGAAGTTATTCTTCAAGGTAAGGGATTCTTTCACCCTCCTCTTTTAAGTCCTGACTTCCTTTATGTAGTGTCTTATATTTTCTATCTATTTATGTTGAGGGTATGTTATTATATGTTCTTATTATTTTCCATTTCACGTCCAAATTCTGAGAGACCCTTTCTTCTCTCATCAAATTGTTTTCTGAATTTTTATGTGACGCTGTTAGGCTGCCGAATTTCTCGTAAAAGGAATCACATCTTCTCTTTTCTTTCATGTTTCATTTTCATGTGGTATTTCATTCAAATATCCATACCATGATCTTATTCAGTACCCATACTGTTTTATGAATTATTTATTAGTGGGTGAACCTTTTCCCCTCTCTTTTAAATGTTTTTTAAAACCATGTTATATAGCCGTTATGGTGCAGAAATTTCGTCTCAAATTTCCGTCTCTTTCTCTCAAGAAGTTCCCTTGTTTATTTATGTGAATACCCAGACGTATTTCGTTTCTACGGGTGTTCATAAATATATAAATATGATATATTTTATTCTTCAATGGACATACATATAACCCTCACTCCCTTTCCATGGGTTATAAATGATATAATGATCTTATTTCTAAGATCTTTTAAAACGTCATGATTTTGAAATGAAACCCATTTCTTTTATTCTCTATGGGTTATTTATGAAATGTTTGAATATGATCTATGTGGATCACATGTAAGTAAAGACATATTAAGGGTTCATTCTGATATCACTCCAATTCATTGGGTAAATATTTAATCTCTAGAGATGACAAGTTTCACGATACCTTGGTGAATAACCTTGGTAATTTTTATGACACCTTGGGAATGGACCTTGGTGATATGTTCATAAATGTCTAAATGAAATGTTGTAGCCACATATTCAAGTTATGTTTCAAGTTATTTTCATTATGATATGCCTATACTTCTATTGATCATATCTTTATGCTGTTATTCTAGTTCTTATTCATATCACAAGTACACTGATTCCCTTGTTTACCCTTACTGGGCCTTCTGCTCACCCTTTCCTTTGATGTATGTCTCCAGGATATGAAAGGCAGTAATTATACTTAGTATGATCTTATGATGAATCCTTACAAGTGGATTAGAAGAATTTTTTTATGCTGTATTCAAGTTTTTTTGTTCCTGATTTCCAAGGCACTAGAATTTAAAGATCCTCTATATGTAAAATGTAATGAAAAGTTATGTATTAAAAAGGCGGGATTCTATAGTTGGTATCAAAGGATAGTTTAGTTATTTATGAAAATTAGGATATGAAACTTTAGGAAGAACCCTATAGAAAAGTTTAAATTTAGGAGATCTTCCTGGTATTTTGGTGAGTATTGAGTAAGTGGTTTATTAAGTAAATACATCCCTGTCTGGATACGAGAAGGTAGAGGTGACTCTGGCATAGAAGTACATAGGGTTAAAACCCAAAAACACTGCTTTGAGCTAGACTCGAATGGGAACTAGTACATGAAAACGGGCCTTGCTACACTCTTGGCTACGATACTTTTGGGGGATATGTTTGGTTAATCATAATATTTTTATGAATCCTTATGAAGGAATTATAGAAAAATGTAATTGTCTTAGCATGAAGTTTTAAGACATAAAATACTTTTTAGTTAAAAGAGCCGTAAATGAAATAAGTTTATCATAAAGGATTTATTCTTTTAGAAAATGTCCCCATTGTCTAGGAATGCGTTGATGTATTTCCTAAGGAGTTACCCGAACCTCCCCCATAAAGAGAGGTAGAGTTCTCCATTGAAATCGTACCTGGATCTCATTTGATGTCAAAGAACCCCTATAGGATGGAAAATGTGGAGCTAAAGGAATTAAAGAAACAACTCCAAGATCTTTTGGAGAAGGGGTTTATCTGACCAAGTGTGTCTCCTTGGGGAGCACCAGTTCTCTTTGTGAAGAATAATGATGGATCTATGTGGCTATGTATTGATTATAGAGAACTGAATAGGATCACAGTGAAGAAAAAATACCCTCTTCCAAGAATTTATGACTTATTTGACCAACTTCATGGGGCTCAATTCTTCTCTAAGATTGATCTTCATTCTAGTTTTCATCAATTGAGGGTGAATAATGATGATATTCCAAAAACTGACTTCCAATCAAGATATGGGCATTATGAGTTTGTTGTTATGCCCTTCAGACTGACTTATGCACCTTCTATTTTTATGGATCAATAATAAATTGATTTTAGAAACTTATGTTTTATCAAATGGATATCCTTTGTATAGGAAAATATTTGGTGATTAAATGATAAAGGTTATTTTGGACGATGTTTTCTCTTTTGGAGTACTATATGCCTAGGGGAAATAAAATAATACAATATTTAAATTGAGGAGGAATGGTTGAATTGTTTTTGTAAGAATTTATGTATGTTTTTGTGGACATATGGTGATTTGGGTTATTTCTGGAAAATGATGAACCTAGTATAGAGAATATGTGAATAGGTTAATTACACTTTAGTATGAGACTTTAATAGTAGTCGATGTTATTTGGAGATAAATGTTAAGATTTATTGGGGAAGACTATGTGATTAAATCCTTCTGAGTTTTGGGTTCCAATCTTAGTTTGGATTATTCTGAAGAATTTTAAGGATGATTGTGTATTGAATGGTCTTTCAGGAACTTTGGGTACTTTTTGTTGAATTTTGGAGACTAATAGTCATGTTTCTTTTTATAAAGGATTATACTTTTTAGGGATTATATGATCTCATACTAACCATTTTAGTTTTAGTTGATGAATAAAGAAAATGGAAATATATAGTTCTTCTTTTTTGGATTATGTGATTATCTAGAAGACGATTCTTGTGCTTTTGATGAGACCAAGTGTTTTTGAATTCTCATTGTTTGGAGAAAATATTAGTCTTGGTAAAAACTTATTAAAGTATGAAACTCTACTTGAAGGTAAGTATATTTCCTTATGTTTTTATTCTATGTAGTAAATTAATTCCTCAAAATTATGAAAAGGAATGTAAAACAAAAACGTTGATGGTTTACGTTTCCGACTGGGTAATCAAAGACCGTTTAACACATCATAATTTTGTGATCTTCTTGTGGTTAATTTTCTCCTAATAATGTTTTCTATCACTTTCCATCAGAACTTGACCCTTTTTTTCTCTTCCATATCCATGTTTTCCTACATGGAATCTTAGTATGGGTTAACTCGGGTGACCTTTATACTTCCCTTTATTTCTTTTAAAGTAATATTTTTACTGACTCTTTTTTTGATGTGAGACTTTTAATGAAATTTCCAAGCCCAATTTTAAAATTGCGAGGATGCAATTTCTTAAGGGGGGAAGAATGTAACGAACTGAAATTTTGAATAAATTTTTTTTCCTAATTTTGTGAGTTATTTTATTTTATACTCAACAAGACTATTTCATTTAATAAAATGAGTATAATTAAAATGGGACCGTTGGGTTTCGACTGTTATATGACCGTTGGTCAGTATGATTGTTGGAAACTAAATGTTGCGATTATTGTCTATAAATACAAGTGATCTAGGTTAATTAATATAGAAAGAAGATTCGATGTCCTCATCCAGTAGTCTCGGGCCGATCAAAGCCCATATAACGGAACTTGGGAAGGAGGTAGCACCACTGGGCTTTGCTCTGGACCAAACCCAAGCTGAACTTCATCGTGTGAAGCTGGAATGGAATAGCCTTCGTGAGAAGTTCAAGATAATAGAAATAACTACCCAGGCAATGTTGGCCAAGCCACCCTATCACCTTAGCACACCTTACACTTAGGTCCTATGCTGGTGTTATAAGGGGCTATGTAATGAGACCTTAGCTGCTTTATGTAATCCTTTGATATAAATAAAAATTGTGATTTCTTCTTATGGTGAAGTTTATGAATTTTCAAATGTCCAGATAAATATAGGATGCATATTATTGATGACTTTTGGAAAGAGGATATTTTAAAATATTTATGTAAAACATAAATAATTAAAAATGTGTAATGATTTTAAAAAAATAGTCTTCTATAGTTGTGATCAGTATAAAATTTAGAGTCTAATAAGATCAAATTAATTTTTGGTGAATAGTAAATTATGAAGAGTGATTTTACGCTTATGATTAGTAATGTGACCAAATGTATTAAGTAACCTCACTTAAGAAAGTATTAATATAATTTAGGCACCTTGATTAAGTAATGTGATTCAATAAAATAGGTAAATAACTGTTTCAGAAATTATTGGTTAAGTATTAGTTTTTTCAGGTGAATAGTGTTTTTTATATAAAAATAAAATTAAAAATGTTTAGAAAAATATTTTCATAAAATGGAGATCATTTTTGAAATCTGAGCATCGATATTTGGTTAAGGTGAATTTTTGGGATTTTTTTGAGAAAGTTGAATTTTCAGTGAATAGTGTCTTTATATATAAATTAAATTAAAAATATTTAGAAAATTATTTTCATAAAATGGAGTTCATTTTTGAAATCAGGGCATCGATATTTGGTTAAGGTGAATTTTTGGGATTTTTCTGAGAAAGTTGAATTTTCGGTGAATAGTGAAAATACAGTTTTGAGATTTAGGTGTTTAATGACATCATTAAGGATGTAATAATTATGCAATAATTCTGGTCTACTTATGAATAATAATATAAGGTATGAGGTTTCTCAAGTGGCCAATACTATGGGTAAATACCACGGGCAAGCCCATGGTTTTTCCAATACCACCGATGAGGTGTCCCTTGGCCATTAATGACTTGTCCCATCACTTCTCCTATAAATACCAAGACTTCCCCTCATCCTTTTCATTTCCAAATCCTCCTCAAAAAAGTCCTGGTCTCCTTACATCTCAAGGAGTCCTCTCAAGGTGCCCTCAAGCCTCCCAAGGTCCTGACCTTCAAGCTTTCGAAGTTACTCTTCAAGGTAAGGGATTCTTTCACCCTCCTCTTTTAAGTCGTGACTTCTTTATATTGTGTCTTATATTTTACATCTCTTTATTTTGAGGGTATGTTCTTATATGTTCTTATTACTATCCATTTCATTTCCAAATGATGATAAACCCTTTCTTCTCTCGTCAATTTGTTTTCTGAATTTTTATGTGACGCCGTTAGGCTGCCAAATTTCTCGTAAAAGGAATCACATCTTCTCTTTTCTTTCATGTTTAATTTTCATGTGGTATATCATTAAAATATCCATAACATGATCTTATTCAGTACCCATAATATATTATTAATTATTTATGAGTGGGTGAGTCTTGTTCCCTCTCTTTTCAATGTTTTCTAAAACCATGTTATATAGCCGTTATGCTGCAAAAATTTCGTCTCAAATTTATATCTCTTTCTCTCAAGAAATTCCCTTGTTTATTTATGTGAATACCTAGACCTATTTAGTTTCTATGGGTCTTCATAAATATATAAATATGATATATTTGATTTTGTAATGGACATACATATAACCCTCACTCCCTTTCCATGGGTTATAAATGATATAATGATCTTATTTTTAAGAGCTTTTAAAACGTCACGATTTTGAAATGAAACCCATTTCTTTTATTCTCTATGGGTTATTTATGAAATGTTTGAATATTATCTATTTGTATCACATGTAATTAAATCCATATTAAGGGTGCACCCTTATAGCACTCCAATTCATTGGGTAAAGATTTAATATCTAGAGATGATAAGTTTCATGATACCTTGGTGAATAACCTTGGTAATTTTTATGACACCATGGGGATGGACCTTGGTGATATGTTCATGAATATCTAAATGAAATGTTGTAGCCACATATTCAAGTTATATTTCAAGTTCTTTTCATTATGATATGCCTATACTTCCATTTCCCATATCTTTATGTTGTTATTCAAGTTCTTAATGATATCACAAGTACACTGATTCCCTTGTTTACACTTACTGGACCTTCTACTCACCCTTTTCTTTGATGTATGTCTCCAGGATATGAAAGTTAGTAATTGTACTTAGGATTATCTTATGATAAACCCTTACAAGTGGATTAGAAGAATGTTTTATGTTGTATTCAATTTTTTTTGTTCCTGATTTCCAAGACACTAGACTTTAAAGATCCTATGTATGTAAAATGTAATGAAAAGTTATGTATTAAAAAGGAGGGATGCTATAGCCGGACCTTCTTATCTAGAGTTGTGGAAAGTGATATTAGTGTCTTCTTTTGACCTCAAGTGAGATTCAATGGGTGGTGATCTTCCTCCAGTTGTCACCGATTTTTACGATGTGTTCCCTTCAGATTTCTCTAATCTTCCACTGATGAGAGATATTGAGTTTTCTATTGACTTAATGCCTGGTACTCAACTGGTCTCTATCCCATTTTACCACATGTCACCAGCTGAGTTGAAAGAGTTAAAGTATCAGTTGAATGATCTTCTTGAGAAAGGATTTATTTTTCCAAGTGTGTCACCTTGAGAAGTTCTGGTTCTCTTTACTAAGAATTCCAATGGTTCTCTTCACCTACGTGTTGATTATCAAAAGCTTAATCGAGTTATGATAAAGAACAAATACACGTTTCCACAAATTGATGATCTATTTGATCAGTTTAAATGGGAGAATTTGTTTTTAAAGATCAACCTTCGATCTGGTTACCATCATTTGAGGATAAAAGAATATGAAATTCAGAAGACTTCCTTTTGAAGCAGGTACAAGAACTTTGAGTACCTTGTTATGTCCTTTGGCCTGAAAAATGCTCCTGCAGTTTTTATGGATTTAATGAAATTTTTTTTGCCACAAGTATCTAGATAACTTTGTGGTAGTATTTGCGGATGAAATTCTTATTTACTCCAAGTTTGAGGAGGATCATGTGAAACATCTAAGAATAGTTCTAAATCTGCTAAGAAATCACCGCCTTTATTCCAAGATTTCATAGTGTGATTTCTGGATTCAGGAAGTAAAATTCTTGAGACACATGGTGTCTGAACTGGTTGTATCAGTTGATCCTGAGAAGATGAAGG
This sequence comes from Viscum album, assembly GCA_963277665.1. NCBI lineage: Eukaryota > Viridiplantae > Streptophyta > Magnoliopsida > Santalales > Viscaceae > Viscum > Viscum album. The sequence goes on from OY728161.1 coordinate 1,477,189,769, forward strand.
CTGTTATGACATGTGAGTAACCAAGAAATGACTTTTATATTTGGAGCTTCTTGAGATTAGATAGATATTACCGTAGGTTTGTGAAGGACTTCTCAAAGTTGGATTCACCGATGACTGCTCTAACTCAGAAGGGGGTGAATTTTGGGTAGGATGATAAATGTAAAAGTTCTTTTGTTGAGCTAAAATGTCTGTTGACTACTATGCTGGTGTTGACTATTCTAGAAACTGAGTAGGTCTATGTAGTCTTTTGTGATGCATCAAGTTCAATCTTGGGCTGCATTCTTATGCAGGGTGATCATGTAGTATCATATGGATCTCATCAGCTTAGGTCACATGAGAAGAATTATCCTACCCATGATTTGGAACTTGCAGCTGTGATGAAAATGATTAAAATTTGGTGTAACTACCTTTTTAGAAAAAGGTTTACGGTGTTTTTAGACAAAAAAATCCCGAGTTATATATTCTCTAAAACTGATTTGAATCTTTGGTAGAGGCATTGGGTGGAGTACCTTTAGTCTTTTGAATTTGACATCGCCAATACCCCAGGGAAAGGGAATGCCATTGCTAACACTTTGATCAGAAAACTTTCAACCCAAGTAGTGAAATAATCTTCCGAATAGTGGCATTTGATATATTTATTTGCACTATTACATATTAGAGTTCAGGGAAGGGTGTGATGTTTCTTTAGCCAGTGTGCATTTGACATCTACCCTTATCGAGATGATTCTTCAGGATCAAGAGAATTATGATGAGTTCCGTAGCACTAGATGATTCCTTTTTGGTGGGGAGATAGTTTCCTAGTAGTCGTTCTCCAAAGAGGATGTTTAATGCTATTGGAACCACTTAATTGTGCTGTTAGCAGTGAGAAAGTAAGTGATGGGGGATTTCCATAATTCATGTGAGATGTGCACTCGGGAACTACCAAAATGTTCTATGACATGTGGCCGCAGTTCTGGTGGCCAGAAATGAGATGAGACATTGTTGAGTTTGTTTCTCATTGCTATACGTCCCAACAGGTGAAAGCCAAGCACCAGAAACCTTTGGGTTTACTTCATCCACTTCCAGTTCCTACTTGGAAGTGGGATGAGATATCTATGAACATTATGGTTGGGTTGCCTCATAACCATAGAAAGTTGAATGCAATATGGGTTGTTATTGATAGGATGACCAAGTCGGCTCACTTTATACCCATTCGGGATATAACCAAAGTTGAGGAGTTGGGCATTCTCTATGTGAGATAGATTTTTCATTTTCACAGAGTTCCATATTCTATAGTATCTGATAGGGATCCTCGGTTCATTTCTATCTTTTGGAGAGGCCTTTGGGAGGAACTGGGATCTCATGTTCGTTTGAACATGGACTACCCTCCATAGTCGGATGGACAGACAGAAAGAGCTATAAATATTCTTGAGGATATGATTCGTGCCAGTGTCCTCGATTTCAGTGGGGTTTGGGATGATCACTTGGGGCTAGTTGATTTCTCTTATAACAACAGCTACTAGTACATAATTAGAATATCACCTTTAGAAGCCTTGTATGGTCGGCCTTATAAATCTTTATTGTGTTGGTCAGAGGTCTGTGAAAGTTCTTTGTTTGGACCATGCTTGGTGCAGGAGATGACAACAAAGATTCAGATGATACATCATAGGATGTTGACAACATAGAACCGATATAAGTCTTATTCTTATAAACACCGTAGACCTTTGGAGTTTTCATTTGGTGACCAGGTGTTATTGAGAGTTTCACCCCGGTTTGGTCGTCAAAAACTTGGGAAGAAAGGGAAGCTTTCTCCTCAATTTGTGGGACCTTTTGAGGTTGTTGAGAAGGTGAGGAAGGTGGTGTACCATTTGGAACTACCACCGTAGCTGACTTCGATACATGATATGTTCTATGTATCATAGTCGAGAAAGTATCTATCTGATCCATCTCAAATTTTGAGCTGGAGTGATCTTGAGATTGAGCTTGATTTATATTTGACTGAGCAACTAGTCAGGATAGTTGATTTTGAGACCAAAGTAATTCTTGGGCATAAGATACCTTTGGTTTATATGCTATCACAGCATGGTGCTGATAATCACAAGACATGGGAACACGAGGCACTGATGAGAGAGCAGTGACCTCATATTTTTGGCATAAAATCTTCTTCATAGGGTTTCTGGGGACAGAATGTTTTTATAGTGGGGAGTTTGTAACATCCTATTACCTTGATCAGGAAAATTTTCCACCTTTTCTAAGTTCCCATTTGGTTAAAATTCTTTTTATGTGATTTTTTTGGGTATAATATAGACTGCAGAACAGGTACACATCATGTACCTAAAGTACACGTCATCTACTTGGTGCTGGTTGCGTGTCGTGGAATGAGAGATCATGTCGTGAACAGGGATATCATGAAGCGAGCTGGTACACACTATTTACCCGAGGTACACATCGTGTAGGGATTAAATAGTGATTTTTTAACCTGAGGTGATGGTTTTTTCTGTGTACTTATCCAGCATGGCTTATATGTCGTGAACCCTTGGTACACATCGTGACTTGGCCTGCACCCAGCCTTAAATAATGAATTTGGCTATTCTGATCAGTCTATTATTCCTATACCTCTTGGATATCAACCCTAGACTCTACTTAGGATTTTTTAGAGGATCCCCACCTTCCGATTCGATCTGATCGGCTTTGGATCTTAGTTGCATCCGCGGTGTGATTCCTAGGTAAGGGTTCAACCTCGTTCTTCAGGTTTCTCTCCTTTTCTCCTCTTGTGATTTCAATGGATCATCTAGGTATTGATGGATATATTTTATTTGGTGTTTTATATTGCTTCTAGGTTGAGTTTAAAGACATCCATTACCTTCATTCTCATTGATGGGTACTGTTGTGAGTGTCATTCTTCGGGAAAGAAGTAGGTGGTTCCATCCCAATTTTCCAAATTGATTACCTTTGTATTTCTTGATTTATTTCAATTACTGATTTAAATTCAAAAGCTCATTCTTTCTTTCAATTTATTTGATAAAACCCAATTCTGGTGAATTGGGATATTCGAAATGGTTTTGGCACAGAAATTCAACCCCCCCCCCAATTCCATTGAATTGGGGTGGGTTTGTGGAAAATTGTCTGATTTAGATTGATGAATTTAAATTGTGGATTTGATGGAAATATTTTCAATTGAATTTTTTAATTTTAATATAAAAATGAATTATAAAAAGGATAGAATTTGGTTTTGAATAAATTTCAAACTTGCGAATGGATTAAAATGATTTGATAGAAACCCAGTGGTTTTATCTTGTGAAAAGGCATGTTTTTGAATAAAACCTATTTTTGTTTTAAATAGAAATAAATTTCTATTTTTGAAATGGAAAAATGGGATTGATCATATTTTTATGAAGTCTTAAAATAGTTCACCCATCATGTAATAGTGCATGCAAGCCTTAGGTAGTTAGTGAGTTATTTGGATACACTTTATGCTACGACAAAATTCTAAAACATACATGTGGTGGGTCACATCCCTAGTGGGTTGGTGATGAGTCTCATTTGGCTAGTGTCATAGGGACATGTGTATACACATTTTTCTAAGTTTACATAGAGTGTGCAGAATCCTATAACTGGTAAATACTATCATATCTTTTGGCATATGACCATGTTGATCACTTGTTTATTTATATTTGAGATATAAATGTATGTTAATGTTCGTTTGAACTGATTTACATGACTGCTAAATTTATATAAACTATTTTATATAAATGTTTTACTTAATACATTGTTTTTTAAATATTCCATCTCTTTTAAATTAAATCCTATACTTTGAATGAAATTTCCATAACTTTAAAAATGAATAGCATATTTTTTTAAATATATTTTTAAATTGAAAATCTATTTGTTTTGAAAAACTGAAATATTTTATTTGTATAATCTATATTTGGCATCTGTTATGGAATCTTTGGTGGTATCTTACTAGGATTTGGATCACACCCTACTTTTTCCTTTGGGTGTTTGTAAACCTTCTTCTTCTAGGCCTAAGCAAAGGAAATGGATATCTTGGATATGGATCTAGCTGTTGAGGTTTGGACATGGTGAGTTGTGTCCTTAGGGAACTTAGGTCTGTTTTTTGTTTAGTACTTTGGGTTATAGTACTTTGGATTTTATGCCTCTTTGTATTTTGGTACTTTTACTCCCAGTGGAGTTTTCCTATTGATAAGTATACTATCTTTTATCTTTTCTTCTGTGTTCTTGTGGAAGAAATCATTCCCACTTGTATGTTGTATGATGCCTGATGCTAGTCGCCAACTCATGGGGATCAAGAACACTCTTCAGGTTATATCCAGACCAGCTCAGTTATCAGGTTATTAGATTACCTGGGCTGGTTCGTAACACATTGAGAAAAGTCTATGTGTAAAATAATGTCCTGAATAGTGAATGATTCTACGAAACAAATGCACATAACAGTAAAAAATATGAAGGGGGTTGATTGGGTATTAACTTGATTTTCACCGATGCATGATGAGTTGGCCAAAGAATGAACACCTAGAAAGGCACTTATGGAGATATTTTTTGGGTTAATTCATATATTATTTATGAAAAATTATGAAGTATTTGAATAGATGATGACCATAAATAACATAGGATAAAAAAGGTGTCATAGATTGAAAAGAATATGTCATAATATAGAAATCCATTGATTGATTATTCATCATTACATTCCCCCCCTGAATGGCCTTAAGGCCTTCATTTTTTTTATTGATTTTTGATAACCCCCCATACAAGGGATGAGGGGGAACCCTTACAAGGCCCGTAGGCTTAGTGATTACTCAATATGATTATTTTTTTCACACTATGACATTTGGTCTTAGTCATTGGAAGGATGCAAGAGGAATCTTGCTAGAAATGAATATGATGATAAATGAAATGACCATACTCATAAGAAGGAGAATGAAATATAAGTTGTAATGATAAATCATATAATTCTTCCCACACAAATCTCTCTATCTATGAATGAAAACATGAACTATGATGATATTACGAGCATCCAAATGAAGAAAAAATTATCTATGTAGTCATTAAAAAATAAATTTCCTCTTTCCTTTAGTTGTTCCTCTTACCCACTAAATGATATTTAATTAATTAGTACCATTGGAAAGATATTTTTCATAGTCCAGTTTTCAAAACATGAAAAAATTTCATAGTAGTATAATGTTTAGAAGGTGGAGCAGATAGATAGTGGAATATTATTAAGAATATGAGTCAATAAGAGTAAATTGACTTCATGAAATGGTAAGAGTTAAAGAAGGTATTTTTCATCAATTATTTTCAAGGAAATTGTCACATGAGAATGGATAGTAAATTTGTAAAACTAAAGTACAAATATTATGAATCCTTTTTTACATATATATAAATTTTCACAAGACTTGCAGTGTATGCTTCTAGTTTTATCATTGATCCTAAAAGTAATGATTATCAATTATTTAGTCTCTTAAGACAAAGTCTCTATAATTCATTAGATATAAGATACAATAATAGAAATTGGTAAATCATTCAATGTCCTCTCAAATTATAAATAGAAATTTGAGACTCTCATCAATTTTTTGGATTTGGAGATATAATGTGAAAGATATAATTTTGAGGAAATTCAAATAATAAAATACATGGAGGAAATAAAATTAATCTTCCTTCAGGTAATATGTGTGTAAATAAGCACAATGTAAATTTACTTATGGTATATGATAAAATTTTTCATGTGGAAAAGGTGAAAATCTATAAAAAATAATGATGAAGTGGTTTAATGTGACTATAAAATGAATGGAACGATGATAAAGCTCAACTGAATATTCCACCCAAAATCCAATTTTATAATTATGAAGTATATGTACATTATGATAATTACTTCATGAATATAATCATTAGTAAAGAAAATCAGTATTAGCATCCTCTGAAGTTAAGAGACTATGGGAAATATCATACAATGACAATTTTTAAAGTGGGTCACAAGAAATAAGTGGTGAAAGGTACACTTACCATCCACTCTATAAATACAAATATTTTATTTAATTATGGATATACCCACTCTATTATATATGATGAATTTTATAAGGGTATCCCATAGCTGCCTAAATTATTAGATGTTGAGTTTTCAATAAAAACTCTTACAAGTACAATGATTGCATGTCATGTTTATAACTCCTCTCTAATATAAGTTTGTGGGAATGTACTACCTAAATATTTTGAAATTATACCTCTAGTTTAATTTTATGTGATTTTTAGGAATTAATTAACTATCTCTATATAGAGTCTATATCAATTTATTATGAAGGGAAGTCATTTTTAATATTTTGAACCAACCTATAATCATCTTTTGTTTTGAGGATGGGTATAATATTACAATGGAATTTACATTTGTTATAAGAGTCTTACTACCTATAGATGTGGGATATTTGTCTCAAATTTCTAGGGATAAAATCAATATTTATTATATTACAATTTTTTAGGATTATGATTATGTATTTCCTAGATACATTCCTAGTCTTCCCCCAAAGAGTGAAGATTATTTTTGAAAAGAACTTATACCTGGTGTTGTGCCTATTTCAAATACTCCATATTGAATAGTGTCGATTGAGTTTTAAGAATTGAAGAAGAAACTCTAGGAGAGTCATGATATGGGATTAATACACCCAAGTGATTCCCCATGGGGTTTAACTATTTTTTTGTTAAGAAAAAATAAGGGTCAATGTATATTTTTAGTGATTATCAAGAACTTAACAAGACCAATATCAATAAATTGTATCCTCTACCATGTATCAATGATCCATTTTATCAATTATGAGGTTGTAAAAAAATTTCTAGGATTGATATTAGATCTAGATATCATCAATTGATAGTAAAGCAAGAGGATATACCCAATACAACCTTCAATATCTGATATTATCATTTTAAATTTATAGCGATGGCATTTTGAATCTCCAATGCTCATATTAACATTATGGATGTAATAAAAAAAGACTTTATAAATTAGCCTAATTAATTTTTTATAGTATTTATATAAGATATTCTTATATATTAAAAATAAAGGAAGATAAATAATAACATTTTAGGATTGTGTTGAAGACCCTGAGGAAAAATAAGTTGCATTCTAAATTTACTATTTGTGAATTTTAGCTATATGATGTCACATTATTGAGACATATAATAAAATTTGAGGGTATATTTATGGATCATTTAAATATAGATGTTAGTAAAAAATGGACTAGAATATCCATAGAGATCCATATCCATAGTCTTATTGGGTTGAATTGATTGTTCCCATGATCTGTGAGAAGTTTATCATGACTATCTAATCCACTCACTAACTTGACTTGGAAGGGAGTTAAGTTCATTGGGATAGATGAATATTAATAGAAATTCAAAGAGCTTAAGAAAAGGTAGGGTAGTTCACCTATGATGACACTACCCTATAGTGGAGAAGGGGTTTTAATATATAGAAATGCATCAATGAGGGGACTAGGATGTGTACTTATGAAGAATTACAAGGTGATATAATTTGGATCTCTCTAATTAAAAATTCATGAGAAAAATTACCCAACACATGATTTGGTGGTTTAAATAGTAATTTATGTACTAAAAATATAGATGTAATTATATATATAGTAAATGATGTGATATATATATATAATGATAATAAAATATTTAAGTATATAATCATAGAGAAATAGTTTAATATGCACTAGAGGTTACAATTATTGTGGATTAAAAATTATGACTACTCAATACAATACAACTTTGGGAAGGAGAATAAGGTGTCCAACACTCCGAGTCAAAAAGACCATGCTGATTTTTCCAAATTGAGTATTAAAAGTGATCTAATATTTTATGTATTTTCATAAGATGTATCATGAAATATTGACTAAAGAGGACATATCCTATATTTCTTTTATGAATGTTCAATGATCCTTCAATATAAGGATTAAAGAGTCATAGAAAAATGATGTGGAACTAAATAAAATATTGAGAAATGGTCTTGAGTTCAACCATGGTTGTGATAGAATGATAAAGTTCAGGAACCGAGTATGTGTTATGTCAATTCCATACATGAATAAGGAGGGGTTGGATGAAGATCATATTTCATCATTCTATATTCATCTCAGATGTATAAAGAAGTATAGAGGAGAAATATTATTTTTTCATGGGAAAACATGAAAAATGATATTTTATAGTATGTATAATGATGCTTGCTATGTCGACAAGTTAAGGCTTAGAGAAAAAAGTCTAAGTTGATTTCATAACATTACCCATAGCAAAATTAAAAAGGTAAAACATTGCCCTGGATTTTTTCATTAGAATTACTAAAAACATGAATAGGGAATAAATTTATTTGTGTTATAGGTGATTACCTTAAAAATTAGTACATTTTCTTTACCATCAGATAAGATTTATATCTTGATCAATTTTACAGGATATAAATTAATGAAGTTGTATAGTTTCATAGAGAACTACATTATTTTTTATCAAATTAGTATCTGAGGTATACCTCAAATTTTTAGAGAAGTATTCAATAGGATTATGAACCATAATTGAGTTTTAGTATTGAATATGATCCTTATAAAGATGGTCATTCAAATAAAACTATTCATAATCTATAATAAATATTGAGCAAATTATCTTTGGATTTAATATGTGGTTGAGATCAACACCTTCCTTCGGTAGAATTTTCATTGAATACTTTCTTCCACTGAATCATATAGGTGGCTTCGTATATAGAATTATATAGAAGGAATTGTATAAATACAATAATCTAAGATAAATATAGAGAAAAATGTGATCAAGACTAGATAAAGCTGATGAAAGAGAAGACAAGGCTAGATTTATTCAACGGAACATATAGGAAACTCATAGTTGATTCAAATGTTAATCAGACAATCATCGGTGTTATCAAGAGTTGAAAGTTGGTGACATTGTATTCTGATAAATATCTATATGGAATAAATATATGATATTTTTAAATAAGGTAAGTTTTATCCCATGATTTATCAATCCCTTTGAAATTATTGATCATATATGGATTGTTTCTTATTGCTTGTCACTTCCACAAGATCTCTCTCAATTTCACATTATGTTATATATATCTCTATAAAGTTAGTACATTAATGATCCATCACATATACTAAATTTTTTTTTCATAGCATTGGATCATAAAATATCTTATGAGGAACAACTAGGGGAGATTTTAGATCAAGGACAAAATTTTTTATTAAAAAATACCACTCATTTGGTCAATGTTTTATGTCAAAACCATAAAATTGAGGAAGTTATATTAGAACCCTAAGTTGTGATGAGGTATAAATATCCTCAGTTATTTATATTATAGTGATGGTATTTTGAGGGTGAATTTATTATAAGTTGGTAGAATGTAACAACCTATGATTTTATAATATATTTCACTTTATATAACTTTAATTTCTTTGATAACTTAGTTTATGCAATACTGAGATTAAACAAAACACGATATATTATTAAAATATTATAATTTAATGTCACCATTATCATCCTGATATTGAACATGAATGTATGAATAGGGATAACTAAATTATAAGAATTTTTTATTTAAATAATTATACAGTTAATTCATTATTTTTTAATTGGTTAGAAATTAAAATAAAATAATTTGATTGTAAAAAGACATTTTTTTCTAAAAAAAATATTTTTATGTGCATAATGTGTTTCAATATTAATACATTAAATTAATCAATATTTAATATTTTTTCCAATTATTTCTGAATATAATATATTTAATATAATAATTTAACATTTATCTAATAGTTTTTACATGGAAAGAAATTAAGGTAAACTCAATTTTATGATTCAAAATGCATTTTTCTAAAAATAGTTATGTTGCATTTTACACACTTGTTTTAAAATAAAAATATACCACTTATAGAAATTGAATATTTTAAAATATATTACATATTTTTAATCAAAATAAATAATATTATGAAATCATTTAAACTTAAATTTTTATCATAATTAATAATAAAAATAGTAGAAATTTATTACCATAGTTAATTGGGTCAAGGGAGATGGCCGACATGTTAATGCCAGGAGTGACTGAGGGCGACCCCATACCAAGATCTGCCCCTATATTTGAGGGCCAACAAAATCCGAGTGATGATGGGAATCGTTCAAGGATCCAAGAGGAAATCAATAAGTTAAGGGAATCTCAGGGTATTCATGGAAAATGGGATGATATTGAGGATGACTCCCCAAAAAAATCATCTTATAGTCAGGTATTGTCTAAAGGGAAAAATGTTGTTGTGGATGATGGAGGTTTTCAACCTGTTCCTCTAAGGAAAGTGGGATGTAGAAAAGATTACTCCTACCTGAATCCGACTATGGTTACCAGGTCCCATGGTCCTACTGATTTTGATTCCGATTGGAATGGTGATGATGACTCCTATCAATATGAGTATGATTTTTGAATTGGCATGAGGGCATGAATGCTTGTATTACACCGGCCTTATACTTTATGTATTTTCTTTTTCTTAATAAAAGGGCGCTGCCCTAACCTTTCTAGTATTACCATAGTTAAGGTTAAAATGAGTTTACCGAGGGTTAATCTTAGAGATAATATTTAAAATACCAGAAACCATATTCATTAATTTGATTTTTGGATATTATTTTGAAATTATAATTATTATCTAAAAAATCCTTTTAATTTTTGAGACACTTTTCTTTAGTAATCTATTAATATATTTTAATCTTTTTCAAAATTCTATGTGTGTATTCTCCACCCTTATAAAAGGATACCACATATCCTATCTTAATCAAACTTCATGAGTATTCCAAACTAGAAAATAACAACCCTAATAAATTCTTAACATACCTCTCCACATCATAGAGTTACTTTTTTGATTATAATCCCATCCATTCATAGATTAAGGAGTAAGCTAAATGAGGTTTCTCAATGAAGAGGTATAACTCAGAACCGAGTAATTTTAATTTTATTTATCCTCCAAATTCTTATAAATTCATGGTATCCATTATAAAATAATTTCTTCCATATATTTAATATATTTAATTTTTATTATGATGATGGATCAATCATTTTCATCCTTCTTTCCATTAAATTGTAAATGAAAGTATCACTAGTGCATACGCGTGGACTTTCACCTCCATATAGTGATATGATCATTATTCATAACTATAATCTAGATATGGATATTATGATGGATTTTATGTTAATAAATGATATTTTTTATATAATTATGCTTTTTTAATTATAATATATTTTTTATTTTCTTACCATTCCATCTGTTGAGAAATGATAATGTCTCCCACACACATATTTTTATTACATCTTCTATGAAGCAATACGATTCATTTTTCATTTTAGATTTAAATTATTAATAATAAGAATTGATTTAATGAATATATATAATGAAAATGATATAATAATTATTATGTATAGGTTGATTATAATTTATATTTCCTTTTGTTTTCTATCCATCAAAAAGCAAAATCATCACCCATGCGTATATATAGACTACCATCTCTATGACATTATGTAATTCATTTTTCATCAACACTTTATATGAATGATTAAAAATGTTCTCATAATGAATAAAAATTATATATATTTCATTTTAAAATTCTGAATACTATTAATCCTTGAGCAATATTCATTTATTGGAACCACCAACCAAAACATGCATGGAAAATAGACAATTTTTCACCCAAATGATCATTTTAATGAAGAAAATATTAATGAAATGATAATCAGAAATTATAAAGGAATTATAAAAGTATGTTATATGTAAATATGGTTCTAAATTTTTTTTATAATAAATATTTATTTGTTATAAAATTTATTTGAACACATATAAAGTATGACAAGACCTAAGGTAAGGGGTTTTGTCATAATATCATTTATTTTTGGGATTTTTAGTGTTAAATATATGTGGGGGTAATTATATGGATCTTATCAATTTAAAAACTTCTATTTTCTTCAATTATAGTCATTTTTTTACTTTTTATGTATTATAATGATTTCCCTCTCTTTGGTATTTATAATGATCGAGATTTTTTAAAGAAATGTCAACTTTATTTATACTTTGGTTGATGAAAGTTTTCCTCCATGTATATATCTTCAAAATTAGTTTATAAAATTTCTTACTTATAATTGATTTTTTTTAGAAATACCATGTTCACTACTGTTATGTTTGTTTATTTTTTTTCAAAAATAATCTTGAATAATGGTTTCTAAACAAGTTATTTTTATCTTTTCATAGATGTGTGAAATGGATGATTTCTTTTTACATATACAACATGAACATATTTTCCCACCATCAAGAAAATTATTTTCTTTAAAGATTTATTTAAAATATTATTTTAATATTTTTAAAGTAAAGTGTTTTCCTAATATTAATTGAATTTTTAGTTAAAATGTTTTCAATAGAAAAGTTTATTTTATCATGTTTTTTAAGAATTATTTTAATGATATTTTAAAGGTATTTTTTTTCTATGTAAACATCCGTTAAGGATTTCTATGCATCAATGAATACATGATCTTATTATTTTGTCTAATTTTATTCTTTTTTAATTGATTATAATGATAATGATTTAAGGATTATTCTATGAAACTTATTTAATTACCATATGTTAATTAATTTATGATGAAAAATTTATCAAAATTATTTTTTTTCATGGGTTATGCTATAATAAAATGTTTAAATGTTTATGAAACATATTTCTATTCCATGTGTTATGATATGATTATATGATGAATGTTTTGTGATCGTCTAGAAAATATGGGTATGGTTTACATTTTTTGATATATTTTCTCAGGATTATATAGCCCTCCAATGCATTTTGTAATGGAGACGATGTTCAGAATATTATAATATATGAAAACTTTGATAAACTTGTAAGATATTATAAAGATAAATAGATGAAAGTTACCCCTAATAGAATGTTTGAAATATCTGGGTAGGTATTTCCATTATGTTATATTGTCCATAATGATAGTCTCGGGCATAAACCCTGATGAAGGAAGTGATTTTTTATAACACTCCAAAATTTTATGGTATGTATATTTTAAATTTAACATCTTTGATAGCTTACATTTCCTAAAACACTGATATTAAACAAACAATGATATAATATTATATTTTAACATAACCATCAGAATGGTGACATGAACGTTATAAGTAATAATATGTCCATTTGAATAATAACCTCACATATGAGAGTATAAGTAAAATTTAGGTATATCATAAATGAAAATATGATATATATATATCATGGAATATGTAAATAAATGTTTTAAAAATAATAAATTAATTCTTTTTATTTTTGTGAAAAATAAATGTTTCTTTACAATTTTATAAATAACATAATGATATACAATAAAATTTATTTTCATAAAATAGATATATAAATCAATATTTTGTTTCTTTATAATTGCTAGATAATTTTATGAGATGATAATTAATTTTTCAAAGTCTCGTAAAATCGGTTATAATATTAAAATATGTACTTTTTTAATAAATTATGATTTTAATAAAAAAAATATTTTTTTAAATTTTAAAAGTTATTTTCATAATATGGAGTTCATTTTTGAAATCTATATGTCAAAAAATTGTTAGGGTGAGGTTTTTGGATTTTTCTAAAATAGTTTAATTTTTTGTGAATAATGAAATACTATAATTTACGGTATTTAACAATTCAAGTAAATAAATGAATTTTTGAGTACTTTTTAAGTAATGGATGATGTAAGTGGACATTATCTCGAACTCAAATTATCTAGTTACTATATTTAGTCACAAGAATGAATACTATTGATTATCATGGGCTAACATAATAACCTAATGAAGAAAATAATAATAAAAACCTTCACCACCCATTCTCCTCACACCTTATAAGATTTGGATATTGATTATATTCTACAAAATTCATATCCCAACCCTCTTCCCCACGTTCTGTACTTTATGGTCTCACCAAAATACCATTTACAAGTGCCTAAGTAGGTTCTCAAGGAGACAACACCGAAGAGGCAAAACCCTCCCTGTTTCCCTTTCAATTTATTTTATTTTCTTATCCTTACATAACCTCCCCTATCCAAAGTGGAATGGTAATTATAGTATCATAAATATACTAAAATTTTATTATGTTAATGGAATATCCATCACCATTTCTCTTCTATTCTCATTTTATTCTAAAAATCAAAACATCGTCCGTGAGGTGTTGATTCACCGCCTTCGTGGATAAGGAGTTTTTGTTTTTCATTACCACCTTCAAGGATATTCATAAAACCATTTTTTTGTTGAATAATATTTTAATATAAAAATTATAAGTTATACAATTTTCTATAACCAATATATAATCATAATAATAAATAAAATTATTCTAGTTCATGATGGTCATAAAAACTGCCAAAATAAATTAATACATTTTCATCAATATTATATCTAATGAATTGTTCTCATACCATATAATAAAATGATATATTTTAACATTTAAAAATTTATAAGTCATTAATACTTAATAATTTCACTTTTGGAGAAGTTATTCACATTTTAAAAAAATTCCCATAATTATACATATGGGAATCGTCCATCAAACCATGAAACGAATACTCTAAGAATAATGAAATTAATAATTATAACTCCTCAGAATGGACATAAATAAACTTAATAAAATTATAATAAATCAAATATAGGTTGAATATATTATTAATTAATTAATTAATTAGTCTAGTTTGATTATCTAGGATATTAAGTACAAGTAAAGAACACTTTCAGACATAAGGTAAGGGTTTTCTCATCTCACTTTTATTTCTGTGAGATATGACCTATTCACCACATATTCCTTATTTTTGGTGCATTTATACTTACATTTTATATATCATATCATGAATCCATTTATATTCATGGTATTAAATTGTTTCATTTGATAATTATTACATTAATGGGGCATACAACGCTCACACTTTCTTTTAAATATACTCTTTAAAATGTTTCTTTTTTTTTCAAAATTAATAATAAATGTTTTTTAACTTATACAACATGTGTGGATTTTCTAAATTTCATGAATCCTTAATATTTTCAAGAAACCTTTACATTTTTACAAGGTTATTTCCAAAGAAAAAGTTTTATTTTATAATTTTATGGAATTTCAAATAAATAATTCCAAAGTAAAATGGATATTTCCCTGAAGAAAATTTAAATGGTTTTGTTAGAATATTTCATCTATGTCAATAACCTCTTTTTAATCTTATGATTAATTGAGGTTGATATCTTATGATACCATCTACCATATTTAATTTAATGGTTTATTATCATTTTGAATGGGGATATACTATCTTGATAACATTCCCCAAATTACTCTGGATAGTTTATGATTATGGTTACTGATTGGGTGAATTATTTACACTTTATAATCTAGTTTCAATATGAATATTTATGCATGCCTGTCTTAGGGAATAGAAAAATAAAGTTTATATTCCTAATACAGCATAGGGGCTGACCAGGGTCGTCTCACTTGAGGATAATTACAGTCTGTTCAATCACTAATTTTTAATTCACTTAGTATATTTGTTTTTTTATTATTTATGAAAACAATGATTTTGGGGTTTTGATAATTTATGAGATTAAAATAATGAATTTAAAAATTGAAATATAAATGAAGATTAATATAAAATGAAATTAGAGAAGACAGGTCTTGGTCCTAGGTATGGATAATATGAGTTTATTTATCATTTATTTTTTTTAAATTCAATTTGATAATTTGTTTGATTAATCCTCATTAAAAAATTACTTTCCTTTTATTTATTGAGGGTGTGAGTTTATTATGACTTAGGAGAACCAAAACACACCTCCTCCAATAGTCAATTATGATTACACCTCAACCGAGAATGCAATTCTTAACAAACTCTGATCCACCGTATGCAATTTCATCTCTTTGGGAAACCCCAACACCACTGTATAAAGGGTTTTCCAGAGAGAAGAGAGAAAAATAATTAAATAATGAAAAGAAATATAATTAGAAATAATTATATTGTGGATGATCATCTCACCCATGAAATACTCCCGCCTCCACCACAAATAAATTTAAATCTTTTTAAATTGAAGCGCAATAACGAAGAACACTATGAAACCTCCCCGAGAGCCAAGCCTCAGGTTAGTCACTTGCCATTACAAAGTGAATATAGATCAGGATGAAAATATATAATAGATAAATACAATTATATTTTTAAGATAAATAAGTATAGAAGAAGAAAAGGAAACACTTTAATATAAAAAAAATTAATACGTTACATTGGAAATGGAAATTGAAATAAAAATAAAAGAAATAAAAAAAATCCTAAAGCATGTCTATAGCCCGAGCCTGCTTCCCCAATCAATATTAATTTCAATTTACAATTTTAATCTTATTTTTAGTCATGGAAGTGTCTTTGGGGTGTCATAACCATCCATTAATGACATTGGTGTCATAATGGGTCTTCAACGATTGAAATTTCAATTACATAATCTGTCTTTAAAATGATTGTCATAGAACCCCCATCAAATGGTCGAACTAGGGACATTTTTCTTCATGAAAGATGTTACATAATAAATCTAGAATTTAACCTCAAAATTTTAGCATAATGGTCTTCCAGACAAAGTATTTATGGAATAAATTTTGTGATTTACTTTTTCTAAATGAGAATTCCATAATTCTTCCTTCAATGTATAACATCTGATGGCCCCCTTAATGAGTGAAAAACTCCGTAAAATTCATTGGAGAAACAATTATACGTGTCATATTTCAAATCAATTTATAATAAAATAAATTGGTGGTTTTTAGGCTCATTTATACTTCTTTTATGGAGTTGTGGTCCATGCTATCCACCCAAACAATTGCCCAACTTGATTGATTTTTTTCGGGCCTCATTTAGTTCAAATCCGCTCTTTCTCTTGAAGAAAAAGTTGAAGAAAATAAATCAAGGAATTTAAATAAATAGAGTAAATAAAATTATATTAATATTCTACAAATTATTCTCAAAATACCATTTAGATTAAAATTTATTAAATTTACAGAATTAAGTACTTTCCATATTTTATCCCAAAACAACCAATAAATCCAATTTTTTTTTAAATAAGCTTAAATTGATAAATTAAGAGGATTTTAATAATTTAAATACATATAAAAATGTAGAAAATATTATCACTATAAATTCCACCATACTTAAATCAGGCTTATCCTCAAGCATAAAATCTCAACATGGAATTTAAAGGATATCAATGCTACCAATATTCAAATTCCAAAGTAATAAAATAAAAAATAAAATTCAATGTCAAATAAAACATTAAAACATACAAATAAAATATCAATTTAATTTCTTATTTTTCAAATAAAAAATCAATTTAAGTATTCTAATTTTTCCCTTTGAAAAATGATCGAACTTCTCCTTTCATTCATTCAAGCTTCTCATTTTATTGTTATTAAACATACTACAACATGATTTACCTCACCGTTAAATATTTTCTGTCATATCTCATTATAAAAATCAAGTATAGTTATGCTCATATAATTATAACATAATCCTTATCCACTCTTATAAG
The DNA here is from genome assembly GCA_963277665.1 of Viscum album. Classification (NCBI taxonomy): domain Eukaryota; kingdom Viridiplantae; phylum Streptophyta; class Magnoliopsida; order Santalales; family Viscaceae; genus Viscum; species Viscum album. The sequence goes on from OY728161.1 coordinate 1,477,207,342, forward strand.
TGAAATACTTTCTCCTCTTTATAGAGACAAAAGGAACATAAAATCCTGAGGACTTGCAATAAATGTTCAGATGACTCTAAGGCTTATGGTTGGTAAGAATTGATTCATTTAAAATTAAGGCTCAAGGAGGAGGTTTATCTATTAAGTATAATAAATTATACTAAAAAAATAGTGTAATGACAGTCTCCCCTTCAAAGTATCAACTCCCACTTCCCCCATACTCAAAGTAAGGTCGCGATCAAATTATGATAATGAATGATTTGTGTACCCTCTTGAATTTTTATCCAAATAATAATATTTTTTTTTCATTTTTTAAATATTTATTTTCAAAACAAACATAAAATACATCAAATAATCACATATAATAAAAATCATCAGTCTAGTAATGACATTTTTTTGTTTTCCCAAATCACAACCCATTTTTATTTAATTTTTTTTGTTTTTTTATTTTCTATTTTTTTATTAAAGAGGGGAAAAACAATAAATATTACAATGAATGAATCAAATGAACTTTCTAATTACTCAAAATATCACCCCCACAATTATTCCTTACAATGTATATCATCCCTTCTACCATTATTCCCTTCACCCCCACACTTCAACATTAAAATATCATGAAAATACCAAGAGTATGGTAGGAATGGATAAAAATATATTGTAAAATAGATAATACCTATAAAGTTTATTCATATTCTCTATGGGATAATGGATGATTGATTTAAAGGTGGTCTTTAAGGATAAGAGCATTCAAAAATATATCTAAATCATTTTAAATGTGTTTTTGCACAGTCATAGTTTTGACAAGTTCAAATGCAAGTTCTAGTCAGTGACATGTCCCAAGATCACTCAAGAAATATGTTTCAAGATAAAAATAGGAAGTACATTATCTAGAAATCCTCTCGGTATTGGGAATTATAATATTGGAAAATCAATCAAGGTATTATTAATAATAACAAATCAATTCACATGAATTTCAGAAATTCAAAGCATGAAAAATGGTAGAGAAAATTCATTTACAATAATCAACTAGTTCCATCAAATCATGAGTCCTCATTTCAATTTTCATGCTTCACTTTAAACATTCAATTTTAAATTTTACTCATTCAATTTAATTAACATTGAAATCTGAAACAATGCATCACTGGTTCCCTAAAAAATTCTCATCTCTTAGATATGTAATTTTTTTACTTTAAATTTCAAACCAATATTTTTAAAAAATGTAAGGAGTTTAAATGATAAAAATTTAAAGTGAACTCCCTTTTGAAATGAAAATTATTCCTCTTTCATATTAGCTATTTGATGATTTCTTGTGCAGTCATGCAACTACAAAATAAAATTACCCAATTAAGAATAATGATCATTTCATTTAAGCTCAAAAACGTAAGAGGGAGTGGACCACATGCTAGACTAATCCAAGAAAGGAAATTGAAATAAAAATTCCTAGAAATCATGTAAGGATAAATCTCGGTACGATACCCCAAGTGGGTGCTGAATTTTTAATGCCTATAGAGGGTTGTAATAGCTATTATACAAAGTCTGATGGTGGTTGGAGCTTCTTAGATTTGAACCACCACATATGGTTCCTTCTATCTTTCATTTCATTATTCCTGTTTTTCATAATTCCATATATAGAGTATACCATATCCTCCCCCTTTGTAATGTGGTACAACATGAATGGTGAGGGTAGGATGAAGTATAGAACCTATTCCTCCTTCATTTATACTTCTACAACATTCTAATTCTCTTCTTTTACCCCCTCTAGTGAATATTCAATGTCTTATGGAAGCTCTAGGTATTCCTAAATAGGTTCAATTTATTTTTCCTCATCATTCTCCATGGAATAATAACAGTTGGAAAAATATTAAAATTAAAAATTATTAGGAGTGATAATAAAATTAGTTTCAATAAAATAAAATTAGTTTGAGTTCAAGAATTTATCATCTCCCTGAGTTTATTTAGCTTGAATATCTTCTTTGATGGAAAGTACCTCTTGGAGTTGATTATCGATTGATGGAGATAAGTGGTTAGGCTCCTCCACATCATGTTTGGCCTCAAATTCTTGGATATATTTAGTGAAATCATGAAATATCAATGGAAATTCCTTCTTTCCCTTGAATCTTTTCAAGTAAATCCAAAGTTCATCAATCATGATAATAAAAACATGTGGTGGGATCCATGTCTCTTAACCTCTTTGCAATAGTACTGTAGTAGGTACTGTTGCAGCGACGACACTGTAGTAGCGGCAGCACTGTAGCGGCGGAGGGACTGTAGTAGATATTGTAGCGGTGGCGGTACTGTAGCAGGAACTACAACAGCACAGGTACTGTAGAAGTACTATTCACCGAGGGGTCCTTTGGGCCAAAAAATGGGTTTTCAAGCCTTCTATTCAGGACACTTGGCCTTGGGCCTTCGGGCTATGTAATGGGTCTCCCTCTACCCAGTATAAAGAGGTATTTTCTTTCAAATAATAAATTGAGGCTTCGGCCCCAAACTTTTAATAAAAATTAATCTTCCCATGAATAATAATTTGAATTTTAATTCATAATTGAAAAATGTTTTTTGGTTTTTTGAATATGAAAAACAAAAAAAATGTGAATTTCAAAAAAAGTGATTGAAATAACTGTTTAAATCCCTATAAATAGTGCCAATTTTGATGCATTCATATAATAGGGCATGGAAAAAGAAAATTTATATTCCTAATTTAGTTTAGAGTCTTACCAGGTTCATCTTACTTGGGGAGCATTGCAGTTGGTTGAATCACTAATTTTTAATTCAAAAAATATATTTGTTTTTTCTTTTTTATTATTTCTGAAAACAAAGATTTTGGGGGTTTGAGAAATAATGAAATTATAGTAATGAAATTAAAAATTTAAATATAAATTCTTATTAATATATAATACAATTATGGAAGAAAGTTCTTGGTCCAAGGGTTGGATAATACAGGTTCATTCATTATTTATTTGTTGTTTAAATTCAATTTGATAATTGTTTTGGTGAAACCACATTAATAACTTTATTTCCTTTGATTTATTAAGTTTTTGAGTTCATCATGACTTTGGTGAACAAAAAAACACCTCCTCCAATAGTCAATTAGGATTACACCTCAATTGAGAATGGAATTCTTTAAATAATTGACTCCACCATATGCCGTTTCATCTCTTTAGGAAACCCCAGCTCCACCATATGCCTCCTGAGATAAGGGATAAAAAATAATTAATCAATGAAAATAAATGGAATTAGAAATAATTATATGGTGAAAGACCATCAAACCCATGAAATAATCCCACATACTCCAAAAATATATTTAAAACTTTTTGAATTGAAGCACAATAACAAAGAACACCATGAAACCTCTCCTAGGGCCAAGTCTTAGGTTAGTCACTTGCCATTGAAAATTGAAAATAGATCACAGTGGAAGGAGAAAGATATAAATAGTGAGATTAATATTGGAATATAAAGAATAATATAATAATAAATGTAAACACTTTAATATGAAAAAATGAATACGTTACATGGGAAATGGAAAATGCAATAAAAAGAAAAGAAATAAAAAAAATCCTAAAGCATGTATGTAGTTTGAGTCTCCCTCTATGATTGATATTCTTTTTAATCCATTATTTTAATCTTATTTATTTTCATGGAAGTAGCATTGGGGTTTCATAATGGACCATTAATGACTTAGGAGTCATATTGGGTCTTTAATGGTTGAAATTTCAGTTACAAAATATCTCTTTAATTTTTTTGTGCATACATACCCAGTAAAATGGTTAAATTTTGGATAGGTATCATCATGAAAGAATTTAAATAATGTCTCATGCATTCACCCAAAAAATTTAAACATATTTTTCCACTAGAATAAATATTTATAGAATAAATACTAAAACTTAATTTTTATGGCTGAGAATTAAATAATTATTTCTTCAATTTATAATGTCCAATGACCCCATTAATGAGAGAAAAACTCCACAAAATTCATTTTAGAAACTATTTTATGTTTCCTCCTTCAAAAAATTTTCGAATCATCACAATTGGATGTTTTTAGACTAATTTATACTTCCGTTATGGAGTTGGGGTCCGTGTTGTCCGACCAAACAATTGGCCAAATTGATTCATTTTTTCAGGCCTTATGTTTCTCCAATCAGTTCTTAGTCATAAAGAAAAAGTTGATGAAAATAAATTATAGAATTCAAAAAAATAATAATAACTAAAATTATATCAATATTATAAAAATTATGGTCAAAATACCCTTGTGATTAAAATCTGTTAAATTTCCATAATTGAGCACTTTTCACATTTTATCCCAAAACAACCCATAAATCCAATTTTGTTGTAAATAATCTTAAATTTATAAATTAAGAGGATTTAAATAATTTAAATACATATAAAAATGTGGAAAATATTAGCTCTATCAAATTTATATATTTATTATGTTTCAACCCTTTCATATGTGGATTGAATTGAACTTAGTAAGTGTCAGACGAGGCCCACTATATCCCCTTAATGCTTCGGTAGGTCACATGAGACAAACTAGATATATTTTTGGCTGAGGCCTTACCCATTTATGTATACTTTTTAGTATAGTCCTTTATGATATGTTTATTATTTCCTACATTATGAATTATCTCATTATGATATTATTTATTGATAATCTATTTGATTCTTCAAATAATATGATATCCTTGGGAAAGTATCATTTTCATGTGATTATTTTTATGGTGTTATTTTATCAGCTTTTATTTATACCATATTATTCTCAAGATTGTATTAAATTTAATGCGTTTTGATTTGTTCATCTTGAATGATTGTTTATGATTATTTATAATAGGTTCTCATCTGTGCTTACCCTTACCGAGCATCTGAGGTATCCCCTTTCTAATGTTTTATTTTTTCCCCCGGATGCCGTGATATATATTGTGATTGACATATAGGGATAATAAAAAATAATATGGATTTATCCAATGGAGTTACTATGTTGTATTTCATTTCAAGTTGTAATGTAATACTTATATTTGTATATGGTTTTCTAAATATACTAAACTATTCGGTCCTTTGGGACACGATTTCCTCATTTATTATTCCAATGTAATAAAGTAAAAAACTAGATTTGGGTTACTAGGGTCAGGGTCATTACAGTTGGAATCAAAAGAAGTTTATTAGGAACTTTAGAAACAATATTTATGAAAAAATAGATTAGGGAAATATAAACTTATAACTAACTTTGAGAATATTCTTGAGGTAACCAAGATTATGACTTTTAGATTAGTTATACTTTAAGTGTTCCACTAGTTCTAAAATTTCACAATTTAATCTAGTGTATTCCATTATTTAGAAATGGAACCTAGTGGAAGGAATGGAAACCATATTAATGTGCGTATTACATAAAGGGATTTCCCTCCTATTCTAGATAATGATGTTGGAGCTAGAGATGTAATTGGATTTAAAAAACTTATAACTATATTGTGAAAAATGAATCAGGTTTTGAGAAATAACCTTACTTTCATGGAGCATCCCAATCAAAAAAAAAGGTGTAAAAATTTTAGAATGATTCATGTGACAACAACCTCTATCATTCAATGGGACTAAAACACATTTTTATCCAAACTATTCACAATTTTCGTAGAGAAGATGTTTATCACTTTGGGAAGTAACAAAAGGGAGAAGGTTATCATGAAATTTTATCTTCTATAAGAAGATGAAAATCAACAGTGGTCATTAATTCAAAACAAAAAGGAGTATGAAATTTAAAATATGGAATGGAAGGATTTTAAGGAAATTTTAATGGATAAATATTTCACTCACAAACAGTGAGCAGATATGAAGAGACTATTATTGAGTCTGGGAAGAATGAAGATGAAAACATAGCTAATTATGAATCCAAATTTACAAGGTTAGAAAGGCATATTGTGGACTATATATGTTATCCATGGAGAAATATTTAATATTTTATTGATGTTATTAAACCAATTCTATGAAGGGAACAAGTCTCCCTAAAATTCTCATCATATGAGTGTATAATATCATGTTCTATAAAGATAGAGAAAGTATTTTCCAAGACATATGGATTTCAAGGGATGCAGGATAAGAAGATGGATAATGAGTACTCTGGAAAAGGAAATAAGGAAAAATGTAATAAGGGAAGAATTGAAATTATAACTTGAAATAAATGTGGAAAGAAACATCATGGAACATGCCTATTGGGAATGGGAGTTTCTTACTAGTGTAGAGAAAAAGGCCACCAGACCTATGATTACAAGGGAAAGAAAGAAGTCAGAAATGTGTAATACTTCAACTGTAAGTATATGGGAAACTATACACATGAATTTCCTAGGCATCAAGAGAACCATCCCTAGAAAATTCCATGGGAACAAGGCCATGCTTATACAATCACAAAAGCTGATGTTGACGTTCCTAATGATGTGATGAAATGCACTTTAATTATCTCCTCAAATTTAGATAAAGATTTATTTAATTCTGGATCATCACATTATTTTACATCTTCCCAGTTTTCTGTAAAAATTATATATTTACAATTCAACTTAACAAGGGAGTTGTCAGTCAAAACTCACAGTGGAAACCATATTTTAGAAAAGATGTGTCAATCAGTTCTAGTTATGAATCATAAACATGCTCTAATTACTAATTTTATTATCATATCTATGGTTGATTTTGATATAATTATTGGTATAGACTGTATTTAAAAATAAATTGTAAAAAATTATTACAAAGAGAAGTAAATTATGATTTGTGATGAATATATGAAATTTATTATCTCTTTAGGGGATACTTCATCATCTGAGTCATATCTGGATCCATCTCTAGTAACTCTTAAATGAGATTTGTAGAGAAGAAGTGTATTGAAACCTACTGCTAAAAAAGGTGATCTTAATATTGAGGATGTGCCTATTGTACATGAATACATTAATGTATTTACAAAGGAATTATTTGGAAATCCAAGTGGGAAGTTGAGTTTTCTATTGATTTAATTCCATATGAAAGACCTATATCAAACAATCCCTATATAGTGTCCACAATGGAGTTAATATAGTTAGATAAACAACTAAATGAATTGAGTGATAAGGGATTTATACACCCTAGTGTTTCACATTAGAGAGATCCTGTTATTTTCTTTAAAAAGAAATATGAATCTATGAGGCTATGCACTGACTATAGGAAGATCAATGCTATTACGGTAAAGAAAAATTATCTTTTACCTCTCATTGATGAATTATTTAACAAACTTCACAGAGCTCAACTTTTTGAAAAATATTTATATTTGATCTAGATATAATCAATTACATGTGAAGAAGGATGATATTCCAAAGACAGTGTTTTGACCAAGGTATGGATATTACATGTTTACAGTAATTCCATTTGTGCTGAATAATGAACCATCTATTTTTTAGGAACTAATGAATAGAGTATTGAAGTAATATCTTGATAATCTTGTTGTGGTATTTATTTATGATATATTGGTGTACTCCAAAAGCTAAGAAGACCATGAGAACCAATTGAGGATTATTATAGAGAATCTTAGAAGAAAATAGTTATATGAGATGTTTAACAAGTGTGAATTATAGCTTCAAATAGTTTCTTTTCTTAGACATATTATATCCAAGGCTAGAATCCCTGTTGATCTGATGAAGAGAAAGGAAGTCTAGGAATAGCCTACACTGATGTATATAAGATAGGTATGTAGTTTCATTGGTTTTGTAAGTTAATATCATCATTTAATTTTAGAATTTTTCTCAATTAGCTAACCTGTTAGACATAATTACTTATAAAGGGGTTATGTTTATTTGGATAAAGGAATGTGAATAATGATTTGATGAACTAAAGAGGATATTAGTGAATGGTTTGATCTTGACTCTACCGGTGAGAAATATTGGATTTGCAATTTATAGTGATCCATAAAATAAATGAATTAGTTTTTTTCTTATGTATAATGATAGATTTATTGCCTATGAAACAAGGAAGTTAAAAACTCATGAGCATAACTATCCAACTCATGACCTTGAGTTAACAGCTATAATATTTTCTTTGAAGATATGGAGAAATTATCTCTATGGTGAAAGATGTGGGATATATATGGATCACAAGAGTTTGAAATATGTTTTCTCATAGAAATAAATCAACATAAGGAAATGGTAATGAATCGAGCTACTCAAGGATTATGATTGTTCAATACACTACCACCCAGGTAAGGAAAATAAGGTAGCATATGCATGGAGTAGAAAGTATCATGGAGTTATGAACAAAATTAAGATTGAATAGGATTCTATGTACATGGATCTAATAAAGATAGATATGATAATTATCAAGGAAGGTGAAACAACACTACTTTTTAAAATTTTTGCCAAACAATATTTATTGGAAAGAATAAAATGTTCTTAATCTAATGATGATAATATTCAAAAGAAAATTAGAGTTGTTAATGACAGGAAATTGGTAGTCTTCATATATGAAGCTGACATATTGAAATTTGGGAACAGGATTTGTGTTCCCTATATACCTGTGATAAAAATGGAATTATCAGATGATGCTCAAAGCTCTAATTTCTCTATATATCTCAGTAACACTAAGATGTATAGAGATTTGATGGAACATTTTTGGTGGGATAATATATAAAGAGAGAAAATGTTGATTATATATCAACATGCTTAGTTTTCAATATGTGAAGGATAAAATAAAAAATCCTATAGGAGTCATAAAACCTCTAAATATTTCTATATGTAAATGGGATGAAATTACAGTGGATTTTATCATTGTATTACCAAAGACTATAAGAAACAATGATGAAATATGGGTAATTGTTGATCAAATTACCAAATCTTTACATTTACTATATGTAATGAAGGATTTTACATCGGAGTTCCTTCAAAAACTCTATATTAATGAATTTGTAAGATTCAATTGTGCACCTATATCGATTATGCCTGATCGAGGTCCCCATTTTACATCATAACTCAAGAAAATTTGTTAGAAATATTTGGATACAGAAATTCATTTGAGTACAACTTATCACCCTCAAATCAATGGATACTCTGAACAGACTATTAAAAAATTAAATGAAATGATGAGATCACGCTCACCTGAATTTTAAGAATGTGTGATCAATATTTACATTTGGTAGAATTTTCATACAACAATACTTTCCATTAAATTATTCAAATGGCACTGTATGAAGCGTAATATGGCATGAGATGTCATACACCAACTTATTGGGATGATGGTGGTAAAAGGAATATTATAGGAATAGAACTTATTGAAGAAACATTTTCAAAAGTAAAGACTATCCAGGCTCATATCAAAGCAGTTTAGAGTAGGCAAAAGAGCTATGCTGATAATTAGAGGAAATATTTGGTGTTTCAAGAGGGAGATCATATCTTCTTGAAGTAATCTCTATAGAAGGGTGTTATAATATTTATAAAGAAAGGGAAACTAAGACCAAGGTGCATTGGAACTTTTGAAATTATGGAGAAAATTAGATATGTGGCTTATCATTTGTAAATGCCACCTGGCATTTCTAAAGTACATGATGTGTTCCACATTTCTTTGTTAAGGAAGTACATGCTAGAATCAACTCATGTTTTCACTTATGATGAAATATAATTGAAACAAAATTTATCTTAATGTGAAGATCCTATCAAGATTTTGGACACTAGAGAATAGTTGTTGAGGAATTAGATGACTCATCTGGTAAAGGTACTTTGGAATATTCATAAAATTAAAGAGGTGATGTGGGAATTAGAGAAAATAATGATAAAGAACTACCCAAATATTTTTATGAGCTGATATTATAGAAATTTTTAGGGAAATTTTTTTGATGGAAGAGAGAATTTTACATCCCAAGATTTTATGGTATGTCTCTTTTAAATTTAATATCTTTTATAGATTATGTTTTAGGCAACACAGAGCTTAAACAGACCATGATATAATATTAAATATTAACATAACCATTGGAATAGTGACGTCACTGTTAGAAATAGTAATATAGCCATCAGATTAATATACTTTCCTATGATATTATGAGTAAAATTTAGGTATATCATAAATAAAAATATAATATATTTATATCCTGAAATAAGTAAATAAATGTTTTAAAAATGATAAATTAAGTGTTAGTATTTTTTCGAAATGTAAATGTTTATTTAAAATTTTATAATTAATTTAATGATTTAAAAGAAAAATTATTTTCATAAAATATATTCATAAATTAATATTTTTTTTCATTATAATTATAAGATAAATTTATGAGACCATAATTAATTTTTCAAAGTGTCATAATATTGTTTATAATATTTAAATCGTATTTTATGAATAAATGATGATTTTATTTAAAAATTAAATTTCACAAATTTAGAAAATTATTTTCAAAAAATAGAGTCCATTTTTGAAATATGCACATCAAAAAATGGTTTTGGTGAACTTTTGGTATTTTTCTAAAAGATTTGAATTTTTGGTGAATAGTGAAATACAGTTATTCGACATGATAAGTAAATTTTTGAATTTTTGAGTCATAGTTGCATCATAGATAATTTAATGGGATATTATCTCGATATCACATTCTCTAGTTACTGTATTTATTCACAAGAATCAATACTACTGATAGTATTTAGCCAAAAAATAAACTAATGAATAAAATAATAAAAAAACATACCTCTCATACACTATAAATACAACCCCTCAAAACCACTTCTCATCACACCTTAAAAGATTTTGGTATTGCTTAAGTTTTGACTAATTAATATCCCAAAACTCTCCTATATTATCTAGCCATGATGGTCTGACCAAAATACCATTTCCAAGTGCCTTAAGGTGGTTCTCAAGGAGACAACACTCAAGAGGTAAAACCCTCCCTCTTTCTCTTTTGATTTATTTTCCTTTCTTATCCATCCCTCAAATACCCTATCCAAAGTGGCATGTTAACTATAGTATCATACACATATAGTAATATTATTATGTTAATGTAATATCCATCATCATGTATTTTCTCTTCTCCTTCTAATTTAAAAATGAAAACATCATCAGTGAGGTGTCGATTCACCACTATCATGGACAACAGGTTTTCATTTTTCATCACCTCCTTCAAGGTTGTTCATAAAACCATTATTATGGTTTAATAATTTTTATATATAAATATTAAAAGTTATATATTGTTCTATAACCAATATATAGTAATAATAATTAATAAAACATTAGTAGTTCGTGATGGTCGTAAAAACAGCCAAAATAAATTAAGACATTTCCATCAACATTTTATCTAATGAATCATCCTCATACCATATAAAAAATGATATATGTCACCTTTTAAAACTTTTTAAGTTCATTAATACTAATGAATTTCAATTATAGATAATTTATTACCATCTTACAAGAACTCCCATAATTATATATAAGGGAATTGTCCAAAAAACCATGAAACAAATGCTCTCAGAACAACAAAATTAATCATTATAACTCATTATAATGGGAATAAATGAACTCAATAAAATTATAATAAATAAAATATATAATAAATAGGTTATTAGTTAAGTAATTATTGAATCTAATTTTATTATCTAGGATATTAAGTACAAGTGTAGAATGATTTCAGACATAAGGTAAGTGTTTTATCATCTCACTTTTATTTATACGAGATATGACTTATTCACCACTTATTCCTTGTTTATAGGGTATTTATACTTACCTTTGATGTATCATATCATGAATCCATTTATCTTCATGATATTAAATTTTTTAATTGTATAATTATTACTTTTATGTGGAACACAGTGCTCACACAATCTATTAAAAATACTCTTTTAAAAGTTTATTTTTTTCAAAATGTAAAAGAAACTTTTTTTAAAACATATTATAAATGAGAAAATTTTCCCAATTTCATTAATAATTAATGTTTTCAAGAATAATTTACATATTTATAAGGTTATTTACAAAGAAAATATTTTCTTTTTTAATTGCGTGGCTTTTTAAGTAAATGAATCCAAATTAAAATGAGTATTTCTATAAATAACTTTTCAATGATTTTATTAAAGTATTTTCATATATGTCAACAACATATATTGAATATTATTATTAATTGAGTTTGATCTCTTATGATACCATCTACCATATTTTATTTAATTTTTTATGATCATTTCCGTTGAGTATGTACTATATTGATACCATTCTCCACATTACTCTGGATAGTTTATGATTATGTTTATGGATTGGGGAAATTATTTATATTTCATATGATAGTTTAAATATGAATTTATATGTTGATTATGTTTCAAAATTTTAATATAAGGAATTTTTTAGGACCAATAGGGGCCAATATACCCTAAGAGGGGGGGGGGGTGAATCAGGGTATGGATATTCTATTTCAAAGTTCTTCCAACCCCACTGGATCTTGACCTCTTTATTACAAGGGTCACTTTGTTTGCTCTTGTGCGTAAACTATGATCACTTATTTACTTCTTTATCTAATGATGACGCTTTGAATGCAATGCAGGGAAGCAAACATGCATACACAGAGATTTTTACTTAGTTCACCCTCACTGGGCTACGTCCAAGGAGCATACACCGAAAAGTTGCCGGTCGTACCAAATTCCACTATTCTTCACTAGATGTGGATACAAAGTTCGGGCTAGATCACTTCTATGCCCAGGATCACTGCCTTTACAATGTTTAGGGTCAGATCACTACTTTTCCAAGGGTCACTCCCTGTTTCTCTCTCTCTGGATCACTATCGGTGGAGAGGATCACCTTCTTTCTCTTCCTTTGCTCACTGCTCTTGGAAGGAATCCACTCACAGTTTATAGACCTGTAGGTCTCTTCATTTGCATGAAAGAATACATCTTCCTATTTATGTAGATGCTCTATTTAAGTACAAATTTCACCCATAGATGAATATCTCTTTGCACCGAAGGTATCGGGAAAACTTCCAGCTTCCACGCAGCCCGGAAATCACTGCTGGAAAAAAATCCTTACTTGGCGCGCAAGTCAAACTCGGCGCGCAAGTATCGGCACGCAAGTCACAACGGGCGCACAAGTCTTCCTCAACCACTTGTGCGACACAATATTCCTCAACTCCAAACTTGCGCGACCCACTTATTTTTACGCCCAATCCAATAATGGAACGCAACGGCCAACAATCGCCCTTCTTCAAATCTGGCGCGCAAGACCCACTTGCACGACACACCACCACTTGCGCGACCACCACACCTGCGCGACAGGAGCTCTGATTTATCAAAGTGTTGAACTCTGGTGAAGAATGAAGAGGGGTGGTCCAGTATTTATAGGAAAATTGACCACCCTGCGTGACGACGCGCAACTCTCTCCTCGGCGCGCAAGTTCCCTTCGGCGCATAAGTCTTGGCACGCAACTCTCTGCCCCTCCAAGTCATTTGTGAGACCCACTTTAAAACTTATGCGGACCTCTTTCCTTTTACATATTTTGATCTTCTGATCTTGAAAAACCATAGGCGCTCAAGTTCTCAAGCTTCCAAGGCATCGACGCGCAAGTATCTTTCACGGCGCACAAGTCACCTGCGCGACCTCACCAAAACTTGCGCGAACCTTATACCTTTGCCATATTTTGATGATCTGATCTTGAAAAACATATGGAGTGAAAGTTTCCAAGCCTTTATGTACATAGTGCGCAAGTCCCTTTTCCAAAAACCACTTTTATTTATTTGTCGATTTTTAGGCCCAAAAATTTGGCAAATACTGGAAAACGGCGCCACCTTGTATCTGTTCTTTTTTGTACCGCCTCCAGATCATCCATCTCTTTGTTGGCGTTCTTGAATCAAACATGGATCATTACCCATAGCTCTTGAACTCAAAATTCCACCATGAAATCCCCTTTGTCAACAAATTTGTATGTCATGGTTTGCTTTGTCAACAATCACATCACTGATGTCCACTTTGTCAACAAACACAATCACCTCAAAAATGCTTCAATGATGCCTTAAGAGATTTTTACCCAACAATATCCCCCTCTGGGTTTTTTGAAAACTCTTTCATAAAAAGATACATAGTTGATTCTTCAGCCACCATTCGCCTTTTTCGATTCTGATAGCGATCAAGGATTTACTCAACACATACTCTAAGCCCACATGAGCAATGCTCGACGTGAGAAACAAGAGTAAATGAAAAGTTCATCAATGAATCACTACATATCTGACATCCACTGTTGACACCAAACTGATACCAATTTTTGAAGGACTTGTTGGAAGACCAATGTTTGGATTGGAAATATTCTTACCACTCTCCAACACCACTCTTATTCTTTTATCATGATCCTCAGCTATCGTGATATCTATTCTTTGATCGATCACTTCTAGCATTATCAGATTTAATATGCCCCCTTTCTCATTTCTCTCCCCCTATCTGGTTTCTCCACCTGTCATCTTCTCCCCATATCATTCATGATTTATCAAATCTCCACATGGTCTCTCCCTTGAACAAACACTATTTTCTCCCCCTTTATCAACGAACCCAAATTTCACTCCTTTGCAGTCTGTAATAGAGTAGAGAACACATCCGCACATTTAGGAAAAAACACACATCATACCTTAGGGAGAGTGGGGGGGGGGTGTTCTACATCCACACTCTTTTAATTGCAGGAGATCGACTGAACTCCCAGAGCTGATCGATGTCTTTCGAATGCTACCTTGGGTAAGACCTTTGTCAGAATATCTGCAACCTGTAGCTCTGTAGGCACATACTCCAACTTCACAAGTCCTTGTTCCACCTTCTCCTTGATTAAATGATACTTAATCTCAACGTGCTTTGTCCTTGAATGATGGACGGGATTTTTCTATGATTTATAGCACTTGAGTTGTCGCACTGGATTCCGATCGAAGACTTCACTTCAGCTCCCATATCTTCAAGCTGCTGCTTCATCCACAATAACTGTGTGCATGCTTGAGTGGCCACAATATATTAAGATTCTATGGTGCTCAACAAAATACAATCCTGATTCTTTCTTAACCAAGAAATACATAGCCCACTAAGATAGAATGCACCAACTGACGTTGATTTTCTATCATCTGTTGAACCATCCCAGTCTGCATCAGTATATCCCAATAACTCTGTCTGAGATTTGTCAGTATATGTCAAGCCGAAATCCACAGTGCCCTGGATATACCGAAGTATTCTTTTCACTACAAGCATGTTTCTTTCCTTGGGATTACTCTGATATCTCGCTGCTTGGCATGTGGCGAAAACAATATCAGGCCTTGTTGCATTCAAGTACAACAAACTTTCAATGATTTTCCTATATTCTGTGATATCAACTGCCTTGCCATCCTCATCTTTTGATAATTTCATCCGGGTAGCAACCAAAGTCTTTATCTCCTTGAAATTATCCATTCCAAACCTTCTTAGGACCTCCTTGGCATATTTATATTGAGAAATGAATGTTCCATTCCTTCCTTGTGTCACCTGTAGAATAAGGAAAAACATCAGCTCACCAATCATAGACATTTTGAACTCATGTTTCATGGATTCAGAAAAATGTTTACACTGTCCTTCATCTGATCCGCCAAATATTATGTCTTCTTCATAGACCATTCTCATCATCCTTTGATTACTGTTGTTGTTGAAATATATATTGTAATCAAATCAATCATGCTAAAAACCAAGCTTCTTAAAATACTGATATAGCCTTGAGTACCATGCTATCGGTGCTTGTTTTAGCCCATATAACACCTTATTTAGCTGACAAACCTTGTTCTCATCCTCATGAATGAGAAAACCATATGGCTGCTCGACATACACTTCTTCCTCCAGAATTCCATTCAAGAATGCTGATTTGACATCCACCTGGAACACTTTTAACTTCTGTTGCACTGCAATGGCTATGAATAATCTTATTGTCTCCAGCCTTGCTACCGGTGCTAATGTATCATCAACGTCAATACCCTCTATTTGAGAGTATCCCTTGCACACTAGTCGTTCTTTGTTCTGAATCACTGTGCCATATTCATTCATCTTGTTTCGATAGACCCATTTAGTCCCGATGACATTCTTGTCTTCTGGCCTCGAAATAATCTCCCATGTTTGATTCTTCTCAATCTGATTTATCTCTTCATTCATGGCCTGAACCCAGTTATCATCATCAGTTGCATAATCAAATCATTTCGACTCAACCTATGATAGTAATGATGTCTGCTGTAGTGATTTCATTCTTCTTGTTTGAACTGGAGCTCACTGATCACTGATGATATTCTGCCTGTCAATTTCAGCTCGAATCTTTTTATTTTGTGCAGATAAGGATTTTAATTCCTTGTACTCATCATCAGTATCCTCTTCTGAATCATCTTCAACCACTTCTACTCTCCCTGAGTCTCTTACCACTTATTCACTTTTAACAGAAAACTTTTCACTGTGTCATTGTTCAATGATGTCATTTCTTTGAACATCTTCTCTCACATTTTTTTTGACACACATTTGATTTTTCTCTTACAGCTTCTTGGTATTCTGAAAGCAGTCAGCTGATACCACAGTGTTAGAGAAAAATAGATAAGCATGAGATGCATGATTATTGATGATTTTCTGACAATAAGTCTTCCCTCGATTGAAAAACTCCTGAGCTGATTCATCCGATTATTGCTTTGATGGATCTTGCATATGATTTTGTTATTGAATACCCACCTATGTTATGCAACCCTTCCCAAGGTTAGGCCCAACTTTTAAACCCATAACATTCTTCTTTTTCTGCATCATCTATTCTCATATTCCATTTGGAATTGAGCCATTAAAAAAATCTCTAAGCCTACTGAGCTGGAACTCGGTGTAGGAAACAAGAGATAGAGTTAATAACACAATCAGTTCCTATTGTGCTATGTTGCTCCCTTTATTCTTCAACTCTGGTACCTGGATTGAATCAATTGAAACTCTGGAGCATATCACTTCTCCACTTTGCATCTTTAGATGCCACTTCCCCTTGGATCGTATCTCCCTAAAACCTGAAACACTTGAATAATCAGTTAACAACATTTATACACATAGGGAGAGGGGTTTCTTCCAGACTCCTCAAGTTGAGGATTGCAGTTGATCCTGATGGGTCAACCCTTTGATTCTTTCTTGGAGTGCATCACACTCCTTTCTTGATTCCTCCAGCTTCCTAGCCAACTTCAACTGCTCTGGCCATATGACTAAGCATTCATTACCTGCATGCTGAGTCTTTTTCTGATATGAAGATTCTGCAGGCTTGGACTTTCCCGCAATTTGGGGTTTAAACCCACTAGTACACATTTCTATCTTTGATGTTCTACCAAAATTCCATTTTCCTTGATTATTTCTCTGAACAGGAGTCTCTTTTCTTTCCATCTTCCCTTTCTTCTTACACCATTGCAGGGATTTTCATTTTTCTTTTAGTCCTCTCTGTGGCACATGACTCGTGATTTTTTCAACGCATTCTTGGTTTATCTGTCATTTATCAGATTTATGAGTCATCACCCTATTTTTCATTGGTGGTGGGTCCTCCATTGAACGTTCATTCTTATTTATCATAGCTGGAGTAGTTATCCCCTTAATCTTCCAGGTTTGTTTACATTCTCTCCTTGAGAGCTGTTGTGAGTATGACATAGGAGGTGACTGATACACCTTTTATTCAGCTCCATTTGATTCCCCTGAGGCTCTAAGCCTATTCTAAAACTTACCACTTTGTCTCGCAGTGTAGAATTTCTCATTATGCATCACTGGGGTTGAGAATATCCTTTCGAGTCCATTTTCCTTTCTTGCTTTCTTCTTGCTGCAATGTATTGACAAATGCCCATAATTAGAACATATAAAACATTTTCCATCAAAGGCATAACTCATTTAATCATTTCTCTGTCAAGATGTTGATGTATTTTGAGTTCTTTCTCTGACATTGAGCTTCTGAGCTTTCGAACA
This sequence comes from Viscum album, assembly GCA_963277665.1. Classification (NCBI taxonomy): domain Eukaryota; kingdom Viridiplantae; phylum Streptophyta; class Magnoliopsida; order Santalales; family Viscaceae; genus Viscum; species Viscum album. Next base: position 1,477,225,224 of record OY728161.1, read on the forward strand.
CATACTCATTGTGTGTTCTTTTATTCCACAGTAATAGCATCTGATAAATGCTTTCCCCTGAAAGACTCTTCTCTCTAATTTCTTATGATGTTACTTCTTATTCTCAAATTTATCAAAGTTTCTATTTTCACAGCCTGAGATGTATTTCAGAGCCTCTGAACAGAATCTTGATGTGTGGACATGAATCCCGCAAAAGCAGCACATGTCATCATTTCCTTTTGATATAGTTCTCTTAGGCCTGTCTCCAACACCTAGATGTTTTTCTCCACTTCTGGAACTATTCACAACCCTCTTTCTATCATGCACGAAAGGGGATTCATCAAACCCAATACCATTTTTTCCCAAATTGTATGGTCTTTGAGCTGAGAAAATTTGTCCCTGCCTCTTTTCAGAAATAGAAAATTTTCTTTTCATTTCATCATCACCTGCTGAGGGATAATCAAATAGCAAGTGCAGGGAATCCTTCATTTTAGGCTTTCCTCTAGCATTGGATTTCTCCACTTCCTTCTTCACTGATTCTAGTTCTTCTTCCAACTTTTGAATTTTTCATATCCCTTGATTCAAGTTGGGAATTGAGTTATTTTCTGAGATTCTTTCCACAACTCATCTCATCTTACAGTTCACGCTTCAGTTTATCAACCATGTCATTTTGCTCATTTATCTTCAATTTTTCTTGAGCAATAGAATCAGAACAACATGCATTCTCTTGTTGTAGCCTTTGATTCTTCTGAAATTCTGCAGACAACTGTGTTGCTAGATCATCATTTCTAGCTTTAAGATTCTGAACTTTATCTGACTGTTGATTCTCTTCATAATCAACAACCTTTTGTTTGCCCTTCATTTTAGCCAGCTTTTGAAGTTCTTCACCTTGAGAATCATTATTTTCCTTTATCTCAGTAGCTACATCAATAAGTCTTTGATTCAAACTTCTTATCTTGTTGATCTCAGTTTCCAGTGCTTGGATCCGAATGTCTTTAGACTTAATTTCATCGGTGTTTCCAACGTCACTTGGAATATCAGGTTCTTCGATGCTCTTGACTTGATCTTTCACTTTTCTATTCAAGCCATCGATCTCCCTTTTCCGTTCTTCAATCTTAATCTTATACTCACCAACTGATTCTGAGTTCTCTGGTGATGATAACATGAGTTTCTCAATTTTATCCATCAACTCAGACTTCTCTTCTTCCTCCTGCTGCATATAGAGTTTGGCATTGCGAACAACTTTGTTAGCTTTCTTGGTTTTGACTCTCCAAACATCTATCTCTTCAAGAGCAGCCTCTAACTCAGCTTTCATATCTATTCTTCCTTTAATTCTTTCTTCTTCATCATCACTTGTTTCAATATCTCTTTGAAGTTCATGTACCTCACTCATTCCTACATCATGCTTGAGTGAATCAATTTTTTCCCTATTAGATTCATCCAGACCTTCCATCAGTAAGTTGTTTGATTATTTTAATTGAATCACACTTTTTCCATACACACTTCTACACTAAGGAATACCACCTGACTTCTGCTTCTTATTTCAGGTTTTTCCCTTTTCCATGGCACACCGAGATAAGAGCATACTGATTCTTTGACCACACAGATCGACTATACCATGTCGGAGCAAAAAAATCCGATAACAAAAACCTTCCCTCTGATACCAATTGTTAGGACCAATAGGGGCCTATATACCCTAAGAGGGGGGGTGAATCAGGGTATGGATATTCTTTTTCAAAGTTCTTCCTACCCCATTAGATCTTGACCACTTTATTACAAGGGTCACTTTGTTTGCCTTTGTGTGTAAACTATGATCACTTCTTTACTTCTTTATCTAATGATGACGCTTTGAATGCAATGAAGGGAAGAAAACAATCATACATAGAGATTTTTACTTGGTTCACCCTCACTAGGCTACGTCTAATGAGCATACGCCAACAAGTTGCCGGTCGTACCAAATTCCACTATTCTTCACTATATGTGGATACAAATTTCGGGCTAGATCACTTATATGCCCAGAATCACGGCCTTTACAATGTTTAGGGTTATTTCACTGCTTTCCCAAGGGTCACTCCCTGTTTCTCTCTCTCTGTCTCACTGCCGGTGGAGAGGATCACCTTCTTTCTCTTCCTTTGCTCACTGCTCTTGGAAGGAATCCACTCACAATTTATAGACCTGTAGGTCTCTTCATTTTCATGAAATAATGCATCTTCCTCTTTATGTAGATGCTCTATTGAAGTAAAAATTTCACCCATAGATGAATATCTCTTTGCACCGAAGGTATCGAGAAAACTTCCAGCTTCCCCGCAGCTCGAAAATCACTGCTGGAAAAAAAATCCTTACTTGGCGCGCAAGTCAAACTCGGCGCGCAAGTATCAGCGCGCAAGTCACAATGGGCGTGAATGTATTCCTCAACCACTTGCACGAAACAATCTTCCTCAACTCCAAACTTTCACAACCCACTTCCTTTTATGCCCAATCCAATAGTGGCGCGCAACTGCCAACAATCGCCCTTCTTTAAATCTGGCGCGCAAGACCCACTTGCGCGACACACCACCACTTGCGCGACCACCAAACCTGCACGACGAGAGCTCTGATTTCTCAAAGTGTTGAACTCCAGTGAAGAATGAAGAGGGGTGGTCCAGTATTTATAGGAAAATTGACCACCCTACACGACAACGCACAACTCTCTCCTCGGCGCGCAAGTCTCCCTTCAGCGCGTAAGTCTCAGCGCGCAGCTCTCTGCCCCTCCAAGTCATTTGCGCGACCCACTTCCAAACTTGCGCGAACCTCTTGCCTTTGCCATATTTTGATCTTCTGATCTTGAAAAACCATAGGCGTGCAAGTTCTCAAGCTTCCAAGGCATCGACACACAAGTATCTTTCACGGCGCGCAAGTCACCTGCGCGACCTCACCAAAACTTGCGCGAACCTTATCCCTTTGCCATATTTTGATGATCTAATCTTGAAAAACATATGGAGTTCAAGTTTCCAAGCCTTCATGTACACGAAGCGCAAGTCCCTTTTCCAAAAACCACTTTTCTTTATTTTTTGATTTTCAGGCCCAAAAATTTGGCAAACACTGGAAAACGGTGCCACCTTGTATCTGTTCTTTTTTTGTACCACCTCCAGATCATCCATCTCTTTGTGGAAGTTCTTCAATCAAACATGGATCATTACCCACAGCTCTTGAACTCGACATTACACCATGAAATCCCCTTTGTCAACAAATTTGTATGTCATGGTTTGCTTTGTCAACAATCACATCACTGATGTCCACTTTGTCAACAAACACAATCACCTCAAAAATACTTTAATGATGCTTTGAGGGATTTTTTCCCAACAGAATGAATTAGAGATATTAAGTTTCAGTTAGGAATCGATATAGCCCCTCTATTCATCGATAGGTCTCATTTGACAAACTAGACCGGGTTTTGGCTAAGGCCTTACCCATTTATGCAGACTTCTTGGCCGATGAATTGATGATTTTTTAATGATGTCCCACATTATGAATTACATCATTATGAGTCAAGTTATTGATAATACATGTGATATTCACATAGTATAATATCCATGGGTAAGTATTATTTTCATATGATTATTTATAGAGTTATTTGATCAACTTTTATTCTATCCACATTATGCTCAAGATTATGTTTTAATGGCATGCATTTTTAGTTATTCACCATGACTTGATTTTTTGATTATTTGTAATAGTTTCTTCTATGTCCAAACACTTACTTAGCGTCTACGGTCACCCTTTTCTTATGTTTTATTTTCCCCCAAGATGCCAAGATGTATATTATAATTGACATGGAGGTATAATATAGGAGAATAGGGGTGTCTCCAATAGAGTTACTATGTCGTATTTAATTTCAAGTTGTTATGTAATGATTATGTTTGTATATATTTTTCTAAAGATACAAAACTATTTTGTCCTTCAAGATGTGATTTACTTTTTTATTGTTCCAATGTAATAAAGTAAGGCACCAGATCCAGACTACTGGGGTCTAGGTCTTTTCATTTTTCATATTTATATGTATGCCATAAACTAATGTCTTATACTTATGATATGTTCTCATAGCTAATTAGTGATTATTGATGATTCTAAAATCTTATTTATTATTATATTAATTAAGAAAACCTTATTCCATGATTCCAGATTAATGATATTTGATGAAAAATGAAAGATTATTTTAAGTTATTATCATGTTCTCATACCCTTATGCTTATATTTTGATCACATATGATCATTGATTGATATATATTATATTTACCAATACCGAACATATAATCTCACCCATTCTTATGTTTTCTTTACCCATGATATGAATAATGGTTTTATGTAGGGTTTTTATAACAAGTGTAGTATGTGATAAGATATTTGGGGTATATTGTTATGATCATTCAAGAAATGAGATGATTATGTATCTAGTCTCCAATGGAACTAAACATTTATGGTCCTAGAAAATTTATTATTATGAAATGCATGGAATATTCATATAAAATGATTAAATATTAATGTATTAAATAATCAGGCCACGTCAGGTTCCCCCCATCAGGATACACTCAGGAAAATGAATCCCTTTTCATGATTCTTCTAGGGTTACTTATTAAATTACTAAAACTTAGTTAGGGTTATTCTATATGATGTATTTGAAATAATTATATCACTAGGTATAAAATATATTTAAAAAACAACTTCATGATTCAAGGGGAAACTGGGAAAGTATTTATGAAATACATAAACATATTACCAATCTATAAGAATATCTTTAATTATGGGTATCTCTCCAACCAATTTAGATAAATATACCTCATGAATTTGTAGTAAGAATCATAAAACATAAGTTATTTTCATTATATTTTCATATTAATCCTTTATCTAAAATAGGATCATAATATCATTCAGAATATAAAATGTGACTTCTTTTCCTTGTAAATTGATATGGTACCAATATAAAGAAATTTAATCCACGCCCAAAAAAACATCAAATCAAACTTGTGGGGCAATCACAATATTTTCACGAAGAAAATTACCACAATATTTTATCAAAGAGGAGCTATATGTAACACCCCAAGGTTTTATAAATAAATTTAATGAAATGCATGAAACACGAAGATTCTAAGAAACAATTTTTTTTAAATATAGTTACAAACTAGCTTTTAATTTTTTTTACCACTTTTATGATTTGAATTTTAAAAAACAGACATCTACAGTTATGATCAGTAAGTTATTTAGAGTTTGATAAAACCAAATTGTTTTTTGGTGAATAGTAACACACCCTTATGAATAGTAATATGACCCTTATAAATAGTAAATAATAATAATATTTTACTATATTAAGGTTACAATATAATGAGATCTTGTTTAATTTTTCAAGGTGATATAAAATGAGTTAAAGTTTTAAAATTGTTATTTTTCAAATAAATTATGATTTTATTTAAAAATTAAATTAATTATATTTAGAAAATTATTTTAAAAAAAATACAGTTCATTTTTGAATTGTACACATTAAAAAATGGTTGGGGTGAATTTTTGGGATTTTTCTGTAATACTTGAATTTTTGGTGAATAATGAAATACGATAATTTACAAAATAAGATAAATACTTGAATTATTATGCTATAAATATGATGTGGTGTTGATGTAAGACCATTATATCTAACTAACAAGAAATGTTTACTATATTTAGTCATATAATCATCAATATTTCTTTTCTTGTGAAAAAATAATAAAATAATGAATAAAATAATGGAAAACCCCTCCTCGCATCTACTATAAATATCACCTTCACCCCCTCCTCCTCTCACACCTCTCAAGCTTTGATCATTGTCTAAATTCTACCCAATCCTCTTCCCAAGGATCTTACCCACGTCCGAGACCTACTATTATCACCAAAAGTCCTAAACCAAAGTCCTTAAAGGAGGATCTCAATGACAAGGGATCAAGAGGTAAGAATCCTCTTTCATTTTCTTGGGTTTTGTTTTCAATTACTTTTCCTTTCTTATACACTCATTCCATCCCCTTATCCAAGAGGAATGTAAGCTCTATAATAATATATATTATGGATGTTATCATGTTTATGGAAAAATTCATCATCATTTTAACTCTCCTCTTCCTCTTATTCTAAAAATAAAAACACTGTCCGTGATGTGCCGATTTATCAAAATCGTGGATGATGTGTTTTCAATTTTCATTACTTAAAAATTGGATATAAAACCATTTTAATGGTTGAAAAATATTTTAAAGTGTATTATATAAAATCTTTTATGTTTTTGAGTTGACATATATACATAATATTAAGTTATATAACAAAACTAGTTCATGATTATCGAAGAACCGCCGAAATGATCTAAACGGATATCACTAATGATTTATCTAATGATTCATCTTCATACCATATTAAAAAAATGATTTATGGAATCATTAAATATCATGGAAACATATTAATACCATTTCATTCCACTTCTGGTATTTCAATTCCATTCGATAAGGAAATATTTTACGAACCAACCTTGGAAATCATGTAAAGAACGCATCCAAAATAAAGAAAGGAACAAAATATTAACAATTAATGGGTGAAATGATGTTATAAAATTATCATATAAGGTGTTATAAACATTAATATGTTTTTGTAAGATATTAATAACACTTCTTTAACCATTATAAAATGGTTTTTAACAAGTTTTAAGTAATAATAACCCGAGGTAAGATAATTCTTCACCTAATTTCCATTATTTGGGTTAACCTTCTACTTCATTAATTACGTGGTACTGAGATTATTTTTTGGAATTAATTTTATTTATATTATGTTATATTATGTGTATTTTCAGTGTATACATATATTCATTTAATTTTATTTGATTCTAATATCAATTATATTTTATTTTTAAGAGACTTTTCTTATAAAATCATTTTTTAAACTTATTGTTTTGAAAAATTCAAAGTGAATATTTTTATGCAAGTATTATTGTTTGATGATTATGTTATGGTTATTGGGAATTATTCATGATTAAGAGTGGGAAATATATCTCCCTTCAATTAATTGGGTATGTGTAAGTTAGAGGTCGGCCTTATGGTTACTCCAAGTGTAACTTTGATGGTTACACCATAAGGTAGCCATGATAGTTACATTGTAAGGTAGCCTTGAGGGTTACAAATCACAAGGTAGCCGTGAGGGTTAATAAAATTAAGTAAGTAATTTCCCAAGATACCCTTATTCCCTATTTATGTTTTCTATGATTTATAGTAATCTCATGTTTCACAAGTAATTAATGATTCTTTATGGGTGAGAAGTATGTCTTTGCGAAAATGATTTAATATTTTTATATGTATTCATAGACTAATAATTTCTCTCCTTATTTTTATATCCCTTATATTTTTTTCTCATCCCAAGTTTTAAAATGTTTTTCAAAGGGATTAAGCATGGGTAAGAGAAAATGATAATCCAAGATGAATGTTGTGAAGACTTTTCAGGAAAAGATTTCATGTTTTATTAAAAAAATTTGTATTGAGAAAAAAATGGACATTATTTACACTTTATATGCTTGTGGGTTGATATGTTTTATTTTTGTCCAAACATTATAAAACTCTAAACTAAAAAGATCAATGTTAATTTAAATAAGTGGAATCTTGTTGAATCAACTGGATTATGTAATGTTTAAGGTCAAATCCTTATAGTTGGTATCCAAGCATAGTTTAGATAACTTTAGGAGTTAGTATGATGTTTATAGAATATAATAAATCATTTTTATCTTATGTTTATGATGAAATGATATATAATTTAAATATTACCATGTTTCTTCATCTAAGATATGTCTGTTGAGAATGGTTTTTCTTAGAAGAAACTGGGAAGATGAAGTTAGAAGGAACCGAGAGGATGATATGTTTCCAAATCTGCAACCAGGAATGATGGGAATTGAAACCGAGTAGTTTTAATAGAAATAGATAAGTTGAAGTAGGTAATAAATAGTGGTGGCATCCATTCAAGTGAAAAACCAGAGCTACCATAAAGGAAAATGATGATAGTAGAACATTTCATAAGGCAACACCCTCTTGATTTTAGTCGATCTTCTAACCCAATAGTAGCCGAAGGATGGATTAAATCCCTTTAAAATATATTTGATGTTATGGTATGTTCAAATAATCAAAAGGTAAGTCTTTCCATTAATCATTTTGAGGGTAAAGCTAATTAGTGTTGTTCAATGGTCAATAATATTAGGGATAGAGAAGAGATTGGTGCCTTAGAGTGGGATGAATTTAAAAGTATTTTCCATGAAAAGTATTTATTGAGGTGGTTCAAATTATGATGGATAAACAATTACTTGAATTGAAGAAAAAAGATAATGATTCAGTGGCTGTGTTTGAAGTGAACTTCACCCAAATGGAAAGGTATGCTCCAAATCTTATTTTGGATCTTGATAGAAAAATCAACCATTTTTACTTAGGATTTAAGTTAAGATATAGAAGGACATTGGATTCTCGTGAGTTAAAAAGTTATGAGAAACCTATTTGATGTGCTGAGAGGGTAGAAATAGAGTTTTCTGATGAACACTTGTACCTTAAAAAAACACATGAAAATATCCATATGGAAATCTATGTATAAGAATCAATCAAAGAAATATGGTGGTAAGAAAGTTCAATTTCCAGTTTATAAAAAATGTGGTAAAAAGAACCTTAGGTAATGCCTTACCAAAACTAGGAAGTGTTTTCAATTCGGTAAGTTTGTTCATATGTCCTGAGATTATAATAAAAATGATGCTAAGACTAATTCTGATAAAAAAATTGTAAAGTGTTTTAAATGTGGTGAGATGGGTCATTATGAAAATACCTTCCCAAAGAAAGATACAAATGATGAAAATAACCCAGATTATAACCAGAAAGGCGTAGTGAGATTCTTTGCGACTACGTCAGTATATGTCGGGCCATACAATGAAGTGGTATTAGGTAATTTGTTTGTTTACTCAGTTTTTTCTAACGTTTTTTTATATGGGGTCAATAAATTTATTTATTTTAGAGAATTTTTTTAGTAAATTGGAAATATCACCTCAAAAAATGAGACTAAAACTTATTGTTAAAACACTAAGGGAAAATATTACAACAAAGAGGAATTGTTAGAATCTTTTGATTATTGTTTTTGGAAAGTGTTTACCTTCAAACTTTGTTGTTTTTCCATTTGTAGAGTTTGATGTCATTCTGGGTATGCATTGGATTTCTATTTATCATGTTAAGATTGATTGTAGATCTAAATAAGTTGTTTTTTAGAAAGAGTTTTATTTTGTATACAAGAATGAACCCAAACAAATGATAACATGTCAGGAAGTTGAGAAACTATTGAATGATGGAAATGAAAGTTATCTAGATCATATTGTTGAAAAAATTGGAACAATTCAGATTAATGATGTGCCAGTGGTAAATTAATATCTTGATATTTTTACTGATGAATTACTCAGTGTTATACCTGACCGGGAAGTTTAATTTTCTATTGACTTGGTTCCTGATGCTATTCCAATTTTGAAACTCCCTTATCGAATGGCTCAAATGGAACTTTTAGAGTTGAAAAAGTAGTTGAAGGAATTATTTGATAAAGGATTCATCCAACCCAGCAGTTCACCATGGGGTGCTCCAGTCTTGTTTAAAAAAAATATGGTTCAATGAGACTTTTCATTGATTATAGATCAATAAAATCACTATGAAAAACAAGTATCCTTTGACTCATATCGAGGATTTTTTTGATCGGATCTAGGGAGAGAAGTATTTTTTGAAGGTTGACCTGAGTTCAGGTACCATCAGTTGAAAGTAATGGAAGCAGACATCCCAAAGATTGCGTTTCGTACTAGATATGGGCACTATGAATTTGTTGTTATGCTGTTTGGGTTAACTGATTCACCTTCTATATTCAAGGATCTTATGAATAGTTATTTCACGATTTATTAGATAAGTTTATGGTTGTGTTTATTGATGAAATTATGGTATATTATAAAATTAAATAGGAGCATGAAAAACATCTAAGGGGTTTTTTGCAAACCTTAAAAAAAGAAACTGTATGGAAAATTCAGAAAGTGTGAATTTTTCTTTCCAAAGATTTCTTTTCTTGAAAATATTGTAAATAAGGATGGAATAATAGTTGATCCTACAAAAAAAAAGTGGTTGATGAATGGAAAAGACCTAAAAATGTTACAGAGATTCGTAGTTTCATTAGATTAGAAGGTTATTAGTAACATTTTGTTAAAAACATTGCTCTATTATCTAGCCCACTAACTAAGTTGATAGGAAAAAGGGTAATTTTTTTGGACAGAAGAATGTGATGTTTTTTTATGAACTGAAGAAGAGATTGGAGAATGCTCCATTTTTGGCCTTGCCTTATAGAAATGGTGAGTTTTTATCTATAGTGATCCTTCATTGAAGGTACTTGGTTGTGTTCTGATGTAGAATGATTAGGTAATTTCTTATGCTTCAAGACAACTGAAACCTCATGAGTTAAATTATATCATGCATGATTTGGAATTAGAAACTATGGTTTATGCTTTAAAAATTTTGAGGCATCATTTATATAGAGCCAAATGTGAAATATATACCAACCATAAAAGTCTGAAGTATATATTCACTCAGAAGGAATTAAACATGAGGCAGAGAAGATGACTTGAATTGATAAAGGATTATGATTACATGATCAATTACCATCTAAGAAAAGAAAACAAAGTGGAAGATTCCTTGAGTAAAAAACATCATGCATCATTAACCATGTTACGATTGGAACATGACCCCTTAATTAATGATTTGATGAATTTTTGATTGGAAGTTGTTGGTGTAGGAAATTCTTCTATTTTGTTTTAGGTTTCCGTGTTTTCATCTTTGTTAGACAAAACTAATAAAGTGAAGAAGGAAGATGGTGAGTTACATAAAAAGGTAAAATTGGTTAAAATGGGTAGGTTTCTATAATTTAACCTTGATAAATACTTTGGTTTGAGGTTTGGAAAAATATTATGTGTACCTTGTGATTTCCAACTGAAGAAAGAATTTTTTGTGTGAAGCTCATAGTCCACCATTTTCAGTTCATTATGTAAGTACTAATATGTACATAGACCTTAGAGAGTATTATTGGTGGGATGGAATGAAAAGAGTTATTGCAGATTTTACCATGAAATGTTCGACATGTCAACAGGTTAAATCAGAGCAATAATTACCAAAGGGGATGCTTCAGCCTTTGATAGTGCTAAAGTGGAAATGGAAGAATATATTCATGGAATCCAAGGTAGGAATACCAAAATACTTATCAAGGTAACAATGCAATCTAGGTTATTGTTGATCGCCTAACTAGATATTCTCATTTCCTTCCTATTTGAGACTGACTAAAACTTCTTTATTTTTCTTTATTTTTAAAAAGTCACTTTATCGGTTAGTGAGAACCAAACAAGAAATGAGAACCATATGCCGGCTGGGCTTAGAGCCACACCCAAGTCCAGAACTGCCCAAGAGAGAAATCAGACAGCATCAAACAACAAAAACCATAAATAGGCCTATCCGAAACCCTGTCCAAGACCGACCTGCCCAAAAAATACAAACTGAAACCCTACTGTCATGTCACGCTACCCTCACAGTAGCGCCTCCCAAATTTTCTGATCTTCCATCACGATGAACCAGATCTCCTCGACAACCAGCAAGATGTGACCCCAATGAACCTCTATCCCACTGGTGTCCATGGAAGGAAATCGTGACAGGTGCAAACGAACTGAAACACAAAAACAAACAGATCCACACCGAATGAAATAAGAAAATAGGAAAATAGGAAAACCACCAAACCACAACAAAAGAAAGAAAATCATCATACTGTGCGGCCTCCGTTGTGCTATAACCCTAGGACACTACAAACCCAACAAGACACTAAGAGTACAAAGAGAGGAAGAGGATGTCGTCGGTGCCAAAATTTCTAGAGGATGCCTTCTACGACCTCGTACTGACCTGAGAGAAGGCGACGAAACTTCCAAACCCAGAACAGAAGAAAATGGGAGGATTCCATCGGAGAAATGGGTGAGGCCATCACAGATGAGGGAGAAAAACCTATAAACCTGAATCGTCAGAGGAGGTTGAATGACGACATTCATCGACAGAGCTCCAGAGGACTTGCCAGTCTGCGATACTAGAGATTGATCGACCCACCATGCCATGCACAACCCAACCCCTGACTGCACCGATCCCAAAGAGGAGAAGGGAGGAAGGGAAAAGGGAAAAGGGATGAGGGAGAATGGAGGAAGGGAGACGACAACGCAAGTAAATTCTAGCGAAGGGAAGCTCTAGTTCGACACCCCTTATGGGCTCATCCACTCACCTTCCTATTTGAGATAATATGTCTTTAGACTAACATTCTCGATAGTATTTCAAAGAAATTTTTAGGTTACATGTAGTCCCTCTCCCCATTGTATCTAACCACAATCCGAGGTTTACTCTAACTTTTGGAAAGGACTTCAAAATTCATTGGGAAAATAATTAAATTTTATTAAAGATTTTAATCCTCAATCAGATGGGTAGTTAGAATAAATGATTCAGACTTTTAAGGATATAATTCAATCTTGTTCAATAGATTACCAAGGAAGTTTGGATCAACATATTTTTTTAGTGGAATTTTCTTATAATAACAATTTACATTCTATTATACAGATGGCACATTTTGAGGCATTATATGGGAAGTACTGTCGAACTCCATCATTTTGGTATGAATTCGGGGGAAGGAAGTTAATGGGACCAGAATTAGTAGAGTATGTTAATGAGAACGTGAGAATGATCTAGAAACACATTAGGATAGATTAGAGCAGGCATAAAAGTTATATAGATAAAAATAGAAAAGGCTTTTATTTTGAGGTAGGTGAATATGTTTTTCTTAGAATCTGACCATGGAAAAATGTTATGCGTTTTGGTAAAAAATGAAAGCTATGTCCACGGTTCATTAGACCTTATAAAATCTTGGATAAAGTTGGACCAGTCGCGTACTTAGTATCTTTTTCTCTAAGTTTATATCAAGTACACAATGTTTTTCATACTTCGATGCTGAGAAGGTATGTGCCAGATTCAACTCATGTTTTGAGACTAGAAGCAGTTTGGTTGGAAGAGAACCTTTCTTATGAAGAGAAACCTATTCATATTTTTGATCGAAGAGAATAAGTATTATGGAATAAAGTAATCCACCAGGTAAAGGTTTTTTGGAGAAACCACATGGTTGAAGAAGAATCATGGTAATTAGAAAATTCTATGAGAAAAAGTTACCCTCATTTGTTTAATAAGTAAATAAAAATTTAAAGGATGCAATTTCTAGAAGGTGGGAAGAATGTAACTCCCAGGGGTTTTACAATTAAATTTAATAAAAAAAACGAAACACTAAGACTCTATAAAGAAATTTTTTTTAAGGAGATAGTTATAAACTATTCATTAAATATATTTCTTCCACTTCTAGGATTTGAATTTTGAAAAACAGACATCTACGATTGTGATCAGTAAGTTATTTGGAGTCTGATAGAATCAACTTTATTTTTGTTGAATAGTAACATACCCTTATAAATAGTAATATGAATAGTAATATGAACCTTATTAATATTAAATCATATTATTATTTTCTTGTCTTAAGGTTATAAGATAACGATATCTTGATTAATTTTTCAAGGTGATATAAAATGAGTTAATGTTTTAAAATTGTTATTTTTCGAATAAATTATGATTTTATTTAAAAATTAAATTATTCATATTTATAAAATTATTTTCAAAAAATTAAGTTCATTTTTGATTTTTATACTTCAAAAAATGGTTGAGGTTAATTTTTGGTATTTTTCTAAAATACTTGTTTTTTTGTGAATAGTGAAATACGATAATTTACAAAATAAGATAAACACTTGAATTATAATGTCATAAATCTGATGTGGTGCTGATGTAAGCCCATTATATCGAAATCACATGAAATTATTACTATATTTATTCATGAAATCATCAATATTTATTTTCCTGGGAAAAAATAATAAAATAATGAATAAAATAATAGAAAACCCCTCCTTTCCTCCACTATAAATACCACCCTCACCCCATATCCCTCTCACACATATCAAGCTTTGAGAATTGCCTAAATTCTACCCAATAAATTTCCCAAGTCTCTTTCCCATGTCTATGACCTTCTGGTCTCATCAAAAGGCCAAAACCAGTGGTCTTAAAGAGGATCTCAAGGAGAAGAGATCAAGAGGTAAGCATCCTCTTTCATTTTCTTGTGTTTTCTTTTCAATTTATTTTCCTTTCTTATACTATTTCCCCTACCATTATCCAAGAGGAATGAAAGCTCCATAATCTTATATATCCTTGATTTTATCAAGTTTATGAAAAAATTTATCATCATTCTCACTCTCCTCTTCCTTTTATTTTAAAAATAAAAACACCATCCGTGATGTGCTGATTTATCAAAATCATAGACGATGTGTTTTCAATTTCCTTAAAAATGGTTATAAAACCATTTTAATGGTTGAAATATATTGAAAATTTAATGATATATCCTCTTTTATGTTCCAGAGTTAACATATATACATAATATTAAGTTATATAATGAAACTAGTTCGTGATTATTGAAAAACCGCCAAAATTATCTAAATGGATATCATTAATGATTTATCTAATTATTCATCCTCATACCATATAACGAAAATTATTTAGAGAATCATTAAATATTCTGGAAACATATTAATACCATTTCATTCCACTTCTTTTATTTCAATTCTATTCGACAAGGAAATCCTTTACGAACTGACCGTGGAAATCATGTGAAGAACGTACACGAAAAAATGAAAAGAACAAAATATTAACAATTAATGGGTGAAATGATGTTATAAAATGACCATATAAGGTGTTATAAACATGAAAATGTTTATATAAGATATTAATAACACCTTATTACCCATTATAAAGGATATTTAAACATGTTTTAAGTAAGATGAACCTGAGATAAGAGAATTATTAACCCAATTTCCATTCTTTGGGTTAACCATCTACATCATTAATTATGTGGTACTAAGATTATTTTGTGCAATGAATTTTGTTTATATTATGTCATATTATGCGTGTTTAAAGTGTATACATATATTCCTTTCGTTCTATTTGATTCTCATATCAATTATATGTTATTTGTAAGAGGATTTTCTTATAAAATCTTCTTTTAAACTTCTAGTTTTACAAAATTCAAAGTGAATATTTTTATGCAAGTATTCTTATTTGACGATTATGTTATGGTTATTGGGAATTGTTTATGATGAAGGATGGGACCTATATATCCCTCCAATTCATTGGGTATTTTTAAGTTGGAGGGTAGCCGTATGGTTACTCCAAGTGCAAATTCGTTGATTACACCATAAGGTACCTGTGAGGGTTATATCCCGTGAGAGTTATAAATCATAAAGTAGCCATGAGGATTTCAAAATTAAGTAATTAATTCCCTAAGATACACTTATTCTATATTTATGTTTTCTATGATTTATGGAAATCTTATGTTTCACAAGTAATTATACGATTCTTTATGGATGAGAATTTTGTATTTGTGAAAATGATTTCATTTGTTTATAAGTATTTATGGACTAATAGTTTCTATCCTTATTTTTATATATCTTATTTATATTTTTTTGCTCATACCAAGTTTTAAAATGTTTTTTCACAGAGAGTAAAAGTGGGTAAGAGTGAAAGAGAATCCAAGATGAATTTTGTTAAGACTTTTCATGAAAATATTTCATGCTTTATTAAAAACTTTTGTATTATGAAAGAAATGGATATTGTTCCCACTTTGTATTCTTGTGCATTGATATGTATGATTTTTTTCCTAAATTTATAAAACTCTAAATCAAAAAGTTCTTTGGGATTGTAGAGAAGAGGAATCTAGTTGAATTAACTAGATTATGTAATTTTTAAGGCTGGGTCCTTATACTATAGACTTTAGATACAATCATCATACCATTAAAATCATTCACCTATAATTAAAAATATTCATTGATGTGTTTATATTATACCCTTATAAAATTATTGAAATATAAAAGAGTGGTTATCTAGAATAAAATGAGAAATTTTTTGTTCTAGAGTGGATGATATATTCACCTTTCACCACTTCATTCTCATGAACCACTTCCGCTATTGTGATTGCTTGATATTTCACTTTATATATTGACTTAAGAGGTTATCAAAACCGATTTTTTTCATTAACCCTTGGATTTAATCATTGGTTGAAATAATTCCAATACTCTTATCATTTTACATCAGAGTGTCAATGGTGCATTAAATTTATATTTCTCCTCATTATTTTTATTAGATTTACTCTTTTAATCTCATCACAAATCAATTTACCAATAAACTTATTTTCCACACTTGAAAAAATTACTAGTCCCATGAAGAAAATTTTCCCCATGAATCTTTAAACACTTATAGAATAAATAAATATTCATTTCCTATCCTATATGTATTTTATTATCAGAATTTCATTGAAACACAAACCTTTCTCTTCATATAAAAACCATGAGAAAAATGGGAGTGTCAAATATCTATTAATACCTTGAGATCACATCAAATTATTATTTTTACCAATGAAAGTCCCTTACATCTAGTGCCTTTTAAAGACTTAGTCTTTAGAAAATGAAGAACTGAACAATTTTTCTTTTAGGTTCAATGATAAAATTAGAATAGTACCTCATAAGTATTATAAAAATTTTAACCTTGTCCTAATAGATTTATCATTCATCTATTTATGATCAATGAATTCCAATTTCATTTTTATAAGAAGAGTTTGGGGGTATTAATTTTCTAAAAAATACCCTCTTAAACTCATCCCATTGAATGGATTCATTTTCTTCCTCTTGACTCATATTGATAATAATATTACACATCATTTTATTTCCCTCCTTCCAATTGATACTTTGTTAGGACAAATTTTTCATGCCCTAAGCACCAGGTAATGTAAAATATATTTCTAGTTGTATTGATTCATTACTCAACTACTAGTGGATCAGAGTTCCCACTGAATGAAGGTGGATGTTTCCTCATAAAAGAATCAATGGTTCCTTGGTCCCTAATTTTCTCATTTGGAATCTCAGTATCCTTCATGAATTTATAGAGTTGTGTGAGTGTAAAAATAATATTTTTCCTTCTAACGATCATATGATTTAGTAGATAGATAGGAAAATAATTAACTTTCAACCATATTCATTGTCAACATGATTCATCCTAGTTCCAACCATTGACTAAAACCAAAAAGTATAGAGTAAGAATCAAGATATACTAATCAGAGTGAGAAATAATATAATCATGAAAATTATTTTAGAGATGTCCTAAATTATAATCCCTTATTATCAATAGTTTCAGTCTATATTGTTGGTCCTAGAGGAAAACTCAAGAGGATGAGTGATTTTAGCTTCCAATAAACAATTCTGTTAAAACAGTTTAAAAAATTAAATACCCTAATAAGAAAACCTAGTTACTTAAAATATAGAGATATATTATTTTATAATTTAAAAAATAATCTAATACGTTTGATGATAAATTAGTTAAAAAATGAATTTGAAAACACTTTATAACTTTTTTTATATATTTTGTCAAATCAAAAACTATATATAACACTTAGATTAAAGTTAACTATTTGAATAAGGTTTTGTTATATAGTTTATATAATAGACACAAAAATGATTAGAAAACATAGTAAAAACCAAGAAAAGAATAGAATAAATAAAAATTGGGTTCAGTCTCAATTCATGACCTAATCCTCTCTACTTGGAAATCACCAGCTTCCAAGTAGTTTATTATAAAATAATTTAATCCACAACCTAGAATTTGTTTTACAAATGACTATACTAAGATAATTCAAACTATACAAAAGCATAATACATATTTCATCATGGGATAAATGATGTCAAGTCCACACATGACCTCTTATGCACCTATTTGTGGGTTTGAGGATGAAAAATAGTGAGATAGAGTATCCAACACTCCCCCTATCAGTATAGGAGTATGTGTTTATAGATAAACAGAGTAAAAAAACACTTCTTAATGGATAATATAAAATAGAAGTAGAAACGAATAAAGAGTGATGACTAAATAGAGGTAAATCTAGTCATCTTTGGTTGTTTAGGAGTCATTAAATTTCTATTTGGAATGGATGAAGTAAGTTTGCATAGTTGTTTTAGGAAAAAATATTTTCTTAAAGTGTTCTGAATCTTTCCTCTATGTATTACATTTTCACTTGAATACATTCCTCTGTTATTCTATAAGTATTATTCCTTTTTTATTCTATTATTGTTTCTTATTCTTAAAGATAAATCCATATTAATGTAATCATTAGAGAAAATTTATTTTAACCTTAATTACACTACTACTATAGTTAATGCTTGAAAAGTATCCATTGAAGATTTAAGAATACTCCACTATAAGTTAGACATGGTAGTTTTATTTTCAATTAGGAATGGTATCATTGTCTCATGATTACTGGGAAATATAGGTTTGAATAATAACATTATTTATTTATGTGGTAGGTATATTTATTCTCAGGGTGGTACTTCTCTTCGTACGGTCAATAATTTTCTTCTCATGGAATGTACATTCCTTATCACGGTGATTTCATATCTTCATGAGGTTGTTATATTTATTCATAAGATTGGTATATCTCTCCAAATGGTCACTAAAATAACACATGTGGTCATTAAAACACTTAGATGAATTTTACATACCTTAAAAAAACTAGATTTCTTCACACGGTAAGCAGTTTCCATCTTGTGGCCACTTTGAGTAAAACATATGGTATATTATTTCCAAATTTCATCACTTGAACATCATTGCAAGTTCAATAGAATAATTATATTTAATTAGTGCATGGTAGGTATTATTTCATGTGGTAGGTACTTCATGGTCACTTGACATTCACAATCATTAGAGTTTTCTCATGTGGTAATTACAACATGGTAAGTTTCAGACTTATCCATTTTTATAATTTTGACTAGAAAAAAAGTTGACTAACACAAAAAAATAATTTCATTAATTACATTGTAAAAATGAATTGGGATCATCAAAATAAGGTGGTATTGATCTTAATCCAACAGTATCTACCATTTTTATGTATAAAAATCATGACACTTAAAAATTAATTTAATTGAATCCAACAAAAATATATTTACAATAAATTATAAAGTTGATTTTTCAATATAATAAAGTGGTTTAAAATTACTTAATTTCCTTAATTATTCATTATGTTATTCAATTAATTCAATTAATTTCTCTAAATTAATCTCTATTTTGGTTTAATAAAAAGGTGGATTAGAGAAAAGAAAATCAAATTATAGATAACATTTAAAATATAAACACAAATGATAATAAATAGGGGTATTTCATTAAAATTTCAAAAGATATTTCAAAAATGGTTATAAGTAATCCCTATTATAAATTATAATCAAAATATAAATATTAAACAACCTTGATATCCATAAGAAGGATTGAATCCTTTTATTTGTAAGTAGAGGTAGGTACATAAGATATAGTCTGGGATGCAGATATGGAAGTAGGATCACCAATGACTACACATATAGAAACATTTCTGAGATGTTAGACTAATTTTATGGGAGAAAAAAAAGGGTTAATGGTAGAGGAAGTCATGGTAAGAGTTGAATACATTGGTATAGTAAGAGGATCTAAAATAGCTATATTAGTAGTGTAAAGGCAGGGTTCCATCATCCTGGTATATTTACCCACTACCCGAGATCCATGTTCCAAAACCTTGATAAATTATTTTATTTTTTCATAAATTCTTCCAAGACCTGGGTAAGCACCATGAGCTTGTCAACTTGAATCATAAAATATTGGGTCAAGGGTGGAATTAAATATCTAATGAAAGAGTTCTAAATATACAATTCAAATATGATTTAGTGAATATATGAATTAGGTATAAATCAATGAACTTCTTTATTATTTAGCTATCTTGCTCAACCTAATGAAAATATTTCCCGATCAGTTACAATTTTTTATAAGAATGTGTTTAAAAAAAATAAAATACCACTTCCCTTATATACTTAAATATCATAAAACACAATCTTTAATTCTTATCTCATG
This sequence comes from Viscum album, assembly GCA_963277665.1. NCBI lineage: Eukaryota > Viridiplantae > Streptophyta > Magnoliopsida > Santalales > Viscaceae > Viscum > Viscum album. The sequence goes on from OY728161.1 coordinate 1,477,245,299, forward strand.
ATCTATATATTTTTTTATTCATAAGAAGATGGTTGTCCATGAGGGACAATATATGTAGATTTAGAAGCTTTAAATACTAATATTAGATAACACTAGTCTAGATTCTATACCATTTTAGATAAATCTACATTAAAATAACCTATCTATTCATTCAAATCCACAATATAATTTCCCATTAAATCCATTTTGACTTAAAATTATTGTTGATGATGAATGATTACTAAAGTAACATTTTTGTATAATTATATCTCTCTCATCAGTTCTAAATAATTGACAAAACCAATGATTTTTTTTGAATACACCCATCATATATAATTTCAAATCATTCAAATCATCATTTCTAGTATAATATATTTAATAGATTGAGTGAGGAATAAGATAAGATGGATCATAAGCATGATTAGTTCTATCTAACTCAGTTAAATCCTCTAATATTATAAATATTTTAGAGTTATATTTGAATATATTACTAGTATCAACTTCCTTATGAGTATAATTCTCAATATATTCAACATCCTCAGTAGGATAACTACCTTACTTGGTTTTCTTACCATCCATGGTGTGAGTATTACCAAAAATATTCTTCATAGTCTGGTAAATTGAGGGTCTAAAAGTATATATCTATATTCTATTATGAGAATCAATATCATCTATTACAAATACTTTTATCACCCTTTGAGAAGAAGGTATAGAAATTACACCATATCTAGGTGGACTTTCCCCATCATCCTCATCCTCATCAGACACTGAATAGTCTAGGCCCAAAGTAATAGATCTTAGAGACTTATCCCCTTAGTAGATTCATCTGGAATAGATTTTCTAGGAGTTATTACTATCTTAGGAGATCAATATGATCTTTCCTTATATTCTTCAAACTAACTAGATTCATGCCATTTTGGTCTATCTACATTACCACTGATAGAAACCTCAGTTTCAATAAGTTCATCATATTGAGGATCTATATCATGTGATGGTAAGTGTAATAGAGATTCAGGTGGTCCAAAATACATGATATGAGATAGTATCTTATCATCCTATTGAGCCTCCCTCACTTCCTCATCAAAATCATAAATATCACTTTCTTTTTCTTCTTCCTTATCCACTTATCCCCATTATTTCATTCCAAATTCTGCTTTATCATCATAGGATTACTCCAAAAAATCATCAAGTTAAAGATTTGGATCCACTAAATCCCTTGGTATAATGAGATATTTGATGGGGTATGATTTCCCATAAAACTTATTTGGGTTATCCACCCATTAATTCTTCCAAGGGTTCCTATTAACTCTCATTTTTTAGTAATAATTTGAGTTAAAAACATAACATCTGAAGATGTTATCATTTCCACTCCATTAGGAAATAAAAATACTATACTCCAACAGGGATGATATGGGTTTTGGGTAAGATAAAGAACTAAACATTGAATAAGTATTACATAAATCAGACATAGAACTCTTAAAATACCTTACCAATATGATATGGATACCATTTTTCATCAATATAAAAAAGAAAATATTTGGATGTAGCTAGATACAAAAGTATTCTTTTCCTAGATAGATAACATTCTCTTTGAAGACAGTCTACACTCACCAGAGAGATATACAATAGTTGGCCTTGGGGGGGGGGGTAATTTCTAGTCGAATCTTCTAGTGAAAATTGAAACATGTAATGATCATAATTGATTGGATAAGAACATTGGTAATCCTCATGTTCACCCTTGTGTGGTAATTTTATAAATTTTACCCAACACTTTGTATAAAATTCCAAAACTTATCTATTTATAATTTCAATAATGAAATCCATTTTCTCTTTAAGGAAAAACTCAAAAACATATAAAAATCCTTAAAATGTTTGGGAAAAATTGTTTATTATTATCCACTAACCATTTATCCTATCCTTTACATTGAATATATTTCTAGATAAGTGATTTTATCAATGGTATCCATTGACTATTAACTTCCTTCTATTTAGTTACTGGACAAACAACTAGATGTGCATTCCATAGATTTTCTTTAGTCCTTGATCTTCTTTTTTATTTATTTTATATTTTCATAGGAGGAAAATTTTCAATAGGTTTTGAATTTGAATTGTGTTTCATCATTGACATACTTACATATAAAATCGAATTAGAGAGTTTCATGTTTGGAAAAGAGGTCTCAAAAATGATTTTTAGATAGCAGGTGCAGATTTGAAATGTTGAACTTGTTTTTTAGATAGATGTTTGTGTCGATTGTGATTCTTATTCAAATATTCAATTCAATCATTTAAGGAAAATAAAAATAGTAAAATTTTATGAAAATATTTCTATAAAGACTAATAAAAATCCTATTAAAAAGTTGGTATAGTAGGTATATTGACGGTGTGATCATGGTAACTTAGATAGGTCACGGTAGGTATACTAACTATATAAGAAAATAGTTCATCATATGTATAATGACCATGTGGGTAAAGTTCCATGGTATAAATAGTGACTATAATTTTAGTTGGTTATAGTAGGTGTACTGAGGATGTGAACAAAAACTCACAGTTACTTTACTAACCATGTGAAATAAAATTCATGGTGACAACAAGAAATAAACCAATAAATAGAAGTTATGTAAATAATATAATAATTCAAATGAATACAATGGTTTAAAACTAAATTTAATGAATTAGACATCATTTATCATTTCTAATTCATGTATGATAAAATTAATTCTCTCAATGCTCAAAGGAATTGTAAATATATTAGCAATATAATGTTCATCACCAAATAATTCATGAGTTAGACCACCTTTATGAAAATGATCTCTCAAAAAGTGATGTGTTATATCAATATGTTTATTCCATGAATGTGATATAGGATTATTAGAATTATTTACTGAACTTTTTTTCCACAATTTATAGGGTCATATATAAATTGACATCTAGAGTCAAATAAAGTGTGTTTCATACATATAATCTATGCACAACAACTATATATAACTACATACTTAGTTTTATTAGTGGATAATGTAACATAGTTTTTCTTTTTACTACACCATGAAACTAGAGAATATCCAAAAAAGTGAAATTTTCCTGAAGTGTTTTTTATATCTTACATAAAACCACCAAAATATTCATATGAAAAACTCACTAAATCAAATTCTTATCCTCTAAAATAAAGTTGAACAAACTTTGTTTTATTTTTTGTGTATTTAAAAATTATATTCACAATAATTAAATGTGCTTCCTTTGGATTTGATTGAAAACATTCACACATGGACACACTAAATATAATATTAGGTCATATATAATTTAATTATAGTAAACTTCCAATCATACCTATATAATTACTTTGATCAACTGGTTTCATAGTTTCATCAAGAACTAGTTTACAACTTATACACATGGGAGTATCACTACCTTTAGTGTTATATATACAAAAACATTTTAAAATGTCCTTATTGAGATGATTTTTATTTAATATAATTCTTTTACTATTTTAGAAAAATTTAAAACCAAGGAAGATCTTTAACTCACCCATTAAACTCATTACAAATTCATTTTCATTATTTTTTAAAATTTAGTAAAAAAATTTATTTTGGATGATCGAAAAATAGTATCATCAATATAGATTTTCAATACTAAAAAATCTTCTCAATTTACCTTAATAAATAAATTAGGGTCATGTATTCCTTCAGTAAAACCTTTAGATACAAAAAATTTATTGATCCTATAATAACAAACTCTTGGAGCTTGTTTTATACTATAAAAAGAATTTATTTAGTTTAAAAACATAGTCTTGAAAGATAGGGTTTTTAAATCCATGGGGTTATTACAAAAAATGATTCTACATTATATGACCATTTAAGAAAGAACTCTTGATACCCATTTTTTACAATTTTAAATCCAAATGTGTTGCACAGGCAGGAAACATTTTGATAGCTTCAAGTCTAGATACTAGTGAAAATGTTTCTTCATAATCTATTCCTTCCTCTAAAAAATATACTTATCCAAATATTCATGATTTATTTTAAATTATTATGTAGGAATTATATACTTTATTCCTAAATACCCACTTAGTTCCAATGGTTAAGAAGTCCTTAAGTATTTACAATAATTCCAAGACATTATTTCTCTCAAACTTATTTAGCTCCACTTGCATTTATAATACCTATAATTTATCATCAATTAATCCATTTATGTTATTACGTTCATGATGTGAAAATAAATATTGATATTCAACTATATTTATAATATAAACTCTAGTATTTTTTCCACTATCTATATTAACAATAATAGAATGAAATAGATGGCCTCTATGAGTCATAATAGCATTAGGAATAGATTTTTTTGATACTTCATTATATTTTATTGGATCTGATTGAAACTGTTTTATTGTAGGAAATTTATATACAGTTTTCAGAGAAAAATTACTAGTCATGACATTGATATTCTGATTTTAATGTTCATTATCAAGGTTTTATAAAGGGCTCATAAGCTTATGTGGACCTATTTCATAAAATTTTACATCTAAATATTATTCAACTATTTTTAATTTTGTTTAATACTCTATACGATTCACTAGATATTTAATAACCATGGAAATCCCCTTCATCAATTTTTGATGTAAATTTGTCTAAATTATTTTTTATATTGAGTATAAATAATTTTAATCCAAAATATATAATGTAATTAATTACTAGTTTTCTTCTATTCCATAATTAATATGGAGTTTTCATTAATAGTTTTCCAATAAGAAATGTATTAATAATATAGATAGATTTATTCACATCCTCTACCCCAATGTGAAAAATTTTAATCATACACATTGATGAAGGTTTAGTAAATTTCTTGAAGTATTATATTTCTTCTTTCTAATACACTATTTTATAGTGGGGTCCTAGGAGCGAAAATGTTTTGACTATAAACTTATTGTGAGTATAAATATTCAAATTCCTATTTTTTAAATACAAAATCATGATCACATATTAAGGTTTTAATTTAATTTCCACTAATATGTTATATATTTGTAAAAATAAAAACATGATTCAGTTTTGTGAGCTATAAATAATACACAAGTGTATATAGAAAAATAATCTACTATAATATAATCATAGTGATTCCCATTTAAGATTGAATCTCTAGAATATCCAAACAAGCCCATGTGAACCAACTATAGGGGTTGATAAGTTGGCACTTCTTTCTCTATTTTGAAATATATCTTATGTGGCTTCCATTTTTGATATGAGTTAAATACATTGTCTTTTGGGATTTCAAGTTTAGGGAGATCCTTGACTAATCCTTTATTAGTTAGTTTTCTATATGAATGTAGGGTTACATGGCCTTATATACTATTCCAATTCCAACACTCTATATGAAATGAACTTAAATAAGAAATATTTTGAGAAAACAATGAATTCAAATCAATAGCATAATCATTTTCATTATGTATGGTAATAAAAACCAAAGCCAGTTTGAAATCATAAATTTTAAAATAATTATTCTCAAGTAAAAAAATATAAACATAATCACATAACTATGTGATTATAATCATATTATATTTTAATCCATCTAAAAATAATACTTCAGAGATCAAAATAATATTAAAATTAATAATTTGATCAAGTCTAATTATTTTTCCTTTAGGATTTTCATGAAAAGTGATATGTCAACCATCTACATTGATAAAGTTATTGAATCTTGGGTTTTCAATATTCATGAATCATAAATCCACTATATAGATACTATAAGTTCTTACTAGTACTCTTAAAATAGGCCAACTACAGAAATATTTAAACTATAAATGATTTTGGTACCCATATTTTCTTTTGTAAAAAAATATAAATGATAAATGGTCTATGAATTCAAAAATCTTTCAATGGTTTCCTTTAAATATATTTTAAACTAATAGGGATAAAAATTACATTTTTTCAGTAAGAATAAAAATTATTTATAGACTTTGAAGAACTATAACTAAGAACAAATTTGTACTTCTATATATTCCCATGTCTAGGTTGGTAACCAATTCCAATAGTATATTTAGGAATTTTTTGTCTTCCAAAAATTCTGGTAATAGTTTCTCTACCATTTTAAAATCATTCCATATAACTTTTACACTATTCCTTGGATATATTAGGATTATTTGTTTCATTTTCTAACTAATTATTTTTGTTCTTTTTATGGAAAAAATATAATTTAAAATGAACAGTCAAAGTATTAAATTTATTTAGACTTTTCTATTTACCATTTGTATCATTATATGATTCCACTAGTATAATAAAATATTTAAATAGATCCTCACCAGATATATATTATTCATTTATTTAATTCTTAGAAAAATTAGAAATATCATTAAGATATACAGGAATAATATTTAGTACCACATATGTGTTTTTCATGAAACACATGTTAGCTCTACAATTTTTATCTTATATGGTTGATTCAGAGTCACTTGAACTATCTTCTGAGGTGATCTATGTTGGTTTTATATAATTTTTATACCATTTAACATTTTCCTAATAATTTTTATTATATTTCAACTTGGGGAAATATTCTTTGATGCGACCTTTTCTATTACACTTAATAAAGGTTATCTCATTAGTGGAATCATCATTTTCACGCATTTATTTTCATCATAATTTCATCCATAGTTTCTCTTTTTGATGAATTTATTCTTATAGTATAATTTCTTAAATCACTTGGATAAGTGATCCATTTATTAATCATTATAATTAGGTTATTCGTCACAACTCAAAATGCCATATCTAATTTTATCTTTCATTTTTGGGTCATAATATTTTAAGGTGAATGATTTCCACTTTGGTTCATCTTCCTATTATTTATTTACTTTTGGTTTCTCCTTATATATGATATGTTTTCCACTAATTTCATTCATCGGTAGCGTGCTTATTTTATAAGATTCACTAATAGAAATTGATGTTCCTCTCTACATATCGGGTAAACATCTCATAATTTGCATCACATGATCTTTGTCTACATCTATCTTCCAAAGTGAAAGAATATTTTTGAAAATTTAATTGACCCTGGGATACATATCGAAAATGGATTCATCATGATTCATTTTTAATGTATCATATTTAATGTTATAAGTATTTAATCAAGTTTCTTTACCATTAAATTCCCATCATGTGAAATACCCATAACATACCATTTTTCCATATAAAAAAACAAGTATATATTTTATTAAATTCGACATAACCTAATGCATATTATAATTCAATAATTTCATTAAAATTGAAGTCATAAGTTTCATTGGTGGTATCGATCCAATCCGCCCAATGAGCTTGGGGTTATTCATGTTCATCCTCAATAACTGTCAAAAAATAAATTATAATGCTCTCTAAGTGGATTTTAATTTTAATATACCAATGAGGATAATTAATTCCATTAGAATAATTTATCCAATTAGTATAAGTTCCTTATTTTATATTGTTATAAATAAATATTGAATTTTTGAATTAATAGAAATTTAAGATCATTTAGTAAAACATGATCATATTAAAAAGTATTTCGAAAAATTCTCTAATATAAAATGTTGGTCCTAAGGGAAATTTAAGAGGGGGGGATTGTGTTTCTAATAATAAATTATATATTTTTTAAAAATAAATCACCCAATTTAAAAAAACACCCAATTAACCAAAATAGAGAGTTTTTTAATTTAATATTTTCAAAAACATTCTAAGAAGTTTGGTCACAACTCAGTTAAAAAATATGATTTAAAAGACTTTATAATATGGGAACAAATTTAATCCATTAAAACACCATATATAAGAATCATATTAAATTTATCTATCAAAATAAGGTTCTTTTATATAGTTCAGAAAATATATACAAATAAGTCATAGAAAAAAATCAAAATAATACAATTAAATCACATCAGAAATAAACAAGGGGTTCAGTCTCATGTTAAGACCTAATCACCTGATGATAATAATTTTATTCTAAAATAATGTTATTCAAAACCTGGATCAGATTTTTTTCAAAAACTTTTATGTACACAACCCAGGATATAAAAAATCCTCCTCTATTGTTCATCTTGGAATAAAATAAGTTCAGGTCACTCCTGACCATATCCATAGTAATTTGTGGCTCTATAGATGAAAAAATAAAAGATATTGTCTATAAATATATAGTTTAGTTTAGCAGTCTATTTTTACACATAAACAATGTTAAATAAAACACAAATAAAAATATAATCTAAAGAAATATAAATTAATAAAGATTGTAGATTCGTTGAAGCTCAATTTAGTCAGCTTTGGTTGTTTTGGAGTCCTCAAAGTTTTATTTAAATGGGTCAAATGAGTTTTCATAGAATGTTCAGGAAAAAAGATTTTTATAAATTGTTCTGAATGATTTCTCTCTATATCATAGGTTCACATGAATATATTTCTCAATTATTCCATAAGTATCACTCTTTTTGGGCTATGACTGGTTCTTTTTTTAAGGAGATCTCCACCTCAAAGTAGTTTTCATATAGAATTCATTGTTGCCTTAATTGCACTGAATGTAAAATTAATGCTCAAAAAGTACTTGTTGATGATATTAGAATACTACACAGTAAGCTAGACATGATCTCTTGGTCTTCAAATATACATGGTCACATTGTATCATGGCTACTAAGAATGATTGGTTGACATGGAAACTAGGAACAACAACTTCATTCTTCATACAGTAGATACCCTTCTTCTCATAGTAGGTACTTCTTTTCTTGCAGGCAACACTCTTCTTCTCACGATAGGTACTCCCCTTCTAATAGTATATTAATCTGTTCATTATGTTGGTATATCTCTTCATGAAGTTAGTATATCTCTTCACAAGGTCTCTATAATAACACATGTGGTTAGTAAAACACCTAGATAAATTTTACTTCACATCACATAGAATCTATATTTCTTCATGCAGTATGTAGTTTCTATCTTTTGGTCACATTGAGTTACAAATGTGGTAGGTTCATTCAACATGAATTTACTATAAATTCAACACACATTCAATAGAATACATAGATAGAATTATCACATAGTTGTTATTTTCTTCATACAGTAGGTACTACTTGGTCATTAGACCTTCACAGTCATTAGAATTTGTTTATGTGGAAGGTACAACATAGTTAGTTCTAGAATTAGCCATTTTATAAGGTTTTCTTAGAAAACAATTTGACTGACACAAAAAATGGAATTTATAAATATAATTATAAAAAATATTTGGGATCATTAAAATATGGAGGTGTTGATCTTTATTGAACATATTTCACTTTCATTTCTTTAAAGGTTTTATTAATTTCCATTCTCATATTCTTCAAAAATTAATCTCCAAAAAATAACTAAACCATTATCTGATACCGAATGAGGGAACCTTAGGATAACATGAATAAATATTGAATAATTTTAGACGAATTTTTAATACATTTTATAATAATTTTCAGTAGAGGGCCATAAAGGATTAATGTCATTAGAGACTAGATACATAAATAACTTATTTTGTAAAAGATATTCAACATCTCACATAAAGTTATTCTCTCATAGAAGCCTTATTATATATTTATTACTTAAAAAAATTATTCATATCCTAGTGAACATGTAAACATAAGAATGGGTGACCTCATATTCACAATAAGGGTAAAAATGGGATATATCAATTGATTATATTATGAGAGCATAAGATACACATAAGGGTAAAATATTTTTGAGACCAAGTTTTGAATTTTTTGTCAATAAGTAAATATGTGTTGTTAAGTGATGATGAAGTAATGATTATTGGATTCATAGAATATGGAATTGGATATCATACCTAATAATACATACATGTAAGTCTATTTGTTTATTGAGTTACTACCATAATATATTTAAATTGAACTATGTGAGTATATATCATAAAGCACTCAAATGGACAAGTTCAATATAATGTGGATAAGGAAAAATTAATACACTTGGGGGATACTATATGAGTTATAATATGAACATGATACTGTTAGACTTATACTGTGATCATGATACCATGAGAGTGCTACCATTTGGTGTTACCACTAGGTGCCATCGTTGGTGTGTTACCATTGGTGTGCTATCGTGAGGTCCTACCATTGGGGTGGTGACATCAGATATTAAACCAAGGTGCTACCATCGACTATGATACTTCTAGGTTATACTATTAGGATGTTTCCTCTAGGTTCTACCATCAGGTGTGATACAACTAAGTGATATATTTAATATATTTTTTCTAAGTGATACTATTTTGTGTTCTACTTATATATGATATAATTAGAGAGATATGATAATAGTTCTATCATTGATGTGATACCATGAGATGTAATCATATAATTAAAAAAGATATTTTTATTAAGTATAATCAATTTGGTGACAATGCATGCAACACCACGTTACATGTCGGTATTTTTATTGAGAAGAAGAAACACTTTACCCACACATTCACAGTTGATCCCGAGGGAAACCTGATGAATTCTATATGAATTTATTTCCATAAACATAATAAATTTTCATAAAATTCATTAATATGAGTTATTCACATGAACTCTAGAAGAAACATAGGTAATTATGCCACATGAAAATAAATACCAAAGTCCTTGGGGAATATAATTGAGAAGTTTATTAATTAATGTGTGAGGATTCAATTAAGTTATGCTTTGATTGAATAATGTCAAGATACAAGAATCATGATTCATTTTGTATTCCATAAGAATTATTCTATGATTTTAATTAGTGATTAAGATCCTAAATTAATTAGGAAATATTTGGTTAAAATTGACATAAATTTAAAGAGATATAATTATTAAATTTATATGAAATTATTATGAGGATATCAGGGTTGACTATAGGAAATCATGGTAGACTAAAATTAAGATTCAAAAATCAAGGGAGATTTTATCCAAATATTTTATGTTTTAATGTAATCTTATATAACCATTTTATTAAGTTTTTTAAAGATGAGATAATATGTATATACAATATATTTTGGTAGGTTTAAAATATTTATATTACTTGAGACTTAAGAATATTCTTAGAATATTAAGAGTTTAGTAATTTCCATTTTTGATGTTAGAGAATAGCTAGATTCAGGAGTCCTTAAAGTAACAAGGCCAAGTATTTAAAGAAGTTAGGTAGAATTTAGAACAAATTAAATATAGAGAAGAGTTTTAAGACCAATGGGGATGAAGTTATTGAGTAGGTACACATGTAGACCTATTGATCTAGCTACTAATGAAAAAAATTCTATTTCCAAATGGTGTAGAAGAAACCATGGAAAAAAGAAATATCATTATGTGTTGTATCCTCATTGAAAAATAGAATTATTTCTTCTAGACATTTTTCAAAGTAAATAAACATAGTGAGACTATGGGTTGAGAAAAATGGGTTTTCCTATAGATGAAATCACTTCTTTAATAGTGAATAATATTTATGTGTGTGTGTGTGGGGGGGGTGGTCTGAAAAAACAACAAGGAGTAGGATTTTATTTCAAACCTTATTAATGTTGTGTGATATAATTATTTATTAGTTAAAAAATGATGTTATGATAAATTTTTAAGTGGATTGTGTACTTTAATAGGTTATGGTGGTTGAATTGTAATGCTAGAGATTTTTAAAAAAGAGACCACTACTTAATCCCCCCCTTAAGGCTCTATCCAGACTTACACTTTACAATTGTTATGAAAGGGAAGGATCCACCTAAAGATACAAGGGATAATTATGATTGATAGGGAATAATAAATCTATTAATAGTTTATTTATTCCCAAATTCAATGGGAAGACTTGTCAAAATGGAATAAATATGATGCTACCATATCTCGTATTACTTATCCTAGAAGTGAGAGATACTAAAATAGTGGGTTTTCCACCCATTGCTGAAGGATATATAAGGAATCAAAATGATAAGAGAAATATTATGTCTGGTGGTAAAGATCAAAATACTATTATAATTCCTCTATCATAGATAATATACACAATGGTCATGGGTCTCCAGACATCCAAGTAAATCTAAGACAAGTTAGGAAACAACAATGATGGTAATATCAATTTCCATTAATAAAAACATAAAGGTTTGAGAATCCAATTTGATGATATAATTATTTTAAATGATGATACTATTGATGAATACATTACCTTGGTAAATGAAATTATGAGTAGAACCTAGGGATTTAGGGACAAGCTTCTCGATTTCATCACTATAAAAAACTAATGTAGAACTTTCTAGATCAGTTTTATTCAAACATATATATCATAGAAGGGAGATATGACATGAACAAATATGGCCAATATAACATACTCTTAGCACATATAATGATATAGGAACCTTATTTCAAAAATAAGAAAAAATATAATTTGGATTTAGAATCTATTAGAAAAGAAAAAGGTAAGGAATAAGAGATTAATGAATTATAATATTCAAATAGTCGTAATGATGATGATAACTTCAGTCAAATTTTATCTCTTATAAGAAATTGATTCAAAAGGGGAAAGTGAAAGAAAATGAGTAATAAGCATCTAAAGTGTGTTAATTATGATTAATCTAGTCATTTTTCAAGAATTTACCATGGAAAGGTTAAAGAATCAAAATAAAAACCAGAATAACATGGTGAGAGATGTCACAAACACTAGTGGGGTAAGGAGAGAAACACTTTAGTAGCAAGGAGATAAATTTTATGAGAAATCATAAGCCAGATTCATTATCATGTTGTTATTTTTATAATGAAATTGGGTTATTTTCTCATAAAAATAAAGGATATGTTTCATCATGTAAAAGTAATGATGGAGAAGAAAGGAAAGAACCCGAGTGGTAGCTTAAAGACAATTTATAATTATGCATCGGTTAGATACAATATCTCGAGAAATAAAAGAAGAATATTTAGAAAGAAAATAAATTATAGCTACTAAGAAGGAATAACTAAGAATAAAGGAAGAAGCGTATATTTATTAGATTATTCAATATAAATTGATGTCTTTTGAGTATGAAAAGATTATAAGTGATCTAAAATAATAGATAGATGAAGAAGAATGATATTTATTTACAAAAAAATAAATGTGTGTCACCAATAAATATATATTTTACAGGGCTAGATAATACTTTAATAATTTTATCTAATTTAATAGAGAATCTTATTTTTTTGGTGAGATGAAGGGTAGTAAATATTAGGTGAAGTCTTGTACTTTAAATTCTCAATATAGATCTGTTATAACTGACAATTCAGATCTCATAAAAATTCATATACATGTTTCAAGGAGGAAAATGGAGAGGAAACCTTACACATTAGTATAAGGGATTAATATTCCATGGTGTCTATATCCCACCAATATATTTAAGTCTTGGTTTGAAACAAAAGATCAACAAAACAAATTAGGACATATCTAGAATCAATCTAGAAGAACAAGGATTCCTGTTTTTTTTTCTGGTGTTTTGTTTAAATGGATATAAAGTCTATTATTTCTAGTAAAATATGTATTTAACAAGAAATAGTAAAGAACACAATGAGAGTTTTAACGAGAATATGAAGAAAAAATCTCAGATAAAATAATCTATGACCATATATACACTACAACTATCTCCATAAAAAAATTATATTTTTGAAGAAGTTTATCGTAGATGAAATTTTTTAAAGTCACAAGGATGAGGAATTCATGACATGTTTGGAAGGATGGGTTCCTTATACTATGAAAGGGAAGTTTTTTAAATATAAAAATAATAGTAATTCATATGTAGATTATTAGAATACTATTAATGTTAAGAAAAAGTGTCTAGTTGTTTGAACAAACCAATTAAAATTAGATAAACAATTATAGGAAACGAAAAAAATGGTGACGCTAAAGGGAACATGTGTATGAATAAGTTTAAGTGATAATTGATGAGAAGTTATCCACATATAAAGATATAATGATTTTGAATACTGGAGTGGAAGTAAAAATTCCACAAAAAAAAGAAGCTCAAAGGAGGAATAGAGAATGTAAAATAGACGAGACACTAAATAGAAAGAAGTTTCCCAAGAAAACTTCTCATGCTGTGGATGGAATAAAAAATATCCCAAGATTAGAGGAATATCTTAGACTAAATGATACTCTTGGAAAATAAATATTTCCCTCTGTATTCACTATTCATATGTGTTTTAAGCTAACATACATGGAATTGAAGGAGAAGATTCTGGTTGTCCCTACTGAACAACAATAATAGATTAAACCTCATGGTGTCTAGTTACTATCGTGAAATAGAAGAAGATAAGTAAATCCCTTAAGGGAGAATAACTTTGAGAATAATTGGTTAATATTTCATTCTAGAAAATATGAAAATTATAGACAGATTTCAGAAAATTTGGTTTGAGCTATGCCAATCACACTCAGAATCCTCTCTCTTGTGTGTTTCAAACATATTATTTTGGGAGAGTGTTAATTGATGAAAATTATAAGAAATGATAATAAATACATATCTTTCACTTAATCATTCAAATGTGTTTACTAATGTGTGAAGGAATACATGTTTCTTGATAAATTTATTTTATACATCCCCCATTTGAGAAATAATTATGTTCTAAGAATAATATCATATGAATGGTAGCTTATGAAAAGAATATGAAACCTTGGTTATATCTCTCTTGTATTCTATACCAAATTTCCCATATATAATTAGAGTAGACTAGCTAATGGATCATTACTAAGTGAATCGTGTGGTATCATCATTAACTCAGAAATGGGAGATGAGAATCATATGTTCCTTGAAAGTAAATATAATATATGATAATCCCTTAACATTACCCATTTCATTTTATTTTTAATAATGTGGATAAATAGAGAATTAATTTAAGAAAATATATTGATCTTGGTGAATTCTATTAAAAAAAATCTGAGGAGATATTAAAGATTGATTGTTTAATTTGTTGTCAATAATAAATATTTGTTGGAGAGTGTAGAAGAAGTGATGATTCTTGGATTTATAGAAGAATAAATCATATTTCATACTAGATAATACTTCTATATAATTTTATAAGTTTATTTACTTACTACTATAGTAGATGGAAAATGAACTATGTGAGGATACAACTTCAAGAACTTGAGTAGAGAAAATTATGAAAATGTGGAAAAGAATATCTAAAGACACAATTTCACTACCATGAGCATGCTACCATTAGAGTTCTGTCATGAGCATGCCACATTGAGAGTTCTACCTCTAGTTCATACCATCATGTGCTACCACTAGGTTGTATTGCTGGCGTGTTACCATTGGTGTTCTACCGTGAGGTGGTACCATTAGGGTGATACCATGAGAATCTACCACCATGTTATATAGTTGATATGATACCTCCAAGTGACACCTTTAGGTGTTATAGAAATAGTTGATACCATTGAGATGTTACTTTCAGGTACCATAATCAAGTGTTATACTTCCATAGGCTACCATTGAAATGTTGTCATAAGGTTCTACTATCAGGTGTGCTACCTAAAGGAGAAACTATTTTTCGTGATATCGTTGTTTTCTATTATTGATGTGCTACCATGAGATGCTATATCATGATAAAGAATAGAAAAAATAATATTATGTAAGATCAATTTGGTGAAACATTCATGCAAATTCAGTTTTCATGCATGAATTTTGATTGGGAAGTAGAAACGAATTTCTCACACACTCATATCTGATCTTAAAAAAACTAGATATATACTACACTAATACAATATGATGAGGGATATGTGATATTCATGAAAAATAATAGTATGTGTTGGTTTCATTCATTCCATATAAATCATGTTTATTTATTCTATATGAAAATAAATACCTAGGACCTTGGGGAATTTAATTGAAAATTTGATGAATTCAAGTGTGTTGATGAAATTAAGTTATGCTTTAATTAAAAAATGTCATGATACATGAATCCGGATTCATGTTTCATTCAGGTGGAATAATTTTGGGATGTTAATGAGAAATTAATATTTGGAATTAATGAGGAAGAATTAAGGTTGTATTCAAATGAATTAAAAGAGAAATAACTATTTGAAGTTATATACAATTATGATGAGGATATAGTGAGATAATTAGGAAATCCTAAAATCATAGAGTAAAGATTAGGAAGATATGGGATTCTTGATATGAATATTCTATTTCTAATTCAATCTTTTTTACATTTTTAGTAAAATTTTTCAAATATGATAATATCAATATATAAATGATATATATTTACTCTTGTAGGTTGATAAAATGTAAAATATTTTAGACATTATACTATTATTAGAATTATAAGATTTTGATAATTTTCCTTATCAATGTAATAGAAAATCTAAAGTTAGGGATCCCTAAAGGTGAGGGGCATAAGTATTCAATGAAACTGATGAGAATTCAGATCTCCCCAGATCTAGATAAGAGGTTAAAGAACAATAGTATTGATGTTATTAAAAAGGTATATGTGGGACATGTTGATCCACCTACTCATGGATGAATATCCTATTTACAATAGGGTAGAAGAAACCAAGGAAAAGAGGAAAATATTTCTATGATTTATACTCATTAAAATAAATAATTATATATTTTAGTTGGTTCTCGGAGTAGAGGAACATAGTGGGAATCTATGTTGAACAAACTAGGGTTGTTTGTTGATGTAATAAATTCTATTATAGTGAAGAATCAATGTTTTAGAGTCTATCCAACATACCAAGTAGTAGTCTTTTATGCTGAACACTATTAATAACATGTTATACTCTTCTTCATTATAGCACATAGAGATGATGTTGCGATTAAATTAAAATGAAAAATTAAATACCCTTAATGTAAGGATATTAATTATATAAAATATAAAAGGGGAAGTATATACACTATATAAAGGAAATTAGGTGCATAAATTAACATGTTTCTCAAAGAAGTATGTTTTGAGATGAAAACCTTACAAAGTTTGCATCATTGAGGTTAGAGTTAATCAAAGAAGTTATTAAGTGTAAAAAATGTAGATACACACAAAAATAGTGGCAATAAAACATAAATCAATCAAAATTCATTTCACACAAATGATTTTAATAATATAATCATTGAATTTGATGTGTAACCTAATGAATGAAATAGATTTAAGAAACCCCTTACCTCATACTTCCCTTTAGTTGAGTGCTCTTTAAACTCATATATAGTATTTTAAATTTTTTATTGAATTATAATTAAACAATACTAATATATATAAAATCATATATGATCTTTTTATAACATCTTATTACCGATTCATTAATAATCTTTCATTATCAAAATAGTTTCGAGAGTTAAATGCCTTGTTTTCTCATGAATGTTTTACCATGAAAGACCCTGATCCCATATGTAGGATATATTTACATCATATATAGAATTATATTAATGTTATAAATATATATATTTTTTTCATTATACACATTTTTAGAATCATTATTTAATTTTGAACATGGAGAAAGAATCACATCACTTTATTGGGACGGTAGGCTATACATACACACAAATGACATTATCATTTCTTTAATGTGTGAAAGGGTAATCAAGTGTATTGTATATTAAATTTATAGAATTAATATGAATTCATATATATCATATATACTCAATAATTTTTTTCCACAATTATCTTCTATATAAAGCGTTCGTGAAAAATGAATCACGTCGCTTCTTGAGAAGGTAGTCCCCCGTACACATGAGTGACGTTGTCATATTATATACGAAATGGAGATTAAGATGGTTCATATGATATTATAATTAAAAAAGTAAAATTATATCATAAATATAATACATAAAAATTATATAAATCATTATATCAATATGTTATAAGTGGCGATGGAAAACAAATTACATCGGTTCATGAGGCAGTAGTCGGTCGTACATACGATCAGTGATTTTTTTACAATTTGAGAGAGAAGGATATGGTTTTAGTTCATGAAATTAACATAAAAATATCATTATATGGAAGATAGTATGTTTATTATATTATCATGGTTTAATAATATTTTGAGTATGTGGTGGAAGAAATAAAATAAAATGCCCAATTAAGAACGTTACCTATTCTTCAGGCAACTTCTTTTTGTTTGCACCAAAAGCCTTCCTATGTTGGATTTATTACTAAAAAATGATTACCAAATGAGGTCATGTAATTAGGGAAGTTATTAGGAAAGTTATTTTCTAAAACAAATGGTTTTTGAAGTGTCTAAATTAGAGGAAAGAGAGTGGCATTTTATAAGTGGGGGAGAGGACACACTTGGCGTTTTTGAAAGGAAAGAGTTACACCAACATTTTGATCACGAAAAAAGCATAAAAAATAAATAATTTTAGAAAAATTGATGTGATAAGGTAAAAATATGACCATAAAATATTAATTACACAAGTCTGGATTCATTTTTATCCTTTATAGTTTTAGTTTAACCCTCAGTATACCTGTTTTTAACTTTACCATAGTAAATATTTTTTACTATTTTCACTATTCATTATAGTAAAAAATTTATGTGACCTTATTAGAAAATATAAATTATTAGGATTAAAAATATGAAATCCATTTTTCCAAATTAATCACATATAATTGGTAGATGTTAATTTAAAATTAAATCCATAGTAGAGCCGAAAAAATGGTTTTCCAAAATATTTTTTTAAAAGATTAAAAAAAATTATATCAGAATAAGATATTAAATTTATTTTAATTAACTAATTTGGATTAATAAATATATAATTTAACTAAAATTAATTTTAAATATTCATTAAATTAAAATGGGTCTTGTAAATTTTTTAAATGAAAAGGCAGTTTTTAAGAAATATCATTATTTTTTCACTATTTATCGAAAAATGAAAATTTTCAGAAAAATACCAAAACATCCCACTAAGATAATTTTGATATGATGATTTAAAAAATAATTTTGATGTTTTAATATAAATTTTATGAAATTGGTAAAATTTAATTTTAAAAATATGTGCGTAAAGTACCATAAAACCACATTTTAGAGAAATATAGCTTTTCAGAAGACATTTTTTTTCCAATGATACTTATTTTATTTACAATCAATATATAAATGAATAATTTATTTTATAAATGTTTAAACCATATAATATTCCTAACTAGTTAATAATATTCATACCCACCAACTTAATGATTAGGTTACAATGTCCATGCTTAATTAATAATATTTTAATAAAGCACCACATTACCTTTAAATTAGGTTTTGCGTACATCACAAGCTATCAAAGAGATTGGATTTATTTTAAAAAAAGGATATAATAAAGTCTCTAGGTGTTAAATTATCTTCTAAGTTTGGAGTTTCATTTCATATACCTTATCAAACATGATGTTCCTATTTTTAAATATCAAGGTTGTATATTATACCTCTTTAAATAAATTGCATCCTCATAATTTAATATTTATTTTTGCAATCAAGGGTTTGAAATTTAATAACAATTTTTTTTGTAAAACACATCATAAAAAGGATTAATAAAACATTCTCTTAAAAATATGGAAATAGAAATGTGAAATTAATAATAAAAATAGGTTTCCACAAAAGAGAACATTAGTGAGAAGTAAAAATAAGAACATAGAATAAAAGTATAAATAATTATAGAGATTGATTGAGATAATTGATCACAAAAAAGTTAATTATCAATAGAAAGTTAAGGAATTCAAAACCACAAATATATGATGATTTAAAAGACCATTATATTTATCAGATATAAAGATAATATGATAACATTTTTATTTCAAGATATTTTTCCTAGAGTTAAGGTGTTCTTTTACTATATAAGAATATAATGAAACATACTTACATGATACCTTTATATTTAATAAGCACAATTTTATCAATTTTTTCTGAATTGATAACTTTTTTATCATCTCTTACTATAAGAAATGAATTTATAGAAGTTTTTTATTCTTGAATCACTAAAATATACTTCTAACGGATCATGTAATCCCTAAAAGAACAACTAGTTTTTCCTCTTATTTTTACTAAAAGAAAAATGGTTAGCACAAGTATTCCCATATAATTCATTAATATCTAATACCTAAATATTAACTCCTAAATTTCAACTTAATCTATTCTACAAGTGTCTTTCCATAAAACCCTTAAGCTTAAATCTCCCAAAATGTAATTGTATTATTTTATAAATTTATTTTATGTTAAAAAAAGGTTATATATACTTCAAACCAATAAAAAATTTCCTGAAATATCATTAACCACCTTGAAACTAATTTACTTAAAACCTCAAAATGGGTTTCTACGATTTTGAACTTCTGATTAACCTTAAACTAAAAAAGTTATGATGGTATCCATAACTCTTAAGTTAATATAACATGAAGACAAATATGATTCCAAAATGGACACAATACTTTGATATTTAATGTTTTTTATAACCAAAATACGATTGGTAAAAATACTTCTACAACACAATTCAAGAATACAATTATATAAATACCTCAAAACTTTTACATTAATGATTTGGTATAACATAGTTCCTTCCTTGTTCTAGTATCTAAGCCTTTGTTTAGGGCATTGAATGAGATAATTCCCATGTTTCCCACACATAAAATATCAAATTCCTAGAAATGAATTACTTTATGACATTCATTTCCATAGAGATAACATCTTCCCCTCCATTTGATATATTCTTCTAGGTTTTTATTCCTATGTTCTTGATATTGGGAAAGTTTAATCTTCTCCTATATATTTTCATTACCACACAAAAATTCATAAAATTACATAGGCCTCTTATTTGAATTTTTTGGAATGTCACTAAAGTTCACATTATTAATCATATATCATGATATATGATTAGGAATAATTACCAATTATTGTTATCCAGTCTTCATACATTTTGGTTACTCAAAATAATTGATGTTTCCATCACATTTAGTGTTTACATGATTCATACCAGTTCTAGACATTGACTAGGATCAAAAGTCATAGTATGAGAAATAATAGTCATAGTGGGAAACCACACAATCATGAAAAATTATTTATAAGATTTATAAATCATGACACCATAATTTAAACATAATAAACCTTGTTTATTCATGGAAATCATCAATTAAAATACTTCATGAAAGTTTGTAAAAAGTTTTTTAATTTCTAGAGATTATCCTCTAAGAGTGTCAAAATAGGTGTATATTGAGACGTGTTGTTTTATATCAGGTAATGCTCAAGTCCAGCCTGACATGCCTTTTATGAGGTTATTAACACTAGGTATATCTATATCAGAACCGAATCCACTTGTAGTATATAGAAAAAGATGTAATTACTCAAAAACCACTCGTTATATACTTCACTGAGATTCCATAATATTTTTTTATAATTAATTTTATTCATAGACCTATCCCTAGGTTTATTTCTAAAGTTTTCTCATCCTAGTTGCAAAGGCTAACTAAACTTTTCCTCTGATCCCAAATATGAATACCCAAGACTTGTTCACATATTATTACATGATTCTTAAACAAAAATATCCTTTAATAAAGCACAAGGATCATAAAGCACTAATGTATTTTTAATTATATGTTCTTAATGCATGAAATATAATATTATAATTTTATTTTTCATAATGATATCCTAAAATCCATTCATGCTCCTAAATATGCGTGGTATAACCTATGGAATACATAAAGAAATAGGTGATATAAAAATTCTCGTAAGGTAATAAACATGAAAATATAATATAATACAAGAGACAAAAATATAACATGATATAATAAAGACAAGACTCATGTGTAATAACATAGAATCATAACATAAAAAATATGGTATCATAAGATTATGTTATCTTGGGAAATATGTTAGCAAGACAATTAATTACATTAAAATGAGTCAAGGATAACTATCTAGACAGAATCACATGGAATAAAAATTCCCATAATGGATTAGGTTTACTCCATAATCCCATACCTAATAGATCATGAGACTAAAGATTTACCCAACGCGTTAGAGTGATATCCGGGTGCACCCTTCATAAAATGATCATGATATATGTGTTCCAAATAAAGGAAATCAATTATAACACATAAAATAATCATTACCCATGGAATGAAAATGGGTAGAATAATATTTATTCATATCACAATCAATGGAAATTTTAGAATCAACAAATTTGAGAAATGATCATAAGGCTTGTATTACCCCATCAAAGTATGGGGGAATAAACTAGAGATACATGCGAGAGACATATATAAATAATTTAGAATCAATCCATAAAAAATAGTTACTATGATTAAGTAAAATAATTTTAAAAATATTAAAATCCTTCTTTAGTAAAATAACATTTTCACATTGAGTAACATCAAGGATTTCATATTAGATATAAAATAATTTTGAAAGATCACTTTGATTTTTTTATGAAAAATATCCTTCTTAATTTTCAAAAAAATATTTTAGCTCTAAAAATTTCTAAAACATTGTGGAAAGAATATTTATTGAAAATAACCTTTGATACATAAAAAGGATGCTTTGAAACATTGAGTGATCATGAATGTGGAAAAGTTCCGTTCATACTGAATATATTAAAAACAAATATTCCTTTCACATTTTTACAAGAAAGTTCAAAAAGTACATTGTTCAGAAAAAGAAAGGAATATTACTTTTATTTTTTTAAAAAATAAAATTAATTTCATAAATTAATTTAATAAATAAAATTAAAAAAAAATTAATTTTTTTTGAAAATATTTATTTGGAAGGAAAAATATTTTCATTCGAAGATAGAAATGAAGTTAGAATTTTATATATATATTTTAAAATCGTTTTAAGCACCAAAGAGGTGAAAAATGGTAATATCACATAAAAAATTCATGAATAATTATATGAGAATAAAAAATGATTTTGTTTGTTATAAAATGATCAAATAATTTCCTTCAATGGAAATTCAATAATAAAAAACTATGATTTAAATGATATTGTGGAAAAAACCCTTAGTGCTTTGGTAAATTCAGAATCATGACACCCATGAAATAAATAATTTTAAATGATACATTAAATAACATGAATATAAGGATATTAATGAGATAAAATATCATAGTGGTGGTATATACACAATATAAATTAAATTAGGTTCATAAAAGAATATGTGTCTCGAAGAAGAATGTTTTGAGATAAAACCCTTACAATGTTTATATTGTTGAGGTGAGAGCTAATCAAAGAAGTGATTATGTGTAAAAAAAGGTATATACAAACAAATAACATTGTAAATACAACATAATTCAATTAAAATTCATTTCACACATAATCTTGGGGTAATATAATCATTGAATTAGATGTGTAACCCAATGAATGAAAATTGAGTTAAGAAATTCATTACCCCATGCTTCCCTTAAGTTGAAAATTATTTAACTTCCAGTATATTAGTTTTAAACATATTAATAAATTATACCAGAACCATATTAATATTTATAATATCATATATGATCCTCTTATATAATATCATTACCCATTCTTTAATAATATTTAATTATCAGTAATGTTTTGGGTGTTAATTGCCTTGTTATCTCTTGCATATTTTATCATGAAATATCTAGATCCTGAACATTATATATACTTAAATAATATCTACAATTATATTAACTTTTTAATTATAATTTTATTCATTAGATAAATTACTATAATAATTATTTAATTTTTAACATGGAGAATGAATCACATCGCTTTGTGGAGACAGTAAACAGTAAGTATGCATGAGCGAAATTATCATTTCCTTAACAGGTGAAATGGTAATGGAGATGATTTCATATTAATTTTAAATATTAAATATAATTTTATATATATTAAATATATTCATTAAATTTATCCTTTATTAAATTCAATGAAAAGTGTTAGTGAAAAACAAATCACATCGCTTCGTAAGGCGGTAATTCGCCGTACACACGAGTGACATCATTGTATTCAATATGGAATTAAAATTAAGAAGGAATGTATGATATTATAATTATATATGTATAATTATATCATAAATATTATATATAATAATTATATACAACATTATATCCAACCGTGAGAAGCGGTTATGGAAAATGAATTACATTAGTGCGTGAGGTAGTAGTCTGCCATACACAAGATCAATGATTTCATTTCCCATTTGAGAAAGGAGGATATAGTTTTACCTAATTTCATTAAAATAATGGATGTCATTAAATTAAATATAATGTGGTTATTATATTATCATGTTTTAATAATATTTTTAGAAGGTGTAGGAATAAATAAAATAAAACACTCAGTAAAGGATATTACCTTTTCTTAAAACAACTTCTTTTGGTTTTCACCAAAAGTATTGTTAGATTGGATTTATGAACTAACTAAGGATTATAGGATTAGGGGATGGAAGTAGGAAAGTTATTTGGTATGTAATTGGATTAACTAAAGGGTTTTTTATGAATGGAAAGGACATGATCGAGGGTGGCCTTTTATAAGTGGGGGAGATGACACACTTTGTAATTTTGAAAAGAATGAACTACAACCATGTTTTTTATCATGAAAAAAGGATATAAAATGGAAAATTTTATAAAAATATAATATATAAGTTTAAATATTAATATTAAATACTAATTATACTTTTTTGGAACATTTTAACCCTTATCTTGTAGTTTAACCTCTGGGAAACCCATTTTTACCTTAACCGTGAAAAATAATTTTTACTCACTCTTTGTTAAGGTAGAAAAATCAGTTGAAATTATTAGATAATAAGAATAATAATGATTAAAAATATTGAATTCATTTTTAAAAATTCAAATAACATAATTTGTATAATTTAATTTAAAATTAAACCCATAGTCGTGTTGAAAAATGTTCTTCCAAAAGAAAAACATTCAAAAGTTTAAAATGTATTTATATAAAAAATGACTATGATATTTATTTACATGACCTAATTTGGATCAATAAATATATAGTAGAAATAATTTTACTTTTTAAAACACATTAAAATAAAATTTGGCTTTTAAATTCTGTAAATGAAAATGTAGTTTTTAATAAAAAATAGTATTTTTCACTATTCGTCAAAAATGAAACTTTTTAGAAAAAATAAAAACAAATCACCCTATGATAATTTTGATAAGATGATTTAAAAATTAATGTTAATTATGAAAAACAAATGTTATAAAATTGGTAAAAATTAATTTTAAAAATATGTGCGCCAAGCGTGACGATACCGTTTTTAAAAAAATATGGTTTTCTAGAAAAAAATTATTTTTCTTTAAAATGATTATTATTTTATTTAAAATCAATATATGATAATTGAATTTATTTTATACATGTGTAAAATATATAATTTAAATAATTTAGTCAGTCTTATTCATACCCTTCATCTTAATGTTTAGGTTAAAATGTATATGTTTTAATAATAATCTTATAATAAAGTATTGCGTTTCATTTAAACCCATAGTTAAATGAATTGAAAGCTACATAATAGATTGAATTTATTTAAAAGAAGTATATTTTAAGGTCATGGGGTGTTAAATTTTATTCTAAGATAAGTGTTCCATGACATATATTATATCAAATATGATGTTCCCCTTTTAAAATCTCAAGGTGTTACATAACCTCCAGCTAATTTTCCCCCATATGTATCTTTAGTTTATTAGAGGGGTGGCGTGTTGGTGTCCATAGATTAAGATTTTCCTTACACCCCATATCCTTACCATTCTTCCTTTTGTTTACCATATGTATATAAGAATTATTATTCTTCATATCCTTATGTTCTTAGAGAACCAAAGACAACAGATTTAGGAGACACATTTTCATTTTTTTTGAATAGGTTTTAGGTAAAGAACCCATTATTAAAAAAACAAGAAAACTGATTTTGAAAAATGGAAAGAGTAAACCCATTATAATCACAGAGGAAACAATACCATGAAGAAGCATCACATTAAGGTCTAAATATGGTCCTAAGGGTCCAATGGGAAGAAAATTAAAAGATAATTGAACGAAAAAGTCACATACCCCCCCTAATAGACAATGAAATAGTGTAAGCAGTCAAAGATGATGCATCACCCCATGCCAAGAAGTTTCACCATGGTCGTCCAACATAACACAAAAGAGAAGCCATCCCATTCACACTGAAATGTAAAGGGATGGTCGGATGATAAAATCTAGTACACTTATCTCTTTTTCGAGCCTCCCACCTGAAAATACTTGTGAGAAACTCATAGTACTATCAACCTGATGAAAATAAGGTCAAGAAAAAAAAAACACCATGAAATATCAAATTAGGGTTTCCATCCTTCCAATAAGACAAGGTCAAATTGTTGAATGATGGGTGTTACCACACCCATACTACTAGGACCATGTTAGATGGAAGATGTTTTTGGATGATGAATGATGTTTCTATTAATTTTTTTTTTATTTTTTTCATTACAAAAAATAATTCCAGTTTTCATGTTTTTGTAATCATAAAATAGGATGAAAGGAAGAATATTAATTAAGAAAATTAGAGATAGTTTTGATAATAAAGTTCTTATTTTTTGGTTTTTGGTTCTGAAGATTTTTCTTAGATGAAAAGGTTTTTTGGAATTACATTAGGTTTAAAATGAAAGTTTTTATTCTAATGTGAATATTTATTTAAGTTTGAATGTCACTGTCAAAAAATCAATTGATGATTTTCTAATTTTTAATTCTAAAATTTCATAAGTTGTTTGAGAAAATTGTGATGTAATCCTTATGAATGAAAGGGGGAGAATATGTGTTTGGTACCTTAATTAATATGATTTTATACCAATCCTATAGTTCTCAATGTCCTAATGAAGTCATGATATATGAAAATGTTTGTGGAGGATGAAAGTCTAAAAGAAAAGTAGTCGATGTTGACACTAGTCTATCAGATGTGGTGTGATAATAATTCATAAAAGGTAGAATAGTTTATAACTTTTGATGAAGCATATTAGTATATTCGAATTATTGGGATTGATGAACTAGAATATTCATAGATTGATCAAACAGATGAAGAAAAACAATATAGTCAACTATTTTTAGAAAAAAATGCATTGTTTTGTTTCATTTGGGTCAAGAGAAAAAAGAAAAAAGCGATGTTTGATTCTCAAGATGGTTAAGAATCATTATAAAAGAAGTTGTACCAATTCATCATATATAAATAGAGACCAATACATTATAAATATGATGATAACAATAAGTCATCAGCCATTGTATTTCATCGGGTGCGATCTGAAGAAGTTCAGTAAAATTGAATAAAAGGTTGAAATGTTGTGAAGATGTTATAAAAGTACTTTCATGGGGGTCTGAAGTTGAAACTAATGTATTTCCTAGGGGTGAATATATCCTTAGAGGTTACAATGATGTTTATGAAAAAAAGCAATATAATTCTAAAAATTTTGGAATAATTTTTTATGTGAGATTGTTTTCAATGCTTTTAATAGGTTTTTTAGTTGTCATAAAGCATCAATATGAGAAGGATTTTAGTTTTTACAAGTGGTTATCATATTTATCAATTTTTAGTCCTAGATATGTTCTATCCTAATGAAAAAAATCATAATTACCTTAGTATCAGAGTAAAGAATGGTTAGAAATTCCAAAGTTAGATGAAGTTGTGAGAATATTTTAGAAGGTTCAATAAGAATTGAGAAGAGTTGAGAAGCATTTAAAGAGTCAAATATGAATTCAAAATAAATGTGGACTTTGAGTGTTGGGAAATTTGGTTGAGTGGTAAAACATTTCATATTCCCACCCATACTACTCTTGGATCACCTATAAATAGTATAAATTGTTCTGTACTTAGTAACAATAAAGTATTTTTCATGTGTAAATAACGTGAGATTACTAAAGAAGAGACCCAAATATTTATAGAAAAAGTTTTCCTGAGAAACATCTTAGTAAAGAAGAAGAATAAGGAAGGATAGTAATCAAAGGTTTCTAGATCAAATTGAGATATTAGATGCATATTTTTAGGGAAAGTAAGTTGTGGTTCAGAATTGTTTCTATAGTATTATTTCCTTATCTGTTTTCTGTACTGAGGTATCAGATAGAGGAATTAGACCAAGCTATCAGACTAAGTCTTTACACAAAGTACAAAAGTGAATTTATTACATACTACTATGTAGAAAAGTGAAGAATTTTGTTTTGAATCTATTCAATTGTAACTTTATAAGGAAACACAATAACTTGTTTTGAACCAACTTGTAAAGGTTTCATTTCTTATTACACATTTTTTTAAATCATTCATACTAGAATAATCATATTCACTATTGTATTGATCATAGTTCCACAAAAGTATAAAGGTATATATTAATATTTGTATCTAGAAAAAGAATTATTTTTTTGTGTATTGTGTGCTATTGAATTTTTTTCAAACCATTAAAAGGATTTATCTAATCTTATTGAGTATTTAACCTTATAAATACTTTTATTCACAAGGATATGTGATTTTTGTTGTTTTCAGAAAATTAATAAATCTTTAATAAAAGGTAAAGTTTGTTTTAAAAGAAATAAAACATAAAATAAAAGATATAACTGATTTGAACCTCCCCAAATTAGTGATATATCCATTATTATTGGTAATTTTAAATTGGTATTAGAGTGTAGGATCCTTCATTTACTCTTTTATGATGTTTTTGAAGAGAATATGTTATGTAGAATCTGAATTGTGTTAATAGTAAGGGGATTGTGGTCTTTTATGGAAAGAACTACCATATCTAGAATGCTATAATTATTACATATATTATGTCTCTTGGGTATGATTTTTTTGAATATGATACAAATTTATTTACTCTTATTGATTAAAAATTTCCTCCTACACCTGTGGATAAAAAGAATCTTGAAAATGATGAGAGAGTTAAGACTTCTTTACTATTATAACTTTTTGAAAGTGAGTTTCTATGACTGAAGGGATTTTCTACTTTCAAAGGTATCTAGAAATTTTTTTAGAATATTTATGATGGAAATAAAAAGGTGAATACCACTAAGCTTCAATTCGGGAGGCTAAAATATGAAGATATTAAAATGGATGAGTATGAATTTGTTGGTGACTTCTTTACAAGAGTGAATGATATTTTTAGAAATATAATATTTATTGGTGAAAAGTTGGAAGAATATACTATTTTTAAAAATATCTTGAGATTTATTACTAATGTGTTTGATAAATGGTTTATCTTTGGATGATATAGATCCATAAACTCTATCTCTAGATGGCCTTTATAGAACTCAATTTACTTATGAAATGAGAAGGGATAAAGTTATGAAATGAAACAAAATCAGATAGATAAATGATTAGACACTTAAATAGGATAATATAGATTTTTTATATTTTAATATCCATGCATTTAAATATCCACAAACACAGGTTTTAGTGCATTTTATTTTTTAAACCTTATTTCACATCATTGTGGAATTCATTCCTAAACTGGTTCAATTTGGTCACAATTAATCATCATCTTGTGGAATTCATTATTTTGATGATTTTAATTTTATATTTTAGAAAATTATTGATCACTTTTATTGGAATATTTATCTTTTAGGATCAATGGAGGAATCATAAGGGAAGATGGACGTTTTTTTCCATTGGTGTAGAAATTTTTGATCAAAGCATAATGGGCCTTAGGCACATCAAATAATTGTGGAGCCCAAACTTCAAGCCCAATGAAGCTAAAATTTTAACTTTAGATAGAGAAAATTGTGGGGATAATTTTATTCAACTTTGACTATAGGTAATTATGATGTTTTCAAGGATATCCAAGGATCTCAAGTTGAGGATTAAGTTATGGGTTATATTTTAGGGCCCATAAAATGATCCCACTATTTTGAGTATAAAATCCTAATAGAGGATCTAATTGGAATTAAATTTCGAAATATATTAGGGGAAACCTATAAGAAGATATATCTCTCCTGCAACCATCCTATAATATTCCATCATCAATGTCATATTTTCAGGCCAAAAAGGGGGATGAATCTAGTCCGAATTTTCTGGTCAACATTAAAAAGTTTAATTACCTTTTTTTATCACCCACCTTTTCTTATCCTAATTAAATGGGATGGAATTTATTGATGGGTAATCGATCGTAGGATCTAAAATTTCCTTTTTATGGTGATGGTGGTAAAGGAATTAGGGGTATATGTTTTATTCATTCAATTGTAATGCTACACTCTCTTTTTTTAACCGCATATTTTTTTATTATCATGTAAGTTTTTTCAATCACATTAGTTTATTAATAAAAGTTATTCTTATTTTTATTATTAAGAATTTATATAATTTTATATCCCATTGATACCATTGAATAAGGTTTTTAATTTATTCACACCAGCAATTGTGAGAATTCTTTACACAATGGTGGAGTGTTAGTTTTTTCTTTGGTTTTCATTTCTCCTTTTATGAATTTATATGTTGAATTCCACCTTCCATTAAGATCTTTGTATCAATGTAAGGTAATAATTTTTTAGTTTTACTCTTTGGTTTTTCTTGGTGATGGATTTTATGTTATTTGATTTTATTAAATTCTAAGATTAACTCTATAGTTTTAGAGTTCCTTTCATCAACTTATATTTTTCCTTGTCTTCACCAACTTTAACGACTACATATTTTTGGTGATAGTATGATCCAATACCATGGAGTGATCATGATAGAGATCTTATAAATGAATTGGTGATTATCCTTGTAATTGTGTATGTATTAAATTGGTGAATTATTTTGTGGTTTTATCTCATTTATTGTATACTTATTCAACTACTGAGTTGTAATTTCATAGGAAAACAATTACATCCATTTTAGACCTAACAATAACTGAGGATAAACCCATATCCATTAATTGTTTACATTTAAATAATTAAGTGGTTTATTCTTATATTCAATCCATTCTATTAGTTACTTTATTATTCCTCTATACCAATTGCAATTTAGACCAAAGTTTCCCACTTCATAGCCAATCCACCCATCAAATCTGAGTGTCTCAAGGTTACTTTATTAGTCCTTATGGATATGATCTCTACCTATACTACAATGAATGCTTATACCCATAGGGTAAATTTAAGCATCACCAAATTTTAGCATTGTTATCGAGGACCTAAGTAAGTTATCTTAGACAGTAGAATCCTTTTATGACCCCAAATTTTCTATCCCCAACCCCATTACTCTTATATTTTCCCCCTTCTGTTTGTTTGTGTCCAAAAAATATTAAACACAATTTTCAGTCTACTCCAATGAATTCTCTTCTACACTACCCCATCATAAACCCATACTAGAATCAAATGGGAAATAAAAATTTGGAAGAACTTAACTTAGGAAATTTCTTTGATCAAACATTGAATGATTACCCCACACCTGATGAGATGTACACTAATTTGGATGCTAAAAGTTTAAAGTATAATTTTAAAAACATATCAAGGATGGTTGAAGATATCAATCTTGGAGAATTCCATGATGTCCAAACTTCTAAGTAGACTATTACCCAACAATTTCTTGAACAAGAAAAAAGTGGATAAAATGAATTTAGAAGTTCCATCATTGAGATTAGAATTACAAAGCATTGAAACATTTATGGAACCCATTCCCACTAAGGAGGTCCATTCATCATCACTGATAGAAGAATATTGAATCCAACAAAACTTTCATAAATTTAATGAAGAAAAAACCTTTGGATTTGGGATAGATTAATAATATCAAGGAATTGTTCAAGGGTCTATAAATCAAGAGGAAAGTTATTTTATGTATTTATAAGAGAGTAGTTTGACATAATGGATTAAATATTATCAATATATCCCCATTCATATTTTTTTTAGGATAACTGATCACTGAACCATTGGTAGAGATCACAAACATCGATTCCATATCCATTACTAACATTTAACTGAACAATTTTTGGCTGTGAATCATATTTTCATAAGGAAGTAAATATTTCTCATTTTTTTAGAAGAATATGATTTTGATTCAAATTTAAAATATTTATTAGGAAATTTCAATCAAAGAGAACTAGAAATTGTAGTCCTTACTTCCCCAATCATGAATCCCTTCATAGGTGGCAACCATGACCTTGTGGATTTCATTAATTCTTCTCTTGAAACCCACAAATGGGGATTGGTCCTTGATGTCTTAGGCAAGACTAATTAAGAAACTTGATCAACCATTTCTAACATTAATTGGATTTTACCACTCATTGGAGGACATATGTTATCACTTGAAACATATTCTAAAAAAATCATCAAACTCAGTCTAGTAGTGGTGGTGAAAAATGAAATATGTAAATTTTTGTACATTAGCATTGGGTAATTGGGGGGGGGGGGGTCCATGGCGAGATAAATACTTGAAACTAAGAACATTATGGGAGGCCACCTAAAGTCTCGATTTTTTTTGTTTTTTTTTCAATGGAACCCCTAGGTGTTTCCAATGTGATATAATGTTTTTATGTGAGAGATTTAATATTTGAAAAAATTCAATATTTTTAAATGAAAAAAATCCATCCAGATTTCAAATTCAACCTTCAATCATCCCTAAGGAGTAAAATTATGACATGAAGACAATGTTATCAGTTGCTTATTGATTGGTCATCAACTTTAAAATTAGGTGATTTTGTTCCTTGATTTCATTTAAAATCACTATTCTTGCTATTTCTTCCAAATTTGGAACTATCTTATATCTTCCCTTTCAAAAACCAAGGAAAGTTTCATTCTATATTGGGGAGAGTGAAAATATATTTTAAAAAGGAATTTTATGAAAAATTTTAATTCATTAACCTTGAATGTGTTAATGTAGATTGTGAAACATGAAAAATGAATATGAAATGATTTTAAACGTATTGATTATGATTTTAACACACCTTTAGGTTCATGAGAATAGTTTTTGGAAAGTTCCATTATTTGATGTGATTTTTCAATGTTTAGATTTTCATCATTCAAATCAAAATTCCAAAACTCACATCCATTGGATTTTGGGTGAAGGATTGAGTTCTAGGGTCCCTTTCATCATAACATAGGGTTTGACATAACTTGAATTTTAATTTGAGTATCCAACAAAAAATTTGAAAAAAACTACATAAAGAACTGTTTTTTCTAAATGTGTTGAATTTGGTAATTAGAGATCATGAATCAATAATTTTATTTCCCAGAGTTATGGTTTACATCTCTATTATAGAGTATGGAATTTCCAATATGTGTGGTGTTCGACAATTGGGGATCATTACTGCATAGTTTTCTTTCCCAGAGAAAGTATTTTCATCTCTATTATGGTTATAAACACCAAAAAAAGAAAAATAAAAAATTGGATACTCACCTTAAGGTGTAATATGATTCCCAAATAGATCTTTCATTTTTCCTTTTTAATAAGAAAATTCCCCCTATAACTATTATGATGCACAAAACATTATCACAATTAATTTATATTTGATGAAATGTGTCAATGAATTTGATAAAAGGAATGGTCTTGGGTTTGGGATATACTTGTGAACCTAAATTTTTTAAAATTATTTTGATAAAATTCATTATTGTTTGGAATGATTTATTTTGGTGAGAGTTTTAAGTCAAAATGTTTTTGAAAAAGTTAATTCAATTACATATTATGAGATACATTTTTCTGGGGACTTGAAAAACTAAATTTGGGGGTGTGATTAGCCACTGAAAGAGTATAATATTCATTATTTATATTTTAATATTCATGAGTTTCAATTTCCATAAACAATGGTTTTAGTTCAATTCGTTATTTGAACCCCATTTCAAATCATTGTTCAATTAATGCTTAGATTTGTTCAATTTTGGCCCAATTAATCATCATCTTGTGAAAATAATTATTTTGATTATGTTAATTTGATATTTTTGGATATTATTGATCTCTTTTACTAGAATAATTTTTCTCTTAGGACCAATGGATGAATCAAAAGGGAATATGGAAATTTTTGTCCATTGATTTATAAATTTATGATCAAATCATAATGGGGCTTAGGCCCATCAAATAAATGTGGATCCCACAATTCAATCCTAATGGAATTAAAATTTTAACTTTATTTATAGAAAATTATGTGTAACATTTAATTAAACTATGGTAAGAGATAGTTCGGATGTTTTCAAGGAGATCCAAGGTGGAAAATTTGAGTATTAAATTATGGGCCAGAGTTTATGGCCCATAAAATGATCCCACCATTTTGAGTATAAAATAAAAATAGGTGATCTAATTGGAATGAAATTTTGATAGATATTATAGGAAAACTGAAATAAATATATTTATATTATACAAAAATCTCATATTTTTCCATATTCAATGTGATATTTTCATGAAAAATGGGAATGAATCTCATCTGATTTTTCTGGTCAACATTGAAAAGTCCAATTTCTTTTTTTTCATCCACATTTTACTATCGTAATTAAATAGTAGGGAATTTATTAATGGGTAATCTACCCTAAGACACAAAAAAAAACTATTTAAGGTGGTGGTGGTGAAGTAATTGGGGGAAGATGTTTTATTCTATTAATTTTAATGCTATACTATCATTTTGAAACCACATATTCGTCTTTTATCAGGTATGTTTTTTCAGTCACATTAGTTTCATAATGAAAGTTATTATTCTTATTATTATTCAATTTTTCTATTATTTTTCTTATAAAGTTGATAACTTTGAATCATGGTGTGAATTTATTCACACCAACAATTGTGAAATTCCTCACACAACGTTGGAGTGTTAGTTTTTTATTTGTTTTTCATTTCTTCATTTTCGTCTTTATAAGTTGACATACACATTCCATTAGGAGACTTCTATAAATATAAGGTTAACTAATTCTTGGTTTGATTCTAGAGAGTTTCTTGGAGTCGTATTGGATTTTATTTCATTTTATTAAAATTTGGAATTAGTTCTATGGTTTGAGAGTTCCTTTCTTAGAATTATTTTCTTTCTCATCTTCTCTGAATTTAATGACTAAATTTTTTTATTGCTAGTATGATCTAATAAATTAGAGTGATCATGTATGTGATCCTCTATGTGAATTTATGATTATGATCAGAATTGTGTTTGGTTTAAATTGGTGAATGATATTGATGACTTATTTCATTGATTGTATACTTTATGAACTAGTGATTTATGATTTCATTGGAAAACAATTACATCTATTATTGACCTAAAAACAACATAGTATCATACCAACTACATTAACTACTTCCATTAAAGTAATTAGGTTTTTATTATTACATTAAATCCATTATCTTAGGACCTTTATTATTCTTCTATCCCAATTTCAATCAAGACCAATGTTTTCCACTTCATAGAAAATGATCCTATAAAATCTAATTGTCTCATGGTTAACTATTGGATCTATGTGGTTTAGACCCATACCTATACTACTATGATAACTTCTACCAATAGGGTAAATTTTGACATCATTAAGAAATGCATTTCAAGGATTTTAAGAAATAAAATTATGAGAATTTTCTTAAAGATGAAGATGTTGGTGACTCTAAATCTGAAAATGAGATTTGTAAAAATATTAATAAATTTTTACCTTTATTTTATAAAAATATGGAAAAAGGTACATGAAGTTATAAAGGGAAACATCCCTTGAAATGTTTCAGATGTGGAGCTATTGTGAACTTTGAGGTAAATTTCCCTCTAAGAAAGAAAGATGAAGATAATGTTGAAGATGATATAATTACAAGAAGATCATGGAAGAAATAGGACGATGAATGAAAATATTATTCCAATGGAAAAGATATAAATTTATGAAAATCCAAAAAGAGAATATTTTATCAAAAGAATATAAAGAGGAAGAAGTTGTAGCTGAGGCTAAAATGTTAACTGAATTTTATAGAGAATATAATTACATTGAAATATTCAATCATCAAGAGTTTTGAAGTAGTTGTTTTGAACATGAAGATAAAAATATATAATTTCATCTGAACATAGAACAAAAATAATGTTTGAGGAATATTGTTAGAATTGAATGAGAGATCAAGAAGTTGAATAAGTAATGTCATATAGAAAAAATCATGAATATATACTTGAATAGAAATATATGTTACTTGAATATATTTAATTTATAAATAAGTATCTTGAGAAATAAAACAATTGGGATTAACATCTCAAAGTAAAGTTTAAATAAAAGGAATAAGAGTTGGAACATATCGAATGAAAGTTTTCTAAAGTTGAGTAGGGAGTTACAGGTTTAAATAACTCTATATATGAATTTGGGGAATGTTCTAGAATTTTTGAACCTAATAATGATAAAAATTTAACTTCAAAGGTTTTAAAGGAAGTTGTAAATGTTTTTGAGAAGAATAAAGTAAGGAAATTCATGGATGTGGAAAAAAACAAAGTTGGAAGTCCAGAAGTTTCTAAAAAATCTGATTTTGAAATAAAAATTGTTACTATTTATGACAAGGTTGGGAAGAAATATGAATTGAAGAAGAATTTTTTGGATGATGATATAATGTTTGGGACTCAACAATGTTCCGATGTTAAATATATTAATGTTTCTGAGAAACATGCTCACAATTCTAGAAAGTATGGGTGTTATAGAAGAAAGTATTTTTAATAGGGGTATGACTGGTATTATGGTATATTTAGTACATATGACATATATCTGTTTGTTTAAAAAACAAAATTATAGCTATCCTATAATTTAAAAATGAAAAATATCAAGGAGGATTCAATCATCTCAAATAAAGCAACATGGTAAAGATGCTGTGAAAGTTTAAAATAGATTCAAACCTTTGGAAACTATTTTTGAATGATGTGAACAACTTGGAAATCTCGTAAATGGGTGTCTTGTTTTGTTACCATCCAAAAAATTGGTTTATATGAATTATCAGAAGACGGATGTGAAGAAATATAAAGGGAAATAAAAGGATCATGTTATTGAATCTTCTCTCAAATATAAAAAAGGATAACCACCTTGGATCTTGGATAGTGGGTGTTCTTATCACTTTGAAGTATATTTGAAATAGTTTAAGAATATGAAATAATTAAAGGAAGGAATAAATATGATTAGAAATTATGAATCCCTTAGAATTAAAGGAATTTTATCTACTTTTATTAGGGAATAAAAGTTGAAATCTGTGAATTATTTGTTTGTTTATGGGCTGAAACACAATTTTTTGAGTATTTATCAAATTTTTGATGAAGGAAATAAAGTTGTTTTCAGAAAATGTGTTTTTTTGTGAAATGATAGGAAGATGAAAAAGTTTTCACAAGAGGCCAATATAAAAAATTAAACTTGTTTCTAGTTGGTGAGGTTCATAATTCGTGTTACTTAAGGATGGTGTAAGAAAATTAGCTATAGAATAAAAGGATCAGACATATGTGTCAAAGAAATATGAGAAATTTATAAAAGCGATACATTGTCCTAGATATTCATAATATGTCAAGAATAAGAGATTATTGTTGTTCTATTTTTCAAAAGGGGAAGATAGAAAACTTTGTGGATAAGAAAGTTTATATACGTTGAACTCAACCCATGAACTTATATATTCTAATATTTTTGAGAGGATGAGAAAACAATCGATATTCTGATAATAGTACTCCATTAACACTAGAATGATGATATAGGTGTTTCAACAAAGAGACATGAAGATTATTTGACTGTATTGATGTAAAAGTTCATGATAAATATGAGGAAGATGTTTCACAAACCAATTTAGATGATGAAGATGAAGAAGATGAAATAATAGGTATTTTGTGATCTGATAAGGATACAAACAATTGTAATACCATAAAGATGGAATAATTTGACTCATATATTTCAAATAATGAGGATAAAACTCATTTATATGATCCTAGGATGAATAAGAAAGTGTAATCTCAAAACATAATTGGTGATAAACATCAAATGGTTTTTGAAACAAGGACATGACATTTTATTACACATACTTCTTTGTAATCAAAAGTTGAACCAAAATATGTGAATGATGCTTTAGAGTATCCAGAATGGATTCAATCTATGAATGAATTTTTGGATCAAATTGAGAAAAATTAAAGTTGGGAACTCATACCTAATCCAAATGAAAAAATATTTTTAGTACAAAGTGTATTTTTTCAAACAAGTTAAACAAATATTGTGAAGTGATAAGAAAAAAAGGAAAATTGGTGTGAAAAGGCTACTAAAAAATTGAAGTTATTTATTTTGTTGAGACATTTATCCAGTGGAATGGTTGGAAATAATTTGAATCTTTCTTTCAATTGATTCAAAAAAAATTATAACATTTTTCATATGGATGTGAAGTCAAAATTATTGAATGAAGAACTTGATAAGGAATTATTTATTGAGAAACCATGTGGTTTTGTTATTGGAAAGGATGAATGTAATGTGTTCGAGTTATATAAATCCTTGTATGGACTAAAACAATCTCCAAGGGCATGGTACTTCAAATTGGAAACCTACATAAGGAAGTTGAACATCAATAAAATAAGAGTTGATAATAATCTTTAAATCATATAAAGGGGATTTCTATAACTATAATTGTATATGTTTATGATTTTTTCCTTTATAGGAATTAGGAAAGAAAATTTGAAGGGTTTTATGAAAAAATGATTCTATTTAAAATATCCTTACTGGGATAAATGAGACACTTTCATGGGTTACAAAGCTCACAATAGAAGATTTTTTTTCATTCATATAAAAGGTATGCTAAGGAAATTCTTAAGAAATTTGGAATGGAAAATTAGAAACTTGTTTCCACACTAATTTCATTGGGAACTGAGTTGGGTAAGGATAGATAAGGTAAAGAATTTGACTCTAAAGAGTTTAAAACATTAATTAGAAGTTTTTTGTATTTGACTCCCTTAAGACCAGACATTGTTTATATGATTACCTTGTGTTCATGATTCTAAAGTTTCCCAAATGAATCACACCAATTGGATGGAAAAATAAATCCCAGATGTATCAAAGGAACAACATATTTGGGAATCAGGTATTATTTATCCAAAATAATTTATTTTTTCGGCTACATAGATGCTAATTGGAAAGGAAATGTGCATGAAAGAAGATCCACATCCGGTGGAGTTTTATTTCAAGGATAAAGTTGTGAAAGTTTTCATACTAAGAATAAAACCCAATAACTCCTATCATGGATGATGATGAGTCTATTGTTATTACTCAAGCTACTAGGCAATATATGTAGATGAAGACTTAGTTGGAAGACTTACTTGTTGACGTAAAGTCACCCTTTCTCTTGGGTTGTGATAATCAGAGTGCCATCTACCTTAAAAGGAACCCCATAAAAATTATCATTCAAAACATATTTATATAAAATATCATTTCTTAAAAGAGAAAGTGGAGAATAATGAACTCAAGAAAAATTATTTTACTACATTGGAACAAGTTGCTGAAATTTTTATAAAACCTTTACTGAAGGAAGAATTTGTTAAGCTGAAGATAAACATGGGTATCCGACCTATTTCTATATAAAGTTATGGTATGTGGTTTTGTCCCCTATCTCATCTTGTCTTGGGATAGTTTTTTCAAAGTGGTAAAATGGTTCATTAATCTCTCCACTGATATGTGGTAAACCTTTTAAAGAAGCATGTATATAGGGGGAGTTGTGGGTAATATGTGAAATCAGAAAGTAAGTATGTGTATTATTCTTACATTTTTTTGGCATGGTTATAGGAAAATTATATTTATAGGTACATGTAAGAAGTAAATAAATAAGTGAAAAAATCCATGAAGGAATATGTGAATGAAAGTTGGAAAGCTGAATAAGTTTCATGAGTCACTACATTTGGATAACATGGATTTTCTATCAATTATTATTGTTTCTTACAATGATTTAGATCATTCCGGTTTATAATTGTTGAAAATTAATCCATATCTTGAGGTTACAATGTTCAGTGATTTATGAACCTTGGTTGAATACAAAATCCAAATGGGGAGATTATTGGGACTATGATGAATGGAAGATGTTTTTGGATGATGAACGAAGTTTGTGATTATTGTTTTGTATTTTATTGTCAATAGAATAAATTCATTTCACATTGAAAGTTTTTGTGATTAGATGATTGGACAAGATTAAGCATAGTAATTAGGAAATTAGATTACGTTTTGATAAGAAAGTTCAACTATTTTGGTTTTCTATTCTAAAGAATTGTTTAGGGTGAAGAGGTTTTTCAGACCCACCTTCAGACTGGAATTAATGTTTTGATGATAATGAGAAAATTTAACAGAGTCTTAATGTCTCCATAAAAAATAATATGATTATTTTATGATTTTTTATTCTTGTAAATCATATTTTTTTGAGAAACTTATGATTCATGACTTATGATAGAAATTGGGAGAAGATGTGTTTGGCACCTTAATTCAAACGATTCTATACCGATCCTAATGTTCTCAAAGTTATGAAGAATTCATGATAAAAGAAAATGTTTTTAAAGGAATAAATTCTGGAATAAAATAAGTCGACGATGACACCAAAGTGTTAGAAATGGAATGCTATCGATATTTTGGTGACAGACTGTTTAAGAATGTTTTTTGAAGCAGATTAGTAAGTCATATTTTTTGGGATCAATGAATGATAACATTTAAAACTAACAAAATATATGAATCCAAATTATGTAATCAAAAAAATTTTATAAAAAAATTATTTGTTTTATTTTATTTTGGTCAATTGGAAAAGATTTTTTTTTGTTTTTTTCTTTTGGGGGTCAATAATAATCGAACAAGAAGTGAAAATAATTCAACAGATAGAGACATAGACTGATCCATCAGACACATGATGACACCAATAAGTCTTAGTATATTGTATTTCATTGGAAAAAAATGAGGAAGTTTTTGAAAGTAGATGAAAATATGAAATGTTGAGTATTTTGTTTCAAAGTACTATCAAGGGGGTTGAAGCAGGTGATAAAGTGTTTTAAGGGGTGTTGATATCATTAGAAGTTTAAATGATATTTATAAAAAGATAAAAGAAACATAAGTCTAATTTTTTTCAACAATGTTTATGGAAAAGAGATTTTATTTTTATTAGGTTTTTTTTCAGTTGGTATGGAGCATTGGTTTAGGAAGGATTTTAGTTTTTACAAGTGGTCATTATAATTATAAGTTTTCATTTTTTCATAAGATCTATCATAATAAAGAACAACATCAGGATAAACTTAGTATCATACTGTAGAATGGTTAGAAATTACAAATATGGATGATGTTGTGAGAATATTTGAGAATGTTTGAGAAGAATCAGAAAGAGTTTAGATGCATTGAAAGAGTTAAATATGAAGTAAAAATAAATGTGAAATTTGAGTTTTAGGATATTTGGTTGAGCGGGAAATTTTTTTATCCTTCCGCCCAAACTACTCTTGGTGAACCTAGATATTGTAGGAAGTACATTGTACTTTCTGATAACAAATTACATTTATTATGCGAAGAAAGTGAGAGGGTTTAAGAATATAGAATAAGGTTTCTAGAAAAAGGTCACCTAAGAAACACCTTCAGATAGTAGAAGCATAAGGAACACTAGTAATTAGAGGTTACTGGATCAGATTGAGGCATTAAATGTAGATTTTTAGGGAATGTTTGAAGTGGTTTAGAATTGCTTATAGAGTGTTATTTCCTTATCTATTTTCCGAAATGTGGTATCAAGAAATAGGAATTAGACTGATCCATTAGACATAGTTTTTTCATGAAGTCCAAAAGTGAAGTTATTTCCTGCTGGTGGGTTGGAAAGTGATGAATTTTATTTTGATGCTATTCAAGTGGAAGTTGATAAGGCATCACATTAACTTATTTTGAACCAACTAGTGAATATTTCATTACTTTTTACAAAAATTTATTTTACATCATTTATGATAGAATAATAACATGCACAATTGAATTAATCATAGTGCCACACAAGTATAAGGGTATATCCTACTTGTTGTATCAAAACTAAAAGATTTTTTTTTGTAGTTGATTGTGTTGATTTGTTTGCAGAGAAGTGATAAATATTTAACAGAAAATTAAGGCTGTTTAAAAATAAAGTAAACTTAAATGAAATAAATATTACTAATTCACCCTTTAACCTCTTAGTGATACATCCACCCTGGTTAGGAATTTTCACATCCCTCATTCGAGGCCTCCCACCTAATGATACCTATAAGAAGCTGCACTACCATCCAAATGCTATGAAACGAAATCCAATGCTCACAAAGACACTTTCCACCCGATCAAATAGATAGTCCCCAATACATATTCATATTGAATCACTACTGAAACTAATGGAGAACACAATCCTTATCCCTTATTCCAACCACCATCAGTGACCCAATCCCACTTTCAACCATACAAACAAAACCCCATCCATTGACTAAAAGACCATAAGAGCTTCATCTGCTAAGAAAGGCACTAACAATAACCTTCATGGAATCCCCCTCTAACACCACTAACACCTGAAACATCGGATCTAGCACAATGGCACAATTTCATTAGAAACTGGCTTCCAAACCACTTTCAACCTTCCCAAACCCCACCTCTATCTGAATAGAAACACTATCACCATTGAAAAATGTCAATGAGAGCCTACTAAGAATCATACCACTAACTATGCATGAACCAATAACACTAGTAATGAGACCCCTAACTAGACATGTGACTTATGATGATCTCCATGAGGATAACAAAACCCTCTTAGAAATTTCCTCTTAACCAGTTGAATGATGTTCAACATCTTATCTTCTACTATATAAAATAATAAGAAGAAAACCACTCTACAACCCCTGAAATGATAGAGGAGCTCATATTTTAAATAGATCTGATATGAGATATGAAACTCACACTGGAACCACAGAGGATAACACTATCACAGAGCATAAAAGTTGAGAGAAGAGAAAATGATTTGGATAAGAGCTGCACAACAAGGATACCTGATGTTTCAATATGGGGAAGCTAATGATGAATCCATAAACGGAGGAAATGAGATGAGTGAGATTGGAAGATTCGAAGAGAAAAAGGGAAACCCTAGGAGGTTGAAAGGTCTTCTTAGGAGTGAAAAACAAGTGGGAATAAATCCATAAAATCCCAATATGTATGTAAGTAGGAGATAATTTTTCATTTTTTTCATGTTATAATTAACAAAAAATATGGATAATATTAGAGGTAAAGAGGCAATAATGAGATCATTCACTAGTTTTTTCTTTAGGTTTTACGAAATGGATTCCAATCCCTTAATGTGCCCAATCATGTTGAGTATATGATGCCTAACTAACTCCATTATATTAGATGGAACCTATGAACTGCACTTGATATATCATATATTTCTTACCATTCTCTCTCTTGAAAAATCTCTTGAAGATCTGACAACATTTTATAGATATCTTCATGTTCATGATTTTTTTTTGTAGTGTACCATGTAAATTTGATGAAATTAACATCGAGAGAATCATCTAAATTCTTTTTATACTTACCATTATTTCCTTTTCTTGAAGTCACAGGGGTTCAGTATGAAGTTTAAAATCTAGCAGATAGAGATTTATCTATTGGTGTGGTACAATGTACAAGAACATATACCACTCATATAAGTTCTTTCCAATTAATATATTCTCTTTATAAAATATTTATTGTAGTTATATTGAACCGAGGTAGGTTTTTACAATTTTATCTTGAATAAATAAATTTAATATATTAATACTTTATCCTTATTACCAATAACCATTACTGATTAATTAATCTTTAGATGTCTCAATATATTTTATGAAATCCTAATAGACCTTACTACTGGATTCATAATACTCAGTCATTTGAGTATTCTAGTGGAATGGATCCTTGAAACCTCTCCTCATAGTCTAATATATTCCTATTTAACTACTTATAGAGTTTCAGGGGATTATTTTGGATGGTCAAACACATTAACTCATGACTCCATAAACTATTGAGTGAGGTCCTAGCCTCTAAAATTAAAAACTTTGATTTAATCAACATTTTGCCTCTAAATTTTCAACTAAATATCTATAACTACCTAGTTTTTGTATACTTAAGTTATTTTAAACCACACTTCGCAAAATAACTCCTCAGTAGTAGGAGACACCTCAAACTAGGGCTTATGAGATCCTCATAATACGGTTTTGTCAAAATTTTAGTGATGGAAGGAAATAAAGACATATTATATATTTCTAGGATTTTTTTCTATTCTTGATGAATGTAACATATTTTAATTTTCATGATTATTCTATAATATTACACTCACATCATAACAATACATAATAGAAAAACATTCACCATGTATGATCCAATT
The DNA here is from genome assembly GCA_963277665.1 of Viscum album. Taxonomy (NCBI): domain Eukaryota; kingdom Viridiplantae; phylum Streptophyta; class Magnoliopsida; order Santalales; family Viscaceae; genus Viscum; species Viscum album. The sequence goes on from OY728161.1 coordinate 1,477,289,315, forward strand.
TTATCTAAGCATGCTCATTTATTATTCTATGTTATTCCATAAACATAAAAAATTCAAAAATAATAATAATAAACCATACATAAATAAATGAATGAAGTGAATGATCATGATCATGAACTAATGGTTGATCCACAAAGTGGATACTGGATCAATCAAGAATCTAAAAATAACTAATTTATCCATGACCGAATTGAGTTGCAACCGTAACCCTCATCCAATATATCCATGTATTTTATAATACATCTCCATGTATTTGAATGGTTTGTGTATTATTCCATCCTTGAAATTTTACATTAAAAAATATGAATATACTCTACTAGAGTTCATTTACTATGAATTAAAATAACATAATATAAATTTAATTCATAAATTATAAATCAAACGGTCCCAGAATTTTATTAATCCATTCCATTTTATTTAATTTTTGATTTTTTTATAATTTGATAGACCCCCAGATGTACAAAAATCTCCCATTGGGGTTCTGGGACTATTATAGCCTTGGTCTGTCTGACTCAGCTAGACCGATATGTCGGCTGGAAGAATTTCACCATGAAACTATGCATGAGGTTTGAGGATGGTGGTGGAAGGTTTCACTTCATATTAGAAATTTATAATTTTTTTTATAATTTTATACCCTATAGTGGTAGGTGGAATTTTATAAAAATAAACCCCCAAAAGTTGGGTGGGGGGAGATCACTTGGGAAGAGACAACGACCCTCCATTTTTTTGAAACATCATGCGCTGACTGCAGGATCCCCCACCCCCAATTTTTTTTTCTCAAGGATACCACATTTTATTTAATTTTTTGAGTTCCATATCTGCATGGAATTTTCTACACCCCCATCTAGGGTACTATTCCAGCTACCAGATCCTAACTAGAAGTCTTGAAATCACCACCTACCACTATAAAATAATCACACACACATATATATACTATGTGTTTTCTTCATTTTCACACAAAAAAATACCGGTCTTGGTCTGATTCAAAATTTCAGATGGTTGTAACATGGTCACCCAAGCTAGGATCAAATAATGGTTCATTGCGATGATTCCACTATGATTCCACCTATAATAATTTCATGTAAATTTATTTTATACTTGGATTAAATGGAAAAACATTTCCTTTGAAACAAGTTTTTGGTACCAGTTGTGTAATAGAGTTAGAGATACTAGGGTTTTAAAATTAATTGTATATAGTTTATGTCTTAATGTTTTCTCTAGAAATTAAAACCCTGATAAACAACCTAGGGATGCAATATGTAACTAGATAATCATAAAAATTAAATCAAGATGTTATCAAATTTTATTTTAAGATGAATTCATATTCTGCTCATATTGAGTGATTGATACTCAAATGAAATGAATTTAGTTCACTTAACATAATCCACGCACATTTAGGAGTCTTCTGGATAATCAAATGAAATATTCTAGGTTACAAAGTGGATTACCTATGAACGTTTTGACCTCCTTCTGATCACCACTACACCATTCATTCGATTAGTAAAGGATAACTTGGATAAATGATTTAATCGGTCTTCTCCTCTTATTGGGATGTAAGAGTGATGAGAGAGGATCTATCAAATTAATATAGACAAATACTACTATGAATTTGAGATTGATCTGACTTAAATTTCAAGTTTAAACATCAAAAAATTATACTATGTACCCCAAATATATATTACCTACAAAAAAAGAATAAATGACATCTTATGACCAATTAATTGTGTCATAAACATTATTTATATTTTTTATCAAAAAATATTAATATAATAAATATATTATGTAACAAAATACAAGTCATTAATCTGACTCACAATTCCTATAAATATTAAATGATCATTGAATACGAAAACAACATTCCCTAATAAAATATATTTTTACTTGTATTCACCTATGAAATTGTGAATACATTGAGTAAACAAATTCAATTACAATTATTATATAGTCTTATAATAATTAATTTAGTTATTTATTGGAAATATTTTAAACTCTAACATTACTCAGACCTTGTGGTGACCCCAACCATGTCCTATACTCCTATTCCTAAGAATAGGTCAGATTATTGAATATGCTAAGTGTGTGTCACTTTAGGCCCTTATCTTGATAGTAATGAGTACTACTCACAGATTCAGAGCAGAGTCTAGAAAACCATTATTTCCCCTAATAAGATAAAGTATAGTCATAATAAATAAAACCATACCTACAAACCCATGTCATGAATTATATTCTTGTTGTAATATGTTAGCTTATAAAGTAGGATTCATAAATTGCATCATCATCCTTAGATGCTTTATTTATTATTTTATGTACTTTTTTGATAGGATTACCATATTCTTCCATGGAAATTGATGTAATGAATATATGTCCATCCTAATCATCTATGCATGAGATATCTATTCCTCTATATATAACTAGAAATTATTATATTGACCATTTAACTAATGACATACCACCAATGAAACACCCAATAGAAGCTACCTCCCCACATCACTAATTCCATGATGTTAATCTAGAATAAAGGTATGCGATCAAATGACACATATTGATAATGATCTTAAGTGATGAGACCAAAAAATATTCTCACATAAAGGAATATCCAATGACACCTTAAACATGTGGTGTTCTTATTTGTGGGTGAATCCTCATGATCTCATTACATGGGATCAAAATGAGTGAATATCATGTAAAGTAGTATAAATGATTATAATACCCTAGAACCCAAGAGTTAAATAGAATAATGTTCCTATCAGCATGATTTATCTAAACCATAGTACATATTTTTAGGATGACTATCATGGTATCTTGATGTTCTCATTATAACAAGGTAACTGCTATAAAAATTTGATACGATATGTAATCCAATGAAATTACTATGAAAACAATGGATGCATAAGTATCAACACTATAATGGAAAGATGAAAAAATGTACATATCCAACTAATACATGTAATGAAAATTAATTTACATAAAGGAATTGGGTCTAGGTTATCCACTCATAACAAATCATACATTTTACATAATATAGTCCATGAGGGAAACACATTTGAAAGAAAATTCATTATTGGAACTTCATTTCATTCTTTTGTTAAAATTTTCCACTTAATTTGGATAAATGAATTTTTTGAGGACAATCAATATTTTAAGTGTGGGGGAATTTTATGTTACCAAATTTGTGGCATGTTTTCCAAATCCATTTTGAGAAAATTCTATTGATTTTCTGGATAAAACTTATTTTAATTTTAAATTTGTTCATTATCTATCATTTTGGGATGGTATTTCAATTCCTTTTATATTCAAAAGAAATTTGGTGTTTTTAATGATTAATTGAATTAATATCCTCTATTTTAAATTCCATATATTTTAATAATAATTACTTTGTATGGTTGTTAACTAATATTTTCTGTAATAAAATTTTTGGAGTATATTTTTTGTTATAGTTTCAGAGATTTTATTCCCATACATTCAATATTTTTATTTTCGAAACATTTTTATTGAAATATATTCTATTTTTAATTATTGAGTTTGAAATTGCATGATCAATTTTATTTTTTTTGATAATTTAATGCATTTTCTTCATTCATATTGGTTATTATAATAAAAATTCAAAATTATTTATTTTTTATGAAGATTTATTTAAAATTTTGTTATATTATATTATTTGTATGGGTCAAATGCAACTATGTATGCATGAATATATTTTGTGTATGTGTTAAAATCAGATGTGTGTATGTGTGATGGAATATGTGCATAATATTTATTGAATATGTATGTAAGTTTTAGTGTGATTATAGAGGCTCATCAGTGTAATGGAAGATGGTCACTAGTGTGAGTATATATCTATATAAGGTCATCAGACCCTTTATTGAGTGTGAAGGGGTTACCAAACCCGATGAATCATAATTTTTTATTCTAATGGAAATAATCCTCCACTTGAGATCCTTCAAGGAATACTAATTTATGCATTTCAATATGATGAAGAATCCCTTTTCATAACCATTGACATCCATACATGAAAATTTCATGTCTAGTGAAAACAATCATGAAAACATTGTATATCGAAAACTAATCCATGGATGGAATTGGATGGATTTGGGTAAAATAAAAAAAAATTATTCTTGAAGTATCTTTAATTTGAATGAAAAATGGATTAATCCTAAATGAATATAGGAATCCAATTGAGGGAGAAACTCATCAAAATTCCAATAGGAAGTCTAAAAATGAAAAAATTTTGTGATGAGATGAGGAGCCTCACACTTGTTTGATGAATTATGATTAAGAACCACTGAACATTGAAGAAATATTGATTCCACTAATGAATAACTATTTTGAGATATTTATGTAGCTTGAGCACAAGTGAGATAAGTTGATTGAAGTTAATAAATTTGAGTGAGGTTGTTCAAAAATTTATGCTATAATGAAGATGATCCAAAGACACTATATTGTTTTATCACAAGATTGTATTCATTATATAGGATCGATTTGAATATTGAAAGAGATCTAAATAGTTCTCCAATGCAATGGTTTGAGGAATGAACAACATCACATGCAAGGTGATCAATTAAATTAATGAAAGAACTTCCAGTCAATAAAAAAATCAAGAGTGATACAATCATCATTGAAATTGTTCCAATTTGATGTGATGATCCTTTATTAATATTTTTTTGCCCAATATCTTGTTTTTAGTGATTATATTGAAGTGAATTAACTAAAATTAATCAATGGTTGAGCCAGGAAGAATATTAACAAATGAGGATTATGTTTCAAATATGGAAATAATGACTAGGTGAAGCCACCTTAGGTGAAGAAGATATTTTGATCCACCTGAGATCTAAGTTGGAGGATGTAGGTTTAAGATAGAATGATGTACAAATACAACCATTATGTAAATATTTCAAGGATAGAATTTAAATGATTAAAATTTATAATATAAAATGGAGTCTAATTGGGGACAATATGAAACTTTCTCATTCACGAAAGATGAAAATTGGTGGTGAAATTGAAGTGTTTTAGGGAAAACTAAAATATCATGGAAATATGTCCAAATTATTTTACTTGGATACAACATAAAATGAATGTGGTGGTAGTGAAATTTTCTAAGGTAATTATTCTTGCATCACTTAGAGAATTGTTAGGTATTGGGATGGGCATCAGAAGTCAGTGGGCCAGGAATTTAAAAGTTTTCACATCACCGAAGTGATGTTACGACATCGACTCTAGTCAGCTATCCCGATACGGTTTGATGACCACACGTGGATTTGAAATAGAACAAAAATAAACTGAACATGTACCTAGTTCAGATTTGATGTGTCCAAGGCCGCCGTAGGACGCTGGCGATCATTGCTCAAAGTCTCTGATGTCGAAGCCCTCTAAAACATCCACACATGCCTCTCGAATCTGCTCGCACGCCGTTCATTGAGATCTGGGTGCTAGCACGGATCTTCAATGCTCACTTTAGTGTAGCGACAATCACCGCAAGGTAAGAATCTTCAATCAGAGATGGATGAACTTGAAGATCTTTCTTTGCTTGAGAGACTCTCTCTCTCTCTTTAGTTTCTCGGAGGAGAGAGAAGCTCTCAATCCCAACACAAGAATAGTTACAAATGGGAGAGCCCCTCTCTTACTTATATAGAGAATGTTTAAAACACGCAGTATGGGTTCCTGGCACCTGTGTAATAAACATCTGCTATATAAGTGTTATAAATAATTATTTATGACAAATAAAATTATGCCATAAATAATATTTATAATTTTTCACTTACTCATAATATAAATATATTATGTGATATACTTGAGTCTTTAACTCGACTCACACCTCCTGCTAATATTAAACGAACCTAGGATATTAAAATCCATTCGAATAATATTAATACTTGTATTTACTATATAACTTGTAAATACATGTTATAAATAAATTCAATGAATTATTTTAAACATGAATAATAAATGAATTTATTTATTCTTTGGTTATCCATAGAACTTGGATAGTACTCAGACCCTTTGGCGGGTCTCACCATGTTCTATATTCCTATTCCCAGAATAGGGCAGATTCTCAAAGCGCTATTATGTGTGACCCTCTAGGCCATTACCTCAATAGTAGTGAATAATATCCACCAACTAAGAGCAGGGTCTCGCAACCCATTGTGGCCCCCTATAGAGATAAGGCAAAGTCAAAGCAATGACTACCTACCTATGAACACAGTCTATGCAATATAATCTCTTTGCCATCGATATCTCAAAAAAGCAGAATGTACACTAGTATCATCATCCTTTATCTTGTTTTATTTTATTTGTTGATTTGTCTAGATGGTCTTACCTTGGAATACCATGGCCATGGATTTAATTAATGTGCAACCATCCTAATCAACCAGGCCCGAGATATCTCTTCCTAAACTCGGAAGCGACAAATCCTTTCTTGATCATTGAATCAATGCCATGCCATTAATGACGAACCTGATACAAACTACCTCGCCAAAACTATGTCACCATGGTTTTCTCCTTGCATAAAATGTACATAATTAAATTACATTAATTGATAATGATCTCAAGTATGGAGAGCATTACACATGTCCATAGATAGGAACTACCAATGACACCTGAAACATGTGGTGTTCTTATTATGCAGGTCTATTCTCATGATCTCAACTACTAGAGATCAGCAAGTGCGAACTTCATGAGATGAAGTCTCAATGCTTATGAGCCCCCAGTACCTGATGGTCACACATAATCTGTGTCCTATCATAATTATGTAACTGGACCATATGACATTACTTTAAGATTACTGTCATGGTATCTTGGGGTTCTCATTATAGTATGGAATCTGATATACCCCTTTGATATGACATGTAATCTAAGGACATTACCATAAACAAAGTGGATGCAGAAGTATCTTCACTATTATGGCAAGATAAACAGACATATATTATAACAAAATGAATACATGTGGTGGTAATCAAAGTACAATACAAGTTGTGTCTAGGGAACCCACTTTCAAAACTCCCACTTGAAATAGAGCCAATTGTTAACAGGTTTCATTCTGCTAGCTCTCACATGTGAATCATGCATTTGCTAAGAAATGGATTTAGTTAGGGGGTCTGAAATGTTGTCCTTTGTGGCTAGTATGTTAACTGTCACTTCACCTCTTTTTGTAAAATCTCTCAAGAGAGGAAACTTATGAAGAATATGATTTGTCCTCTAGTGAGACCTGTGATCCTTGGCAAGCACCACTGTAGTAGTATTATCACAATATAATTCAACAAGGTCCGCATTTCTAGGTATAACAACAATGTTTGATAAAAATATGCATATCTAGACTACTTCTTTTTCTACATCGGAAGCTACAATATATTCGGACTCTACTGTAGAATCAGAAACTACAGCTTTCTTCGAGCTTCTCCAACTCACTACACCACCATTCAGACAAACGATGTAGCCTAATTGTGATTTCATATCATCATGATCTGTCTGGAAACTAGCATCAGTGTATCCCCTCACAACTAGTTCCTCATATCCTCCATACACCATGAACATATCCTTACCATGCCTAAAGTACTTTAGGATCGTTTTAACAACTGTCCAATATAACTCTCTTGTATTGTCTTGATATCTACCCATGGTGCTTAAATAAAAGGAGACATCAAAACTAGTATATATCATGACATACATGATAGAACCCACTGCTAAAGCATAAGGGACTCTACTCATTCTGTCAATCTCCTCCTGTATTTGTGGAAACATTTTCTTGGAAAGATTTACACCATGTGACATAGGTAACAATCCTCTCTTGGATTGTTCCATACTGTACCTTTTGAGTACCTTGTCAATGTATGTACTTTCACTTAGCCCAAGCAGCCTTTGAAATCTATCTCGATAGATCTTGATCCCTAGAATGTAGGTTGCTTCACCTAAGTCTTTCATGGAGAAGCATTCATTTAACCAATTCTTAACTGACTGTAAGACTTGCACCTCCTTTCCCATAATTAATATGTCATCAACATATAATACTAGGAAAACGATGACATTCCCTTCCACATTTTTATAGACACAAGGATTGCTTTCATTTTTGACAAAACCAAAATCTCTTATGGACTCATCAAAATGAACATTCCATGATCTTGATGACTGCTTTAATCCATAAATGGATCTTTGTAGCTTGCATACTTTATTGGAATTCATTGACTTAAAAAACCCTTCGGGTTGAGTCATATAGATATCTTCAACCAACATCCCATTAAGAAAAGGATTTTTGATATCCATTTTCCAAATTTCATAATCATGGAAGGCTGCTATTGCAAGCAATATTCTGATGGATTTAAGCATTGCTACTGGTGAGAAGGTTTCAGCATAGTCAATACCTTGATGTTGTATAAAACCCTTTGAAACCAGTCTTTCTTTAAAAGTATTAATCTCACCATCCATGTTCAGATTCTTCTTGAATACCCATTTTCATCCAATGGTCTTTACATCAGCTGGTGGGTCTACCAAAATCCAAACTTGATTTTGGTACATGGACTCCATCTTAGAATTCATGACATCTTTCCATTTAGTAGATTCTTTGCCTTCTACTACTTCCTTGTAGGTTAAAAGTTCATCATTATCAAGAAATAATGTTTCACCTGACTCGATGACAAGAAAACCATAACGCTCTGGTTATCTAATCTCTCGCGTAGACCTACACAGTATCTGTGTCTCAGGAACTACTTCTTCTTCCACTTTTTATTATAGAGATTGTTCCTCTACCAACTCTTGTGCATCTCGAGCATTAACTTCATCAAAGTCAATCATGCTCTCACTATTTCCAATGGAAATGTGTTCCCTTTCTAGAAATGTGGTGTATCTTTCCACAATGACTTTTCTATCTAAAGGGTTATATAGGTATTATCCTATAGTTTCCTTAGGATAACCTATAAAGATGCACTTGGTGCTTCTAGATGCTAATTTTTCACTTGGTAAAGTCTTGAAAAATGCCTTGCACCTCTATACACGTATGTGTGTTAGATTGGGTTTCTTTCCATACCATAACTGATATGGAATCCCCTCTGCAACTTTAGTTGGTACTCAGTTAAGGTTATATGCTGCTGTCTGCAAATCATATCCCCAAAAGGATAATGGAAGAGTTTCATAACTCATCATTGATCTGACCATGCCAAGAAAGGTCCTATTGCTCCTTTCACTAACACCATTCCATTGTGGTGTATAATGAGGAGTGAGTTGCGATACTAACCCACACTCCTTCAAGTGATCAATGAAAGCTTGGTTAAGATATTATCCACCTCGATATGAGTAGAGAGATTTTATCTTCTTACCAAGTTGGTTTTCTACTTCATTTTGGTATTCCTTAAATATCTGAAAGGAATTTGACTTATACCACATTAAGTATATATATCCATAACTACTATAGTCATTTGAAAAAGTAATGAATTATAGAAAACCACCCCTTGCCTCTACTAGAAATAGACTACATACATCAGTATGTATTAATTCTAGCACTACATTGGCTCTTTCTCCCTTTCCTAAGAAAGGTTCTTTGGTCATTTTTCCTTGTAAAAAATCTTGACATACATCTAAGGGTTCTAACTATATCGAGTCTAGATACCCTTATTGATGAAATATTCGTAATCACTTCTCGTTTACATGACCAAGCCTGAAGTGCCATAGGCAGGTGATATTTGATTCATGTTGGCTGTTTTTGTCATTGATTTCCATTACTGAGTTCTCAACTTCCAGTATATATAAACCATTTTTAAGATGTGCCATTCCATAACATATTTTATCCCTATAAAAGAGAAAACATTTATTTCCAAACTTGAAATAAAAACCCATACTGTCTATAATTGACACAAAGATAATGTTTCTGGTAACAAAAGGTACAAAAGAGAAATTGTTTAAAACTAGAACCAAACTTGTTGGAAATGTTAATTGATAGTCTCCCACTACCAAGGCTTCCAGACTTCCACCATTTGCAGCTCAGAGATCCACTTGACCTTTTTCAATATTCTTATACCTACTTGGTTCTTGTATATGAGTAAAAATGTGTGAGCCACATGCCATATCCAATACCCAACTTGTAGATAAAGATAGATTGCATTCAATGACAAAAATACCAGAAGTAGAAGCATTAGCTTGCTTCTTCTTCCTAGCTCTGCAATTCTTCTTCCAGTGGCCTTTCTTTCCACATCCAAAGCAGATAGCTTCCTGCTCATTACTTTGCCTATGAATATTTGGCTTCTTTATAGGATGATTTGTTGGTGTCTTTGGCCTTGATTGGCCTTAGACCCCTTTGCCTTTCCCTTGTTTTTATTTTTCACCATAATGATAGTTGAATTGGTGTTTTTCATGTCCTTGTCAGCTTGGAGAACTAAATCCAAAAGGTCTGGGAGAGACTTTGTTATATCATTCATATTATAATTGATAATAAAAGTTGAGAAGCTTTATGGTAAAGAGGCAAGAATGAGATCCAAAACTAGTTCTTGGTTCAATTTGAACCCAAGGGCTTCAAGCCTCTCCATATACCCAATCATATTGAGTATGTGAGGACAGGCTTGGTTCCCATATACTAGTCTGCACTTATAAAGAGAACCTGAGATCTCATACCTTTCTTGCCTGGCCCTCTCCTGATATAGTTCTTGGAGATGTGAAAGCATCTTGTAGGCATCCTGATCCTCATGCATTTTTTGCAATTGGCTGGACATGGATGACAACATGATGCATTGTACATCAAGCGCATCGTCTACATGCTTTCTCCATTTATCTTATTCTATATTGATTTCTCCCTGATGAGGCTAAGTAGGAATTGGGGATTCCATCACATATAACTTCCTTTCTTGGCGTAATACTATGCGCAAGCACCTGTACCACTCTTGGAAGTTATTACTGATCACGATATTTTCTTTATCCAAAATCGTTTGCAGTGATAAAGTACTTGTGGTGTTGGTGATTTCCATTTTGAATCTAAATCAAATAAACATTTAGTAGTTAGTATGTTGTCTTGATTACCTTTTGACATTTATGATTAATAAATTTTTATATAATTTAATGTCCCCCACTATTTTAGCAAACCTCAATATCCCTCACTATTAGATTCAGAATACTTTGTCTCTTGAGTATTCTAGTGGCAAGTTCCTCAAAACCTTTCTCACTGTCTACAAGCTATGGCTATTCCACTACTTAGAGGGTTTCAAGATAGGATCTAGGATGGCCAAACACTTAGCTTGCAGTTCCTTGTGTTGTTGAGTAAAGTCCCAACTTTTGGAATCCGAACTTTATTCCCTCAACCTCTTGCCTCTAAAGTGATAACAAGTTAGCTAAGGCTAATCCTTGACTACTAACTTTAGTTAAGTCGACCCAATTCTCTCATGAAAATTCCTTGGTAGTAAGAGTCACTCTCAACTATGGCTGACGAGCACAAAAAATATCCGGTTTTGTTTAGATGTGGGAAATGAAAGGCATTTATTGGAATTAATATATCTTTGAGGGATTTTGATGAATATAATCCTTTTCTATTTATTATGTTCAAACTAGGTTGTCGAGCTCACAACTGAACATGAAATAGAATATAATTCGTCCCATATTTATGCATTTTTATCTTGTTTACTATTCTATGCGATCATGCAATAATCATTCATTCACATAAAATAATAAACAATGCATAAAGGAAAAACATACAATCCGACTGGTCTTGATAATTCTATAAAGATCGATCCATAATGGATAAATCTTGTCCTAGGGGCATCCATACCTGAGTCGTGACTTGAATCACGTCGTAACTAGCCCAGTGTAATGCACTCATCTCCCTTTTTGTTTACCGCCTCTTCTTGGTGGGGTCTGCATCTCGGATCATCATTTAATTACAAATGTACTCGCACGCAGGCGTGAGGGTCTAGGGGTACAAAATACATCTTGTTCATTGGACATGCATGCCCTTATACATATTTGAAATTAAAAGGATGATTTGAAGACCGTAATTTATCTAATTAATTATTACAATCATCACACACAATGAATAAATAATTAAATAAATAAATAAACACCTGACATACATAGTTCGATCGCCTTCTCAAGACCTGTCTATAAATATAAAGCATGATTAAAATTAAACTACAATGAAATTTAAATAGGATGGGGGGTCCTTATAAATTAAATGAATTTGAATAAATTCAATTAATTTATTTTTATCAATTTCAACTATTTAATTTAATTCAATTCCAAAATTAAATTAAACCATCAATTTAATTTTAACTATAAAATTAAATTAAACTATTAATTTAATTTTAATTATAAAATGAAATTAAACTATTAAGTTAATTTTAATTATAATTTAATTAATGTTTCAGATTAAAATAAATTTTGACCCCCAAACTAATTATAATTAATTTAATTTAGAAAACTAAATTAATTAAAATTTATTTAAAACGGGGTTACCACTAGCCGGGGAGAAGTCCGGTAGGACTGCGAACCACCGCAGGGTGTCTTCCTAGAGTATGGCCAAATCATGACATAAATGTGGCATGACCGCGGCGTGACCGCAGCGTGACCGTGGCGTGACCGCGGCGTGACCGCGACGTGAAGGCGGCGTGACGGCGGCGTGACGGCGGCGTGATGGCGGCGTGACCGCGGCGTGATGGCGGCGTGACCCCGGCGTGACCGCGACGTGACCGCGACGTGACCGCGACGTGACTGCGGCGTGACTGCAGCATGACCGTGGTGTGATGGTCCTATCCAACGACATCTGTGGGGAGACATATTTCAGACAGAATTGAAGGGAGCGGGTGGAGGTGGGGAAACATTCCGGCCAACCACATGGGCAACATCGCGCTGCTCCGGCCAACCGCTGGGGCAGCAGCCCGGTCCGGCACGGCCGGGACCGGCGGCAGCCAGGTTCGGCGCGGCCAGGAACGACGACGGCCAGGTCCGGCGTGGTCGGGAGCGGGATAGCGGTAGGGTCTTAGCGGGGCTCTCCCTACATGAGACAGAGGGGCGACCGAGGTTTGGGTACTGGACAGAGCGACCTGGTACAAAGAGGAGGGCCGCGTGTGGTAGAGGTCCGACTGCCAGACCGCCACTAGGGTTTTCTCCTTCAAGGGGAGGCACGCCCCACGTGAAGAAGAATACCCTCTTTGGGTTTTCTAAAAAATATATTTTTTAATTTGTCTTAAAATAAATACACGTGCCTTTCCCATTTTTTTTATAAAACTAAAAGAGGAAGACTTGACCCAAAATTGAGTCTTGGTCGCCATTTTTTTATAAAACTACAAATGAAGACTCGACTTGACCCCAAGTCTTTAAATAATATTTTAATTTTAGAAAAGTAAAATATATTGTATTATAATATTTATTTATCTCCTAAAATTAAACTTACTGGATTATTTACAGCTACCAGATTCTGACCCAAGCGTGGCTGGATTTCGGTAATTTTGAAGAACACATTGATGAAATTAAAATACATTCTTATCAAAATTTAATCCAAATAAAATTTAAACCAAGGATTCAATCTAATTAAATTTTTCAGTTGGCCATAACTTGGCCATTCGAAAACGGATTGACACACATTCAGTTGTGTTGGAACCGATTTAATTCCCCATACTTAAATTTTATGCAATTAAATTTTTCTTTTGACTTTGAAAAATCACACACCCGCTCTGATACCACCGTTAGGTACCGAGATGGGCAGAAGAAGCCGGTGGGCTGGTCACGCTGCATTTATGCCGCGGTCACGCTGCAGTCACACTGTGGTCACACCGCGGTAATGCCATGATTTGGCCTTGCTTCAGGATGACACCCCGCGGTGGTTCGCAGTCCTACCAGACTCCTCTCCGGCTAGAGGTAACCCTGTTTTAAATCAATTGTAATTAATTTAGTTTCTTAAATTAAATTAATTAGAATTAGTTTGGGGTTTTAAATTTATTTTAATCCGAAACATTAATTTAATTAGAATTAAAATTAAATTAATAGTTTAATTTAATTTTAGAATTAAAATTAAATTAATAGTTTAATTTTTTTATAGTTAAACTTAAATTTATGGTTTAATTTAATTTTGGAATTGAAATTAAATTAAAGAGTTGGAATTGATAAATATAATATAATTGAATTTATTCAAATTCATTTAATTTTTAAGGACCCCCTGTACTATTTAAATTTCATTGTAGTTTAATTTTAATCACACTTTATATTTACCTACTGGTCTTGAGTAAGCGACCGAACTGTGTATGTCTGATGTTTATTTATTTATTTAATTATTTATTCATTGCGTGTGATGATTGTAATATTTGATTAGATAAACGAGGGTCTGCGAATCATCCTTTTAATTTTTAATATGTATAAGGGTATGTGTGTCCAATGCACAAAATGTATTTTGTACCCCTATACCCCCTTTCTTGCGTGCGAGTACATTGGTAATTAAATGATGAACCGAGATGCAGACCCCACCAAGACAAGGCGGTAAACCAGATGGGGGTTAAGCACATTACACTGGGCTAGCTATGATGTGAGTCAAGTCACAACTCAGGTATGGATGCCCCTAGGTCAAGATTGATCCATTTTTGATCGATCTTTATAGAATTCTCAACACCAGTCAGATTGCATGATTTACCTTTATGCATTGTTTATTGTTTTATGCGAATGCATGATTATTGCGTGATCACATAGAATAGTAAACAAGATAAAATGCATAAATATGTGAGGAATTATATCCTATTGCATGTTCAGTTTTGAGCGCAAAAAACTAGTTTGATCATAATAAATAAAAAAGGATTATATTCGTCAAAATCCCTCAAAGATATATTAAGTCCAATAAATGCCTTCCATTTCTCACATCTAAACAAAACCGGCTATTTGGGGAGATTTTCAGCAATAGTTGAGTGTGCCTCTTACGACCGAGGCATTTTCATGAGTGAACTGGGTCGACTTAACTAAAGTGACTAGTTAAGGATTATCCTTAGCCAACTTGCTATCACTTTTGAGGCAAGAGGTTGAGGGAATCATGTTCGGATTCCGAAAGCTGGGAATTTACTCAACAACACAAGGAATCACAAGCCAAGTGGTTGGACAACCTAGAGCCTACCTTGAAACCCTCCAAGTAGTGGCATAGCCATATCTTGTTGACTATAAGGGAGGTTTTGAGGTTCCTTCCCACTATAATACTCAAGCGACAGAGTATTATGAATATAATAGTGAGGGCTATTAAGGTTCGCTAAAATAGTGGGAGACATTAAATGATATAATAATTTATTAATCATAAATGTCAAAAGGTAATCAAGACAAAGTACTAACTACTAAATGTTTATCTAATATAGATTCAAAAAGGCAATCACCAACACCACAAGTACTTTATCACTACGATCGATTTTGGATAAAGAAAATATCATGACCAGCAATACCTTCCAGGAGTGGTACAGGCTCTTGCGCATAGTACTATGCCAAGAAAGAAAGTTATATGTGTTGGAATCCCCAATTCCTACTGAGCCTCCTCAGGGAGCAAGCAAGACAGAAAAGTTAAATGGAGAAAGCATGTAGACGATGCGCTTGATGTACAATGCATTATGTTGTCATCCATGTCCATCCAATTGTAAAAAATGCATGAGGATGAGGACACCTACAAGAGGCTTTCACATCTCCAAGAACTATATCCAGAGAGGGCCAGGTAAAAAAGGTATGAGATCTCAAGTTCACTTTATAAGTACAGGCTAGCAGAAGGGCACCAAGCCAGTCCTCACGTACTCAAGATGATTGGGTATATTGAGAGGCTTGAAGCCCTTGGGTTCAAATTGAACCAAGAACTATCTTTGGATATCATTCTTGCCTCTTTACTGTTAAAATTCTTTACTTTTATTGTCAATTATAATATGAATGATATAAAAAAGTCACTCCTGGACCTTTTGGATTTATTTCTCCAAGCTGACAAGGACATAAAAAACACTAATTCAACTATCCTTATGGTGAACAAGAAAAACAAGGGAAAGACAAAGGGGTCTAAGGCCTAGTCAAGGCCAAAGACACAAATGCATCATCCTACAAAGAAGCCAAAGATTTAGAGGCAAATTAATGAGGAGGAAGCTATCTAATTTGGATGTGGCAAGAAAGGACACTGGAAGAAGAATTGTAGAGCTGGGAAGAAGAAGCAAGCTGATTCTTCTACTTCATGTATTTTTGTCATGGAATGCAATCTATCATTATCTATAAGTTGGGTATTGGATACAACATGTGGCTCACATATTTGTATTCATATACAGGAACCAAGTAGGTTCATGAATATTGAAAAAGGTCAAGTGGATCTCTGAGCTGCAAATGGTGCAAGTCTGGCAGCCTTGGCAGTGGGAGACTATCACTTAACCTTCCCAATTGGTTTAGTTCTAGTTTTAAACAAATGCTATTATGTAACTTCTGTTACCAGAAACATTATCTCTGTGTCAAGTCTAGACACTATGGGTTTTTTATTTAATGTTTGGAAATAAATGTTGTCTCTTTTATAGGGATAACATATGTTATTGTATGAAACATCTTAACAATGGTTTATATATGTTGGAACTAGAGAACTCAGAAATGGAAATCAATGAAAAAAACATCCAACATGACTCAAATATCACCCGTCTATTGAACTTTTGTCTTAGTCATGTAAATGAGAAGTGATTATAAAGATTTCATCCAGAAGGGTATCTAGACTCGGAAGAGTTATAACCCTTATATGTATGTCAAGCTTGTTTACAAGGAAAGATGACCAAAGCACCTTTCTCAGGGAGGGGATAAAGAGCCAATGCAGTGCTGGAATTAAAAGATACTGATGTATGTGGTCCACTTCCAGTAGAGGCAAGGGGTGGTTTTTTATACTTCATTTATTTTATCGATGACTATATTAGGTATGTCTATATCTACTTAATGCATTATAAGTCAGATTCCTTTTAAATATTTAAGGAATACCAAAATGAAGTAGAAAACCAACTTAGTAAGAAGATAAAAGCACTCCGCTCAGATCAAGGTGAAGAATATCTTAACCAAGATTTAATTGATCACTTGACGGAGTGAGGGATAGTCTCCCAACTCAGTCCTCCTTATACACCATAATGGAATGGTGTTAGTGAAAGGAGGAATAAGACCTTGCTTGACATGGTCCGATCAATGATGAGTCATGAAACTCTTCCATTAACCTTTTGAGGATATGTTTGTAGAGAGCAGCATATACCCTTAACCGAGTACCAAATAAAGCTGTAGATGGGATTCCATATCAGTTATGGTATGAAAAAAACCTAGTCTAACACACATACATGTATGGGGGTGTGAGGTGTTTTTCAAGACTTTACCAAGTGAAAAATTAGCATCCAGAAGCACCAAGTGCTTCTTCATAGGTTATCCTAAGGAAACTAGATGATATTACCTATATAACCCTTTAGATAGAAAAGTAATTGTGGAAAGATACACAACATTTATAGAAAGGGAACACATTTATATTAGAAAAAGTGGGAGACAGATTGAATTTGATGAAGTTAATACTCCAGATGCATAAGAGTTGGTAGAGAAACAATCTCCACAAGAACAAGTAGAAGAAGAAGTTGTTCTTGAGACACAGACACTGCATAGGTCTACACGAGAGGTTAGAGAACCAGAGCGTTATGGTTTTCTTGTCACTGAGTAAGGTGACACATTATTCCTTGAGGATGATGAACCTCTAACCTACAAGAAAGTAGTAGATGGAAAATAAGCTGCTAAATGAAAAGATTCCATGAATTTTGAGATGGAGTCCATGTACCAAAATCAAGTTTGGATTTTGGTAGACCATCCATCTGATGTAAATCCCATTGGATGCAAATGGGTATTCAAGAAGAAGCTGGACATGGAAGGTGAGATTAATTACTTTAAGGAAAGACTGGTTTCAAAGGGTTTCATACAATGTCATGGTATTTACTATGATGAAACCTTCTCACTAGTAGCAATGCTTAAATCCATCAAAATATTGCTTGCAATAACAGCCTTTCATGATTATGAAATTTGGAAAATGGATGTCAAAACTGATTTTCTTAATGGGAAGTTGGTTGAATATTTCTATATGAATCAAATTGAAGGGTTTGTTAAGTTAATGAATGCCAATAAAATATGCAAGATGCAGAGATCCATTTATGGATTGAAGCAGGAATCAAGATCATGGAATGTTCGTTTTGATGAGGCTATAAGAGATTTTGGTTTTGTCAAAAATTAAAGCGATCCTTGTGTCTATAAAAAGTTTGAAGGTAATGCCATCATTTTCTTAGTATTATATGTTGATGACATATTAATTATGGGAAACGAGGTGAAAGTCTTATAGTCAGTTAAGACTTGGTTTAATGAATGCTTCTCCATTAAAGTCTTAGGTGAAGAATCCTACATTCTAGGGATCAAGATCTATCGAGATAGATCTCAAATGATGCTTAGGCTAAGTCAAAGTACATATATTGACAAGGTACTCTAAAGGTACAATATAGAACAATCCAAGAGAGGATTGTTACCTATGTCACATGGTGTAAATCTCTCTAAGAAGATGTGTCCACAAACACAAGAGGAGATTGAAAGAATTAGTAGAGTCCCTTATGCTTCGGCAGTGGGTTCTATCATGTATTCCATGCTATGTAATAGGTTTGATGTCTTTTTTACTTTAAGCATGGTGGGTAGATATCAAGACGATCAAGGAGAGCTGCATTGGACAACTGTTAAAACTATCCTAAAGTACTTGAGGCGTACTAAGGATATGTTCCTAGTGTATGGAGAATATGAGGAACTAGTTGTGAGGGATACACTTATGCTAGTTTCGAGAGAGATCATGATGATATGAAATCCAAATCAGGCTACATCTTTTGTCTGAATGGTGGTGTAGTGAGATGGAGAAGCTCGAAGCAAGCTGTGGTTGCTGATTCTACAGCAGAGTCTGAATATATTGTATCTTTTGATGCAGTAAAGAAAGAAGTCTGGATATGTAGCTTTATCTCAGACATTGGTGTTGTACCTAGTAGTGGAGACCCTGTTCCAGTATATTGTGATAATATTGTTGTAGTGGTACTTTCCAAGGATCCCAAATATCGCCAGAGGAAAAAGAAGATTCTTCAGAAGTTTCATCTCTTGATAGATTTTACAAAAAGAGGTGAAGTGACAGTTAACAGAGTAGCTATAGATGACAACATGGTAAACCCCTTTACTAAAGCCATTTCTCAGCAGAATCATGATTCACATGTGAGAGCTAGATGATTGAAACCTATTAGTAGTTGGCTCTAGTGCAAGTGGGAGTGTTGAATGTGGGTTCCCTAGACCCAACTTGTATTGTACTTTGATTACCACTACATGTATGCAGTTTGTTATAATACATGCATGTTTATCTTTCCATAATAGTGAAGATACTTTTGCGTCCACTTTGTTTATGGTAATGTCCTTATATTACATGTCATATCAAAGGGGTATAGCAGATCCAAGCCTATAATGAGAACCTCGAGATACCATGATAGAAATCTAAAAGTAATGTCCTATGGTCCAGTTACATTATTATGATAGGACAAAAATGATGTGTGACCATCAAGTGCCGGGGGCTCATAAGTAATGAGACTTCATCTCATGAAGTTCGCACTTGATGATCTCTAGTAGTTGAGATCAGGAGGACAAGCCCACATAATAGGAACACCACATGTTTCAGGTTTCAATGGTCATTCCTATCCACGGACATGTGTCATGTTATCTAGACTTGAGGTCATTATCAATGAATGTCATTTAATTGCGTACATTTTATGAAAGGTGAAAACCATGGCGACAAATTCGTGGAAAGTTAGTTTGTATCGGGTACGTCATTAATGGCATGGAATTGATTGAATGATCGAGAAAGGATTTGTCGTTTCTATGTTCTGGAAGAGATATCTTGGGCCTGGTTGATTAGGATGGTAGCACTTTCATTAAATCTAGGGCCATGGTAGTCAAAGGCAAGACCATCTGGACAAATCAAAATATAAAATAAAGCAAGATAAAGCATGATGACACTAGGGTGAATTCTACTTTGTTGAGATATCGACGGTGAAAATATTATATTACACAGAACATGTTCATAGGAAGGCAGTCATTGATTTGACTTTGACGTATCTCTATAGGGGACCTCGATGGGTTTCCAGACCACGCTTTGGGTCGGTGGATATTATTCACTACTATTGAGGTAAGGGCCTAGAGGGTCACACACAATAGCGCTTTGAGAATCTACCCTATTTTGGGAATAGGAATATAGAACTGTGTGGGTCCCGCCAAAGGGTCTGAGTAATATCCAAGTTCTATGGATCACTATAGAATAAATAAATTCATTTATTATTCAAGTTTAGAATAATTCATTGAATTTATTTATAACATATATTTACAAGTTATATAGTAAATACAAGTATTAATATTATTCGAATGGATTTTAATATCCTAGGATTGTTTAATATTAGCAGGAGGTGTGAGTCAAGTTAAAGACTCAAGTATATCAAGTAATATATTTATATTATGAGTAAGTAATAAATTATAAATATTATTTATGGCATAATTTTATTTGTCATAAATAATTATTTATAACACTTATATAGCATAAGTTTATTACACGGGGGTCTGGAACCCGTACCATGTGTTTTAAACATTCTCTATATAAGTAAGAGAGAGGCTCTCCCTTTTGTAACTATTCATGTGTTGGGATTGAGAGCTTCTCTCTCATCCTGGAATCTAGAGAGAGAGTCTCTCAAGCAAAGGTATATCTTTAAGTTCATCCATCTCGGATTGATGTTTCTTTCCTTGAGGTGATCGTTGCTGCGTTTAAGTGAGCGTTGAAGATCCACACTAGAACCCAGATCTCGACGAATGGTGTGCGAGCAAATTTGAGAGGCATGTGTGGATGATTTAGAGGGATTCGACGTTGGAGTCTTCGAGCAAAGATCGTCGGCGTCCTGCAGCGGACTAGCCCACGTCAAATCCCAACTAAGTACATGTTCAGTTTATTTTTGTGCTCTTTCAAATACATGCATGGTCCTCGAACCGTACCGGTATATCTCACCGGAGTCTACGTCATAACATCGCTCCGGTGATGCGAAAATTTTTAAATTCCCAGCCCACCAGCTTCTACTACCCGTCCCGGTAGGGGACCAAGACTCATTTTAAGGTCAAGTCTTCCTCCTTTAGTTTGATAAAACTAAAAAGGAAGACTTTAATTGACCCCAAGTCTTTAAATAATATTTTTATTTGAGAAAAATAAAATATATTATATTTTGATAATTATTTATCTTCTTAAATTAAAATTACTAGATTATTTCCGGCTACCAGATTCCAGGAAAAGCGTGGCCGGATTTTGGTAATTTTGAAGAACACATTAATGAAATTAAAACGTGTTCTTATCAAAATTGAATCTGAAGAAAATTTAAACCAACGAGTCGATCCAATTAAATTTTACAAATAGACATAACTTGGCCATTCGAAAACAGATCGACACATGATCAGTTACGTTGGAACCAATTTAATTCCCCGTACTTAAATTTAATGCAATTCAATTTTTCTTTTGACTCTAAAAAATCATGAACTCGATATGATACCACTTTTAGGTATCGAGATGGGCAGGGGAAGCATATGGGCCTAGAATTTAAAATTTTTCACATCACCAGAGTGATGTTATGACATTGACTCCAATGAGCTATCCTGGTACGGTCTGAGGACCACACGTGGATTTGAAAGAGCACAAAAATAAACTAAACATGCACCTTGTTCGGATTTGACATGTGAAAGTACACTGCAGGATGTCGGCGATCGTTATTCAAATACTCTGACATTGAATCTCTCTAGATCATCCACACACGCCTCTCAAATCTGCTCGCGTGCCATTCATCAAGATCTGGGTGCTAGCGTGTATCTTCAACGCTCACTTCATTGTAGCGAAGATCACCACAAGGTAAGAATATTCAATCTGATATGGATGAACTTGAAGATCTTTTTTTTCTTGATAGACTCTATCTCTAGATTCTAGGAGGGGAGATAATCTCTCAATCCCAACACAAGAATAGTTACAAAGGGGAGAGCCTCTCTCTTACTTATATAGAGAATGTTTAAAACACACGGTATGGGTTCCCGACCCCCATGTAATAAATTTCTGCTATATAAGTGTTATAAATAATTATTTATGACAAATAAAATTATGCCATAAATAATATTTATAATTAATCACTTACTCGTAATATAAATATATTACATGATATATTTGAGTCTTTAACTCGAATCACACCTCTTGCAAATATTAAACGAACCTAGGATATTAAATTCCATTCGAAGAATATTAATACTTGTATTTACTATATAACATGTAAATACATGTTATAAATAAATTCAACGAATTATTCTATACAATAATAATGAATGAATTTATTTATTCTTTGGTGATCCATAGAACTTTGATAGTACTCGGACCCTTTTGTGGGGCCCACAAAGTTCTATATTCCTATTCCTAGAATAGGGTATATTCTCAAAGAGCTATTATGTGTGACCCTCTAGACCATTACCTCAATAGCAGTGAATAATATCCACCGACCAAGAGAGGGGTCTAGAAACCCATCAAGGCCCCCTATAGAGATAAGGAAAAGTAAAAGAAACGACTACCTTCCTACTAACAAGGTCTATGTAATATAATCTCTTCACCATCGATATCTTAATAAATCATAATGTAAAATAGTGTCACCATCCTTTATATTGCTTTTTTTTATTTGTTTATTTGTCCGAACGGTCTTACCTTCGACTACCATGGCCATGGATTTAAGGAAAGTGTAACCATCCTAATCAACTAGGCCCGAGATGTCTCTTCCTGAACTCGGAAGTGACAAATCCTTTCTCGATCATTCAATCAATGCCATGCCATTAATGAAATACCGAATACAAACTACCTCACCATGACTTGGTCTCCATGGTTTTCACCTTGTATCAAATGTATGTAATTAAATTCCATTCATTGATAATGATCTCAAGTCCAAAGACCATTACACATGTCTGTAGATTAGAACGACCAATGAAACCCGAAACATATGGTGTTCCTATTATGCGGGTCGGTCCTCATGATCCCAACTACTAGAGATCATCAAGTGCCAACTTCATTAGATGAAGTCTCAATTCTTATGGTCCCCCAACACCTAATGGTCACACATCATCTGTGTACTATCAAAATGATGTAACTAGACCATATGACATTAATTTAAGATTACTTTCATGGTATCTCGGGGTTCTCATTATATCCTGGGATCTACTCTACCCCTTTGATACAACATGTAATCTAAGGACATTACCATAAAAAAAGTGGATGCAGAATTATCTTCACTATTATGGAAAGATAAAAACTCATGTATTATAACAAACCGCATACATGTAGTAGTAATCAAAGTACAATACAAGTTGGGTCTAGGGCACCCACTTTCAATAAGAATATAGTGCATAGTGAAGGCTAGTATGTGGAGAGATCTATTTATCTATTAGTTTTGTTAATGTTTTTATTATATTATTTTTAAATAGGGTGTAAAGTATATGAAAAAAAATATTGTCCATTCCACATTCTAGGGTTCTATATTCTATAACTATGAATTCAAATTTTAATTAAAATTGTTTTTTTATTATTTATCACATGTTTCCTTGAACTTCCAGACATGAAGGGTTAAACTATAATGATTTTTCTAGGAGGAGAATATTAAGGTTTCCTATATATCAAAAATCAACTAATCATCAATCTTACTTTTTCTCTAAGCCAAAAATGATAGTGAAGATGAGGGTTTCAATGGAACATCAATTTAAAGTGAAAATTTTATTTTATTCTTTCCTTCATTATTTTACCCATACTCAATTAGTTCACTTGGCATGGTGTAATAAGAGGGGTTGTGTGAGTTGATATTATGGTGAAGATCACTCATTCATGGGAGAAATTCTGAGCGAGGTAGTTTTATCTATAAGTTCATTTCATAGTAGGGATATATATCATGTATAAAAATACATACCGTGTATGTGTGTTTGTTGTTTTTGGGAGAGTGGTTTATGAGTTTAGACATCAATAATGTATTGAGTGATGTTGGGTGTTGATAATTAAATCATTTTTAGATATTTAATAGGAAGTATAAAGATCAATCTAAAGTTGTTTTTTTTTTCTTACTGACTTCTATTTCCTTTTTATTTCTTCAATTTTATTTTTTCTTGTTTTTCGTTATTTTATTTTTTTTTAATTTTCATCCCCGTTTCTTCTTGTTTTGTATTATTTAATATAAAATAGATAAATTTATAAAATTATTTTAGAAGAATCATTATGATAAACACATCACATCCCTAATATTACCTCGAGGTTAGACATTGTGCTATATATTGGGAGATAAAAATATATTTTCAAATGAGTGTGAGACAACCTCACATCAAGTATCCTAAGGAGATTTAATTACTTAATAAATACATTGATTTAAAATTCTTAAAATTGTAAATTTAGTTTAGAAAATTCATTTGGAACAATTATACAATATGGAAGTGAAATAGGTCTCATTACAGGGTGTTGGTCAATCGAAAATTCCACTTCCCTTTCTAGTTGAAGTCCTAATAAATTATCTGGAAAGTCATCTAGGTATTAATATACTATATCAATAAAATTCATTCTTTTGGTTATATCAATATCACCCAAGGTCATTGTGGCCATCTTATATGATATTGTTCCAACCACCCTCACTAAATGCCCATACCTTATAGCATTCATGTCCCATTCCCCATTACATATATAAACAACTCATTAAGAGATGTGAAAGTGACCCTCCAATTGTAGAAATCAATACAATATTTAAATTCCCATCACTAGGATTGGGTAATTTTTCCCATATATTAGATAGTGAACTCCCACAAAAAACTAAAGTACATAAATGGTTATAAAACATGATAAACACCTAAATCCCCTACACTCTTATGGTTTGAGATGTTTTTTGAAATCAAGGACATGATGCATCATTTATATACACAATCCCATTTCATAGACTACATGAGAATAAAAAATAGTAAGAGGTTCCAGTATTAAACAATATATGCATTAAAGATGAATTGATAAGAATGGAACTTCACACCATTTGGGACATGTTTCTTTGTTTGGAATAGAATTGTTAAGCCTAAAATTAGTTTTGTCATCCATCTTAAATGATTCCTACCAACATACTAATATGGGTTCTCTAGTGATGTCGAGGTGTTCTTGGAATCACTATGACTCGATCAATGATGAGGATAAAAACCACTTTTATGAGGTCATACAAGTTGAGAATTAAAAGTATAATTCAAATTGAAACTTTTATTACAACATGAATTTAGATCATAATCATAATAACGTTTCATACACCCCCTTTTTCCTTAGTAGTGACACTCCAGAGAGGGTTCTTTATATTCCCATCTAAAGAGGTTATAGGAGAAACATCAGAAGAAAGAAAATTATTTATTACAACATGGTGGAAAATTAACTAACCCAATAGATTGGTTTTTGATTACTCTACCACTCTAGGGGTGTCTCACACTCTTATGGTTGCTTCCACCACTATATTTTTACCTCATGATGGGGTGGACAAAGGTATTCCCTCAGCTAACATTCCCAAAAACTCCAATTATTACCACTAATTTCTTATTCACCAAGTTAGTGTAATTATCATTGAAGAACATCACCTCTCAAATGATAATGTTGGGTTGTATACCTGACTCAAATATTCATGCTTTTACGGATCCACTAGAAACCACTTCTAGTTCAAAGTGACAATGGTAACTACAAAAATGACTATATTCCATGGTTAATAGTTCTCTTTAATTAAGATCAAATAAATACACCATCCTCAATACATGTAAGGTATATAGATAGAACTTTTTATTAAAAATTTCATCAAATCTATCCTAAATGATGCCTTGATTTACCTTATTTGGATAATAATATACCACCATTGATATGGATTTTATTTGAACACATAAATGACTAGATTCAATTAAATGTAAGATAGAGTACCAAGGAAATTAAATATTCAATTTATCCTACAAAACCATGACTTATCCATTTTGGGTCCTATATTTCCACAAAATATTGGTGGAGTTTGACTTTGAAATTCTAATGAGCAATCCACATAACATGGTTCCTCTACTTGATTTTCTCATCCCAAATTTTGAAAATATTCCACAATGATTCTGAATAGTCTCTGATTTACTTTTGGTTTATGTGGAACCACATTATAAAAAAAACATTGTTGATAGTTTATAGTTCATATTACTGATGGAATTTTCTTATACCAATAAAAAAAGCACTACTTAGTCACCATAAAACATTGAGCAATATGATTATAGAAATTTTTTAAAAAATTATGAGTTATAAAATATAATATTAATGGTAATATTTTAGTGATAATTATATTTACTAATACTTGATACCCACATCTCATTGTCTAAACCTACATTGATGAGGTGATGGAACACCTAGAAGTTCTTAACAGCACTTTTGTATTGTTACCACCCTAGTAACTTGAAATTTTATATAAATACATTAGTAAACCATTTTTATACTCTAAATTTCATGTCCTAACATA
Source organism: Viscum album (assembly GCA_963277665.1). Lineage (NCBI taxonomy): Eukaryota > Viridiplantae > Streptophyta > Magnoliopsida > Santalales > Viscaceae > Viscum > Viscum album. Next base: position 1,477,315,867 of record OY728161.1, read on the forward strand.
TCCTATGTCTATTTATATCATCTTGACTAATGGAAGATACCAAAATGATACCAATTGTAATATTTAGACACAGACCCATCGCTTTGGATTCAATAAAAATCCCATAAATATTTGGTGCATCTCATGGAATCAGATGGCTGAGAATAAATTCCCAGTGCTTCCCCAAATCATTCGGGTATAATTTTACTTTAGATACAATAAAAACTTCAATATATGTACTATAATGTAATAATATAAATATGATTATTGACGGACCAAAAAAAACTCTAAATACATGGAATAATAAAAATCAAAGTAAAAACAACCAAAATAATACCCAATATGTCTACAAAAATCAAACTCAAAAGAAATTATAAGGTTGAAAAATAAAAATACTCCAAGATCCTCTTCATGACCACATCTAATCTCTAACCTCTATCAACCATGATACTATACCAAAATTCTCCAATAGAAAAGTATGAGGTCTTCCCCTTACATGTATCATGATAACAACATCCTTATATGCACCAAGATGCTAACACATGGGGGGGGGGAGTATGAAAATTAGTAGGTAACACCCCTATATACTTTTTATACACCCCACTAGGATAATAATAATTTATCTCAAAATTTTTACAAATAATAGAGAAGTATAAAAACTAGTGAACAAGTTATATATATAAATTAGTATAAATAACTCATGCCACCATGCACATTCCCACCAAGAACACATACACCGATTCGATAAACAATAGACTCCCATATGGGAACATTTCTTGAAACTAATATATCCTCCATCAAAGTGATAATTCATGAATGGACCTATCCCACGAGCAGAAACATATCCCCCCCCTGATCCAAGTCATCATTTAGAGTTAAAATCCAATGTGACCAATCTCAGAACCATGAACCAGACTGTACTAACTAGGAACTTCCAATGTTCCATATGTTTGACATGTTATCTAACAATAAACCAATAATATCATTTCAATATTCATCATAAACATACACAAATCAAAATATATACAATTTTACACACACCACAATTCATCCTTTCCAACTCAAAATACCATTTATACATTTTACCAATCATTTTGTGGTTATTTCCCATAACCCCTTATTTATAAAAATAAAAACTACAATATGATAAAATTTTAATGTGGTTTTAACAAATATTTACCATAAAAAAAATTCAAATTCAAATTTTAATAATATATGAGTTTAATTTTTTAGAAAAAATATAGTGAAAGAGAATCTACCTACCTTAAATGATATAGCCTCAGAGAACTGCACCACAAAATTTGTGAATCAATCCATCCCAACCTTACCATGATGGGTTAAACTTATATACCCAAAAACATAACATTATTAAAATATCCATTCCTGAAATCCCCATGATAGGGTTCCTACCAAGAGATAATTAGAAGAGAATAGGGGAAATGGAGTTATAGGAGCCATACCTTTCATCTCTGGGCCAAATTCACCAATAATCTTAGAGAAGGATCTCTAGAAGGGATAATATCACCAAAATTTTCCAAGGAATATCTCTAATTTGAGTTTCCTATCTAAGAGAGTAAAAAATGAGTGTTATCAGAGAATATTTTTTAAAATCTCACGGGTTTTCTAGGTTGTGAAATTCAGGAAGAGTTTGGATATTTAATTTCTAGAGAAAAGGTCATTCTAATAATTAACTTTCAATTTTTAATTTTTTGAGATGGATAATTAAAATGAGATGTTTTTTATATGATTTAAGTTTCTATAGGCACCTTAGTCACTCAGATGAGTTTTAGAAAGTTTGATATTATGTTTTTTTTAATTTTCAAACGAGGTTTCCCTGTGCAAATTTGATTCACTGTTAGGGAAAATAGTATGGGAAAATCATGTGAGATGGTTTTTTATATGAGAGTGGGACGTGGTTGGTGAATGATTATATAGAATCTTTAAAACAAATATAATTTATATTCAGTTGAAATTTACATAGTTAACACATTATTAGTCAAACTGTGTAAACAAACCAAGTTTGGTGGATGACTAAAGATAGTGCCAGCTGTATAGTTGGCACATAGTTTGGAAAACCATGTGACCAAACCATACAACCTAACCTATTTTAAGAATAAAATATAAATGTTTCTAATTAAATTGAATGTTAAAATATAATTTTTTATTATTGATTTATTTATATTTATTGGATAGATTTATGAACTTAGTAGGTGACACATGACTTGGATGAGATCAGGTGGTGGTGGTTGGGAAGTTTCATGAAAGGAAATATCTTGGAAAGAGGTAAATGGAACCATAAACATGTCACTTCAGTAAATTAATTATATTTATATATTCATGTGATATGTGGTCTCACTATTAGGGGTGATCTGATTTTTTTTAAATATATTGTGAAGTTGAAAATAAATTCCTTGTATGTCTGTAAGTGTTAAGGTCCATGCTGGACCTTGGAAAATACTCGATTCCTTGATTATTGATGGCCCTAAAATTGGTTATTTAGTCATGAATTTAGATATATAGACCCTAGAAGTGTGTGATTTAATTTATAATTTTCCTAGCATACCTTTATATAGGTTCCCTTATACCCTCCTTGTAGAGGTGAGTGATGAATTAGTAGTGATTAGCCTTAAAGGCCATGATAGAACCTTTTGATTCCTTAAATACATTAGGATAACTAAGATGAGTATGGGGTGAGGTTTCTACCCCCACCGAGATGAGAGTACAAGGGTGAGTATTCCATGGATAGATGTTTTGGATAGTTTGGGTGTTTGAGGATTGAACTTAGATGATATTGGGAAGAGATTAGGGCATTTTACTCTCTATATAGGGTGTTTATGGTATGTATTTACTTAGGACTCTATTTTTAACTTGATACAATTATCATAATACTGAGATATTGGATTCCATTTGAGAAATTTTCTTCATCACTGAAATTAAAATAAGGTATAGGATCCCACATAGGGTGTATTGACAATAATATAACCAAGAGGACCTCGATGGGTACCCCAAACTTGTATTGAACATAGACCAGGGTGGTTTAAAGAGATAGGTAATTATAATCTAGGGTGTCAAATTTGAGCTTGAGTTGGTCGTTTGAGCTAGATATAGCTGGATTGATAAGGATGGGTTGTGCACTTGAGTGTCCAACTTACGATAGTGTGGTGGGTCAAGCAGGTGGCTAACCCATGTGGTATGATGTGAGTTTTTTTGGGAGGACATGTCCTCATGTGTTAATATCTTATAATATGAATATTTTTATGATAATTTTTAATATAGGGATAATTTCCAAATGATTTGATTTTCCCTTGGGTTATAGAGTCTTGGTAATTGATTTTTGGGTGATATGAGTTTGCTTAGGAGTATGTTTTTTTATGTTTTTGGTTGAGTTATGTTTTCCAAGGTGTTTTTATATAGTTATGGGATAGGTTGAATTTCCCTTAGGTTAAATTTTATTTCCTTGTGGTTATGGGAAATGATATGCTCCCACCCGGTGGTATGTTTTATGCTAAGAGATATTCCACACATGATGAGGCAAGTATACTATACATGCACTAGATTCAAGGTAGAATGAGTTTTCCCTGGGTGTTCTCTCTATAGTTTAGGGTGATCTGAGTTACTCCCGAGTTCATATTTTATAATCTCAAAGAAACTCTAGTAATGAAAAAATATTGTATAGTCAATCATGTGTATCACCTTTAAACATGAGGATTGATGATGTTTATTTATTTTTGTTTACATAATGTATTTATTTATTCTTCTGATCGTATCACATGTGCACACAATTCATTTTATGGTGATGTTAGGTATCATGTGGGTGTGATATACTGAGGTATACTAACACATTCATTAGGATACCATGATACATGGGTTCCTGTGAAAACCTCACTGATCATAGTATTAGGTTGGGAAGTGGTCCAAAGTATATTAATTAAGTGGTTCAACTCAAAGGGATTATAGAAATTATAATTAAGCTATGTATTAGGGATTACCACAAATCCTCATTTTTATTTTGTTTTATTTTATTTGTTTATTCTTTATATATGGTTGGCCCAATCGATGACCAGTTTGGATGTGCGACGATAAAGATTCATTTTACTTGTTATAGTATGATTCAAGTTTAATCGATTTGTGTAATATAAATATTATTTTGATTTATGTTTTATGTTTATTTTTATATCGTTTTTTATTTTTATAGAAAGGTATAATCTCTCCAAGGGAACCTCTAAGAATTTTACTGCTATTTGACAACCTATGACACATGGGGAGGCACACCCAAGGTCCCAGTAGTTTTCTAGTCTGGACACCAATTAATATCTTAGGGTTGGGGTGTTATAAAGTAGAATATAAGATTTTTTTTGTCTGAATATTTGGGATACAATAGATAGTTGATCTAGGAATGTATCAGAACTTGTGATAGACCTATATAGGTGTATCACAAACACTTTATCCGATAGAGGGCCAACTTAACATGGATATAATATTTCTATTTTGGGTTTCCACTTTTATAATTTTATTATTCTACATTGTGTGATGTAGTTGGGGTTTTGATTTATGGTTTTTGGATCTTGGTCACATGCATGAGACCTGTGTACATGTATCATATTTGGAACATTGGAATAAAATGACATATATGTGTTTGTGTGTGATTCATATCAATTATGATAAATAGTTCAACTATTTAAAGTGTCAACACTAACTTATATGGGGTCTTCTCCTATAACTTGTAAGGGGAATGCTACTTAGCATAACCATAATATATTTATTCTAAGGAAAGGTCATTAGTTTTTTTGGAGGGATGATCCTTGATGTTAACTATGAATTCCCACTAGTAAAGGATGTTTCATGACCATAATTAGGTTATTATATTCATTGAAACCCCTTACAATAAACTCCTTATGAGTAATTATGATTCTGGTTCTAGATAAGAAATAATTTTGGATATTTAATGTGTCATTAAAAAACTATATAGTGTTTTACCATACAGGTTCTTGGTGTAATTATACATAAATAAACCATATGATTATGGTTTCCTTGATATGAATCATATTAGTATGATGTCATTATATATATATATATATGTACTAAGGTGATATTGTGGTCCTAGTAGGGGTTGTATTGTATACATATTCCTGGTAAGGAACAATACCCAAGCAGGCTAATGGAATATCATATGATTCTTGATATATATATATATATATATGAAAACTCTAGGGTGGTGTTGTAATATGATTTGATGAGTGATAGTTGATATGTGAACATGGATGTTTCCCATGAGTTGTAGCCTATGTGAGATTTTATTTACATTTTAAGAGGGAAGGCCTAGTTTTTTATGCAAATCCTTCTATATTAATGTGATGGGTATTATGGTTGAGATAAGTTGTGTATATGAGAGTAACCTGAGAGAGGGGTTATCCTGGATTGTGAGTAATTTTATATAGAGTAAGAATTTTTATTTAATTTGAATTATGATATTGGTTCATGAGAGGTGCTACTAGTATGTGGTATAGACAGCTATGGTGCCTTGGTATTTCATGATGAAAAGCACTTTATGTAATTTTAGTATCAAGGAATGATTGGATGGAAAATATTGGTTTAATTATAGGAACTATTGATTTTATGAATGGTTGTTAATGAGATAGATGACCATAATACTATATGGTTTTATATAGGATAAGTGTACATGAGTATATAATTTTGTATTTGAGATGATGCCTGGGTGATTGGTGACCATGTGGTTATCCTTAACATGAGTATAATTTATCAATCTTGATGGAAGAGAGAATCATGGATTCATCTGGTTGGATTATATTTTCAAACAATGATAACTATTAGTGGTTTAGTCATGTTACCATATTCTTAAAAACTTGTGACTCATGAGACAATGTGTTAGATTATACATATGGATTGTATGAGAGCATGCACCCATTAGGTTTGGATGTGATTGAGGTGGTACATGTTGGTTACATTTGGTGCTACTGGGATGTGAATCAGTGTGAGGCAAGGACCAATGATTCTGATATAATTATTATGGTAATGGTCTCTTAAGATTTTTTATGAAAATAAAATGTCCCACTATGGAGAAAAGTTACATTATAGATCGATCGAGGTATCCTAGTATGAATAACATGAGCTCATTCCTTAACAGAACTATCATGGGCTATTAGGGAGGTTGAAGCATGGATTAGAAGGTGAGAAACACATGTGATCTTGGAATATATTTATAGTTCTTTCAAGGATTATTTTAAGGGAATCCATGTGGTGGGGAGATATCCATTGGTTGTTAGAGGGTGTGACCCTCCCCACAGGTCAAAATTCAGTGTATGATAAAGATGTCATTCTTGTTAAGCTAAGAATAATTAGTTTTTAATGATTCATGTTATCCATATAGTATGATAATGAAAAACACATATAGTCATTAAATTCAGTAAATAATTAAGTGTGGTATAAGGATATATGACCCACCATGTCAGTAGGGCTAGGGGTGTGATAAGAATAGTCATTGGACAATTGAGGTGGAATTTGATTATTGATGAGTAGATAAATATGATTTTATTTGGATCCTTGGTGAATAATACATTTGATATTTATATATGGTTTTGAATAGTGTTTTAATGTTATCATTGAGCTTATGATAGACATGATCTGTTCTAGGATTGAGTTGGATCGAATATGTGCTAATACTCATGAGAGGAGTATGGTAGTAGATTTAGTTAGTCGAGGAATCAACTACAGTATTACAATGATTTTCAGGTTCAGAATTTGATTTGGATATTTGTATGTTTTGGTGATGCCTCTAAGGATTTATTCATTTTTATATATTAATGAGATATCACATTAGTGGGTTTAATCGATCGTTTTTAGGAATAGTTATCCTGTAGAGGTCCAACCACACAAAGTGTGTCAATTGAATACTGGAAATGTTTTTCAATAGTTGATTCCTATTATGTGGAGAATCATGGCTTGTAAATATCCTTCATTGGAAGTGTATTATTGTAGTGAGTTCCATAATATGGGGAATAAATTTATTAAATACATCACGGTGTCTTGGGATTGATAGGTGAAATTGGGAACCATCTCAGTTTTGAAAATGATAACTAGTAAGTGGGTTGGTCTCATATGGATAATGTGCATCAAGTTTGAAGTTGTGTAATCAAAGATTAGTTATAGTCTTAGATTATATCATTATTATTTGGTTATGAATTTATGTATGTGATATGTTGGGATTTTTGGTTTAATACCATTGAGGATTCTTGTGGACGAGAAGTCCTATAGTGGGGAGTTTGTAAAAATCTATGTCCTCTCCGAGTTGTGAAATTCAGGAGTTTGAAATATTAATTTTTGGAATAAATATAATTTTGATAATTGAGATATGGATTTGGGATTTTGAGAGTTATAGTATTATAATGAATTTTTTGATATAGTTTGAGGTATGGGAGGTTCCTCAGGTTCTTTGATCAATTTTAGGAGGTATAGGCATGGATATTGAAAATTCTCTAAAGGTTATTCTATGTGCTCAATTTTGGAATGGTTAGGGAAAACCATATGAGAAAACTTTGTGATATGGATTTATATAGGTGTTTGGAAATTTTTTGGTATGTGTTTGTATAGAAACCATGAAAAACCTATAATTTAGATTCAATGGTGATCATAATATTAGTCCATGGTATAAGAAATCATGTGTCCAAACCATGAATAGTGGATGAATTGAGATAACACCAACTATATGGTTGGAATAAAGCTAGGTAAACCATGTGGTAAAATCATTTGATCTACCAAATTTTTACTAAAAAGGGTAAATGACCTATTTTTACCTCCAAAATATTATGTCACCTTCCCATCTCCTTCTCCTATCTCACATGTGATGGCATAAGGATCCTCTTCCCCCCTCTTCCTTTGACCCAATTTTTTTGATGGGTTTTGGTGAAATTCCTTTAATAGTTATCATGAGTTTCCTCCTTATCATACTTAATTGGTCCTACTATTGCATTATTATCTTTTTCTCAGAATCATTTTAGGGTTTTGGTGATGATAACCACTGGATCATGGCAGAAATCAGCCAAAATGATGGGGATTTTTCTCAACATGGATATAAGGAATCCTGAGATGACTAACACATATGATCACACATCATTTCCATTAAGGCATGTCACTTGATGATTTTTCTTATGGTTTTCATATAAATAGGATGAAATGAACCATTATACCAGGTGTAATAAATGGGTCTTTCATGTGGCTTAGGTCAGTTATGTGTTGGGAGTGGAACACATCTCGTTGCTTGATGTTTTAGCAAGTATATGTCACATGGTGAAATTTTTGGTATTATGAAAAATTTAATGAATTTAAGAATAAATTATTATTTTTTATAAGTAAGTTGAATGGTTAATTATAGTATATCATAATGAATTTATTTAAATGTAGTGTTTCGGGTTAGGGCCTCAAGCTGTGTTGTAATACTTAGATGAGGTTAAGCAGTGGTGTGTGGATGTCATGTAAATAGGTAGGTGGTCCCTTAAACATATTAATTTTGTAAATTAATTGTTTTTATATATTCATGTGATATGTGGCCTCACAAATGAGAGCTATTGAATTCTATATTTTATAAATTGAAAAATTAAAAATGATTACCTTGTTTTAATGTACATGTTAAGGGCATGATGGATATTGGACACTTTGTGATTCCTCAACCACCGAAGGAAAAGTATTTGAAAAATTATGCATTCCTAAAAAAACATAGGTCCGAAAATGGTGTGATTGAAATTAGAACATCCATAGTGGAGTGATGAGATGGGATTGATTGTTCATGTAATCTATAATAGGACCTTGAGATGCCTTAAAACCATTTTTCAAGGTGAGATTGGCATGAAATGAGTGTTCCACCCCCACTGAGTTGAGGGTACCTATGTGGGTATTCCATAGGTAAGACTTGTGGATAGTTTATCAATGTGAGGATTGACTAAGGATGACCTTGCAGATAGAGGTGGGAATTATTCCACATCTTTAGAGTGTTTCCAATATGTCTCTACTTAGGAGGCAATCAAGACCTTGATATAATTATAATGGTGCCTCTTCTTGGAAAGATTCATCCCTATAATTGGAATAATACTGGGGATCCCACATTGGGTTTCCTAATAATGATGTGACCAAGGGGGCCATAGTGGGTTCCCGAACCTCATATAGACCCTAGGGAGGTGTGGTTTAGGGAGTCTAATAATGTAGATCTTTGGTGAAACCTTAGAAACTACGTTAGCGGAGTGATACTAACACGAATATAGTGGAGAGAATGGGTCATGCACTTAAGAGTCTTACCTAGGATAACATAATGGGACAAGAAGGTGGACATACAATGTATTATTATGTGATTTTTTGGGAGGATGTGTCTTTGGGTGTTAATGTTTTATAATAAGTATATTTTTATTTAAAATTTGAATGCGCGGCCAGGTTATGGGTGAATTGATTTTACCAAGTAAATATAGGTTTGATACTTTATTTGAAAGTGATATGAGTTTCCTAGAGAGTATATTTTTATATGATTTTTGGTGAGAGAAGTTTACCTGGGTGTGCATTTTCAATATCATTATAGGTGAGGGTGATTTTCCCCTGGTATTATTTCATTTCCATGTGATTTTGGGGGAGGACAAGTTTCCCACAAGTGAAATTTGTTATACTCAGAGATATTCCTAACTGGATGAAGGAGGTATGATACACATGTAATGTTTTTAGGATTAGATGAGTTCCACAAGGTGTTCCCTATATGGTTTTGGTTGAGCTATGTTTCCTTTGAGTTATTGGTTCATATTCTTAAAGATACTCTAACAATGAATGAAGTAGGTATGTTTGATACTGTGTGTCACCATAGAACTTTAGAATAGATAGTGGTTATATATATTTTTTCCAAAATGTATTTATTTATTTAGATTATAATATCACATGAGAACTTATTGAAATTACAGATTATTTTATGAAACAGATTTTTGGTTCCTTAATGAGTCATAATCAAACCTTGATCATCTTACTATGGCACTTGGTTAGTCGAGAAGACCTCATAGATCATAGATTTAGGTTAGGAAAATGTGTGGAGTAGCTTGATCAAGAAAAATAACTTGGATGGATTATGAATATTTAAATTAAGGTATTTTTCATGTATTGAAATGAAGCCCCATTTTTATTTCATTTTCATTTGTTTATTTAGTCTATATATGTGGTCGAACTTATGGGTGACTAATTGGTATGTTTAACCATATGAAAATATGTTTCATTTATTATTGGATGATTCTAATTTAATTGATATTTTTAATCTAATTATTATTTATATGGATGTTTTTGATTATTTTTCTATGGGTTATTACTCTAATAGTAGGGTATAGTCTCCCCAAGGAAACTCTATAGACCCTCGCTGCTAGTTGAAAGACTCTCACGTATAAGAATGTTCACTAGTGGAACCAAAATCTATTCAGACAGAGAGCTGATCTATGGTATGGGGATGAAATATTATAGATTCTAATTAAAAATCAAAATTTCCAAGACATTTTTTGTTTCACATGTTTTGACTTCACAATTTGTTAAACTGTGTGATAACTGTGTAGATTACATTATCTAAAACCCCTTGGGGCCTCATGGTTTGGAAACATGGTTTATTAAACTATGTACCTAAACCATGTTCCTTACCCTTCTAGAAAACAAATCGTATATGGTTTATCATATGGTTTACTCAAACCTTCTTACAAATATGTTCTGTCCTCCAGATCCCAATAGCACTTTTCATGTATACCTTGGCATCCCACAATGCCCCCCCAACCTATGCACTAGCCATACACCCTCTAGAAACTATCTAAAACAACCAAAAATGATATGAAACATCTTGAAATAAACCCAAACTATATAAATCCAAGATTTTATGATATATTTTTCTTTAAATAAATCTATTTTATTTGACATATTCCTTTACATGTAACACCATGTTTAAACAAACCGCGATATAATTTTAATATATTTTTATTTAATGTTACAATTATCACCTAGAAGTTAGATTGTAAATTATTAATATGAATAAATAAATTATTAAAAATTATTATTTACATATTTATAAAATTAATTCATTAGACTTTAATTGGTTATAAATCAAAATAAATGTCTTAAAAGGTAAAAAGTGATGTTTTTCTAAAAAAAATATTATTATGTGCACAATGTGTTTCCATCTAAACAAAATAAAAATGTCTTTATTTTTGAATGATTTTCATTAAATGTTTTAATAAAATAGTCAATTAAAAAAAATTAAAATATATATAATAGTTTTTACTAGTATATTAATGAAGATAAACCCAACTTTATGCCTAAAAAGAATTTTTTCCAAAAACCTTTTTCTGTATTTTTCATAGTAATTTTAAAATAAATTTATTCTAATTAATGAAATTTAATATCATAAAAATGATTCTAAATTTATAAATTGTATAAATAAATTTATTTAATAATTTCCACATATTTTTTTCATAATTTATAGTAAAATAGTAAAAGTTTGAAACCATGGTTTTGGTTAAAATGGGTTTATCGCATGGGGGGGGGGTGGGTGGGGCTTAAGAGATCTGGTTTAAAATATCATGAAACATTTGATTTAATTTTATTGTATAATTTTATTTAAGCTTATACTTCTTATATTTGATTATTTTTTATTTTTTAGTCTCTTTATATGAGTAGTACAATAATATATTTTAATCTTTTGAAACATTTGAAGTGTGTCCTCTCCCACCCATACAAATGGATACCAACTATCGTATTTTACTCACACATAATAATACTTATATATAATACAATACCTACTCTAATACCTTACTAAAATACCTCTCCACATGTTAGATATTTTTTTATCATAATACTATCCCTTCAAGGATTAATGTGTAAGCCAAATGTTGTTTCTCAATGAAGAGGCATAACTCTTAATTAAGTACTTTCAATTTTATTTCATCTTCATAATAATATAAATATATAGTATCAATTCTAAAATCAATACTTCAGTATGTTAAAACTACTGAATTGTTCTTATGATGATTTTTCAACCATTTTCATTCTTTTTATCAAATGTAAAATGAAAGTATCACTCGTTCGTACATGTGGACTACCGCCTCAACATAGAGATATGATTCATTTTCCTTTACTATAATTTATGGTTGGTTATTATGATTGATTTAATGTTTATATGTGATATATATTCAATAATCATTCTTATATAATTAAAATATCTTATCTACCTTCAAATATTTCCATCCATTGATAAATGACAATGTTTCTTATTCATTCGTGCGGACTACCACCTCCCAGAAGTGACGTGATAATTTTTTCATTTCTGGATTACATGGATAGTAATAAAGAAATATTTAATAAATATATATTATATAAATGATATAATAATGATTCTGTAAAGGTGAATTATAATTTAACTCTCTTTCATTTCATCTATTGATAAGTAAAAACATCATTAGTGCATACATACGTATTACTATCTCCAAAAAGTGATGTAATTAATTTTTCACCATCAATTTATATGAATGGTTAAAAAATTATATAATATTAATAAATATTATAAATATGTCATGATTAGTATTTTGTATATTATTAATTCTTGACTAAGATTCAATTACCATGACCATCAAATTGAAACATGCATGGAAAACAAACTTATTTTCACCAGAATGATCAATTTTACAATGATGTTATTAATAAAAAGATAATAGGAAATTATAAAGGAATGATAAATAGTAAGTTATCTATGAATATGGTTCTATAATATATATATATATATATATTAAATATATATTAAATATATATCATATTTTAACAAATATGAAGAAATACGAGACTTGAGGTAACAAGTTTATGTTATAATATCATTTTTTGATGTTTTCTATACCAAATTTACATTAAGGGTAATTATATAGATATTATCCTTTTCACCCAAGATATTTTAGTCTAATTTTTTATTGATATATTTTAATATATTAATTCCATTTTCATATATTTAGGACTTTAAATGTTCTAGAAAATGTTTTTATATATAAAACCCAACCTTATTTCCTCTATGTCCAACAAAATTTTTCTTCCATGTCCATGATCTTTAAAATTATTTTATGAAAGATCATAACTATACATTAAATTTTTTAAATAGTTCATTCACTCTACATTTTAATTTACTTAAAAATGTTTAAAAATGAATCTTTCTAAAAGTTTTCTGAAAAAATAATTTTTAACTCTTTACCAAAGTGTAAAAGGAACATTTTATTTTAATGTATTGGACATGAAAATATTTTCACACCATCTTGAATTTATTTTATTTGAAGATTAATTTAAAATATTAATTTTTTATTTTTAATGGGAAGTATTTTCTCAATATTGAATGATTTTTTTAATTAAAATGTTATCAAAAGAAAATTATATTTTCCCATGTTTTAAGGAAGGGTTATAATGATATTTTAAAGGTATTTTTCAACTATATCAACATAACATAAGTATTTTTATTATTACCTAGAGAAATTATTTAATAGTACCATTAAAGTTTTCTCTTGGGATGGTTTATAATGATGATGATTTAAGGATGATTCCATAAAACCAGTTTCTTTCCCATGAGTTAATTAAGTTATGATAAAACCTTTATGAAACATGTTTATTTTCCATGGGTTATGGTATGATTAAATGATAAAATACTTATGAATCCCATATCCTTAACATGGTTTATGATAAGAAGATATGATGAATGATTTGTGATTTTTTGGCACACATATACATGGTTTAAATTATGTGATGGGTGGGATATAAATTATAAAAACCTTCAATGATTTGGGTTATAATAATAGAGTTGAGAATATTATAATAGAAGATAGATTTAATAAAATACTAAGAGATGACAGAGTTAACTAAGTGTAAGGAACTCTTATGATAAGGTTAGAAACCATCGGGTAAGTATTTCTGTTACGGGACTTTGTCCACAATGATAGTTTTGGGAGAGAACTGTGACAAAACAAGTGATTTTCTATGAATTTGTGTTTAATAAAAAATTATATATTATGAATATGGTATGTTTCATGGATAATTATTTATTATTGATTATTTCACCCTATTATGTGTTATTTAATTTTATTGGAAAACCCTTATTCCATGAATCATGATTAAAGATATTTGATAGATTGGGTTAAATTATTGAAATTTATGATCATGTTCTCCTACCCTTATGATTATCTTATTCTCACATATGATCATTGATTTATATCTTCTATTTTTTCTATTACCGATCATATGAGATCAAAATTTATTATGTATTCTTTCCCTAGGTTATAAATAAAGGTTTTAGGTAGGTTATACCTAAGAAGTGTACTTTGTGATAAGAGATTTGGGGGAGATATTGAAGATATTTTAAGAAAGAATATGAATATTGTCTAGTCTCAAAAAATTATAAAACTTTACAATCCTTGTGAATTTATTATTGAAAATTGTTTTGAATACTAATCTGAAATGGTGAAATTTCAATTTATGAAATTCTTGGGTTTCATCTATTTTTATTAGAGAAGGGTTTAGTTATTTTTAGAGATTAAGATTAGGGAACCTTACAGAGAACCATGGTTATAAGTATGAGTATATGATAAAATCCTAATTCTTGGGTAAATTAAATATTGTGTGGTATTACTATCAAATATATCCCTATCCAGATACTGAAAAGTGGATATAGGTATGACACAGATTCACATAAGGGAAATAATTTATAGGTTTTTGAAAATCACCGTGAAACCATTTAGAGGCAGTTAAAAACACATCTAAACTAGAAAATACTATCAAAAAATAGATTTTTTCTTTAGCGTTAACCCTTATATATCACAATTTTCTATATAAATAACAATTTTATATCAACCATTGTCTCATGGATGAATATTATGTATTATGGAAATGACCCTTATGTATCACCCATTATTGAAGTGATGAGTATTACCAATTAGGTAAATGACCTTCATGTATCACGCTTTTCTATTAAGTGACCATTATATATAATAGGCTGACTCTCATACCAACTTTCCAATCCTTATTCATTCTAACCCTTATGTATCATTGAGTCCCTCTAGCATATAGTTGAATTTTCAAACCTCAGAAGGGCCCTTATGTATGTTGGACCTTTTGTATCATAGGCCCCCTTCAATGCTTAAACGATCTTATAAACATACAAAGGCCCATTACATATGTCTTACCTTGTGTATCAAAAAGTCCCTCTAGAGTTACTCTAACATATTTCCTAGAAAAAATTTATGTATTTCATTCAATATATATTTACATTTATATAATCAAGGTAAATCTAGAATTCCTCTTATGTATAATCTAGGTTACCTTTACAAATAAACAATATAATATTGATAATTTAACATTTATCCAAACCCTTTATAGTAATAATCTTACAAATTAAGACCCTTATACATGAGGGTAACCACATGTAAGAGTAACTCTTATATATAGATGATTTAAAATTTTCATCCCAAAATATATAAATCACCTATTCAGTCTTAACCTACAACTTAATGTAGTCTAAAAATATAAAAAAACAAATATTTTCTAGTATTTTTCACAACATTATATAAATTATTCCAAACATACAATTAAAAAAATTCCCACACCAAGAACTACTCCAACCAACTTATGATTACATAATTCTAGCTTTGAGATTAGGATAACTCCCGAGACTCGATTCTAAGCTGACATAGACACCCCTAATGCTCACTTGAGCACCCGAAACACATTCTAGGAACTGAAATTGTTCCAAAATAATAAATCAAAGTTGTTAAAAATATTATAATCACAATCCAAAAATAAATTTCCCGAACATACCCTTCCTTGAGAAAAAAATTCAAAATTCCCAAAAAATAATGATTTTTAAATTGTAGAGTCATTGAAATTTCCCCACCATAATGTTTCTCATCCCCAAGAAGCACCTGATAATGTTTATTGGACACCCATACATCAATTATATTTTGATACTACATTACATTCTTAGTTTAAAAACTATAATAGATGTGGCTCAACTACGCATGCACTGATCCCTGATACACCAAACATATTCTAAAAAAATACCTAGTTGATCCTTAAAATACATTAATCACATCCCAAAAAATTATTCTATTATATTTTATAGTTTACTGAATCCAATTCCAAAAACTAAAACTCACTGGTCCATTATTATATAACCTTACCAAAAAAACCTACACTCACCTTCCAATGCATCTTTACTTCTCCCAATAATGATGCATTAATTTTTGGGGAATTGTAGAATCATCAAAACCCAACTTTAAATTAAAAACTTGACACTCAATATAATTTCAAAGTTTGATACTTGACTAATAAAATCCTATATCATTATCCACCCATAAGTAGAAACACAACTTCGATCTAGCTCACTCTTTAATTATACCAAATATCACCCTACGACCAATGTTAAAAAATAGATTTTGTTTGATACAGTCTATAAATCCAAAATTTGGTATTCACTAAGGAATTAGATAAATAGGATATATCTTCTTATAAGAATACTGATTCTATACTGATGATCTTACAACTGATTTAATCACATCCATGAACCTTCTAATATGACAAACATACATTAGTGACTGAATTGATACCAGATACAATAGGGGTACCCTTATCTTTTCCCCACTGAAGAAAAAACCCAATATCCAAATATCACATCCTATCCCCTACCAAATGTTATAACTAGACATGATCACCAATATCACACCCAAGCTCTATCAAGTGACACCGATCCCTAACCATTCCAAACTTATTAAAAATGATACCCTTGATATTTTCTACAATTTACACATTATGAGGGTCTTTCCCTCCAATATCTAATAGTGTTATACCCCCCAGATGGATTCACTTACACTACTAATCAGGAAATATTATTGACAAGTTCCATCATTAAACATGTGTCTCTCTTCCCAAGGGATACTTATACCATCTCTAACAACCTTTTTCTAGGACTAATCTCAGATTTACCTTACCACTACGATCTAATCTATCTCTAACTTTACCTCTTAATGTTGGGGAAACACTTACCATAATCATCAAAACCTTAACCCATTATGCTCTCACGTTTCACACATATTAACCCATTATCTCCATCTTCCCATTAACATCATTTCACCTCAAGATAACAAAAAATATTATCACATACCAAAACAAAATTCAAAAGAACCCCACTTATAGACATCATTAAAATGAAAACATGGATCTCAACTACACCCATATATATCCCATGAAACTGAACTATCAAAAACCAATTCATCTATATTATTATGGTTCACCACATTATAAAATTCCACTCATAATGGTAGATTCTGAGTAAATGTTCACACCACCATAGGAATAACTTACCAAAAATAGAATTCAAGAGGTCCACTATATGGAAGAATCAGGACATACATCAAAATACTTGATCATAATTTAAAAAAATCATTTATTGAGGAAGAAACATGTATATATATTGAAATAACCTAGACATACCCACAAAATTCACAATCAAACACCCATGTCACTCTTGAGAAACCACTAAAAATCAAGATAACGCTGCTTATATTAGAAGATATTTCTTTTTTTCCAAATCCAATAAAATTAGTATTCACCTATTGACCTAACTTGCATATTTGAAAGAATAATGTAACACTATCCAAGCATAAAAATTCAACATATTGTCCATTTCTAGTCAATGAACTAAAATTCAAGAGACATGGCCTATATAGGCACAAATTTTCTTATTCAAACCATTTAAAAATTGTTTTCAAACACTAAAATTCATTTGATTTTAAAAAACACACCTTTGTATCCAACATTTCCCCCCAAAAATAAATTCTAAAAATCCCTATCCTAGCTAATCCTTTCCCAAAAACTAATATTATTCTCAAAATGCACCTTGAAACTTAGATTCAATTTTTCTCCTCACATCTCATTAACATTTAAAAATATAAAACTATTTCAAAATCAAAAAATCCATGATCCCTTTCAAGTAAATTGAACTTATAAAACCATTTTACATACACATCATGCGGCCACACAATTTTAATTTTCAAGGTTTTTATCAAAAAGAAAACAACCCAAAAATCATTTCCCAATAAAAGATAAGAAATCCCAATTAATCAACAAAGATTATTTAATCTATATTAATATAATCACCCCTTATAATATATATGATAAAAAATAAATAATATTATAATTTTTTCAATGAATAACTAATTATGAAGAGTAATAATATCAAAGAAAACAAGACATTGGTTTGCGTATCATTCCTAAATAATGCCACTACCATGATGAATGTACATGGTCACTATCTACCAACTAATTACCATAACTCATCTTGAGTCTCACCCATCCAATATCAGGATTCTTGATCAAAATTCTCACTCATCCAAGATTTAGTAGTCCTGAAACATGACATACTGTGGAAACATGGGTTTCAACCATGATCATTCTAGATAAGCATACTATCACTATACCTCCTAAGTACTTAAAAATAACTCCACCTATAATAGACACTATCACATCCCAAAACACAATTTTATATATTTTTTTAATTCACCAGTTTGGATTTCTTGAATAGTTCCAGAGCGGGGGTCATTTTATGAAATAATTTATTCTTTCCCATACTCTAGAGGTTTCTTACTACTATTAAGGGCTTAAAATATTTTTAAAGTGACTATTCCCTAAAATATAAATCTCTAGGTTCATGCCTAAATATACTGAAAGTTACATATGAAATGTATGTGTGTTGGAAATAACCAAAATCACAGAGAAATGAAATGGGATCCAGGAGATCCCCCAGTATAAAAAAATTAGTAAAATAGTATAAATTATGCATCATAATATAACAATGTTTAAGAATTAAATAAACATGTAAAATAGGAATAATCATACAAATACAAAAGTGAAGCACTAAAAAATTTAATGGAAAAAGTAACCAAACATTACATTACACTACCCTCTAACCAAATTCACATAATGCACCCTACAAAATCATCATCCTCTAAAACATATTAAAAATTTACAACGTGTCTATATACATGATATAATTTTTTCTTAGAGAAAACATGATGGTCTACACGTAGACATAGAAATCCATTCCATGCATGTAAGTTGGGGGTGAGTCCAATGACCAAGTTGAAATAATGAATTCCTCAATATACTAAATGGTTTAGTGATCAAATGGATGTGTATAAAATAAATATATTGTTAAAATTTAATGTTATGCAACACAATTGTTCATATCCATGATTTTAGTAAATACTTTTCCTTAAATACAACGTGATTAGCTTTATTTGCATGTAACACTAAAATAAAACAAAAAATAAAATTACCATAATAAAATTATTAAATATTAACATTATATTATATAAATTAATTTATTAGGTATAAATATATGTAAACATTTTATAAAAACCATGTCAAATGGTATAATAAAACAAAGGCCATTTTATACCTAATGATGCACTTTTTCTAAAAATAGTTTTTGCACATTACATGTACTAATATGAAAATTAATATTTTCATAACTTTATAAATTTTATGGATACCATATTTATAATTTATATTTATAATTAATATAAGATAACCATTTAATTTTTAGTCATTAAATAAAATTAAAATGATTAAAGTTAATTACTTTGATAACTGTAAAACTTTTATTTTCAAATAATTGTTTTCATAACATTGTGTAATTTTTATCTAATAAAGTAAATTAATAAATTCTCAAAAATTACTCTAATATAATATTTTAACATAGATATAAATATATTAACACCCATTAAATTTTTATTCAATTCTAAATAAGATTAATAACACATAATGGTAAAAAATATTTTTCTACAGAAAAGTTTCTCTATATATTATATGTTTTAATATAGAAGTTAAATTTATATTGTTTATAAATTTTATTTTATTAAATTTTGTTAAAATATAAGTTTATCACACCCAAATTTGGTAATAGTGGTTATTTTATATTTTTATTAAAACATATATTCCCTAGTTAAAAAAACTTGTTCCCTAGGTAAGAATAAAAGATGGTAAAATAAAAAAACTTTTTCTAAATGAATTGAAACATGTTGAAAAAACGTTTTAAAATGAGTATTAGAGGATTTTATAAACTTATATAACCCCACACTTCATAATTTACCACTTTTA
The DNA here is from genome assembly GCA_963277665.1 of Viscum album. NCBI lineage: Eukaryota > Viridiplantae > Streptophyta > Magnoliopsida > Santalales > Viscaceae > Viscum > Viscum album. Next base: position 1,477,336,036 of record OY728161.1, read on the forward strand.
GAGCATTTTACCCTTGAATAATGTCATTCCATTATTTAAAAATAACAGGTTCTCACAAAATTGTCATTTTATTTACTTATAAAATGGGAACACTTCTCCACATTCACACCACACCCATCTCTTTTAATTTCACATACAAAATATAACATTTACTTGAACTATAATCCTATCTAATTTCATAAGTCTCTAGTATGAATTAGGTATCCTAAGGCCTCTATTTCAAATGTTATTTCCAATAAAAATATCAAATTATCAATATAGGTATTTCTTACTCCATGGTATTTTATACTTAAAATTACTCTTAAAAAATTATTATAGAAACCCTAATATATTTAAAAATTCATTATTAATACATTTAAATTTTATTATATTAATTTATAAAAAACTATTCAATTATTTCCATCCACCAAGAAAAAATAAAATAAAACGACATCACTCGTGTGTACTTTCCAACTACTTCCATTACAAAACGATGTGGTTTATATTTCATCACTGAATTTCATGGTTGGTAAAAAGGATAGATTTATTGGATAAATATTTTTACTATTTATCAATTAAAATTATTAAATTATAATTTTTTATATACCTTCATTATATTCCATTCATTGTGAAATGGAATCCCTAATAGTGTATACAACGAAATTCCACTACAATGAAAGAAGAATTCTATTTGATATCACTGACCTTCATCCATGGCCTTATGAATTGATTTAATGATTATATATGATATTTATGATTTTTTATCTTCTAAAACAGTTATATAAAAATTATAAAAAGAATACCCTTACTTGTAAAATCATTATAACTCACTCTCATTTGGGTTTAATTTGATGACCAATGTGAATAATGTTATATTTTATAAACCATTAATGGTTAAGGATTTATATATAATGATAATATAATTTAATAATAATCTATTTAATATTATTTAATGATTATATAAAGGTTTTATTAATATTTAATTTATATTTATATATCACCTTTTGATCATTAAACACACTAGAACTAGTTCATCATAATTTCATTTTTCATGAACCATATCAATGTATTTTACCTAATGTGAGGGGATTAAATGAATCATTGAAAAAAATTATTATTAAAAATTTAAAATTATTAAAATAGGTAAATTTTAAAATTGAATTAAGAATAACACTACTATTACAAAATTATTTCAAAATGATCTATATTACTCCCACCTAATATTAAAAAAATATAATAACTGATTAATATGGATGTTGAGAATAATTATAATTGATGATTATAAATGGTTATAGATATTAATAAGACTATAAAATTATGAACTAAGGCTATTAGGTTTATTATACAATAGGTTACAATTCATTTTAATGAACATCAATATAGTTTAAGTGTTTTTATTAAATCACCTTCATTTCAATAGTCATAATAATCCCTTATGACTATGGTTTTACAAGATATATTTCTAATGTTCTATAAAGAAACTATAATTCCTCCACTCTCTAGTAAATTTGAAAGTTTTAATTCAGATATTTACCTTTATGAATTTATTTCTAAAAAATTTATTCTTATTTGGAATGATTTCTATCTGCTTTGAAGATGGTTTCTCATCCTTTTCCATATTTTACTTTCCTAAATATGTTATCCTTTTTATGTGGAAACCCAAAAATGTGTTATCTTTAGTGATCCTCATATTTCCCTTCCTCTTTTTTAAAAAGGATCTTTTGTTACTTTTTTTTTATGATTTTTGTTTTCATAAATGATTTAAAAATATTAAAAATATTTTCCATCCTTTCATAATAAAATATTTTATATTTCACCCAAAATATCCTTTTGATAACTCTTGTATCATTTCAAGCATCAATTTTTGAATTTTATTTTTACAGGTAAATATTGTTTTTCAATGTTTTCACTTCACCTTTTCTAAAGTGATTTTTAATGTGATCCAAAACTACTTCTTTTATGACAATACTTTATAAAAACGCTTTTATAGTTTTTCTACCATTTCCTCTTTACCATAAAAGGATTTATTTAATTGGAAATTACTTTTCATGAATCACTATGTGAATGTTATTATGAAATACCATTTTGGGATGATTGATTTTTGGGTATTACAAATTTACATTACTAAGGTGAATTTTAGTGTTACCATTTAGAATGGTTGTGAAAGAAAATTTTCTTTCCATGGGTTATTTATGCCATAAAAGGAGATTGATTTTCATTTTAATGTTTTATGAAACCCATTTTATATACTTAGATTCTGTGATAAGTGAATGATTTTCAATTGTCACTTATAAGTCCAGATGAATAATGGTTGGGGTTTTATATCACTCTTTAATGTATTAGATAATGTTTCATATCTGATAAAAAAATGTAGCATGAGTTTCCATGGATATACTCACAAATAAAAGGGTAATCCTAAATGCATTTTCTAACAACACTAAAGGGTTATAATTCTTGGAAATACTCACAATATAAATGGTGATACATCATGGATATTCTTGTAATATAATGAATGCGACTTCTTGGACTTTTCTATAATATGATGAAATTTTTTATTTATTTTTGTTCCAAATAATCATTGTTATGCTACGTCTTAAGGACATGTTACATTTCTATGCCATATTCTGATCATTATGCTCTATGTATTAGGTATATTATCTCATTGTTCCACACTCCTTTTACCTAGTATATGTTTTATCTCATAGGTTCTTATATGACGCTCAAGGAAAACACTGATGGATTCCATATTCTTTTGATAAATAAATTTATAATCTTCTCATGTTTTATCTTATTTTTATGATCTAAACCTTTATTACATAGTGATGTGTTTTTCATTACTAATAATTTGAGGTTACCCTTTTATTTTGTTTCCATTCCATAGGTATTGAAGATGATTATAGATTATGGGAAGTATATAAGGGAGTATAGTGTGGCTTAATTGTGTATGAATGTTCACAAGTATTGTAGAATAATTTTCTTATGTATCCATCGTTCAATGAAATTGAACCTTATATTCTAGAAAATGATGTAAAATTAATATGTATCTAGTTGGGTTGTTATAGTTATTATTAGAGAACATTTTAGATTTTTTGAGGATTGGTTTAGTTATTTTTTGTATTAGGGTGAGAGAGCATTGGAAAAAACCATTATGGTAAGTCTAAGGTATATATACAAGTATATAACAACATCTGGATGTTTTGGTATGTAGATTATGTTTTTTCTGATCCATTACATCCTTTTATGGATATAAAAAATGGATTCCAACTATACTATAGGGGGAATAACACTGAAAAGGGAGGATTCAGAATTAACTTTATCATCACTGGGTGCATGAAAATAAGGCCTAACTTCACAACTAATCTTAAAAACTCAGGGCATATGATTTGGGAATTTACTCACTATTTATGAATCATTATGAAGGATTAATGAACATAATTATAGTGTGGTTATAGTACCTAATATTATATGAACAATGATTAATTTTTATTGAAACCTATAAACTTTATCCATTTTATATTTATTAACTTTATGATTAAAAGTTTTTATTTTTTCACTAAGTATTATTATATTTAGATATTATTTATTTAATAAATGGTTAGAGAAAACAAATCAACTGAAAAATGAGTTTGATAGAAAATATGGTGATTATACAAATTATAAACTAAATAAAATGGGTGAATGAGTACATTTTGTTTTGGAAATTCTCACTAAACTATCACAATCTATGAATAATAATGAAAATCTTGTTGAGTTCTTCAATGAAACAATGAAGAATCATCATGAAATTGAGTCTTTTATACAACACCATCCACCCTCCTATATTGGATCTTCTAATCCACTTAATTTTTTATCATTGGGTCAATGGAATTGAAAGGATATTTTTCATTAAATTATTCTCATAAAATTAGAAGTTTGTGGTATCTATCTATTTTTTGAAAGGTGAGACAGACCAATGGTAGACACTAATTAAGAATACAAAAAAATGTGTATGTAGTATCTATAGAATGAGAGGAGTTAAAGAATGTTTTTTTCACCAAGTATTTTCATTATAGACTCCACATGAAGAAAGAGATAGAATACTTGGATTTGAAACAAAAGGAGGATGAATTCATTGGCACATATGATGTAAACTTAATTAGGATTACAAGGTATGTCTCTGGAATTATCTCTGATCCTGAGAGTAAAATTGATCATTTATTTAGTATCTTAAATCCATGTCTTCAAAAGGAATTAATTATAATATAATTTTGAAGTTATGAAGATATTTTTTGATATACACTGAAAGTGGAGATGGAAACGAGTGAATCCCATTATTCAGGAGTGAGAAAAAGGAATGTAGAGTATCATGGAAGATTCAATTATAATTCAACTAATGGAAATTAAGTTTGACTACCTATATTTAAAAAATGTGAGTGGAATCACAAGGGTAACTACCTCTAAAGAACAAAAAAGTGTTTAAATTATGGGAATATTGTTCATAAAGCTAATGATTATCACAAGGGGATGAAGAGGCTAGTCTATGTAGTGGAGGAAAAAAAGGTCTAAACTAATGCACCACCTACACATAAATTCTAAAAATTCAAAGAGTTCGGTACTTATGAAAATCAATTATTCAACCCTAACCTAATAAATAGAATAGGCCACATAAACCATTATACCAATGGATAATTGATGAGTGTATACTATAACTACCAAAAAGTGAATCATGAAAATATTGTAACGTATGGTAAAAATATTTTCCAATCTAGATTTGTGAATGCCTATGCTATTATTGTTTTTTGAATTATATAATATCATGAAAGTTTTATAGTAATATTGATTCCCTACTTCAAGTGATGGATATCAAACTATCTATGAAAAAACCAGGGGGCACAATGATCATGTTAAAGATATATACTTATTATTCAATATAAGTTTGGAGGAAGATGCTTCCTTTGAATCTAGTTCCTATTACATTGGTTAAATTTCACATAATATTGGGTATGGATTAACTTTACCATTATAAATGACATACCAATTTACTTGATAAAGACATCTCTTTTCATATCCTAAATCATCATATTCTCAAATATCAATGTGATTGTGATCATGAACTACTTTTGGAATAAAATTCTACAATATGGGTTTATATACCAAAAAAAGATGGAAACTTGACTTAAATTATTGGGGAAGAACTCAACATTTATAAAATAAATATTTCACGGAGTAAGCCAATATATTTAAAGATAAATTTCCTATTCTTCCCCCAAGGCATGAGGTTGAGTTTTCATTTGAAATCATACCTAGATACATTTTTATCTGAAAGAGTCTATATAGAATTGTTCCCATCAAATTATAGGGATTGAATAAGACACTGAAAGAAAATATGGAAATGGGTTTCATATTCCCTAGTGATTCACTATGGTTTTCAACAATCCCCTTTGTGAAAAAGAATGATAAATCAATGTTTCGTTGCATTTATAATCATGAACATAATAAAATAATTATAATGAATAGGCATCCTCTACCCCATATCGATGATATATTTGATCAAATCAAAGGATCTTAATACTTCTTAAATATTTACCTTTGATTTGGATATCATTAGTTAAGGGTTAAACGGGATGTTATTTCCAAGAAAACATATTGTATAAGTTAGGGACACTATGAATTTACATTGATTCCATTTAGAATTATGAATACTCCCACTATATTCATGGATATATCTAATAGAGTCATTAGAGACTACCTTGATTGATTTTTGGTTATCTATATATATGAAATTTCATTATATTCAAAGAGAAATAATGATCATGAAGATCATTTATGAATTATGTTTAAGGACTTTTGAAATGAGAAATGATATGCCATGTCTATCAACGGTGAATTATGGCTACAAATAGTATAATTATTGGATTATGTAATAACAAGATATTGCATTTCTGTAGATCCTTAAAAGATATAAGTTATCGAGAAATGAACTAGACTAACCATAGTAATAGAGATTCATTATTTTCTTGGGTAAGTTGGGAACTATTGATATTTTTGATAAATTCCTCATGGATATCAAATTCAATAACCATTTAAACATAGATGGTAGTGAGGTTCCTTTAGAAAGGGAATTTGAAGATTGTTTCATGGAACTAAAGAAGTGGTTGGTCACTACACTTATACTTACATTAACCCATAGTAGGGAAGGATTTTTAATATAAAGTGATACATTATTAAATTTATTGGGATTTTTCCTCATGGATAATGATAAGGTAATTTCTTATGCATCATAGTAATTATGTATCATGAGAAAAATTACCCAACACATGATTTGGAGTTGGAATCATTTATCTTTACATTAAATATTTAGTAAAATTATCTCTATATTGAAAAGTGTGATATATATACTGACCATAAGATATGAAAATATGTATTCCCAAACAAGGATTTGAATATGTGTTAATATATATGGTTGTAGTAGATAAATTATTATGAATATACATTACATTACCACCTGAGGAAGTTAAACAATGTAACTGATTCTCTGAGTAGAAAATATCAAGAAACCCTATCCATGATGAGGATTTAAAAAGACCTGATACTCATCAATTTTAAAAGTATTTGTAACACCCCAACCCCAGAAGACTAGAGTCGGTGCATTATTACGTATCATTGGAATGATCACAAAAGATCAAGTCTCCAAAGTCCGATTAGTTTAGTAGATTTGGAAGTACTAGTTACATTCATAAGGATTACATTACATCATAAAATGGAAAACTACAAAAACATTGTTTCCATATAAAACAATGAGATCCCATAGACTATCCCTGAAAGTTAGTCATAATATACTTCTTCTAATCCTAGGAAAAATAAAACATAGAAAGGGGAGAGCTGAGATGCTCAGTAAGGATAACAATAAAGCAGAAACTTTCATAAATAAGCATAAAAATTTAAGGAAATGTATAAGACTAAAGCAAAAGCCTTTTAAACTTGAAATACTGCATTATATGAAGAAGAAAAAATCAAATAATTCCATTTACGTATTCACATGGATATTCTACTAGTCGAATAATCACATGTAATATCAATAGCCACTTTCAAAATGAGGGAATTCATAATTCTAGACATCATTACCACGTAGTCAAGGCATTGTGACAAGACTACAAATTAGATTTTTTCATGGCCTTGTGCCAAGACACTAGTTTGTCTCATGATACCTACCACTGCATCTAGGAGCTATAGCGGGCTCCACCCATCACTTACTAAGTCCAATGCATTCCTCATATGAAAAGATTTAAACATAACATAAGAATTTGTATTAAAACTAGCATATGAAATGTCAATACACTATCCATAAAATATGAATGGTGTAAAAATAAAACATCCACAGTCAAACATATCAAAAAACCTTCAATACAATATGGAAGTTATGTATCATAATAAATCAACTTCAACTAAGCTTAAAATCCATCAAAGGATGTTGACATAGATGAAATCGAAACCCTTTTTAGAGAAATATATATTTCTATTTTGGAATCATTTAAGTAAACATTTATTTTGGAAATATTCTTATAAGCTTTTAAGGGAAGATTCAACGATGTTATAACAGTGGAAAATAGCCACACCTACATTATAAGTTAAAAAAAGACATTCTTACCTTAATTTTGTCGAAAAGGTTATAAAGGACCTTGTTTGGAAAATGACGGAAAGATTCCTTTATAAAAATCTTATAAATGTAAAAAAAGGGTATAAATGAATTTAACCCATAGTCTATAAAATATTAAGAATGTTTAGAAATAAATTTTTAAGAAACATGTATGTGGATGATAAATAGGTCCTAGTAGATAATTACGTATAAACAACCTCGAATAATGAAGAGATTGTAGAATTAACCCTTACCTTGTACTTTTACTTGGTCGAGGTAGGTTAAAATCTGGTATAATGGTGAAATAATTGTTATTAAATTATAAAATAATCATATACATTAATATGATATCATATATGATCTTTTAACATTGCATTGTTTATAATATCTTAGTATTGTCGTCGTTTTGGGTGTTAACTGGTTCATTTTCTTTTATATGTTTTTTATGTAAGTAATGTTTGTTATGGATAGGATGTATCTTATTCATATTTATAATGATATTAAGTCTTTAAACTTTATTTTTAATCATCTAATGAAAATTATTATTGAATGGATATGATGGGGAATGAATCTCATCGTGTTCATGGAGACGGTAATCCGTACGTACGCAGGAGCAACAATATCATTATTTTGATATTAAAATAATATATAATTGGATGTTATATCATATATAAAGAATAATTATCATGTTATATTTATTATTTACATTAATTAAACATCATTATTATACCCATCCAAATAATAATGTATTGAATAACAATTACACCACGACGTGGAGACGGTAAGCCGTACGTACGCACGTATGGTGACATGTCATTTAAAGGATGGATAGAATAATGAAATTAGTTCTACCATATTTATAATAACATAACATTATATATAAGATACTAGAGTTATTATTTTAGAATGGAAACAACAAAGAAAGAGGAAGTGGAAGAAGAAATGAACTTCAAAGAGGTGATGAAATATTTACCTCTTCTTCAGGTTCTTCCTTTTGATTTGATCAGAAGGGCTCCTTAGGTTGGATTTATGACTAAAGGAAGGACTATAGGATTAAGGGAGGATAGTTGAGAGGATATTTGGGCAGGGTTTGTCCAAGCCAAATGTCTTTGAAGGTGTTAATTAGAGAGAAGGGTGAAGGGTCCTTTTACAAGAGGGGTGAGGGGCACCTTAGGAAAAGCTAGAAATATTATTTTATAATAAAATTATTTTCAGTTTCTAATGGATCAAAAATAAATTATTTAAAGGAAAATGTGGGGATGGGTCTAAAACCAGTAAAATAATAGGTTTTATACAAGTTTGGGTCACTATATTAACTTTATGTTTTAGATTTAACTCTTAGTTAAATAGTTTGACATTTACCATGTCTCTTTGTATTTTTAAATTATATGGTTAATAAACTTACTATATACTTCCAAGAGAACCCCAAGTGGTTCATTAATGATACACCTATAATTATATAAGTATTTTGGTCTAACCTTATATTTTTAGGAATAGAATATCAATTAATTATATAATATTTGTTTTAAAAACTCTTATATGTCAATTTTGACACTATTTGGTATTTTGTTTTTGCTAAATTCATAACAACATTATTACCTTGAGAAAAATTCATATAACCAACCATAACATGTCACGTTAACCTAGAAAATTAGTGTAATTCATAAAAAGTCTCAAATTACATTTATTTGGATATTTATAATATAAATTATTTTAATATTTCATTAATTAGGTAATTACTGCATCATCATTGTGTCATAAATAAATTAAATTATTTAATTTCTAAAAAATATAAATAAATTACCATTTTTTAGTAAATATTTTTAGATTTATAATTAATATTTATAGTATAATTTATGTTATGTGTAACCTTTTATTAAAAATGGTTTAGTTATTAAACTTTGAATTTAACACTTTTAACTCTTCTTTGAATTAAATAATAATAATAAGTGTCCTAATCTAATCCTAGTGGACCTAAATAATCATATTTTATTCATAAGGTTTTTTTTGTCGAATTACACTTATCAAATGGAATTAGGACATGTGTTAGGGTAATAATAATATCATTTTTACCCTTAATTACCCTATTTACTTTTAACCGTGGTAAATAAAAGTAAAAAGTTATTATTCACCAAAAATTATTTTCATCTTATTGAACCAAATTTTACTTAATGATATCAACCATGTCCCTCAATGTTTTTAAATTAAACCCACAAAAGTGGTAAAATTAAGTTTTATGTAAATTTTCAAAGGCTCCTAGGGGGTGGGTAAAAGATGGTAAAAGGTTCAATAAAAATTTTATATATCTAAAATTATAATAAACTGACTCCAATGAATTACATTGAACATACATTGGTATTATGTATCAATTTTTACCTAAAATAAATTTAAATAAAATAAATAATTATTTAAATAAAAATTAGGTTTTAAACTATAACTTAGTGTTTTTCACTATTCATAAAAAATTGAATTTTTTAGAAAAATACCAAAAATTCACCCCAAGATAATTTCAATATTCCGAATCCAAAAATGAATTCCATTTTGAAATATAAAATTTATAAAATTTTAAAAAGTAGGTATTACTATTCAGAATGGCTAGTTTGATTGGTTGTGGTGTGTTAGAACTCGGAGTTGCGTACAACACACACTATTATATTATTCAAAGGGAAACGTACTGTGGATGATTGGGGTGTTACATTTTCCCCTCCTTCAAATAATTTCATCCTAGAAATCTTTAGAATATTACTGCATAAAAAGATTCGAGTGATTCTTCATCATAAGTTCCTCGGGTTCCCATGTTGGTTCTTCCATCTTACGGTTTCTCCCTAGAACTTTTACCAGATGAGTCGTATGGTTTCTCAACACTTGTTCTCTTGTATCAAGAACCTTGACATGCTCTTCGCAATAAGATAGATTAGGTTCCAATTCTAATTCCTCATAGGTATGTACGTGTGTTAGGTCAGACATGTATTTTCTCAACAGTGATATGTGGAACACATCATGAACATTGGAGAGACTTGGTGGCATTTCCAAATGGTAAGATACAACCCGAATTTGTTCTAGAATTTCAAAAGGTCCGATGTACCTGGGACTCAATTTACCCTTCTTACCGAATCATATAATTCCATTCCATAGAGATACCTTCAAGAAAACATGATCTCCTACCTGAAATTCCAAATCCTTCCTTCAGTTATCGGCATAACTCTTCTACCTACTTTGAGCTGCTTTGATGTGGGTTTGGATGACCTTTACCTTTTCAATCGTTTCCTCACCAAGTTCTGGGCCTATGAGTTTTCTTTCACCAACATCATCCCAACAGGTTGGTGTGCGACATCTCTATCTGTATAATGCTTCATATGGTTCCATATGAATACTTGAATGGAAGCTATTGTTATTGGAAAATTATACCAGAGATAAATATTGATCCCACATACCTTGAAATTGAAGTGAGAAAGATCTCAACATGTCTTCTAAGGTTTGAATAGTCCATTCTGATTGTCCATCCATTTGAGGGTGGTAGGCAGTGCTCAAACAAAGTTCAGTATCTAGGGTTTTCTGAAGACTTTTCTAGAATCTTGATGTAAAACGGGTGTCTTGATCAGAAATAGTCGATAGGGGTACTCCATCAAGTCTTAAAGCTTCATTAATCTACAGTCTTTATAAATGTTTAAGTGGAAAATCTTCTCTTATAGCAGGAAAATGTGTTGACTTGGTAAGACAATCAATAATGACCCATATTGCATCCTTTCTTCTAGGAGTCCTTAGTAGTTCCATGACAAAGTCCATCATAATATCATACCATTTCCACTTAGGTATGGGAAGAGGTTTCATGACTTCTGCAGGATGTTTCCTTCCTGCTTTCACTTGTTGACAAACCATACATCTTGACAGAAAATCATTAATCTCCATCTTCATATTGTCCCACAAAAAATGTTCCTTCAAATCTCTATACATTTTGGTTCTCCCAGGTTGTATAGAGAAATTGGTTCTATGAGAACCATCCAACAATTCTCTTTTTAGATCAGGTATATCGGGAACACAAAGTCTCTTCCCAAATTTAAAAATTCCATCTTCATATACGAAGTCACTCAATCTCCCATTATTAACAGCTTTAATCTTCTTTTGAAACTCCTCGTCATCAACCTGAGAACTTTTTAACCTTTCTAGTAAAGATGGTTTGGAAACCATTTGAAAAATCATTGATGTTTCACCTTCCATGGTTATTCCCAGATCCATGTTTACTAGATACATGTATATAGGATCCTTTTTAACTCTCATCTTGTTCAAAACTCCATGATCCCTTCTACTCAAAGCATCTTCCTCCTTATTTGCCTTCCTAGGGTGGTAGTGTATAATGAAATCATAATCTTTGAGTAGTTCAATCCATCGTCTTTGCCTCATGTTGAGTTCTTTTTGTGAGAAAATATACTTCAAACTCTTGTGATTAGTGTAAATATCACATTTTCACTATATAGATAGTGTCTCCATATCTTTAAATCAAAGATTACAACTTCTAACTCAAGATCATGAGTAAGATAGTTTTTCTCATGAATTTTTAGCTGTCGTGATGCATAGGCAATAACCCTATCATTTTGCATAAGGAAAAAACCAAGTCCTTTATTTGATGCATCACTATAAATAACAAACTCGCCATTCCCTGATGGTAGAGTCAATATAGGATCATTGACTAATCTTCTCTTCAATTATTCAAAACATTCTTCACTCTCTTTTGTCCAAAATATTTAACCCCTTTACGTGTGAGCTTGGTTAATGGGATTTCCAATCAGGCAAAATTCTAGACGAAACATTGATAATAACCCTCTAAACCAATAAAACTGCATACCTTAGTTATACTCATTGGTGCTGGCCATTCTTGGATTGCCTTGGTCTTTGAAGAATAAAAAGATATTCCATCCTTAGTGACAATATTCCTAAGAAAAGAAATCTATTGAATCCAGAATTCACACTTGCGAAACTTCCCATATAATTCATGTCTTCTAAGAGTATTCAGGATAATGCGCAAGTGATTTTCATGATCTTTGTAGATTTTGGAGTATACCACAATATCATCAATAAATACTACTACAAATTCACCAATATATTACTTGGAAACTCTATTCATTAGATCCATGAAGACAGAGGGTACATTAGTCAATCCAAAAGGCATTACTATAAACTCATAATGCCCGTACCTGGTTCGAAATGTTGTTTTCAGAATGTATTCCTTATTCACACAAAACTAATGATATCCAGATCGAAGTTCAATCTTTGAAAAGTATTGAGCTCCAGGAAGTTGGTCAAATAAATCACCAATGAAAGTTAGGGGATACTTGTTCTTTATTATTATAGCATTTATCTCCCTGTAGTCAATGCACAACCTCATAGATCCATCTTTCTTCTTAACAAAATGGACAGGGGCTATCCATGGAGAAACACTAGGGTGAATAAATCACTTATTACCCAATTCCTCTAGTTGTTTATTTAGTTCCACTAATTCCAAATTGGCCATTCTATAAGGGGTCTTCTAAATGGGCCTTGATCTAAGAATTAAATCAATGGAAAACTCAATTTATTGTTCTGGAGGATATCCAGGTAAATCCTATGGAAACACATCAACATATTCTTTCACAATAGGTACATCCTCTATTTGAACATTCCTTTATTCACCTACAATTATCTTATTCTCTTCCTCCCCAATAATTGAATTTAGTTGAGCTACTGGGGGTGGATCTAGATAATAATTAGGTGGTGATGTTTCTTCTCTAAGGACAAGGTACTCCTTACCATCATAAAAAATTGTAACCTTCTTCTTCTTACAATAAATTTTCACATCATGGTCCAAAAGACAATCCATACTGAGGATTATATCAAATTCAATCATGGGTATGACGATGAGACCAATAGATAAAGAATATTTATATGCCCTAATGGGGACTGATTCACAAAACTTTATTTCAATGATACTTCCCATAGGAGTTTTTACTGACAACTACCCTGTTAAATCAAATTGGAAATATCTAATTTTCTTAGAAAACTTAAAAGATATGAAACAATGCGATGATCTAGAATCAAATAAAGAATTTTCTAAACTTGAGGAAACCATTAAATTACCTCCCACTACGTCTTTCAGAGCTTCGACCTTAGTAGTAGTGATAGCATAAGCTTGGCTTTGATCCCTTGGACTCTTTTGAGGTAAGTTCCCCTAACACCTAGGACATTCATTCACATAATTATCCTTTTCTCTACAATTGTATCATTCAATATTGACATCCAATTTCTTCCCCTTGCAATCACGAGCTTGGTGACCTTTTTCACCACACTTGTAACATACTCTCATTCCCTTCAGGCAAGTACCATAGTGTTTCTTCCCACATTTACTGTAGGATGGATATTCAACTTTTCCCTTCTTCCCCTTATTTCCATTTCCAGAGTGTTCAACAGATCTCTTCTTCTCTTGCTTTGCTTTAAAGTCATAAGACTTAGAGAATTCGTTTTTCTGTATTGATAGCACATGATATAATATCTTCATACGATGAGAAGGATTGTGAGACTAATGATCAATGGAGAAATGGTTTTAACCCATCAAAGAAATGATCAATCTTACTTCTTGGGTTATATATATAATCTGCATCATGCCTCACTAACCTTGTAAAGTTATCTTCATACTTTGCGACATTCTCATCCTCCTTTTTCCTTAGACTCAGGAATTGTATTTCCATATCCACTCGATGGTCATGAGCAATGTATTTTTCTAAGAAAATTTCTTTAAACTACCTCCATTCCATATTTGATACTTAATCATCTTCCTTTGTGTTTTGAATCAATTACCACCATGGATCAGCATCTCCAGTGATGCGATAAACTACTATGACCACTTTTTCCCTTTCACTACTCCCCAAGGCATGGAATATTTTATATAAGGGATTTATCCATTGCTCAACTATTAATGGATTTTTACTCCCATTTAATGTTGGTGGTTGTTGCCTCATGAAACAATCTAACATTGATCCTCCACGCTGTGGATCAGGGTGCTTCATACAGGTAAGGTTATTATTCATAACCTGAGTCAGTTGTCCCAGTATGGTGATAATCTAATCAGCACCAGTTGATTCACCAGCTTCACTATAATTACCTTGAGTAGGAGGGAAATACCTACATGGATTACATGCGTTGATATAGTTTCAATTCCTTCCACTAGGTTCTATTTCTAAACAATGACATAAACTAGATTAGTTTATGAATCGAAATACATAATGCCAAACTTGTAAAACACTTAACATAAATTGAACAGTTTATAGACATAATCAATAATCATAAAAAAAAATTTACTTGAGGAATTATATGCTCATGAACCCTTCATAACTATTTGTAATGAAAATGATAATTTTCCTAAGCATATCCCCAAGGAGTGTCGTAACCAAGAGTGCAACAAGGCCTGTTGTCATGCACCAGTTCCCATTTGAGTCTAGCGCAAAGTGGTGTTTTCAGGTTTTACCCCTAGGTATATTTGTGCCAGAGCCGCCTATAACTGCTCGTATCTAGACAAGGATGTATTGCTTGGAAAACTCACAAAATCACTACAGTACCAAAATTATAGGAAGTTCTTCTATACTAATCCTCAAAGTATATCTTAGGGTAATGTTTTCTAATCAGAGTTTATCGAAATATTTATTCCAAGGTTTTTACTAAACTTCCTCTGATACCAACTGTAATGCACCAACCCCATAAGCCAAGAGTCGGTGCATTATTACATATCATTGGCCTGATCACAAAAGATCAAGTCTCGAAAGACCGATTATTTTAGTAGCCTTATAAGTACAAGATACATTCATAAGGTTTGAATTACATCATAAAATGGAAAACTACAACAATATTGTTTCCATAAACAACATTGAGATCCCATAGACTATCCCTGTAGGTCAGTCATAATATAATTCTTCGCATCCAGGGAAAAATAAAACATAGAAAGGGGTGAGCTCAGATGCTCAGTAAGGATAACAATAAAGCGGAAACTTTCATAAATAATCATAAACATTTAAGGCAATGTATAAGACTAAAAAAATCCTTTTAAACTTGAACTTAAATATAATTTGGAAAAGATAAAATCAAATAATTCCATTTACTTATTCACATTGATATTCTACTAGTCAAATAATCACATGCAATATCAATAGCCACATTCATAATGATGGAATGCATAATGCCAGACTTTATAACCACATAGTCAAGGCCTTATGACAAGAATACAAATAATATTTTTTCAAGGCCTTGTTCCAAGACACTAGTTTGTCTCATGAGAGGTACCTATGCATCGAGGAGATATAGAAGGCTCTACCCGTCACTTACTAAGTTCAATTCATTCCTCGTATGAAAAGGTTTAAACATAACATAAACATTTCTATTAAAACTAGCATACAAAATTTCAATACTCTATCCATAAACCATGAATGGTTTAAGAATAAAACATCTAAGTTAAACATATCATGAAACCTTCAATACAATATGGAAGTTTTGTATCATAATAAATCAACTTCAAATAAGCTTAAAATCCATCAAAGGATGTTGACATTGATGAAATCAAAACCTTTTTTAGAGAAATATCACTTTCTATTTTAAAATAATTTAAGAAAAAATTTATTTTGGAAATATTCTTATAAGATTTTAAGGGAAGCTTCGACGATGTTATAATGGCAGAAAATAGCCGCATCGACCATATAAGTTAAAAAAGACATTCTTACCTTAATTTTGTCGAGAAAGTTATCAATGACATTGTTTGGAAAACGACGGAAAGATTCCTTTATAAATATCTTATAAATGTAAAACAAGGGTATAAATGACTTTAAAATATAGTCTATAAAATAGTAATAATGTTTTGAAATACATTTTTAAGAATCATGGATGTGGATGATAAAGAGGTCCTAGTAGATAATTACATATAAACAACCTCAGATAATGCAGAGATTGTAGAATTAACCCTTACCTTGTAATTTTCCTTGGTCGAGGGTAGGTTAAACTCCTGTATAATGGTGAAATAATTGTTATTAAATTATAAAATAATCATATACATTAATATGATATCATAAATGATCTTTTAACATTTCTTTGTTAATAATATCTTAGTATTATCGTCGTTTCAGGTGTTAACTGGTTCATTTTCCTTTATATGCTTTGTTATGTAAGTAATGTTTGTTATGGATAGGATGTATATTATTCATATTCAGAATTATATTAAGTATTTAAACATTATTTTTAATCATCTAATGAAAATTAGTTTTGAATGAATACGATGGGGAATGAATCTCATCGTGTTCGTGGAGACGGTAATCCGTACGTACGCATGAGCGACAATATCATTCTTTTGATATTAAAATAATATATAATTGGATGGTATATCATATATACCGAAAAATTATCATGTTTTATTTTTTATTTACATTAATTACACATCATTATTATACCCATCCAAATAAAAATGTATTGAATAACAATTACACCACAACGTGGAGATGGTAAGTCGTACGTACGCATGTATGGTGACATGTCATTCAAAGGATGGATAGAATAATGAATATGGTTGTACCATGTTTATAATAAAATTATAGTATATATATAATACTGGAGTTATTATTTTATAATGGAAAGAACAAAGAAAGAGGAAGTGGAAGAAGAAAGGAACTTAAAAGAGGTGATGAAATATTTACCTCTTCTTCAGGTTCTTCCTTTTGATTTGATCAAAAAGGATCCTTAAGTTGGATTTCTGACTAATGGTAGGCCTCTAGGATAAATGGAGGATAGTTTATAGGATATTTGGTTAGGGGTTGGCTGAGCCAAATGTATTTGAAGGTGTAAATTAGAGATAAGGGCGAAGTGTCCTTTTATAAGAGGGGTGATGGGCACCTTATGAAAAACTAGAAATATTATTTCATAATAAAATTATTTTCAATTTATAATGGATCCAAAATGAATTATTTAAAGTTTAAGGTGGTGATGGGTCTAAAACCACTCAACCAATAGGTTTTAGACAGGTTTGGGTCACTATATTAACTTTATGTTTTAGATTTAACTCTTAGTTAAATAGTTTAACATTTACCATGTCTCTTTGTATTTTTAAATTATATGGTTAATAAACTTACTATATACTTTCAATCGAACCCCAAGTGATTCATTATGTATACAAATATCATTATATAAGTCTTTTGGCCGAACCTTAGATTTTTAGGAATAGAATATCAATTAATAATATAATATTTTTTTAAAAACCCTTTTATGTCAATTTTGAAACTATTTGGTATTTTGTTTTTGCTAAATTTATAACAGTATTATTACTTCAAAAAAATTAATCTAACCAACACTAACATGTCATATTAACCTAAAAAATTAGTGTAATTCATAAAAAGTTTAAAATTACATTTATTTGGATATCTATAATATCAATTATTTTAATATTTCATTAATTAAGTAATTACTACATCATCATTGTGTCATAAATAAATTAAATTATTTAATGTATAAAAAATATAAATAAAATACCATTATGTAGGAAATATTTTTATCTTTCTAATTAATGTTTATAGTCTAATTTATCTTATGTGTAACCCTATATTAAAAATGGTTTAGTTATTAAACTTTGAATTTAACATTTTTAACTCTTCTTTGAATTAAATAATAATAAATGTATTAATCTAATACAAGTGGACCTAAAGGATCATATTTTATTCTTAAGGTTGTTTTTCGTCGAATTAAACTTATCCAATAGAATTAGGACATGTGTTAGGGTAATAATAATATCATTTTTACCATTAATTACCCTATTTACTTTTAACCGTGGAAAATAAAAGTAAAAAGTTATTATTCACCAAAAATTATTTTCATCTTATTGAACAACATTTTACTTACTGATATCAACCATGTCTCTTGGATTTTTGAAATTCAACCCACAGAAGCGGTAAAATTATGTTTTATGTAAATTTGCAAACGCTCCTTGGAGGTGGGTAAAAGACAGTAAAAAGTTCAATACAATTTTTATATATCTAAAATTATTATAAACTGACTCCAATGAATTACATTAAACTTATATTGGTATTATGTATCTATTTTGACCTAAAATAAATTTAAATAAAATAAATAATTATTTAAATAAAAATTCAGTTTTAAACTAAAACTCAGTGTTTTCACTATTCATCAAAAATTGAATGTTTTTAGAAAAATACCAAAAATTCACCCTAAGCTAATTTCGGTATTCCAAATCCAAAAATGAAGTCCATTTTGAAAGATAAAATTTATAAAATTTTAAAAAGTGGATATTTCTATTCATAACATCCAGTTTTATTGGTTGTGGTGTGTTAGAACTCGTAGTTGTGTACAACACATGCTATTGTATTATTCAAAGGAAAAAGTATCGTGGAAGCTTGGGGTGTTATAGTATTAATCTATGAGTGATAAGGTAAGGTGATAATTCTAATATTTCATAAATTACTTCTCAATAATACATTAACATAGAGATCAAAGAAGCTTAAATGGATGATGTGAAGATGAAAAAAGGTTGTGAGTATTCCAATGTTTAACTTTGATAAAGATGGAGTAACAATGTTTCAGACTTAGATATGTGTCCCATAAAAACCAATACCAAATTTGTAAATTTTGGGTGATTCTCATAGATAATGCTTCTCTATTCATCCAAGAAGCTTGTAGATGCATATATATCTAAAGATAATCTTATGACGGGATATTATAAAGATGTATATCATAGAATATGTGTCTCGATGATTGGTATTCCAGCAAGTTAGCATTGAATGGTATATTTGTTTGGGGAAGAAGCAACGATTACCTATTTGAGTATTTAAATAGGAAAACTTAACTATGGATTTTATTATAGGACTCTCTAGCAAATATAAAGAATATAATTCTATTTGGGTTATAATCAACCACCTTATAAAGTTTATCACATTTTACTTCCATGAAAGAATATATTTTTCTTAACCAACTTTCCAGAATATATGTAAGTATGGTGGTAAGGAAACTTGTGTACCCCTCTCTATTATATCTGATTAAGTTCCAATATTTACCTCATGGTTGTAGAAAATTATTCACTGAGAATCATATATATAGCAGAGATTGAATACTTATAATCACCCTAAGATAGATTTTTAGTTTGAGAGAAGAATTTAAACTCTTAAGGATATAATTTTAAATTTTTCATTGGATTTCCAAGGATATTATAATCAATACCTTCACCTGATATAGTTCTCATATAATAATAGTTTCTATTCTAGACTTCAGATGGTACCACATAAGTCTATATATGAGAAAAGATGTGGGACTCCAACATGATGGGATGAAGTTGGAGAGAGGAAGCTGATTAGACCTGTATTTTTACAAGAAATGATGGAGATGGCTCAAACCATTCAACGACATATGAAAGAGGGAAAAATTTGAATGAAGAGTTATGTAGATAATTAGAAATGATATATAGAGTTTTGAATTTAGTGACATGGAATTCCTCCACATATATCCTTGTAAGTAGGTTATGATATTCTGGAAGATAGGGAATGTGGGACATGGTTATATAATTCCCTTCAAGATCCTTGATTGTGTTTGAGTTGTAGTTTAACACTTAATACTATCTCCAAATCTCTACCATGTATATTATGTGTTTCATGTACCTCTTTTGAGGAAGAAAATATGATACACCTTGTTATAAACTCATAAGTTATGTAAGTGGAACATAATCTATCATACAAGGAATAACCAGTGAAAAATATTGATCAAAGAGATAAAGTAATGTGGAATAAGACCACTCATTCAGTTAATTTTATATGGGGGAATCGAAAGTTTGAAGAAGCTACATGGGACCATGAGGATATAGTGATATATGATTAACCTAATTTTTTTTATTACAGGTAATAAAATTTTGATGTTGAAATCCCCTTTAAGGGGGTAGAATGTAACAACCCATGATTTTAGTAAAATACACCATCATAAATACTATGTGTGTAGATTGTCTTACAAGAAATAATGAACTAAAAAATAGAGAGATTAATAATATTATAAAATATATATATTATTTTACATCCATTAGATTAGTGGGTATAAATATAAGTAACCACTTTATAAAACTATATAAAAAGGTATAATAAAACACTTGTTATTTTGTGCTTGTAGATAAACTTTTTCTAAAAATATATATTTTTTCACATTAATTCTGATAATATGAAAATTAATTTCTTCACACATTTATAAATTTCATAGATTCCACATTTGGAACTAGTAGGTCAAAATTATATAAAATTTCCATTTAATTTTTAGGCATTTAAATAATATTACTAGGACTACTGTTAGTTACCGTGATAATAGTAAAACTTTTATTTTCAATTATTTTTTTAATATTGTGAAAATTTTATCTAAAAAAATAAATTAATATATTCTAAAAAATGACTATAATATAATGTTTGAACATAGATATAAATATATTGACCCTAATTCTATTAGTAACAATTTCTACATAATATTAATAATAGTTAATGTTGAAAACAACATTTTTCTATAAAAATAGTTTATTAATATATTAAATGATTTAATATAAAAGTTAATTTTATATCATTTATAAATTTAAATTGATTAAATATAGGTTAAATTTATTTTCTTAAAATCCAAATTTGGTATTAATTTTTATTTTTTATTTTTATAAAACATATATTACATAGTTAAAAAACTTATTACATATGTAAAAAGCAAAGATGAAAAATGTAAAAACCTAATGCTAAAATACACGAGTTATGTTTAAATCATGAATAAAAATGAGTGGTAGAGACTTTATCAGCATTATCTCACCCCATAATCCATTATAATCAACTTATAGAGCTTTTAACCCCTGAATAATGTCATTCAATTATTGAAAAATAACAAATGTTCTCAAAAGTGAAATTTTCTTCACTTATAAAAGGGTAATACTTACAACCCATCATTCCACACCCAAAAATTTAAATTTCATCTGTAAAAACTTTCTTTTTTTATCCTCCTCTAATCCTCCATCATTTTCATAAGCCTATAGTATCAATTAAGTATCACAAAACCTCCATTTTGAAGGATATTTTCAAGTGAAATATCATATTCTCAATGTTTTCACTTCTTACGCCTTAGTCTCTTATTATTAAAATTCATCTTAAAAATTTCTTATAGAAATAAAAATATAATGAAAAAATTATTATTAATATAATTTAATGTAATTATATTAATGGAGAAACCAATATTCAATCCCTTTTATCTACAAAGAAATATTCAAAACGATATTGATTGTATATACGTGAAGATTACCACCACCAGAAAATGATATGGTTTATTTTTCATCACTTCCTTTTATTGTTGGTAATATAGATGAATTTAGTTGATTAATATTATGAATATTTCACAATTATAATTAAGAAAATATAAATTATAATATACCTTTTATTCCCTTTCATTCGTTGAGAAATTAAACTATTAATCGTGCTTACGACCGACACTGCCTCTATGAACAGATTGTTTTTTCAGCCACAACCATCATGGATGGTTCTAATAATGGATTTAATGGATTTATATGATATTTATGACATTTTTAATATTATATAATAGTAATATTAATAATATATATAAACATTTCTGTACCTATAAAATAATTAAAACCATTATCTTGCTTGAGTCGGTTTTTACCAACTACATGAACGATATTATAATGATTAATCAATCCATGAGTGATTAAGGAATGATATAAGGGAAATATAATTTATTAGTTATCTATTTAGAATATTTTAATTATTATATCAAGGTGAAATCAATATTTAATATATTTATATATCTTCTTTGGATCAGTGAACACACCAGAACTAGTTCATCACAATTTTTTTTTCAGGAACTACATCCATGTATTTCACCTAATGAAATTGGAGATAAGGAATAATTGAAATTTTTTTATCATTATTCCTTAAAAAATTTAGTATGGATGAAATTTAGAATAATAATAAATAATAAAACTGATATTTTGAAATTAATTCAAATTGATCAAGATTACTCACTCCCGATAAGGAAAATAGATCATAACTAATTAATATACTTGTAGGGAATAATTAAAAATGATATTTATGAATGGTTATGTATATGAGTAAGATTCAATTTTTTTATTGTGATAGTAATGTTTATTATATAGTAGGAGGAGCACATTCAAATAAGATAGAATACAAGTTAAGGGTTTTTCTTGGCTTAAATTATTTTCCTAAGTCCTAATGAATCATTTTGAATATTCTTTTAAAAGTTGAATTTATTCTATTATATGATTATAAAATAATTCTTTCACTCTCCATGAAAAGTTAAAAGTTTAATTAAAATATCTACCTTAATGAATTTATTTCTCAAAATTATATCATTATTGATAATGATTATCATCCGCTTTAATGAAGGTCCCCCCTTTTTGTCCATATTTCTCTTTCCCACCATCATTATGATTTTTATATTGAAACCCAAATATGTGTTATCATTAGTCCCCATAATGTTTTCCTTCTCATATTCTTAATTTTTTTAATATTTATATGATTTTGATTTTTAACAAGTTATTTCAAAATATTAAAAATACTTTCCATCCCTGCATTTTAAAATGTTTTATTTTACCCCAAACTACCCTTTTGATAACCCTTATATATTTAAAGAATCTATTTCTTAAGTTTAGTTTAATAGTTAAATGTTTTTTTTAAAGTTTTCTCTTAACCTTTTCAAAAATTAATTTTGAATTTATTATGAAACTAATTATTTTATGGAAATGTTAATATTATTTTCTAAAAAATAAATTATAGTTTTGCTAACATTTTCCTCTTTGAAATAAAATTCACTATTTACTTGGAAATTATTTTAAATTATTCACCCTCTAAATGATCATTTGAAATTCTCTTTTGAATAGATTTAGTTTTGGTCATCAACCATTTACATTCATGATGTAAATTTTGGGGTTACAATTTCGATAGGTTGTGAAACACATTTTTAATTCCATGGGTTTTTTATGATATAAATAGTGAATGATATTCATTTAATTTTTTTATAATTTGTTTTTTATTTTCATGGGTTCTTTATGATGTTACAAGTGAATAATTTTTATATGTAATTCACAAGTTCAGATGACTGGTAAGTGGGGTCATATATCACCCCTTAATGAATTTGTTATTAATTTACATCAGATGAGATAATGTAGCGTGATCCTTATTTGATATGCTAAAAAAACTAAATGGTGATCATTCTTGGATATGATCAAAAAAATAAATGTTTAGGATTCTTATATATTCTCACAAACTAATGGTTGAGCCTTTATGTATTTTATCACAATATAATTCATGGGAGTTCTTTGATATAATCAGAAAATGATGATACCCTATGCATATGTTTGTGCCAAAGAATCATTCTAATGATATGTTTTAATGGAATGTTACATTTCAATGGCTTATTCTTATGATTATTTTCTATGGCTCATGTTTACTATCTAATGGTTCCACACTCTTTTTATGTAGTATATGTTTTCTATTATATGTTTTTATATCATGACCCTTGGAAAACTCTTATAGATTCCATAGTCTTTTTATAATATAATTTCACCCTTTATCATGTTTTATCTTATGCCTATGATATAAACCTTCTTGACTTGATGGTAAGTTTTACCTTTTTTATTTTTTGAGATTTTCCATTTTATATATTTTTTATTTCAAATGAAATGAAGATGATTATAACTTAAATAAATCCTAGAAGGGCTTCTATGGTGGCTCATGTATGGAGGTTACATAGTGTTTTAGAATAAGTTACTTAGATAGATAGTCCTTAATGGAAGTAAAACATTAGTTATTTGGATTGAAATATTATTTTTTAATATGTATGGTTTATATAATAATTTTTTTTATAATACTGACATGTTTATCATGGGTTGTTATAATACTGACCTAAAAACATAATAAAATGCACATATAATCATTTTGATCAGGTTATCATGTGATAACCAGGAAACCAAGAGACCTAACTATACCTACTTTGGCCAAAATAAGTAATACATCGGTCATAGTCAAATTATAATGAATTCCATCTTGAAAGGTATCTCAATAGTTAGTCCTGAGCACATAAGAAACCCACTCAGGAAAGAAACAAATCAGAGAGTCCTAAAAACATAAGAAAATGGTTAGGTAAAGAAACATAAAATATAGTATTGACATATAAAGGAATCATAATGTTTGGTAAGAAATCTAAAAAGGGAATATCGATATCCAACTAATCACATAGGATGAACCATCCAATTAGGGAATGGCCTTATAGAATTTACTCATATCTACTATTCAACCTATAAAAAGTAATCGAAGGAGGGAATTCTAATAGCCAACTTCTCTCGTTATCCAAACCACACCAACACAGGGTAGAACCCATGGATAATCTATGATCCATAATTAAAAAAATTGATCATAGGAGCACATAAAAATATAAAACATCTCAAACATGAGATAAAATCACCCTCTTTGGTAAGTCATATGAAATGACACAAACCATTCTGTCACTTGGTGGGTCCTATGTATAATCACATATCCAAAAACATAGGGTATAATTCGAGGATGGAATCTTAGTAGCCAAACCCTCACATCATCCAAACCACCCCCTCGGTTTAGGTCCCATGGAATATGTTTTACCACAATATCACTATGTGATTCCCATGGAAAATTATGCATTCAAAATTTATAAAACAAGTGATTAGAGGAATTTATAAAAATAAAAAACCTCTAGAACCAACACAACTACTCCCACTCAAGGTGGGTTCAAATTAATAAGCTAAACCATGCCGTCACTAGGCATTTCCCATCGTTAATCACATTAAATACCTGAATAAAACTTCTTATTCAGTTTAGTAACAACCACACTATATTAAACGTATAAATAATAATTAATCATACAATATAAAAAAACCAAACTGGCCCCACCAAACATATCAAACTTAATAGAACCCCAAGTATAACCCTTAAATTCACCCTAAAAACCACTAAATGTTATCCAGATAAACAACTTCCATTTGATTAATCCCCATAAAAATATAGTATTTAACATCCAGACCCATATTCCAAGTTACTTAGTTATCCAATCCACAACCATGCCTAGGAAAGTCACTCTATACCCATCAAACCCAACATGATAGCCCTGCCCCTCTCCATATTAATAAGAATGGTTCCATTTAACCTAAGTCATTTTAACCATATAAAACCTCTAATTTTTTAATCATAAAATTATAGACCCAACCAATCTCTTTTATACCAAAATTAGATCACTATCAATCCAACCCATGAACCCACATGCACAATAGACCAAATAACCCCATATAATGGCATAAAATGGTAAAGAATTCCTATAAAATCATGAATCAACATAAAATTAGAATAATATAGAAAAAAGTATAACCCTAAAGAAAAATATTAATTGAAACTTTAGAAAATAATTAATTTCCCACACTAGGTCAAACAAACTAAAACCATATCTCAAGAAGATCTTATGTCTTTGTATTAAATCCAAGTTATATCCTTATTGCAACAAATAGCTAACCTGATATTTATTATAAATTAATTCATGATTTATTACATGAGATTACACTTAATAAAATGTATAATATCAGGATGTATAGTGTCTTTTGTAAGTAGGTACATTTAATAACAACATAAAATAGGAAATACATCGTCTTTATTTTAAAATTCTTTATCATGCTCATACTTAAAACTATAAGGGATAACCTGGGGGAAAACATAAGAAAGGTATGAGATATAAAGACCAGTAAGTGAATAAAAAATGGATTAACTTGAAGAATATAATACATTTTATACATTAGGAAAATCAATGGGACATAAAAAGGGTTGAGAATAATAAACACGAACAACGACGCATGATATAGCATGATACCATAAAGAAAACATGGAGAAATTGTGCAAAAATATCAAACACTACAACAGAAACATAGGTTAAGGATAACTGCTAATAGATCATGATGGAGAAATTCCCATAAAGGAATAATGTTTACTCCCTATAAATACATGATGTCTCAGAACACTAAACAATACCCAATTCATTACAGCGCTATATAATTCTAGATGCACCCATCACATTCATTTCATTCTAATGATTAAGCATGCCACATTGATCATACATCATGGATTAATTCATCACCATATTTTATTCCAAGATCAAGGAGTGTGTAATAAATACATGTATGTACCCAATCAAACAGTACAAGTGCATAAATGTGAACACTATTTATTGGAAATGTGTATGGGTATTAAATACACATTTGTTAATAAGGGAAAATCATTGTGAAAATTCAGCAGTAGAACATCACTTAAAAATGCATAAAATCAATTGATGAGAGATATATGGGTATCTCTTGATTTGAAAATCAAATGGAATATTATAGGGAAATGTAAAAACATATCACAACAACAGGAATTAGAACTATAAGGCATACGATAATTAAGAAACTTGAATAATGAAGAGAAGGAAATGATCCCTTACCAAAAGAGTGTGACATCAAATTCTTGGGGGAGATTTTTGGGAGATTGGGGTAACCTTGGAAGGACTATAGAAAGGGGATCCTAGATTAAGGATGTGTTCAAAGAAGATTTAATGAAGATAAGTTGGAGTTTGGGTGGGTTTATAAAGGAAATGATAGGGGAATTCTTTATTATTTCTCAAATATTGGTTTTGGACTCTATATAATAAAATAACCAAAACAAGAAACCTTACCATGGTTTTTTCACATGGTTTCTACAAAATGGTATTGGTTTTAATTATTTTATAATTACAATGTACACAATTAATAAAATAATACTCTTTCTTATTTTTAAGTGAGTCATACTCATAAAGACATGATTTTAAAAACATATATTATATTAATGGTTTTGGTGGATTCATGAATGCTTTATAAAATTAATAAAATAAATATAAAACTGAATTATTTTAATGGTAAAACATATATTTGGTTATTTATACAATTTATGTTTTTATTACATCTCTTTTGGGTCATTTTGATTTCATAACACACAACATATATTTATATGGTATTTATTTTTTTCCACAAAATTCGACTGTCTCAAAAAATTATGAAAAGTTCACCATTGGATAATTTCACAATTTTGATTCAATTTTTTTTTTCAATTCATGAAAATAATTTTATAAATATAAGTATTTTTATTTTTAAAATAATTATCCACATTTATAGTGAAATTCTTGTATTTTTTACAATAATAGTTCCCAAACCCTTATTAAAATTACATTTTAATTCATAAAAATTATTTGATCATTTATATTTAAAAAGAAAATTTAATAATAATATTTTATTAAATTATTATTTATTTAAAAAATACATTAATTAATCAAAAATAAAAACCTTAATTGAAATTGAAATTGAAATTAAATTTTTGTTTTGTTGTACCAAAATCAAAATCATTTATAAAGTAATAATAAGGAGAAAATATTAACATTATTATATTGAAAATTTAATATAAATATTCATATTATTATGTTCTTGATACATATCCCTTTAATACAGCATCAAAAACCCTTAGGGTAAGGTTCACGGTAGTGAGACTTTCGTGGGGGTGGTTCAGCGTACCTGGTTTGGGTCGTGATCTTGTTGAGCTTGAAATTCTCCCATAAGTGGTATCACTCAAGATTATGTTGTTGGATATTAACTTTGGATTGGTCAAGGGAAAATCCCAGTGATCCTATCTCACTCATAACCTCTAGTAAATGGGATTCCTAGGCTATAGACCTACTAGTTGAGATCATAAATTCCTTTGTTTGTGTCAATTGGATTTGTTAAAACACTTTATTTATACTGATCATGTGATCACTGTTTAATGGCTATATTACAAATGGTAATGAAACTTAATAGTATTTTAAATCTGATAGGATATAATAAAACTAAATAAGGTAATTTGGTTCTTATATCCATATAAAATTAGACATTTGATTAAAAATCAAGGTCACTTTTATTTTTAAAAGTTTGGGTCATTACAATCTCCCCCCTTTAGAAATTTCACCCTTGAAATTTTCATTTCACCCACTAAAAAAGATGAGGGTAATTTTGTTTTATCACTTCCTATGATTCCAACATTTCTTCTTCAATCTAATGGTTTCTCCAAAACACTTTTTTTAGGTATATTTTATTATTTCATAAAACTTTTTCTCTATGCTCAAAGATATTCACTGGATGCTCCTGTTATGAGGGATCATTCTACAATGGTGCCACCTCCAAATTATGTACATGTGGGGGGTATGGAATTTAATTATTAAATATGGATACATGGAATACATCATGTACTTGAGATAGGTTAGGTGGGAGTGCTAGCCAATAATCCACTTCTCCAATATAATCAAGGATCTCAAAGGGACCGATGTATCTTAGACTAAGATTTCATTTCTTCCCAAATATCATGACTTTATTCCACGGAGATATGTAGAGGAATACCATTTTTTCAATATCAAAATATTGTTCTTATAAATAATCAAAATCATAGCTCTTTTTTCAACTTAGATAATCCTTGATGTGATTCTGAATAGTCTTGAACTTTTCTACTATTTCCTTGAACACTTTTAGACCTAGCTGTTTGTGTTGCCCAACTCCTTCCCAACATGCATGTGTTCTATAACTCTTCCCATAATGGTCTTCATAGGGATCCATTTATATTATTTAGTTAAATCTGTTATTGTATGAAAAACATATCAGATGAAGATGTTGATCCCATCCTATTTTGAAGTCAATTTAGAATTCTCTCAACATGTCCATGAGTGTCTTGATAGTATGATTAGATGGGACATCAATTTGAGCGTGAAAATTCATTCTTAATTTCAAATTAGTATTCAAATAATGTTGGGTACTCTTCCATAACTTAGAGGTAAATCTTTTATCTCAATCAAATACAATAGATAGTGGTGTTCCATGTAGAATCACCACTTCTCTAATTTATATCCTTGAAAACTGATCGAGTGAGAAATCTTTTCGAATCATGATGAAGTGTGTAGTCTTTTTAAGATGTTCCAACACAACCTAGATTGAATTATTTTTTTCTTTATGTCTTCGAAGGACCAATGATAATGTCTATGGTGATGTTTTCCCATTTCCATGTAGGTATGTGTAATGGTAGCATCACCCCCTTGTATTTTTTCATTTTTTCCTTCACTTACTAACATAAAAGACATATTGACATATATTACGTGATATCCTTCTTAATTTTCTCCCACCAATAGATCTCTCAGAGATATCAATACATATTAGTGCTTCTAGAATTGATAGAGAATGTCGAACTATGTGAATCATCAAAAAAAATACATCATTAAATCTGGATTTTATGGGTCACATTGTCATGACGCAAATCTTACAACCGCTTCTTCATTATAATTGAACTCCAAGGATTTACACTTTTTATACATCCCTATTTCATATGAATTACCATTCCATTTATTTGAGCATCATTTATCTTCTCCAGAAGGGATGGTTGAGTAACAATATGTGAAAATATTGATGATGTTCCTTCCATTACAATTCCCATGTCCATCCTTTATAAATCTAAAAAGATCAGATCTATATCAATTCTCATAAATGATAGAATTGTTAGACCCTTTCAACATAGAGTATCTTACACTTTATTATCTTTACCATGATGGTAGTGAATTGAGTAGTGTTCATCCTTGATCAGCTCTAACCATCTTCATTGGTGCATATTCTTCTCTTTCTGTGTAAATATATACCTGAGTCTTTTGTGATCTGTATATATTTCACACTTATCCCAAAATAGAAAATTCCTCCATATTTTTAAAGAGAAGATACCATCACCCATATTTAGATAATTTTATGGGTATTTCTATTCATTAACATTCAACTTCCTTGAAACATGGGCTACGACATTTTCTTTTTTCATTAACAAACAACCTAATCTCTTATTCAAAGTATCACTAAATACCACAAAGTGTTCTAAACTTTTGGGTAGTGTACTTATAAGTTTAGTGATCATCATATTTTACAAATCCATGTAGCTATATTCACATTCATTATTCCATGAAAATTTTACTCCCTTCAGAGTTATATTGGTTATAGGGTTTGACAATTATAATAAATTTATCAAAAATTGTAGATAGAACCCACTTAATTCAAGGAAACAATAGATATATTTCCAATATTTTGGCCTTTGTCATCCTTAAACTACTTCTATTTTTTGGGATCCATAGATATATCAATACTTGTGATGATATTACCAAATAATGATACTTCCTTCAACCAGAACTCTCATTTTCTATACTTGTCATAAAGCTTATACTTTTTTAATGTCTTTAACACAATAATCAAATGATCCTCATACACCTCCTTTATTTTAGAGTATATTAGAATATCATCCATAAATACTACCACAAAATTGTCGAGGTAATATCAAAATACTCTATTAATCAAGTCTATTAACATTTATGGAGAATTAGTAAGTCTTAATTAAATTACTATTAACTCTTAGTGCTCGTAACTTATATGAAAAATAGTCTTGGGGATAACCTCCTTCTTCACCCTAATTTGGTAATGTCCTAACAGAAGACCCCCTTAAAAAAGTATTGTGATCCACATAGATGATCATATAATTCATCAATTTATGTAAGAGGATACTTATTATTTATATTGATTTTTTTGAGATAATGATAATCAATTCTAAGGTACATTGACCCATCCTAGTTACCAATGAAAGGGACTGGTGCACCACAAGGTGAAGCACCTAGTTGTATGAACCCTTCATTTGGAATCTTATGTAGTTGTTTCTTCGGCTCCTCAAGTTCTAGAACATCCATTATATATATATTCTTGGATAATTTAAATGACCTAAGTATAATATTGATTTAGAACTCAGCCTCTCAGCTTGGAGGAAGACCAGGAAATTCTTTTGGAAACATTCCATAATATTACCTCACAATGGGATTGTATTCAAGGGTGTTATTTTCTATACTCATTCATTCAAGATAGATAAACATGAATTTAGGGAAATAATAACCATTCATGATATGTTGGTGCTAAATAAGATATATTAACCACCTTGAACTTATACCGAATTGGGGGTCGATTCGTGATACAGATAGTGATTTTCCTAACATGGAAATTTATTTTGGATCTATACAATGAAATCCAATACATACCTAGAATTTTCTCAAATTACACTCAAGGGAGTATCACAAAATACTTTGGGAAATTAACCCCAAAAATTTTGATAGGGTAAAAGTTATATACTATGGATAGAATAATTGCCCAATTTTCCATTTTCACAAACAATGATTTTGGTGATGTTTGAATAGTGCTACTAAACATTCATGACATGAATTAATTCATAAAACCCAAATCAAAAAGTAAGTTTTATATTCATTAATGAATAACTATCATACATTTCACCACTTCATTGTAGGGATTAGTTTTTATAAAAAAATATCACCCTAGTTTCATTGGGGGTTGTTGGTTGTCTCAAAAAATCATTGGATTAGTGCATTGGATTGCAAAGATCAATGGATTCTTATAGTTTAATCAATGAAAAATACATTGAGGGTTGATCAGAAAATTATTTTCATCTATCACATTGGCGGGGTTCTCTTGTTGGAAATATCTAGCTAGGTTTCCTTCCTTCTCATACATAATTAATTTTATCTCCCTCTTAGGTAATTTCTAGGGTGCTTCTTTTCACAGCTTTGGCAAGTGAGGTGTTAAAATTTAT
This sequence comes from Viscum album, assembly GCA_963277665.1. Classification (NCBI taxonomy): domain Eukaryota; kingdom Viridiplantae; phylum Streptophyta; class Magnoliopsida; order Santalales; family Viscaceae; genus Viscum; species Viscum album. Next base: position 1,477,368,394 of record OY728161.1, read on the forward strand.
TGGAACCATTAGATTTCTCCACCATACCACCAGAATTAAACTCCAATTTCCACTTCATATTCTTATAATACCCTTGAGATTAACCAATATCCATTAAAACATTGAGGGAACATCGAAAAATTTCTTCTTAGCTATCAAGGTCTTGGATCAATATGTATTTTCATAGGCTAGGTTTTAAACCACCAAATAATTAGTTAAATTTTTATTCGGGGGTAACGACAAAGACAAAGGTGTATTGTTCAAGTATTTGGTTGTTTTACTCATACACCCTGAAAGATTCTTCATATTTTTTCATGATGGAATGTAAATACATTTCTATTTTACATCATAGAGTGTGAGGAAAATATTTATCTAAAAAAATATTCCATAATTCCTTCCATCACATCACTTCAATATATTCCTCATGCTTCATATTCTTGATCAATGTTAACTATAGATCAGCTTCTACCTCCATACGATAAATATCTAGTAGAAAATTATTTTTCTTGGAACATTAGAGGATGGAGAAGATATTCTCAATGGTGTAGATCCAATATTCCAAGATTAAGGGATCAAATTATCCACTGAAATTTGGGGGCCTTTTTCAAATAAAGCTATCAATTACAACCGATTATTTCATAGGGGGATTTAGGATCTCATCATGATCCAATTTTCTATTCATAACCATATTCATTTGATAATGTATCATCACAAAGTTCATGATTCCCACTCCTATCAGGTTTGGAATCTCGTTTGGGAATTCATCACATTTCCACTCACATTGATTGTTTACCTAATTACTCCTATTAACATCTATTGGCTAGAATAAAGGGAAAATTAGGTAGGTGTATATTTAAAATATTAAACAAATAAATGGGAATACAATGACATTAAATAGATAACTTATAAATTACATATATTTCTTTAAGTTTTTAATTTAAAGGCTTCAATATATGTTTTCCTTGATCTATTTCCAAACACATATTCTTACGGGTGTTTTTGTTCCTTTAATAATTTTTCATAATGAGATTTTCAATTTAAAAAATCATATCCCTTGGGAGTGTCCAAACAGGTGTGCAACAAGGCCTATTATTGTGCACCAGTTCCTGGTCGAGTCTAGCTCAATGTGGGGTTTTCACATTTTACCCCTATGTATATCTCTGCCAAATCCATATCAACTTGTAGTATCAGGAAATGGATTTATTTTCTTGATAAACCTCTTACTCTTTATTTACCATAATTTAGGGATGATTTCTTATAGTTATCCTTATGCATAAGGTTTTCTCTAGATTTTTCTAATCCTAATCCAAAAAATAAAAAAACTTTCCTTTGAAACTAACTATAACAAACCTTTTCATTATTACACATTAATTCTAGATTTATTAGATAATATTATAGGAAATACAACCTATAATATTGAGAAGTCATGTTTCTTTAGGAATTAGGTACATTACATATCAACTCAAAACATGAAATACATCATATTTATTGAAAACTTCCTTAACAATCTCATACTTAAAATAACACGGGATAACTACGAGACATATATAAGAAATGAGAGATATATAAAGCCTAGTAAGGGAATAAAAATGGAATAAAATGAGGAACGAAATAAATTATAGAAAATATTCATATAAATGGGACATTAAATGGTTTGATAATCATAAATATGAATAATGAGGCACAATATATCATTATAACATAAAGGGAACATGGGGAATCATGGAAACAAATTAAAAAATGGAAACATAAACAAATGTCAAGGATAACTTCCAAGAAATAATGATGGATAAATTCCTATAAAGGAATTGGGTTTACTCCCTATCCCAACATGAGGTATTGTGATAATTTGTTTTACCTAATGCATTAGAGTGCTATAGAATTTAGGGTGCACCCACCACATTCATTTCATTCTCATGCTTAAGTGTGCCACATAGATCATACAACATGGATTCATCTATCATCATATTTTATTGCATGATCATGTTGTCTAGAATAAATAAATGTAAGTCCCCAATAAAATTGGTACATGTTCATAAAGGTGAATTCCCTTGATAGTAAATGGGAATGGGTATTCACTACACATTTGTTTGGCATGGAAAATCACGGTGAAATTTCAGCAGCATAAAGACGTTACATGAAAATTAATAAAATGGGTTAACGAGAGAGAAAGGGGTATCACTTAATTTTTAAATAAAATGGACTATAAAAGGGACATAGAAAAACATCTCCTAATAATAGGAATTGAAAATAGAAGTCGTAATATAATTAAGAAACATGAATAAAGAAAAGAAGGAAAGGGTCCCTTACCATGAGAGTGTCAATTAAAATGCTTATAAAGAGCTTATAAGGAGCATGGGGGAACCTTGTGAAGACCCTAGAGATGGTAAATAAGAGTAAATATGTGATACATATATTTTTTGCGAAGAGAAGTGGGATATTGGGTTGGTTTATATAGAAAATGAGTGCGAGATTCTTTATCATTTCTCGAACATAGGTTTTGGACTATATATAATAAAATAACTAAAACCACAAACCTTCCTATGGTGTTTTCCAAATTTTTATACCAAATGGGAGTGGTTTTAAATATTTAATATGTCCATGGGACGAAATGAATAAAATAATTCCCCTTCTTATGTCAATGTGAGTCATACACTTAAAGAAAATATTTTATAAACTTAAAAGTATTAATGGTTTTAGAGGATTCATAAATGATTTATAAAAGTAATAAAATAAACATAAAATAACATTATTTAGAAGGGAAAAAATATATTTGGTCATGGATACCCTTTATAGAATTTATTACATCACTTTTTTATCATTATGATGTCATAATTTTTACTATATATTTATACGATATTTATTTTTTCCTAAAAATTTGAATGTCTAAAAAAATTATGAAAATTCACCATTAGATAATTTTAATGTTATGATTACAAAAATAATTTTCATTTTATCAAAATAGTTTTCTATATATATATGTATTTTCAATTTTAAAATATGAATCATCATTTATTTGGAAATGCTATGTTTTTTTGAAAATAAGCGTTTTTAAATCCTTATAAAAATTACATTTGACTTCATGAAAATTATAAGATAATTTTTAATTAAAATATTTTTTATTTCAAAAATAAATTAATTCATCAAAATAAATGTCATAATTGAACTTGAATTAAAAATACAATGTGTTTTTTATTGTACCAAAATAAAAAACAATTTTAAAGTACTAATAAAAAGAAATTATGGAGATTATTCTATTGAAAATAAAATATACATATTTATTTTATTATGGTCATGATACACATCCCATTAATATACTAGAAAACAACCCATGGGTAAGGTGCGCGATGAAGATACTTTCATGGGATGGTTCAACAAACATGGTTTGGGTCGTGATCTCGATGAGCTTGAACATCTCCCAAAAGAAGTTTATCTCACGATTATGTTCTTGGATCTTAGCTTGGGATTTGTCAAGTGAAAATCCCTGGGATGCTATCTCCCCTATAATCTCTGATGAATGGGCTTCATAGGGTATTATCCTACTGGTTGAGGCATTCACTTCCCATATATGTGTCAATTGGATTTGTTAAGACCTTATATTTATAGTAATCATGTGATCACTATTCAATGACTATATTATCAATATTAATAACATTTACTGGTCTTTTAAATCTGATTGTGTAATGAACCATGTTTTTGAATCAGATGAAAGACCAAAGAAATTTTAATTTTTCATTTATTAGATGAGCCATTTTAAAAAGTGTAACATCTCAGGTAAATAAAGAATATAACATTTTCATATTTATTGATATTTGTGAATTAATTATTAATTTTACTTTAAAGGGGATGCTATGTTTGATGGCATACCCGATACACAACAATGGGTTTATTTGAAATCTTATGTTGCACACAACATTGAGTTATACAGAAAAATAATAATATAATATTATTTTAAATGGTAGTTAACGCCTAGCCGTTGTATTTGCGGGAATGGATAGAAATAACTACAATAAAAATATACATGTTTTTTATATGTTTTTACATTTATTCAATAAATTTTAGAGGCTTAAAATAAGAAATAATCCGATTTTAATAAAAAATACTCTAATATTCATTAAAAGGTTGATTTACCTCCTTTTGATGGAAAAACCTCTTTAAATATATTTCTGGTCACTTTTATATGTTCTACTTGACAAAATAAAATTATTATTTAGAATAAGGACATCAAAATTTACTTTGGGTAAATTTTTGGTATTTTTCTGATAAAATTCATTTTTAATGAATAGTGAAAAATACAACATTTTAATTCAAAACTACATTTTAATATTTTTTATTTATAAGGATATATTATCTTTTTAATTGTTTTTAATGTGTAATTATATTATGTTTTTACTAATTAATCCAATTTTGGTCATTGTAAGTAATTTCACTTTGAAATTGGACATAAATAAGTGTTAATCTTTTGATAGTTATTATTTCTTAAAAACACGCTTTTTGTTTTGATAGCGGGAATTAATTTTAAATTAATTTATACCACCTCTGTGTTTTGAATTTGGATAAATGGATTACATATTTGGAATTAGGAGGTCCAAATTGTGTAAATAGTTAACTTTTATTTTTAGACATTATGCATATTTACTTCAATAAAAATTTTATTTACTATGGTTAAAGGTTAAATATGGTAAATAAGGGTAACCAAATATTATTATAATAACATTAAATTACCCTAAAATGTGTCCCAATCCTATTTTTTGATACATTTACAACCATGGACATACTTGGGTCTATTTTGGGACCCCATGAAGCCACTTTGGAGGGATAATGACACTTTATATTAATTAATTTAAAGTAAAGACAAAAATGACTTAAACATATATCTTTTAGTAAATCAATTATTACATAGGGTTATATAAGTTATATATTCAACTATAAATATTAGTTATAGAGATAAAAATATTTCCTACATCATGATATTTTTTTTAAATTTTTAGACATCATATAAATAAAAATATTTATGACACAATAATGATGTAGTGTTTACCTCATTAATGAATAATTTAAATAAATAAGATTATAAAGATTAAAAAAATATCCAAAACCTGTCCAGTTCTTATTGGATTATTTTATTTCGAACACGAGTCATCTTATCTTCAACATTAATATGGTTTGGACCTCTAAAACCCGAAAATCATTATATAATAAAATAATATTTTTAAACATTCCTAAAGAGCCCCTCCTCTCCCTTATAAAACCCCTCACATCTAACCCCTTACTCACACTTCTAAAGACCCTTGGATCATACAATATCTATCAAATTAAGCTCCCTATATCCCTATACTCATCCTGGAATCCTTCCCTTAGGCAAAAGGCCATTCAATTAAACCTTTTGGTTCCAACCAAAGGGAGATACCATATTTAAAGGTAACGTCTTATCTTAAGTTATTTTGTATTATTTTACTTCTTCAACCCCCTAAACTCTTTTTATTCCATTATTTTATAACAAAAAAATATCATAAATATAATAGGTTGTTTTTAGAATAGTTATTATAACTACACTTACACACACCTCCATTTAAAAATTAAATAACATATTGTTACTCTGGACGATGAACTACTGCCTCATGGAATGACGATTGTTCAATTATATCATACCACCTCTCATGGTGGCCATTTAGATGGAACTGTATTTATATGTGATATATATTATATTTATATTGTTTCTATACTTATGTATTTTTCATTTATAGAATACCTTTATGGTTTCCATAGTGGGTAAATACGATAATTTCATTTGAGGAATTGCGGACTACCGCCCCCTCAAAGTGATATGACTCGTTCATGCCATATGTGGAATGTATAAAGGATTAAGACAATTAAATTATATATGATATTATACTGGAATTATAATATACCTATTTATCAATACATTTTAATTCCATTAAATATGAAATAGAAATAAAAGTATCCTTCTTGCGTACGTACGACTTACCGTCTCCATGAACAGTGCATTTCATTTCTTTTCTCCAAATGTTATGTACCATTATAAAAACATATATATAAAGGATATATATGATATATATGATATATAAATCATGAATATCATTCTGGAGATAATGGAATTTTGACCACATGGACAATTTGTAATTATAACAAGTTCATTTTTGACTCAAGTTCCGAACATCGACAAAATGTCCAATATGAACTCAAATAATTAACTAATTGTTATAGCTTGGTAATAAGTGATATAAAAGGAATAATTATAACGAACCATACTTTACATACATGGTTATTAATTCAAAATTGAATCATAATTATTACAACATATAAAAAAACCATGAAAGGACCGTATAGGTATAGTGTCTTTAGAAACTAGGAAACATAAACAACTGATTCATAAATCATCTACGTTATCTCCCATTTATTTCATCATATCTAGAGTCCCTTTTTGGAATATCCTACTTAATATCCTTCTTCCTGACCTGGATAAAAGAAAACATACAAAATGGTGAGATCAAATGCTCAGTAAGGGTAAACAAAAGAAATATCAAACATATCATATTTATAAGAACATAACATTTTGAAAATCTTATCCTGTAAAAGAGATCATAACATGGGATAAATCATAGAAGTGAAATGTAATCCCAATAATCATAACATAAAACATGAAGCTTTTTGGAATACACACATAATCATAAAAAATCATTTCTTAGTAGTCAAGACTCATTGCCAAGACTATCTTAGCGGACAAAGTCCATTTCTGAACCGAGTTCACTCCTCGTTTCTGTCCTGTTTCACTAAACCGTTTTAACCTGCCGTTCTAGCCATGTATATATCATGAGATATAAATATTTACCCAATTAATTGGAGGGAGATATAGGTCCCACCCATCTCATAATGATACCATCCTTATGTGTGCCACAAAATCATAAACCATACATCATAGCATAACCCATGTAATAAAAATGGGATTCTTAAACATCACGTCATCATAACATAATACATAAAAGGATATCTTAAAAATAATTCCATCATAACATAATCAAATCAATGTAAAAATAGGTATATAAACAGAACCCTATATTATCTTAGATGGAAAATAATTTTGATAAAACACTTGAACTCCATTCTTGAGGAAAATATCCTTTCTACTTCAAAAAGATTTTCCTTTCTTAACATGTCATATAATTTTGAACTAAAATAAGTTGATTAAAAATAAACTTGAAAACTTGTAAAGGAATCTTCATGGAAATAATGTTCTAAAAATCCATTCATACCGTCTAAGTTTAAAAAAACATTTTTCCCGTACTTTGGCCGGAAAAGTCAAAAAGTACCTCATATGAAAAACGACAAAAGATTCCTTTCATATCTTTTACTAAAAACTCACTGAAGGGTAAAATTTGATTTAAAAAGCTGTAGGTGGATGGAAATAATATTACATATTGAGGAAACATGGATGCGGGTGATAAATATTCCCTAGTAAATTCTGAAGTATAAACAATCTCGGATAAAAAAATGAGATTGGGAGATTTTCCCTTACCTTAGGTCCAATTTGCTTCGTAAGTGTCCGAAACTCCTATATAATGATTTAAATAATGTCATTGACTTTGTCCAGAATCATAATTATTTTTATGATATCATATATGGTCATTTTCTTAGCTTCTTATTAGTAATATTTCATTGCTACTTGTTATTCGGGTGTTTATTACTCTATGTTCGTATGTGTGTTTTGTCGAATAAATTATTATTCCTATTTTTAGGTTATAGACACCTCATTTATAGAATGGTATTAGTGTAATATATATCATATTTATTCAATCAATTCATTTATATAATCATTATACAATGAAGATCATGTAGAACAAGTCGCATCACATCGTGGAGACGGTATTCCGTACGTACGCACGAGTGATGATATCGTTCCCATGATTGTGGAATTGTATTGGAGTGTATGTATACTATTTAAGAATAAATATCACTTTAAAATAATCATATATAGTCATTATTTACGCCATTATACCCATCCAAGTAAGGAGGTGGTGGAAAATAGATTACACCACGACGTGGAGATGGTATTCCGTACGTACGCAAGCGTGGTGATTTTGTTTTCCGTAGGATGGATATATGGTGAAATAGGGTTGTTTCATACTTATAATAACATATTAGTATATGAGTGATTCTGATGTTATTACTTCATAATGAAATAACTAAATAAGAATAAGTAGAAGAAGAAATAAAGTTGAATGAATCGGTAATGGACATTACCTCTTCTTTGAATAACCTCTTTGAGACCTCCTCTTAGGAAATAAAATTGGTCTTTGAAGAAGACCAGGACCTCTAGTATGTTTCTAGGGAAGTGGGTAAGTGAAATGGGCAGGTATTGGACGATCTTGAATGCTCAAATTGGTGTGAGGAGGAGAGGGATGAGGTGCCCTTTTATAAGAGAGGAGAGGGGCACCTTTGGAAATATAAGAAATATTAGTTTATATTAAATCCCATCCCCACTTAAAAACTTAAAAAATGACTCATATTCGAATATTAAATGAGATAGGGTTGTAATATCATCAACCAATAAAATTTAGACATGTTAGGAATTTATTTTAAACATTATCAACTTGAGTTATCCATATTTATCAATTTAATTGTATTTGTGGTAATAATATTCTAAATTTTAACTTATTATAAATAATTACATATGTGTTGTGAATTTTCCATAATTTGACACTTTATGACATTTCAGACCATATAAATTTTAATTTATAAATTTTAAATATTTTTGTGATTTTTAAACTATTTTATAATATGTTATTTTTATAAAATAACAATAGGGTCAATTTTGACACTATTCATTTATTTGAATTTAAATAAAATATATACAGAAGATATATTCGAAATAAAATCTTTAATAGATTCATAAAATGTCATATGTATCTAGAAAATTAGTGGATCACATTAAATAGTTCATATAATATTTATTTTAATATTTTTAAAACCATTTATTTGATATTTTAATTAATAAAATAATTTCAACATCACTATTGTGTCATAATTAATGATAATTATTTAATACCTAAAAATTCTAAATAAATTCATATGATATATATAATTGTATTATATTTCTGTAGGATATTCGTGTTTTAAGTTTCATTAATTTTATCACAAAATTAAAATTATGATACTTATAATATTTAAGAAAGTGACATGTTGTCACTTTCTTTGGTTTTAATAATAATTAAATTATTTTTATAAAAAAAAGTCCATTAAATGAATCTAATCCGACCCTTAGGTGATATGGGTCGAATTTGAGTCATCCAATAGGATTTTGGAAGGTGTTAGGGTAATTTTATAATCTTATATTTATCCTTAATTACCCGATTTACCTTTAACTATGGTAAATAAAATTTACCGTAGTTACTATTCATAATGCCCAAAAATAAAGATTAGCCTATTAACATAATTTGGACCCACTGATTCTAAATATGGAATCCATTTTTCAAAATTCAAAACACATAAGTTGCAGTAATTAATTTAAATTTAATTCCTTTGTTAAGAAAACGAGTTTTAGAAGTTAAAACATTGCCAAAGATTGAAATGTTTTTACCTATGAATTCAATGTGAAATTAATGCTAATGAGATATATTATATTAAAAGGTAAAAATATATTCTATTTATACTTTAAAACCATTAAATATTATAATTTAACCATATAATTTATCTCAATGAAAAAAGTTTATTTTAATTAAAAATTAGCGTATTTTTACTATTCATCAAAATATGAAAGTTATCAAAAAAACATCAAAAATTTATCCAAATTAGATTTTTATGTCCTGGTTCAAAAGAGGAATTTTATTTTTTCAAATTGAACTTATAAACATTTCAAAACTAGATTTAATGTGGGTCTCCCATCAAAAGGCGACAAAACTACATTTTTTGAAAAATACTTATTATACCCGAAAAATTTATTTTGTTCTCTTACCATGTTCTAGAAAATGTGTAAGATGAATAATAATGTTATAAAATTCAAAATGTAGTTAATACTATTCATAACGGCTAGTCCATAATAATATACCGTTGTTTAGTGAAACCCGGTATTGCGTACTATACACGCTATCGAGGAAAGTCGCGATTGCGTGTAATGCAATCCAAGTCAGTATTGTGTTCTGTGAAAGATTTCTTTGGTGTTGCGTATAACATAAGACATAAAAACAATATTTCTCATATAATCTCAGGGTGTTACATTCTACCCCCCTTAAAATGAATTTCGCCCTCGAAATTCATCACTTCATTACAAACAGATGAGGATACCTCTCTCTCATCATATCCTCAAGTTCCCATGTAGCTTCTTATAATTGGTGGTTCCTCCATAAAACTTTCACCAAGCTAGTGGTCTTGTTCCATAGGACTTTTTCTCTACGATCCAGAATCTCTGTCGTTTGTTCTTCATAAGAAAGATCTTGCTCCAGCGGTATAACTTCTGAGCTGAGTACATGTGAAGGATCGAGTATGTACTTTCTCAGGAGAGATACATGGAAAACATCATGAACTTGAGATAGATTCAGTGGAACCGCCAATCGGTAATCTACCTTCCCAATACGATCCAGAATTTCAAAAGGCCCGATATATCTAGGGCTCAACTTTTCCTTCTTTCCAAATCTCATGACCCTCTTCCGGGGAGATATTCGTAAGAACACTTTATCACCCACTTCAAACTCTAGGTATTTTCTTCGGTTGTCAGCATAACTTTTCTATCGACTCTGAGCTACTCTTATGCATTGTTGAATAGATCTGACCTTTTCTTCAATCTCATCAACAAGATCAGGTCCTAATAGCTTTCTTTCCCCAACTTCATCCCAACAAGTTGGAGTTCTTCATTTCTTTCCATAGAGGGCTTCATAAAGAGCCATCTGAATACTGTAGTGAAAGCTATTATTATAAGAAAATTCCACCAACTATAGGTGTTGATCCCAACCACCTTTGAAATCCATAGTGGAAGCTCTCAACATGTCTTCTAGATTTGGAATTTTCCTCTCAGACTGACCGTCTGTCTGAGGATGGTAAGCAGTGCCGAAACTCAACTCTGTATCTAGAGCATGCTGAAGAATTTTCCAGAATTTCGAGGTAAACCTCAGATCCTGATCAAATATAATGGAAAGTGGTACTCCATGCAATCTTACCACTTCCTTTACATATATCCTGACAAGCGGATCAAGAGAAAAATCTTCTCTAATAGCAATGAAGTGTGCCGACTTCGTAAGACGATCAACTATAACCTAGATAGCATTATTGCCTTTGGATGTTTTAGGAAGTCCAGTGACAAAGTCCATAGTGATGTTTTACCATTTGTATTCTAGTATGGGTAATGGTTGTAACATCCCCTTATACTTTTGTCTCCCAGTTTTAACTTTATGAAAAACCAAGCATCGAGAGACATATTCAGCAACATATCTTTTCATGCCATCCCACCAAAAGTACTCTTTCAGGTCCCTATACATCTTTGTACTTCTAGGATGAATAGAAAATGAAGAACTATGAGCCTTGTCTAGTATCTCCTTCTTTAATTCTGGGATGGGAGGAACACAAACCCGATTCCTAGACCTTATTATGCCATCACAGTCAAGGTTGAATTCAGGAACATTTCTCACCTTCTTTTGTAACTCTATAACTTCTTTCTGTGCCTCTTTAATCTTCACGTGTATAGATGGTTGAACATTCATTTGAGAAAGATAATATTTTCCCTTTCCATTATAATTCCAAGATCCATCCTTTGTAAATCCATAAATATTGGATCTTTTTTGATCCTCATCATGGATAACCTAGCATGGTCTTGTCGACTTAATGCATCTGCTACCTTGTTTACTTTCCCAGGGTGGTAATGAATTGAGCAGTCGTAATCCTTAATCAGCTACAACCATCTTATTTGATGCATATTCAGCTCCTTTTGTGTGAAAATATACTTTAAAATTTTATGATCAGTATAAATATCACACCTTTCACCATAAAGGTAATTCCTCCAAATCTTTAATGCAAATATTACTGTAGCTAACTCCAAATCAAGAGTTGGGTAATTTTTCTCATGGATTTTCAATTGTCGTGAGGCATAAGCTATCACCATATCATTTTTCATGAGAACACACCCCAGTCCCTTCTTGGATGCATCACTGTAGATCACAAACCTTTCTCCACTGCAAGGTAGTGTGAGCACAGGTGCACTGGGTAACCTTCTTTTTAGCTCTTTGAAATTCTCTTCACATTCCACCATCCAAATTAACTTAACTCCTTTCCGAGTCAACTTGGTGAGTGGGTAGATAAACTTAATTTTTTTTTCACAAAACGTTGGTAATATCCAGCCAAACCAAGAAAAATTCGGATCTCAGTTACTGTTGTTGGTCTCGACCATCTTTCGATAACCTCTGTTTTTGTTGGATCCACAGATATCCCCTATTTTGAGATTATGTGACCCAAAAATGAAACTTTTTGAAGCCAAAATTCACACTTGGTAAATTTGGCATAAATCTTCTCCTTTCTCAGGGTCTTTAATACAATTCTAAAGTGATCTTCATGTTCTTACTTTCTATTTGAATAGACAAGAATATCATCTATAAAGACTACAAAAAACTGATCAAGATAGTCTCTAAAGACTCGATTCATCAGATCCATGAAGATATCAGAGGCATTATTAAGACCAAATGGCATCACTATAAATTCATAGTGTCCATACCTTGTACAGAAAGCCATCTTTATTATATCCTCTATTTTGACCCTTAATTGATGATACCCTGAACGAAGATCAATCTTGGAAAAGTATTGAGCTCCGCGTAGTTGGTCAAATAGGTCATCAATGCGTGGGAGAGGATATTTGTTCTTGATAGTGATCTTGTTAAGTTCTCGATAATCAATGCAGAGTCTCATTGATCCATATTTCTTCTTAAAAAACATAACAGGTGCTCCCTAAGGTGACGCACTAGGGTGTATGAATCCTCTATCAAGATTCTCTTGGAGTTGCTTCTTCAATTCCTGTAACTCCATTGGGGCCATTCTATAAGGTGTCTTTGAAATAGGCAAAGCACCCGGTACAAGTTCTATTGAAAACTCAACTTCACAATTTGGTGGAAGACCTAGAAATTCCTCCAGAAATACATCATTAAACTCCCGTACAATGGGAATATTATTAATCGTGAGTTTATCTCTAACCATTTGAGATAAATAACTTTGATTTAGTGGAATCAAGACTCATAAGATGGAAGAAATTTCCACTTGAAGGTTATGTTCATCCTTGCATCGATAGACGATCATAGATTGATCTGGAATATGAAATATGACTTCCCTTGTTTGGAAATTGATATGAGCTCCATATAAAGAAAGCCAATCCATGCCGAGAATCACATCAAATTCCACTATAGGAAGGATCTCAAGATTTGTAGGAAGAACTTTCCCACAAACTTCAATCGGAGAAGAATTGTAAACTTTTGATGCGACTGTTGTGCCATTAGGGGTTGTCATAGTCAAATCAACATCTAATTGTTGAGGTAATACAGAGATAACCTTAGAAAATTCTTCAGAAATAAAAGAGTGGGTGGATCCAAAATCAAATAAAACATTTTCTACTTTAGAGTGGATGGTAAGTGTACCTCTCACCACTTCGTTGTCGTACTCCACATCGTCGATAGTAATTTCATGTGACTTTCCTTTGTCTTTGACCTTAAGAGTTTGTTGACATCGATCATCATCATCAACCCTTGGATTTGGGCATTGATTGGCATAATGCTCTATCTCCTTGCACATGAAACATTGAAGTGTAGTAGGTTCATTCTATGTATCCCTTCCTTTGTTTGCACCATTAGAAATCTTCTTCCCATTAGTTCGACATTCAATTGCCTGATGACCGTCTTTTCCACACTTATTTCATTTTCTTGTCCCCTTAAGACAATTTCCTCCATGTTTCTTTCCACACTTTGATCATAAGGGAAAACTCATCTTCTTTTCAGTGTGGTCTTTAGATTTTCCTTTGAATTCTATTTTCCTCTTCTTATCAAACCCATGTGACTGATGGGTTACACCAATCTCCATCTCAACCTTGAGAGTACATCAAACAATTTCCGCGTAGCTATTGAAGTCCCTTATGGATAACGCCCTTCGAAGACTTGGTTTTAAGCTACTAAATAATAGATCGATCTTACTCTCAGGTTGGATAATAATTCTGGAAGCGTACCATGAAAGTCTTGTAAAATTGGCTTCATAGGTACCAATGAATTCATCATCCTTTTGTTTCAGTTCAAGAAACTCCTTCTCCATCTTTGTTCGAAGAATACGAGGGAAATACTTATTGAAAAATAAGTTCTTGAACTCGTCCCATTCCATGGACCCAATTTCATCCCTTTGCCTCATATTTTTAATAAGATTCCACCATTGATTAGCATCACCTTCCAAACGATACATTGCTAAGATGACGTTATCATGTTCAGAACATTGAAGAACTGAAAATATCTTTTTAGTGGTACTGATCCATTGTTTAGCGACTAATAGATCAGAAGACCCACTGAATGAAGGTGGACGCTACCTCATGAAGGATTCAATAGAATGTTGCTCCTTCCTTTGATCATTTGGAAGTCCTGCATGATTCATAGCTTGATAAAGTTGTGTGAGAATGGCTACAAGATTCTGTATTCCAACTCCCATAACGTTTGGTTGCTCAGGGGGACAATCATTACATTGCCCGTCGCATTCTGCATTAACATGGTTCCATCGGGTTCCATCCATTTACTAAAACCAAGAAGAATAGTGTGAGAAACACTAATTATAAAAGGAAAACCACATAATCAAGAATAAAATTTCACACTTAAGGTCTTATCATAGGTTGTTCATGGCCATTTCTAAAACATTAAGATTGTGTTCTATGCTTAGACATATCCTTAGGTTTCTTACTAAGGCTTTCACATCCTAGTTTCCAAAGGTTGACTATACCTTTCCTCTGATACCAACTATAACAACCCATAATTTACATCCATGGTTATTACTTCAAAATTGAAGCATAATTATTACAACATATAACAAAACCATGAAAGGACTATATAGGTATAGTGTCTTTATAAACTGGGAAACATAAACAACTGGTTCATAAATCATCTACGTTGTCTCCCATTTATTTCATCATATCTAGAGTCCCTTTTTGGAATATCCTACTTAATATCCTTCTTCTTGACCTGGGGAAAAGAAAACATACAAAAGGGTGAGCTCAAATGCTCAGTAAGGGTAAACAAAAGAAATATCAAACATATCATATTTATAAGAACATAACATTTTGAAAATCTTATCCCGCAAAAGAGATCATAACATGGGATAAATCATAGAAGTGAAATTTAATCCCAATAATCATAACTTAAAACATGAAGCTTTGTGTCATACACACATAATCATATAAAATTATTTCTTAGTAGTCAAGACTCATTGTCAAGACTATCTTAGCGGGCAAAGTCCATTTCTGAACCGAGTTCACTCCTCATTTCAGTCCTGTTTCACTGAACCGGTTTAACCTACCGTTCCAGCCATGTCTATATCATGAGATATAAATTTTTACCCAATGAATTAGAGGTATATATAGGTCCAACCCATCTCATAATTATACCATTCTTATGTGTGCCAGAAAATCATAAACCAAACATCATAACATAACCCATGTAATAAAAATTGGATTCTTAAACATCACGTCATCATAACATAATCCATAAAAGGATGTCGTAAAAATAATTCCATCATAACATAATAAAATCAACGTAAAAATAGGGATATAAACATAACCCTATATTATCTTAGATGGAAAATAATTTTGATAAAACACTTGAACTCCATTCTTGAGGAAAATATCCTTTCTACTTCAAAAACATTTTCCTTTCTTAACTTGTCATATAATTTTGAACTAAAAGAAGTTGATTAAAAATAAACTTGAAAACTTTTAAAGGAAGCTTCATGGAAATAATGTTCTAAAAATCCATTCATGCCATATAATTTAAAAAAAACATTCTTCCCGTACTTTGGCCGGAATGGTCAAAAAGTACCTCGTACGAAAAACGACAAAAGATTCCTTTCGTATCTTTTACTAAAAACTCACTGAAGGGTAAAATTGGATTTAAAAAATTTTAGGTGGATGGAAATAATATTACATATTGAGGAAACATGTATGTGGATGATAAATATTCCCCAGTAAATTCTGAAGTATAAACAATCTAAGATAAAAAATGAGATTGTGAGATTTTCCCTTACCTTAGGTCCGATTTGCTTCGTAAGTGTCAGAACCTCCTGTATAATGATTTAAATAATGTCATTGACTTATTACAGAATAACAATTATTTTTATGATATCATATATGGTCATTTTCTAGCTTTTTATTTTTAATATTTCATTGCTACATGTTATTCGGGTGTTTATTGCTTTATGTTCGTATGTGTGTTTTGTCGAATAAATTCTTATTCATATTTTTAGGTTATAAACAACTCATTTCCAGAATTTTATTAGTGTAATAAATATCATATTTATTCATTCAATTCATTTATATAATCATTATTCAATGAAGATCATGTAGAACGAGTCGCATCACATCGTGGAGACAGTATTCCGTACGTATGCACGAGCGATGATATCATTCCCATGATTGTGGAATTGTATTGGAGTGTATGTATAATATTTAAGAATAAATATCACTTTAAAATAATTATATATAGTCATTATTTACACCATTATACCCATCCAAGTAAGGTGGTGGTGGAAAATAGATTACACCACGGCGTGGAGACGGTATTCCGTACATACGCACACGCAGTGATTTCGTTTTCCGTAGGATGGATAGATGGTGAAATAGGGTTGTTTAATAATTATAATAACATATAAGTATATGAGTGATTCTTATGTTATTACTTAATAATGAAACAAATAAAGAAGAAGAAGTAGAAGAAGAAATAAAGTTGAAAGAATCCGTAACGGACATTACCTCTTCTTTGAAGCGCCTCTTTGAGACCTCCTCTTAGGGCACTAAAATTGGTCTTTGAAGAAGACCATGACCTCTAGGATGTTTCTAGGGAAGTGGGAAGGTGAAATGGGCAGGTATTGGATGATATTGAAGGCTCAAATTGGTGTGAGGAGGAGAGGTAGGAGGTTCCCTTTTACAAGGGAGGAGAGGGGCACCTTTGGAAATATAAAAAATATTAGTTTATATTAAACTCCCAACCCCACTTAAAAACTTCAAAAATGACTCATATCAGAATATTAGATGAGATATGGTTGTAATATCATCAAACAATAAAATTTAGACATGTTAGGAATTTATTTTAAACATTATCAACTTGATTTATCCTTATTTATCAATTTAATTTTATTTGTGGTAATAATATTCTAAATTTTAAATTATAATAAATAATTACATATGTGTTGTGAATTTTCCATAATTTGACACTTTAAGACATTTTAGACCATATAATTTTTAATTTATAATTTTTAAATATTTTTTTGATTTTTAAAAATTTTTATAATATTTTATTTTTATAAAATAACAATAGTGTCAATTTTGGCACTATTCATTTATTTGAATTTAAATAAAATATATACAGAAGATATGTTCAAACTAAAAGCTTTAATAGATTCATAGAATGTAATATTTGTCTATAAAATTAGTGGAGAACATTAAATAGTTCATATAATATTTATTTTAATATTTTTATAACCTTTTATTTGATATTTTATTTAATAAAATAATTTCAACATCACTATTATGTCATAATTAATGATAATTATTTAATCCCTAAAAATTATAAATAAATTCATATGATTTAGATAATTGTATTATATTTCTAGATACTATTCATGTTCTAAGTTTCATTAAGTTTATCACTAAATTAAAATTATTATACTTATAAGATTTAAGAAAGTGACATGTTGTCACTTTCTTTGATTTTAATAATAATTAAATTATTTTCATGGAAAAAAGTCCATTAAATGAAACTAATCCGACCCTTAGGTGATATGGGTCGACTTTTAGTCATCCAATAGGATTTTGGAAGGTGTTAGGGTAATTTTATAATCTTATATTTACCCTTAATTACCCGATTACCTTTAACTATGGTAAATAAAATTTACCGTAGTTACTATTCATAATGCCTAAAAATAAAAAGTAGCCTATTAACATAATTTGGACCCATTTATTACAAATAGGGAATCAATTTTTCAAAATTCAAAACACATAATTTTCAGTAATTAATTTAAAATTAATCCTGTTGTTAAGAAAACGAGTTTTAGAAGTTAAAACATTGCCAAAGATTGAAATGTTTTTACCTATGAATTCAATGTGAAATTAATGTTAATGAGATATATTATATTAAATGGTAAAAATATATTCTATTTATACTTTAAAACCATTAAATATTATAATTTAACCATATAAATTATCTCAATGAAAAAAATTGTTTTTAATTAAAAATTAGCGTATTTTTACTATTCATCAAAATATGAAAGTTATCAGAAAAATATCAAAAATTTATCCAAAGTGAATTTTTATATCCTGATTCAAGAGAAGAATTTTATTTTGTCAAATTGAACTTATAAACATGTCAAAAATATATTTAATGTTGGTGCTCCATCAAAAGGCGGCAAAACTATATTTTTTGAAAAATACTTCTTTTACCCGAAACATTTATTTTGTTCTCTTACCATGTTCTAGAAAATGTGTAAGATGAATAATAAAGTTATAAAATTCAAAATGTAGTTAATACTATTCATAACGGCTAGTCCATAATAATATACCGTTGTTTAGTGAAACCTGGTATTGCGTACGACACACGCTATCGAGGAAGGTCGCGATTGCGTGTAATGCAAGCCAAGTCAGTATTGTGTGTTGTGAAAGATTACTTTGGTGTTGCGTATAAGATAAGACATAAAAAAAATATTTCTCATATAATATTAGGGTGTTAAAATAATAAAATTTAAAATGATTCTTAATCAAGTATAAATTAACTTAAGTTTATTATTCAGGAATAACAAGGAACAAATGAGTCAAGTCGGACACCAAGTAGGGGGTTTCTTATCTAACTTTTAATTCCGAGAGATTTTCATTGTTCCACACTTATTTATTGCATGTGGTGTATTGTATACTAACATTTGATATATATTACAATGATTATATTTATATTTATGTTATTATGTGATTCATTTGGTTGTTATTAACTTTTGTTTGTACAAATCAATTGTTTACAACAAGGTAAGGGGTTTTCATCTCACTTTTTATTCTCGTGAGATTCATGCTATATTTTCCACTATTTACTTTTGTGTGGTGTATGTACTACCCATGATTGTATTATTTGTGTAATATAATTTAATTTATGGGTATTTAAATCTTTATTATGTGATATTTATTTTATGGGGTGTATGTTTCATAAGTTACCAAATCAGTAAGGGAACCTTTCACCCTCCTATTTTTAAAAGATATCTTTTTGTTATGTCTTTTAATTTAAATCTTCTCATGTTGGGATATGTTATTATATATCCTTAATACTATAAATTTTATTTCTAAGTGATGAGATACCGTTTTCTGTCTCATCAAATTATTTTCTGAATTTTAAAGTGACGCTGTTAGGCTATTGAATTTCTGTAAGGGAACTTTCTTCACCCAATTTCAATTATTTGGGTTAAACTTACACTTCTTGATTATGTCATTATATAAATATGTGTGAATAAAATATGATTGTTTTACACTTAATATCCACTTATATTGGGTGTATTTATATTTTTCACACATAATTATGTCATTTATTTATCCTTAATCTAAGGATACCGTCATTACAAGGGATTTCGTCTCCATTTACATTCCATTGATAATTCATTGTTGTTATGCACCAATTCACTTTTATATGGTGTATATAATGTCCTTTGGAATATTATATCATGAATACCTTTATTCTCATGATATTATAAGATTTTTATTAAATATTATTCCTCAATTATTTGTTTCCAATCACCTTTAATTTGGTTAAGAACTCCTTAACTAAAATATTTATTTAAAGATTTATCCTTCAAAATATTTCTCATTAATTTCCATGTTTTAAAATTGGTTTTAAGGATTTATTAAATGGAAATTAATGTTTTAAAATGTTAATTATTTTAAAAGCATCAAAGTGGTATGTGACACTTTGATTTAAAAACGTTTTTATTAAATATTTTAAATGGTTTTGAAAATGGTTTGATAAAGCATTGATTATATCTATATCTTGGAATGATATGTTCTGATTGCAATGTGGAAATGTTATCTTTTCTTTTATTCTTGATTTATGTGTTATGAATATGTTATGATTATTAGGCATTTTTTATGTATATGGGTGGTTCTGTGATAAACCTAGGGTGGGTGAGCCCATGATAGCTCTCCTATGCGTTGGGTAACATGATGGAGGTAAACTTTAACGTTTCTACTAAGTGATTTAGGGAATATGCTGTGATGGGTATTCCAACATAACTCCCTACATAGATATGATAGCTACAATGTATGTATGGTATGGATTCCATAATTTAGCTTTATGATTTATGATTTCTGTGTGTTATTCATAAATCTTATGGTTTCATAAGGTATGTAATGATTGAAAAGTATGGTTTTGTTATTTTGTATTTATTGATGGGATAATGTTTTCATTCCTTATTTTATTACCCTTACTGAGATTTTTATGCTCATACCTAGTTTTTGAAATGTTTTTTATAAGAGTTAAAAATGAATAGGGTCAAGGATGGGATCAAAGAAAAGTCATGCTATCTAAAACTTAGAACTAGACATGTTTCTTTCTAAGAGTTTTTATTTTATGAAAAAATGGATACTGAGTAGTAGTGTCTACATGTAATTTTCAAGTTGATATGTAATAGTTATGGCCTAATTCTCTAAAAATATAAACCTGAAAAGATCTTCAATGTGAATTATTCATTTAATTCAAAATTATGTAATGTTTTAAGGCTGAGTTCTTATAGTTGGTATCAGAATTCGGTTTAGACAACTTTAGGGATTAAGAGTTTTTGTTAAACACATGGTTAGTCCCTATGTCTATTATTTCAGTTAAATCCTTGTTTTATAAATTTTTTAGATCAAGTAAAGTAGGTTGCAATTGGAAGGAGGATGATATCTAACGAAATCTCTATCTCTTCCTGATGACATGCTTGTAGTAATTATTGCAAAGTCATGTTCAGATGATTGTGAAACTTTTTATAGCATACAACTCACTTGCAAGCAGTTGTTTGAGATATCAAACACCTCCATTATACCTTGATATCATCATGGATCATGGGTTGTATTTAATAAAATAATATTTTCTCAATATTCTCATATTTTCAAGAAAGGTAAATTTTATCAAGGCATTTTCAAATATTTTACCTTATCACAAGATTTTGAAGCATATTATGATTTTGAAAAAGGTGCTAAAGAAGGAGACCCTTGCACAACCTATTTATATTTTCTTTTACAATATAGTCTCTCAGAACATACTTATGGTATTTTTGAAGGACCATTGATTGAAAGTTTCAACTCAAACTCAGTCCGACTGTTTTATAAAAATCATGTTTTATCAGATGTTTTAAAATTATATGTCATACCTGATTATTTTCCAAAACTGTTTTTTTTGCGAACACCCATATGAACCAAGTTGTACATGGTGTATTTGGATGAAGGAGGAAAATTATTTTAAAGAATATCTAAATCATTTTTGCAATTTATGGACCTTCTACCTACGTGAACAAGATGATGATGAAACTGTATGGACACCATGATCAAGGTATGGTGTTCTTTCGATTTGGAATATTTTTATTTTATCATATAAAGGTAAATAAATGAAAACATATAAGATGTTGAGGTCTTAATGAATTGGGATGAAAATGAAAGGTATAATAAAATCTTTGAGGTTAAAACATGATAGAGATATTTTTGAGTTTTATAAAAAGGACAACTCGTAAGATGGGTGACGACTCGTAACATTTGGAAATGCCACAGGAATCGAACCCACAACAGAAGGGTGAAAAGGGTGCATCGCCTACCACTGTGCTACGTGAAGTCCCTGGTTTGTATGACTTATTTTTTTAAGTTAAATGATTTTATGGGTCATGAATAAGTTTATTTGGGATCTTATGTTTTATCAAATGAACATCCTTAGTATTGGAAAATTATTTGGTTATTAAATAATAAAGGTTATTTTGGAAGAATATATGTTTTTATTGTGGACATATGGTGATTTGGGTTATTTATGTAAATTATTAATCTATTATAGAGAATATGTGTTTAGGTTAATTACACTTCAATATGAGGTTTTAAGAGTAGTCGATGTTTTTGGAGATAAATGTTAAGATTTACTGTGGAAGACTATGTGATTAAATCCTTCTGAGATTTGGGTTTCAATCATAGTTTGGATTACACAGAATAATTTTATGGAAAATTGTTTATTGAATGGTCTTTGTAGAACATTGAGTATTTTTTGACAAATTTTGGAGATTAAGAGTAGTTTTTCTTTTTGTAAAAGATTATACTTTTTGGGGATTATCTGATCTTGTACTAACCAATTTTGGTTTTGGTTGATATCTAAAGATAGGGGAACTATATAGTTCATCTTTTGTAGATTATGTGATAATATAAGAATTTATTTTCTCTTATATATCCATGTTTTCATGTAATACTAGTATCTATTATATCAAGTGACATTTTTACTTCTCTTCCTTTATTTTAAAGTGATATTTTTATTGACTCTTTTTCAGATGTGGGACTTTTAATGAAGTTTCCAGGCCCAATTTTAAAATTGCGAGGACGTAATTCCCAAAAGGTTGGAATAATGTAACATCCAAGGTAAATAAAGAATATAAAATTTTCATATTTATTTATATTTGTGAATTACACATTAATTTTAATTTCAATGAGATTCTATGTTTGATGTCATACTCGATACCCAACAATGGGTTTCTTTGAAATCTTACGTTGCACACAATGTTGAGTTTTACTGAAAAATAATAAAATAATAATATTTTAAATGGTAGTTAATGCCTAGCTGTTGTATTGGTGGGAATGGATAGAACTAACTATAATATGAATATAAATGTTTGTTAAATGTTTTTACATTTATCTAATAAATTTTAGAGGCTTAAAATAAGAAATAATACAATTTTAAGCATAAATACCGTAATATTCATTAAAAGGTCGATTTACCACCTTTTGATGGAGAACCCTCTTTAAATATAGTTATGGTTACTTTTATATGTTCTATTTGACTAAATAAAATTCTTCTTTAGAATAAGGACATCAAAATTAACTTTGGGTAATTTTTTGGTATTTTTCTAATAAAATTCATTTTTAATGAAAAGTGAAAAATACTATATTTTAATTCAAAACTACCTTTTAATCTAATTTATTTATAAGTTTATATTATATTTTTAATTTGTTTTAAAGTGTAATTATATTATGTTTTTACTACTTAATCCAATTTTGGTCATTGGAAGTAATTTCACTTTGAAATTGGACATAAATACGTGTCAATCTTTTGATAGTTATTATTTCTTAAAAACACGCTTTTTGTTTTGACAATGGGAATTAATTTTAAATTAATTTATGATAATTATGTGTTTTGAATTTGAAAAAATGGATTCCATATTTGGAATCATGAGGTCGAAATTGTGTAAATATGTAACTTTTATTTTTAGACATTATGAATATTTACTTCAATAAAAATTTTATTTACCATGGTTAAAGGGTAAATCTCATAAATAAGGGAAACAAAATATTATTATAATAATATTAAATTACCCTAACATGTGTCCTAATCCGATTGGTTGAACAATTTCCGACCATGGGAATCCTTGGGTCAATTTTGGGACCCCATGGAGCCACTTCGGAGTGATAATGACACTTAAAATTAATTAATTAAATGTAAAGACAAAATTGACTTAAACATAAATCTTTTAGTAAATAAATTATTATATGGTTTTATATAAGTTATATATTCAACTATAAATATTAATTTTAAAGCTTATAAGATTTCATACATCATAATTTTTTTTATAATTTTTAGACATCAAATAAATAAAAATATTTATGACACAATAATGATGCAGTGTTTACCTCATTAATGAATGATTTAAATAAATAAGATTATAAAGATTAAAAAAATTTCCAAAACCTATCCAATTCTTATTTTATGGTTTTATTTCGAACATGGGTCATCTTATCTTCAACTTTGATAAGTTTTGGACCTTTAGAAACCGAAAATCATTGTATAATAAAATAATATTTTTAAACATTCCTAAAGAGCCCCTCCCCCCCTTATAAAAAGCCCTCACTTCTAACCCATTCCTCACACTTCTCAAGCACCTTGTCTCATCCAAAATATGCCCAATTAAACTGTCTATGTACCTCTCCTCCTTCTAGTAGTCTTTCCCTAAGCATATGGAAAATCAATTAATCCTTTTGGTTAAAACCAAAGGGAGATACCCGATTTAAAGTTAACATCTTCTCTTAAGTTCTTTGGTTTTATTTTAATTCTCCAACCCCCAAACTCTTTGTATTCCTTCATTTTATAACAAAAATAGTTTCTTCAATATAATTGGTTATTTTTATGATAAGGATTCGAACTACACTTACACAAACCTCCATCTAATGGTTAAAGAACATACTATTTTTGTGGACGGTGAACTACTGCCTCACGAAACGATGATTGTTCAATTATCTCCTACCGCCTGTCATGGTAGACATTAAAATGGCAATATATTTATATGTGATATATATTATATTTATATTATTTCTCTACTTATGTATTTTTCATTTATAGAATACCTTTATGGTTTCTATAGTGGGTAAATGCGATAATTTCATTTGAGGAAGTGCGTACTACCGCCCCCTCAAAGTGATATGACTCATTCGTGCCATACATGGAACATATAAAGGATGAAGATAATTAAATTATATATTATATTATACTGAAATTATAATATAAATATTTATAATTACGTTTTCATTCTATTAAAGATGAAATAGAAATGAAAGTAGCATTTATGCATACGTATGGATTACCGTCCTCATGAACGGTGTATTTCATTTCTTATCTATAAATGTAATTTATTATTATAAACAAATATATACTGGATATATATGATATATATAATATCTAAATCATTAATATCATTCTAAAGATAATATAATTTTGACCACAAGGACAATTTGTAATTATAACAGGTTCATTTTTGACTCAAGTTCTGAACATCGACAAAATGTCCAACATGAACTCAAATAATTAACTAATTTTTATAGCTGGGTAATAAGTGATTTAAAAGGAATAATGAACTTTAAAAATTTTCATAGGAAAGTTTAAATTAACTTAAGTTTATTATTCAGTAAGAACAAGGAATAAACGAGTCTAGTCGGACATGAGGTAAGCAGTTTCTTGTCTCACATTTAATTCCATGAGATTTCCATTGTTCACCACTTATTTATTGAATGTTGTGTATTGTGTACTGAAATTTGATACATATTATCATGATTATATTTATATTAATGATATTATATGATTCATTTAGTGTTTATTAGCTTTTGGTCATACGAATCGATTGATTACAACGTGGTAAGGGGTTTTCATCTCACTTTTTATTCCGGTGAGATTTATGATATATTTTCAACTATTTCCTTTTGTGTGGTAGATTTACTGCCCATGATTGTATTCTTTGCATAATATAAATTAATTTATGGGTATTTACATCTTCATTGTATGATATTTCTTTCATAGGGTGTATGTTTCATAAGTTACCAAATCGGTAAGGGAACCTTTCACCCTCCTCATTTTATAAAACTTCTTTTTGTTATGTATATTAATTTACATCTTATAATTTTGGGATATGTTATTATATATCACTAATTCTAAAAATTTTATGTCTAAGTGATGAGATACCCTTTTTCCTCCCATCAAATTATTTTCTGAAATTTAATTTGATGCTGTTAGGGTGTCGAATTTCAGTTAGGGAACTTCTTCACCCAATTTAAATTCTTTAGGTTAAACTTATACTTCTTGATTATGTCATGCTATAAATATGTGAGAATAACCTATGATTGTTTTACAATTAATATCCACTTATATTGGATGTATTTATATTTTTCACACATAATTATTTCATTGATTTATCCTTAATCTAAGGATACCATCTTTATAAGGGATTTCGTTTCAATTTACATTCAATTGAGACTTCAGTGTTGTTATGCACCAATTAACTTTTATATGGTGTATATATTGTACTTTGGCATATTATATCATGAATATATTTATTCTCATGATATTATAAAGTTTCTATTAAATGTTATTCCTCAATTATTTGTATTCAAGCATCTCTCATTTGGTTAATAACTCCTTAACTATAATATTGTTCTGAAGATTTATTCTTCTAAATCTTTGTCATTAATTTCCTTGTTTTAAAAATGGTTTTAAGGATTTATTATATGAAAATTAATGTTTTAAAATGTTAATTACTTTAAAATATTCAAATTGGTATGGGACACTTTGATTCAAAAATATCTTTATTAAATATTTTAAATGGTTTTGAAAATTGTTTGATAAAGCATTGATTATGTCTGTATCTTGAAATGATATGTTGTGATTGAAATGTGATATTTCATTTATTCTTAATTTATGTGTTATGAATATGTTATGATTATTGTGCATTATTTATATATATGGGTGGTTCTGTTATAAAACTAGGGCGGGTGAGCCTGAGATAGCTCTCCAATGCATTGGGTAACGTGATAGAGGTAAACATAAATGTTTCTCCTAAGAGATTTAGGGAATATACTGTGATGGATATTCCAACATAACTCACTATGTAGCTATGATAGCTATAAAGTAATAATGATATGGATGCCATATGTTACCTTTATGATTTATGATTTCTATGTGTTATTCATAAATCTTATGATTTCATAAGGTATGTTATGATTGAAGAGTATGGTTTTATTGTATTTTATTTATTGATGGGATAATGTTTTCATTCCTTATTTTATAACCCTTAATAAGATTTTTATTCTCATCCCAAGTTTTTGAAATGTTTTCCATAGGAATTAAAGATGAATATGTTTAAGGATTGAATCAAGGAAAAGTCATGCTGTCTAAAACTTGGAAGTAGACATGTTTCTTTTTAAAAGTATTAATTTTATGAAAAAATATATTCTGAGTAGTAGTGTCTACATGTAATTTTCAAGTTGATATGTAATAGTTTTGTCCTAATTCTCTAAAACTCTAAACTTGAAAAGATCCTCAATGTGAATTATTCATTTAATTCAAGATTATGTAATGTTTTAAGGCTAGGTCCATATACAAAGTCATCGTGGGGTATTTATTTTAAAATATAGAACACTGTGATGTATTTTATTTAAATAAAATATAATTAATTAAATTAAAATTAAATGAAAATAAAAGGGGATAAAACAATAAATAATAGTTTTAATAATAATAATAATATTATTATTATCAATTTGATTATTATTATTATTATTAGGTTAGTTATTATTAAATTAGTTTTTAAGGGACCCAAGGTGTCTCCCTCTCCTCCTTCAGCATGATGCACCCCCACCCCCTTCCTCTCTAGCGCAAGGCCCCCTTTGGCCAAACCCCCCTAGTGTGTGACCCACACTCCTCCGGCTCCCTCACTGGTCGGAGATTTCACCTCGATCCTTCATGAATATTGCTTGATCCTTCAAGGTAAGACCTTCTTCTCTCATCTCCATATTTGGTTGGTAGGGCTTCCTCTCTTTATTTCACTATTTCAAATTATCCAAACCATAGGTTAGGTTTTAATCTTATTTTTGGTTTATTCTTCAGTATTAGGGAGTTCAAAGGGTCTCTCAGGTCAAATGTTTTCATGTTTCATCTTCCGCTGCTGAAGGCAAAGCATATTGGTTTAATTTCATTCCCTGACATTGATTTGGGTCAATGTTTTACTTCGTCCTTCATTTTCGTGCTATTTATTTTTGATGTTTTGATAGTTTATGAGGTCCTAGTCTTTCAAAATAAGTGCATTGGCCTCGCTGCAATGGTTTCAGCTTGCAGTCATCGCTTTGGGTGCATTTGGTATATCCACGTAGGATTTACCTCATATATATTGGAATGTATATATATATATATATATATATTCCTTGTACATATTCCTTCATGGAGAGGATAATATGTACATTGGAATATGTGGCGTATATATATAGTAATTTATGTGCATGCAAGTGTGGAGCAACTTTGAGTTAAAATCATCAAGTGCTGAGTGTTCAAATTGGTATTTTTTCCAAGGTACGATCCCTTTCCTAGATCCTTTAAATTAAAGAATGTTTTTATTGAATGATTTACACACTTATATTTTATTTAATTATCACTGAATTACGATTATAGAATAAATATTTAAATATGATAAATGAATTATTTCAAGAACAATTCCCTGAGTTTGTAATAAAACCCCTCTAATGGAGGTACACTGTCTTATAAATCATAAATAGTAATAGTTATTTATATCATTTATATTTATGGTTTGATTTTTCCATTGGCATTCTTAGTGGTTCTTATTTTGTGGAAAGTTAGTAATTTCACCCTTTTAAAATAATATGAATTGATGTGTCATGCTCGATTAGTTTAAATTAAATGTTTCAGACTCAACCTTCTTGATACTCTTAAATGGTTTGACCATCCTTAATATAAAACATTAATTATATAAGATCTTCCTAAGGGCTTGACTTAGATAAACTATTTAATTAATATATTAAATACTTTAGCTTTTAATGATTAATTAAACATGTTTGATATAATTATGGTGATAATTAGGAACCTGGATTTATGAAATAAATTGGTTTTAAAAATGGTAATTTTTATTAATTGATCTCTATGTCTTAGGATGATAAATTTGGTATTTTTGACACTTGAATTGTGATTTTTCTTACTTAGATTTTGATCTTATGCGATATCATTGTGATTCATACATAATGGTTTGATACTATTTTGTATGTTGAGTTTGTCTATATATGACTCATGTTTAATATAGACACCTGAGGGCTTTGTGTATGTTCTTATGTTCCACCTGACGGCATTGTGCATAGGTAATTTATGCCTGATGATAGAGTATATGATTGTATGGGATGTTGGAGGACTCATGTTTGGTGTTAACACCTGAGATCTTAGTGCATGTTTTCATACTGCCTGAGGGATATGCACACTGGTACTAAATGCAAGAGGGAAGAGTTTATGTTTATTTCAGTTGTCTGAGGGCTAGATGAACAATGTCATGGTGCCTAAGGATGTAATTCTAGTGATGTATAAGGGCTTGGTGCAAGTTTTCATACCACCTAAGGGCTTAGCACACTGGTAATGAATGCCTGAGGGTAGATTATATGTTTATGTCGGATGCCTAAGGGTAAGATACACAATCACATGATTCTTGAGGGAGAGATTATAGTTATTCCTAAGGGTGTTATTTTTGTTATCGTGATTGAAGAGGTTGTATGTTTATGGTATATTCTACGTGATTCATCCTCATTAAGAGAATTTTCTACCAATTTGGGTGATCCATCCCGATGTAGGAATATCTGCCCACATGCATAGATACATGGAAGGGTGCAGAAG
The DNA here is from genome assembly GCA_963277665.1 of Viscum album. NCBI lineage: Eukaryota > Viridiplantae > Streptophyta > Magnoliopsida > Santalales > Viscaceae > Viscum > Viscum album. The sequence continues at coordinate 1,477,397,994 of OY728161.1, forward strand.
TAGGTATGGCCCCAAGCATATATGCATGTAAGGGTGCCGACGTAGGGTGGGTTATTGTTTATTTATTCATCACTCCTTGTTTATTTGTCTACTTATACTCACTCACTAATTTAAATTTCATATCAAGTAATGGATTAGGTTATACAATGTGGGTTCTGACCTTCTGATAATATTATCTCACACCCTACCCAGGTGTCATTTTACACCTGAGTAGATCTTCTTGCTCGTAGGTATTTGGATTCATTGCGTATGTTGTGCTATGTATATAAGAGCTTGGGAGCATAGAACTGGGATCTTACTTAGGATGCTCGAAGAGATGACCCTTGTGTTCTTATTTTATTTTTTTAGTTTTTACTACTTGAACCTTTTAGTAACACCTAACATTACATGCATCATTATATGGAATTGGAATTGTCTATTTTATTTTTTAGTCAGATATTATATTATTCTTCCTCTGCTTGTCTTGGACTTATTCACTGCTTCCACAATTATATTTTGTTTATATACTATTATACCTCTATGAAACTCTGATTATGATGGTATAGTCTCCCCACTAAACCAGATTTTCACCATCACCACTTTTTATTAGCCTCTAGTGTATGGGGAGGTGTGCTTGAGGTCATGTGACCCATCAGTACAACCATCGTCTTAATGGTGAGTCAGGCCGAGATGTTACAAAGTGGTGTCCAAGATTTATTTTCCTTTTGCATTAATATTCGGTCTGGTAGATAGGATACTTGGAATTTTTTGTCACTTGGTAAATAGTCATTCTTATGACTGATCACCCCATATATGGGGAAAGGGCCAATTTTCCAAGACTGGTATTCTTCTTTACACTGATCAATGTTATAGTTTATATTATTTAACCTTGAGTTAATGGTGTCATTTTTGATGCATAATGATTTATGAATTTATGAAATTTTCCACTTTTCCTAGTATTAAAAGGATGAGGCATTACATGAATTATATTAGGAACATATATAATTTACATGCCTTCCATATTCCATGTAATTCATTTGCATATGTATGCTGCTTGCTGATTTGATTATGTTCCTTGTGTGATATACCATGTTTGTTTTTATACCAGATGCCTTTCCTGTTTATATATCATGCTTCTATGTTTATAGAATGTTTCTTAGGGTTTATTGCTTATAATAACATGATTGTTTTGTTTTTTAATATATAATTTATGGCATGGGCTAAGTGTAATTGGTTTCAATTTCAATTGGGATTCAAAAGCCAAATTGTAAAGTGTATGGGAACTTTATGAATTGGTAGATGGTCGGCCATATGAATGGACTATTGAACATGAGAATGTTGTATTATGAAATGGTTTAAAATGTTAAGGTTTCTCCATATTAATTTTAAATGAATTGGTTAACCTTCTAAAATGTGAAACTAGACTTAAGTAGTTCATTTGGGACATGTATCTTATGACATAACCAATTGCAGGTGTTTTTAACTTCAATAACTAAGAAACTGCTATTGGGTTTCATTATTATGAATCCAGGATAGCATAGAAGGACCCTCTTAGGTCACATTTTCTATTGAGGGGAATTTTTTTTGATAAATTTCCTAATTGTGACTGAATTTCAAGAATCATAAAATATTTTAAAAATGAAATTTGTTGATACTTTCCTACTTTTTTTTGATGGGTTAGATAAATATTTTTATTGTTTAATGATTTAAATTTGAATAAATGTAATGTCCTTAAAATGGAACCCTTGGTCGTGTCCTTTGTTTAAACCATTGTGAAAGGGTAACATAAGTTTTTTTTGAGTTTTCAAAGAATTGAAACATGAGGGTTTTCCATAGGATTACACTCTTTTATTAATGACCTTTTGGTAGGACTTTTAGCCTAATAAATCTTCTGTTTGGATTGACCCCATTATGGGTTGATGTTTTATTCATTTGTAATGGGCTAGCCCATGGTAGGAAGAACCCTTAGAGTTAAATTCCTTGATAAATACCATGATATTTCTAACTCTTGGTGTTTTTTGGGTGTTGTTTTCCCTTATAGTATGTATAGGTTCTAAATGACACCCTTGTTCGGATGGGTGGTCATGTTTCCCTTAGCCCTTGTTATGGGTGTGATAGTAGGGTAATGCTTGATTTCAGCTGGTTATACATGCCTTGGGAGTAGTTGGATTATCGTAGGTCACATGGACATTTATTTTATTCAGTAATGGGATAATTGGTGCATTATTGTCTATGACTGATGGTAGTTTAGGGCAATATGACTTTGGGTTAAATCTCATGTATGATCCATCAGATACATGTATGTACAGGGAGGGAAGCCTATAGAAAGTATCAAGGATGTGTTGCATTTTTTCTGATTCTATGGGGTAGTATGTGTTCAAATATGTTGTTCCCATCGAGTTCAAGGTGATAAAATGAACCATTTTAGTTTGGTCAAATCATTGAGCCTTATGCTATTTAATACGGTCTCGGGTCATCTCAGGAGTAGAGCGACCTGGGTGTAAAGAAATTATGTTCATCCCAATTCTTGAGATGAATTTTATAGACACGAGTGTTTTGATATGGTGGCCATTTTGTTTTTGGATTTCATGTCATTTATTTAAATTTTTGCATTTATGAAGGTTCTTACCTATCACAATTTTGGGTGACTCTTCTATCTCTTTTTTTGATGATTAGGACACTCATAAGTTATGGAGTGTAATGTTAGTTATGTTAAATACATGTCCTTCTTGGTATAAGGAACATAACCAAAGAGGACCATTGGAGAATGGTCAGTCTTTCTTAAATTCCCACGTGCCTTGTAAACATTAAGTCATGTTGGTGCTTTCTAAGAAGCTTGATGTCGGTGTGGTTGGAGGTGTATGCAACCTTTGATAAATGTTGATGGCCGTGGGTGGAATTTTATGGTTAAGCATGAATGATCATGGGATTACATGAGTGTTAAAGGATCAATGATTAGTTAATGACATTATGTCATAAGGTGAAGCTGAGTTTCATCTAAGGTATCAACTAGTAGTGGTTTTGTTTCCTTCCTTTTGGTAATATTTAAAATCATCTTATTGTACTATTCCTTGAGATACGTGCATGTCCCCTATCATGAAGTCATCCATGATACTCTAAGAGAGTGTTGGATTCATTCCATACTATAGTTTAAATGTTGTTGGGTGGTTTAAGTTCTATCCTAGTGTTGCAAACTGAACACATTGTTCTTATCAAGGATTGGTTAATATTGATTGACCCTTGGATTCCCCTGTATAAATTCTTTGGATGAACTCTTATAGACCTGTCATTTTTTCGGACATGACCGACAGGACGATGTCTCTATAGTATTAGAAAATGTTTTGATGTGGATGTCTTAGATCTGTGAAAATTTCTCACTCATAAATATGGAGTATAGAATAGCTTGGGTTAGTTCCATACACTCTAGTAGTTCCAATCTGAGGTTATCTGAGACTTTTTATCAGGATTGGTGATTCTTAAATAAAGTAATGTCATTGAAATGCAGGTATAAAATTAGGTGGATGTGTTTGTGGTGAATTTGAGATACCTTGGAAGAATGTATCATATTTAAGGTTGTAAAACATTGGTTGTCTAAGCCGTGTGTCTTCTTGAATGGTAAACCAAAGTGGATCAACTATTTATCCCTCTTGTTCGGTGGAACAGTAAGTGAAGGACTATTTCTGGCACGTCGTTTGGTGAGACAAGTGTGGTTTGTATAGGCCATGATTTTATAGGAGGATCTTTCTCAACATAGTTAAATAAGGTTGGTGAGAAATTGACTATATGTCCATTTCAAAATTATTCCAAAGTGTCTCTTGAGGTGTGCTTCATAGGCTATTTTGATGGTGAAGGTGCAACATCTTGAAATTTATCCCCTTTTTTAATGACCTATGGTGGAGAGCACCGCAAGTTTTTTTTTTAAATAGATGAATACATGGCCATTTATCTACCTAAATGGACTCGAATAAGCACCAGCTCAGTGTTTCTGTTGGAAAAAATGATTGTTGGATCAATTCTATAATGATTAAATAGTGCTTTCTTAATCAATGTTTAGAGGTGCGTTGGGTGATTGGAAACAAAACACAAATTTCTAAGAGATAATTCACAACCCTTGTTGTTTGGGTGATGTTTTCATTATTTCTAATGGCTTCTTAGGGAAGAAAAGTTCTGAGGTGGGGATGTTGTAACGCTCTGTGTTTTTGAACCAGATGAAAGACCAAATAAATTTTAATTTTTCATTTACTAGATGGGCCGTTTTACAAACCGAGCATCAAATATTAATTTCAAAAGGTATAAAACTCTTATGTATTTTATTAAATGAAATTAAAATAATGAAATTAAAATTAAATGAAAAAATGGGGAGGAAAAATTTATAATTTTTTAATTATAATAATAATATTTCTATTAATTTTATGATGATGATGATGATGAATTTTAATATTAAAATGTTAGTTTTTTCAAGGAACCCAGGGGGTATCCCCCTACTCCTTCAGCGTGATGCACCCCCTCACATTCCTCTCCAGCACACAACCCACCTTGGCCATACCCCCTAGCACCGAACCCCATCTCCTTTGGATTCCCCTCTTCTCAACAATTTCACCTAGATCCTTCATGAATCTCACTCTATCCTTCGAGGTAAGACCTTATACTCTCATCTCCATCCTTGGTTGGATTTCTTTCCAATATTTTTTTCCCTATTTCAAATCAACCAAACCCTTGGTTATGGTTTAATATGATTTTTGGTTTCTTCTCCAGTATTAGGGGGGGTGCAAAGGGTCTCTTGGGTCCAACTTGTTTGTGTTATTGAATCCCCTATCGAAGGTGATGTTGATTGGTTCAATTTGGTTTGTCAGGATCAATTTGGGGTAAGGTTTTCCTTGTTCCTTAAATTCTTAACTATTTTTATTTCGTGTTTTCATAGTTTCTGAGTTCCTAGTTTTTTTCACAAGTGTGTTGGCCTCACCGTGATGGTTTCAGCTTGTTGTCATCATTTCGACAACATTTAGTGGCTCTTTGAAGTCTTTCACTCATATATCTAGGTATGTATGTGTGTCTATATATATGTATATTTCTTATACATATTCCCTCATGGAGAGGGGAATATGTACATTAGATGAAGGGGTATATATATATTAATTTATTTGTGTGAAAGTGTGGAGAAACTTTGAGTTAAAATAGTCCAGTGCGAAGTGTTTGAATTTGTCTTCTTCCCAAGGTAGGATACCTTTCCTTGATCCATTAAATTATATAATTATTTTATTTAATGAGCTACACACTTATATTGAATTTAATTAGTTTTGAATTATGTTTATTGAATATATATTTAAATATGATAAATAAATTGTTTCAAGAACAATGTCATGATTTTATAATTAAACAGCTCCAATGGAGGTGCGCTGTATTCTAAAACAAAAAGTAGTGATATTTATTTATATCATTATTAGTTATGGTTTGAGTTTTCCATAATCCTTATTTTCATTACTTGTCTTTTTGGAAAGTCAGTAATTTTAAACTTTTAAAATAATATTAATTGATGTGTCATGCTCGATTAGTTTAAATTTCATGTCTGGGACTTGACCTTCTTGATACTCTTAAACGGTTAGAACTTGATTAATGTAAAATCTTAATTAACCAAGATCCTAAAAATGGTCTTAGCTTGATTTATCTAATTGAAATTACCAATGCAGTCAATTGATAAATTTTTATTAAACCAAAGTACCCCCTCTTGAATGACTTATCAAGATTTATAAAAATGGAATACCATTGTAGGAATTTTCCTTGTTTTCCCATGACACCTTCTAAGTACCACTTGTACCTTGCTAAGTGAATTACCGTGATTGGTTTAATTAAATGGAATAAATTAAATGTAATGTATAGAAATGATGGATTGTATTCCTTAAATGTTTTAAATGAATTAAATCAAATGAAATTGTTATGGGTAGTCCAAACTAAATACCTTTTTATCTGATGAAATTATTTATAGTATATGTGATATGTGTGATCATGATGGCTTTCCATGTAAATAACCAGATAAATTGGATAATACCTATTAAACTATAATATTTTATTTTTAAACTTCTATTAAATTCATCTGGGTCTATAATCAAGGATATATAGACCTATAACCAACCGATAGGTGTGTCAACCATTGGATTTTATTGATACCTAGTCTATTTGACTTTTGATCCCTATAATAATTGGATAAATCGTTTGATTTTTATATTAGACTTTTGAATTATCATAATGAAAAATTGTCTACTTTATTATGGTAGAATCACCTGGGATAAAATAGGTAATTAATATATTAATGACTTTAGGGTCTAATGATTAATTAAATAGGTTTTATATAATTATGATGATAATTAGGAACCTTGATTAATGAAATGAATTGGTTTGATAGAAGATAATTTTTATAAATTTATCATTGTGTATTATGATGATGAATCTTCTATATTTGACATAAGAATTGTGTTTTTTTATTTCTTATCTTTTGAGATTATGTGATATCAATGTGATCGATACCCGAGGGTTTGATACTAGCTGGAATGTTGAGTTTTTCTAGATACAACTAATGTTTAATGTGGATACCCAAGAGATCGGTGCATATTCTTTTTTACCATTTGAGTGAAAGACACAGTGGTACTTAATGCATGAGGGTAGAGTATATGATTATATGAGATGTCTGAGGACTCATGTTTGGTGTTTACTCTAGAGGGATTTACACACATTTTTTTATTAGATGAGGGATATGTGAACTAGTAATGAATTATTGAGGGAAGACTATATATTTATATATGATTCATGAGGGATAAATGCATAGTAACATGATTCCTGACGGAGAGATTCTAGTGATGCTTGAGGGTTTGGTGCATGTTTTTGTACCACTTAAGGACTAGGCACACTAGTACTGAATGCCTGAGGGAAAATAATATGTTTATGTCAGATACTTAAGGGAGTGATGAACAGTCACATGATGCCTGATGGAATGATTATAGTTATGTATGAGGGTGATATTTTGTTTAGTCTCATGGAAGACGTTGTATGTTTATAGTATATTCTGAGTGATACATCCTCAATAGGAGAATCTGCCATCGATTTTTGTGATGCATCCTAATAAAGGAGGATTTAATGAAAAACAAAGATACATGACAGGGTTCCAAAGTAGGTATAACCACCAAGTTTCCCTTATGAAAATATGTGGGTTATTTTTTATTTATTCATCACTAGTTGTTTTTTTTCTACTTATACATGCTAAATGCTTTATAGTTTATATCAATTAATGGATTGGGTTAGACACCATGGTTTCCAACCTACTGAGATTATTATCTCACACCCTAATTGGGCACCATTTGACATCCGATTAAATATTATTTCCTAAAAGTTTTTGGATTCATTTCTTGATCTATGCTGTGTACATGGGAGCTAGTGAGCACATGAATGGGCTTGTTAAGGATTCTCGGGGATTTGACCATAAGGTTTTTCTTTTCCTTTGTTTTTTTTACTTTTGTACCTTGTATTAACACATAAAATTACATGAATCATTATATGGAATTGGAATAGGAAATTTTATTTTTATTCATATATTATGTTATTCTTATGCTGATTGTCTTTCACTTATTTACCGATTCCTCTATTATATTTTGTTTATATACTACTATACCATTGTATAACTCTGATTACAAGTGTATAGTCTCCCCACTAATGCACATTTACACCCTCGTAACTTTTTGGAAGCCTCTAGCATACTAGGAGGTCTGCTTGAGGCCATGTGACCCACCGGTTCGGTCACCGTCTTAGTGGTGAGTCCTACCAATCCATTATAGATAGGATATAACAATAACAAATAATTGAACGTGTTTTATATATCCTTAATATATAATAATAAATTTGATTAAAACTCAAGGGGACTTTTATTTATAAAATTTTGGGTTGTTACACAACCTGTTTAGAAACAACACCATATTCTATATTTACTTACATCGGGATTATCAGAAATGTCCCCATATAAACTTTATTTAGAAAAAACCTAAACATTGTTTAATACCATTTCAAAAACATTATTAGAAATAATTTCATTTACCTTGAAATTATGTCATTAATTCATTTAATTAGAAATCAATTCTTCCTTAAAACCTCTTCTTAAATCCAAATTTTCAAAGAAAGTATCACCTTACATGATAATTTTATAATAATACCCCCTTTTAAATCTATGTTTCGAAGGGAAAATCCATTTACCATGAGATTCTAACTCATACCACCAAATAATCCATAAATAGGGCTATCGAAGTTGATTTGACCAAGGTGCCACAAATGAACCATTTAATAATCCATGCAGTCATTGTTGACTATTTGGTTGACAAAATCCAATCCTAATTTTTGGTAGAATACCATAAATGTTATGTGAACTTGTTCAACATAGTCATAATGATTGATTATGAACATAAAATCACCAAATGATATAGATATTTATTTCCATAAATTCTATCAACCTAATTTGAAATTAAAATGACTATACTTTTCTAGAAACCCTAACCGATCTGGCACAACTTGGAAGAAATATAATAATATGGAAAAATAAATAATTTAGTGTATAAAATAAAAAATTGAGAAATAGTGAGTGATAACAAAAATAAACACCGAAGGGTTGTTAGCCTTAACCGCAATAACTAATGATAATAGAAGACAAGGGTGAAGATCTCACATCAGTTGATGAAGATCTCCAATAGGGAAGAAAAGGTGAAAAAATGAACTATTTTGGGCATGATAATTATACTATGGTTGAAAATGGTCTTGAACCCCTTTTATGTTTCATTTTAACATTTTTCTTTTATTTTATTAAATCTGGACAAATCTTATCATACCTCATTTTTGGGAAACACTATGGACCTTACATAATAGTCTTATTAGTCCCATATGTATCACCCTCAGGGACCCTGATATATCTCCCCTTGGGTACCATCACACATGATCTATGAAGAGTTTAAATGTCTGGGTCTCTTACTTATTAATGTCATAACCTTGACATATCACACTTTTTAGTAGAAGTGGCCCTTACATATAACCCCTTTTCACATGATGACTCTTACCAATCAGTTAAATCACCCATTCATATTACCCATTATCATAGTTAAGACTCAAATATATTAGGGAAATTACATCTATGTATCACCCTTTATCAAAATCTGACCTTTATATATTATAAGAGACTCTCATTCATTTCCATTTTCTAACACATATGCATCCTGACCCATATGTTTCAAAAGGCCCCTCTAATATTTAGTTGATTTTCCAAACACTAGGATAACCCTTATATATGTTGACCATTATGTATCATAGGATCCATACAGTGCATATATTATGTTTCAAACATTAGGAGGAACATTATGTTTACTCACCATTATGTATCATGGTGTCCTTGTAGAGTTACTCTTACATATTTCTTAGGCAATTCTTACACATTTCCTTTTATGTAAATTTAACTTTGAATACTAAAGTAAAATTTAGAATTACTATTATAAATTATATAGGTTACCTTTATATATCAAATTTTATATATCAATACATTAACATTTATCTCAAACCACTATAGGATGACTCATACATATGAAGACCATTCCATATAAGGATACCCATACATAATAGTATATCTTACAATGGGGACTTAGAGAATTTTCCACCCAAAATATTAAACGCCGCAAATTAGTCATATCCAATTACTTACTGTAGTTTCACCCTATGAATAAACACACTAATTTTTAATATGTTATAAAATTTATCACAAAATTCTCTAAATGATTCCCAAAATCTATATAAGAATATTTTCAGGCAAAAAAATCCTTCATAATACTATAAATCACATACTTTTGGGCATGAGATAATGTCTACTTCTGAGTCATGATTCCCAGTATACACCGACACCACTGTTGAGTCAAAAGAATACTTTCTACACTTTCCAAAATTAATTTTCAAAACCAAAATATATTTTCTTAGACATTCATATATTCTTATCTTTTAAACTTTCCATGTTATTAAGTTGTTTTGTAGGAATATTTAATGTTTCTATTGGATAGAGGACATCAATTCCATCAAATATAACATTATTATATATCCTGTATTAGACTTTTTACATCATATAGATGGACAAACATATCAATGAATGGAGGCCTATAATGTCTAGAAGATAGAGTAGAATGAAATCCATCATAATAAATTTCTAATAATTCTTCCAGACAAACTTTATCATATAAAGGAATACATGTTTACCAAAAGAATAACATTATAAATTCTACCAAAAAAGTAATTTGTATGCTACCATACAGAACCTACATGCACTATAGTGTTGAAAATAATGTCTTCTATCAGAAAGTGATGTTGTTTTAAAATTTCCATGTAAAGAAGAAGTGTGTCTGATGTCATTGCAACCATGTCTGAGAAATAAGAAATATAACTAATGGGAGTGTATCATTAAATAAAGTTGTATTCAAGGAGGAGGTTTCCTTTTGATAAAATATTATTGCATGATTTTTTGAGATATTTTTCAGGATTTTAAATTAATTATCTAATGTATATGAGAAGTTATTTGTAGAATATTGTTACCCTAGAGTTCTTCATTGTAATCATTAGAGATTTTCCTTAAGGCATTTGTTTTTTATGTTTTTTTGTAAATGTATAATGTTTTATATAATAATTTTTGTGTTTTATCTTCTTGATTGAGGGATATCATGGTTTATAGAGATAATGGATTATTCTGATCAATATTATTGAGCATTCTCAATGATATTGAAGAAGAGTTTATTCTTATCTTCCGATCATGGGATTCAAATGTTAAGGAAGAGAGACCATATAGCTAGTTGAAACCATCGATACCTTGAGTATGGTAATATAATTCCTTACTAATAAAGGTTAAATAGTATATATTATCTTAGTAATTTTTTATGTTTTTCTTACACTATTTATAAAACCTATGTTACCTTTTTATTTATATTACCTATAATTTGTACATACTTTCCATGTTACTTTTTTTATGAAAAGTTTATACTATTTTAAGGTAGTTTTATAACTTGGATTATAATGTATATTGGTAAGAAAATTCATCTGATAAATTTATTAAAGCATTTGATTAAAATTGTTAATTTAATTTAAAAAATCTATAATCCCCTTATATTTTACAGAATTATACACTATTTCGATCCTATATTTGGTATCAAAGATGGATTTAACATATATTTTTATTAAAATAATGTGTTTTGTAGAAAAGAGTGTCTATTTTTTTTATGATAGAATGTTTAAATTTTGCAACTCTTGAGAATATAAATCCAAGAAGAAAAGAAATATTTGTTTAGGATGACTATGAGTATTGATATGTTGTATAATGAATTTTGTTATAAAAGCTGGATTTGGTAATTTTTTTATGATGATGCGAATCTATTAATTTATAGATAATGAAGTCACTACTTTAAGTAAAGAATAAAAAAATAAATATCATCTTAAATATCATTTTTTTATATATTTCTCTGTTCTGTGAAAATAAATATTTACACTCAGATTTTTGTAATGTTAAACTGCAAATTAAACTTGAACAAAATTTAGAGTCACACATTTATAGGTTTTAAAGTCATAAAAAAATAGCAATGTTACATGCTGATTATCTATCATTTTATTTTCTACCTGGTGAATTAGTTTAAATATATTAATAAATTATTTTTGATTATTGATATTAGTTTACATTATTTTGGATAAAAAGTTTTGAAATATGAACAATTTATTGAGAATATCATCAATATTATTCCGAATGAATGAGAATCAAAGTGAAGAGGTATAAATGACATAAAAAATATTACAAGTTTGAGTTTATATAATATTTTTGTAATTTTTATTTGTTATGATAGTAGAATTAAATGAGATACTGAGAAGCTGGAAAAGAATATTGGTGTATATTTTTTCTTATACATCTATTACATCTATGAAAGTTAATTTAAGTGAAAATATTTCTAAGCAATCCAAGAAGAAAAAAACTAAAAGTTCAGAATCATAGAGTTCTTTATAATAGGGTGAGAATGACTTGTTTCGACCTTCTAATTGAATTAATAGAATCTACGGAAGGAAATATTTTCCATAAAAGTGTAATAAGAATCCTAAATAAATATGTGTTAAAAAAATACACTTATGATATGATATGTTATGAATGAAAGAAACCTAAAAAAACTAGAATATGATTTCCAAGGTTGAAAAATTAGGACAATAATTCAAAAATGTTTAAAAATAATAAATTTATGACATGTTTGAAGGCCTCACATGCTTTTAGTATAAGTAGGGTTGCTAGTTATTCATATAATACTTCATATGATAGTAGTGATGGAAAAAATATTTTATGTTTATATACTATAATTCCAAAGTCCAATTAATACTTCATAAAAATGGTATCCTATTAATCCCTAATAAATTTAACATTAACTATAAATTATCTAGATTCAGATGAGGAATATTCTACTTATTCATAAGAATAGAACATTATTACATCATAGGATGAAGATACTATACCAAATTTTGATAAAGTATCTTGACATGGTACATTACTTTAGAAACAAAATAATAATTTTTTTAAAAGATATCAAAGTTATGAGGAAGAACATGTCAAATAAAATTCTATAATTTTAACACTTACTATAGAGATTTTGAATCTAACATCATAATTAGATAATTAATTTAATTCAAATTAAATTAGTGAACAATATATTATGTTGTTAAATTAATTTCTGAAATTTTCAGTCTAAAGAAACTTTTATGAAATTTTACTTCTGGTAAATAAAAATTTTAAATTCTTTATAGTTAGTTAGAACCTCCTTGAAATACTTCTAGTATTGGTTACTCTTCAGAAAAACTACATTTTAAGAATAATTGGTTTTTTTCTAAAAAGGGTACCTTTTTTTACTAAATGTGAGAGTGGAGGGAATTGGAAGAAAAAATTTATGTTAAACAGGGATCAATACTTCATATTTCATTGAGCATATATATCCTGATAATTTTTATATGTTCAACATAATTTTTTTGGTAGATATGTATTTCTAAAGTAATTTTTGCTAATAATTCTAGATTCCATAAAGTATAGGTACCAAAATATTTGTGTTTTAATTTTAGGGAAATAGGTTGAGTGCCAACAACCATAATATTTAGTATATGGACAATGGTTATTCTCGCAATATGACTGGTATAAAAATACTATTTTTCAAATATTATAAAAACGAAAGGTAGAAAAATTACATTTAGATATAATTTTAAAAGAGAAAAATAATTTGTAAGTGATGTTGAGTATATCAGTAAATATTTAATTTTGAATATTTTATATGTTGTAAGAATTAATAACAACCTTATAATATTAAGTCAATTATGTGATGAAGGTTATCTTGTGATATTCCATAATGATAACGATACAATTCAATGTTTAGAAGGTATATTTATTCTTTCTATTGATAGGCATGAGAATTTATACAATCATAACTTAGAAGACCTTAGGATCCAAGGTCGACCTTGACTAAGATCAATGGAGGATCAATCTTGGTTATGGAGTAGATGTTTAGGAAACTATAATGTATGAACCTTATCTAAAAATTCTAAGAAATTTATCTTTAAAGATCCATTCGTGCTTAGGTTTAATTCTCATAAACTCTTAGATCCTTTTATGTTTGGTATGAAATATATGTCAAGATTTAAATATATTTTTAATTTTTCAACTTTTCAAGTTTTATAGTTAGTGAACATCTATTTATTTGGTCCAACAAAAATCTAGAAATATTAAAGGAAAATACAAGGTATATGTCTTAGTTGATGATTGAAAAAGATATATGTGGGTCTAATTTCTAGCTTAAAAGTCAAGAGACTTTTTTTATTTTAAAATTTTATCAGCCAATGTTAAAAATGAGAAAAATACACATTTTTTACAATTAATTGTGATCATGGTATAGAATTTTAAAATTATGTTTTCAATCTTTTTATAGTTTGAAAGGTATTATACACAACTTTTCACCTCCTAGATTTCCCTGGTAAGATGGTTTAGTTGAATGAATAAATAAAAAAATATATAAGATTATTATAACCATGTTGAGTGAATAGTCAATTTATAAAAAATTTTGAGCTGAATAAGTTAGTACTTCCTATTATGTTATAAATCAAGTTTTAATTATATATTTTTTCAATAACACTCCATAATATTTATATATAAGAATAAATCCAAAACATACATATTTTATAGATTTGGGTACAAGGTATTCATATTTAATAAAAAAATTAAATAAATTATGACTAAAAGATGATTGAAGAATATTTCTTGTATATTCCACAAAAAGTGTGGCTTATCCTATCTTCAATAACAGAACAAACACTGATGATGAAACTGTGAAAGTTAAATTTTATGAAACTAATCCGTTTGATTTTAAATTAACCAAAACCACATATTTAGATGATTATTTTAAAATTTATTTCCAACCCATGTTCAAAAAAAACTTTATAAGCTGGAAAAAGTGAAGAAACAATTTATGATGTTATGCCTAAAAATGAAAACCAAAATTTTTTTAAGAATAAATTTATATAAATTTATCAAATCAGAAAATCTTAAGGAATTACTTCAAGGATAATATCATTTATGGTGTAGATAATTATGTCAAAACTATAAGTTCTTTAAGAAATGAATGCAATCATTATGAAATATTAGGGATGTTATAACATAAAACTACTAATGAGTCTTTAGGTGATGAATAAGGTATAAGGGAAATATAAGATGAACTAAATGAATTTGAATGGAACAATTTTTGGATGTTGGTTATGATGTAATAGTGGGTTCCTTGGAACCACGTTGAATAGTAATTTTACATTAACATATCATTTATAAGTTAATTATTCATGATGTATACTTACTATAATGTTGTTAATATTTAGCCATCAAATATTTATATGGAAATTTCCATATATTACTTGTTGTATCAAAAGCTTATAGTAGTTCTAAAGCTAAAATGAGAACCTAGAGATACCATGATGATAATCCTAAAAATATATTTTATGTCCTAGATACATCATAATAACTAGACATATATGATGTATGACTATTAGATTATGAGGTCTCATAATAATTGAGACTTATTCTCATGAAGTTTTTACTTAGTGATTTTTTATTTCAGATCATGAGGATTTACCCTCTAATAAGAACAAAATAAGTTTTATGTGTCCTTTTAAGTTCCTATCAACGAACATGGGAAATTTTCTCCTAAAATGAGATTATTATTAGTGTATACTATTTAATTATGTACTTCAATACAATATAAAAACCATGGAATTTATTTAATGGAAAGGTATATTATGGTTGGTGCATCATTGGTATTTCAAAATTGATCGAATAATTAACACCTAATTTGTCGCTTATGAAATGATGTGTTATCTTTGTCTTAGTTGATAAGTAAAACAATACCTACTCTAAATCCATGACTATTAAAGAAGAAGGTAAGTCCATCTAGTTTGGTCGTTGAGAAGTAAAACAAGAAAGGAAGATGACACAAAGTGATCATCCTTTACTATGAGATATCTTAAGACAATGATATTATATTACATGTCCGTGTTTATGGGAAAGACTATCACTACAAGGACTATTCCCAATCTCCTTATGGGCCATAATGTTTTAATAGAATCATCTCTTAATATATGAATAATATTACCTGATATCGGGATAAGGTCCTATAGGGTCATAAACTAAGCATATTCAATATTCTGGTATATTCTAATTAATAGGAGTATAGGATATGGCATGCCCCACAACGAGGATTGAATGACGTCTGAGAATATATGTTCAACATGAAATAAATGAATTCCTATTATTTTATTCTAGAATAATTTGTATTGAATATTTTACTAAACGTTTTGACAAGATATTAAGTGTATACGTGGAAAAATATTTAATGAATGAATATAATTTAATATTCAAGGTTTGATCAATATTTATGGAAATGAATATTTGAGTTAATGGATATCTTTTATTACTTAATAAATTTATTATATTACATGTAAATTATAAAAATATAAATGATATTTATGACTCATTAAATCCACCATAAGATGTTTTTTACATCTTATTTAGCATGTTAAACATATCTGGGGACCAGTGCTCCAATTTTGAGTATTTACCCCTTTCTATATAAGAGTGGAGAGGAAATATTCAAGGGTAATATTAACCAAATGAATTTAAGAGCCTCTCTCTCCTCTCTCTTGTAGAATTTTTAAGTTCCTGTGGATGATCTAGAGGGAACCTGATTATAGTTCATTTGAGTAACAGTCACTAATAATGAACGGTTTTCGAAAACATCATCAAATCGAACGAGGTAATTTTTTGATTTAATTTCCATACTGAAATTATTCACATGGGATCCTCACCATTTGTACATGGCTATACATCACAAAAGATGATGTAGTTATGTGGATTAGAGGTGAATTTATTTAATTCCCCATCTTATCTTCTTCAACTATTCACTATGATACCTTCAATTTGTATTAGAGTGATTGTGTAAATTTTTTAAGGAAATTAAAATTACAATTTATCTAATTTCAATTTTAGGGCATAGTTTTTATCCCATTCTATCATAAAAAAATCCAATATGACATCATATGGTTGAGATATGGCCATATGAAGATTTAATATTAGATCCCTATCAATTTCTTTATGGGGTTAATTATGAAGAACATATATTTATATATATGATATATTAAACCTGAAGGAATTGATGAAAACAGTTTTTAGTGAATATGAAGGCTTTTCAAAATTCTAATAGTTGAAATAATACTTTTCGGTTGGAGTAAATTTCACAAGCATGTGGAAGTAAAAATAAATAATAATAATAATTTTTTTTCAGAGCCTCATTTTCATAGGGTTTTTAAATTTTAAAAAAGCATAAAATTTTTAAAAGGGAATTGGTTGAATAATTTTATTTAGTTTCAAGGCGGCCCATAAAAAAATGAAAAAATATTTTGTGGTGGTGAAAGGTTGTCTTATGCAGAAAACAACCAAAAACATATTGTTTTTTATTTTGTAGTTGAAGTACTGCCACCCCACCTCCATCATTGTGGAGATGCCAACCATCCTCCCCACTACTACTCACTATGGCCAAATCTACCAGGCACCACAATTCCCCCAACTCTACCTCCTATCACACATGTCTCAATGGTGTCCCCTCTATTGGATGACCACCCAAGGCTTGGCCTTTCCCCAACACCTGTCTCTTTTGGCCTCCCCTACTTGGTCTCCCACCGCCTTAGTGAATCTCCAATGTGCTCCCTCACATGTAGGATAGTCCCCATTGTCACCTCTCCACCGATCCACACACTCAACCACCACTTTCCGAGTCTCTCCCCATGGTCCATTAACCACTGAACCACCCTCCCCATATTGGCCTCACCACTACGCACTCCCACTACTAGCTGACCCGTGGTCAAGCCGGTCGGCCGAAATTGGGCCGTGGTGGGCCAGACCCTACCTAACCAGCTTAACCCATTATAGGTGCAGACTAAGACCCATACCCTTTTAAGGGGTTTTATGGTATAACCCCAACTTGGTAAAAAAATAAAAAAAATAAAACATAATTCACATTATTTGGAATAAAAATAAATAAAAATTTGGATCGATTTTTTTACATGTATTAAAATTTGATTAAGTTATTTTAATTCATTTAAATTACCTTGATATATATTTATCACAAATTTAATTTTTATTACGCATTTTATATACATGTCAGATGATCATGAGCAATGAATATCAAATGTGTGTCTATGTTATTAAATATTATTTACTTATTGCATGTTTTGATTTTTTAGTAATTAATTAATTAATTAGATAGTGTGAACATCATCTATCATATTTATTATATCTATAAGGGTTTTTGTGTCCATGGGAGATGTATTTCATGTGTATTACAAATTGCTGCAACCCCCTCACCGACATGTGAGTATTTATGTATTATGAAGAAGAGTGAAAGATATATAAAACTCATCGAGATAAGGTGATATTCATGATGATTAGTGGATACATTATATTGGGGTATGTGATATGATACTTGTCAAATATGAGTTATGTATTATAAACACAAGGTCACAGTTGATCCATTAAGTGTAAGTTGATCAACTAATACTAGATGACCATGATGACTCATGTTTTTTATTTAATTAACACACCATTTATGATTTTTGTTAATATCATATTTTGGGAATACACATAAAATAATAAACTAAAGTGAATAGATTAAATCAAATTAAGACATGGTGAATTTTTTCTATTTACTAAATAGTTAAGTTGTGAGTGTGATCACATAGTATGTGCATATCAGATAGAAAATGAATTAATTCATCAAGAAATAATAAAAACCCACAATGATATATAAATTCATGATGCCTTCCTTCATTTTAATTTGAACCAAACTGAGTGTATGGGGTTCTCGTTAGCTCTAGTTGAGGGTGACTCTTACTATTTGAGAGTTCTTATGAGAGTTATGGGTTGAATTAACTAAATATGGTAGAAAATAGGTACCAATATCTTACTTTTTACCACTTTAGAGGTGTTACATTGAAAATTGAATTTTATAATTTATAGAAGGTGGGACTTCAATTAATAGTTCAAGGAGACTTGATTTGATGCGGTAGGCTAGTAAAACACCTAACTTGAAACTCATTGAGTAGTTGTCTAGCCATAGTTTGGACTCTGTGGATAGGTGATAAGGATCCTTGCCACTAGAAGACTCTAGTAATTGGGTATTCTGCACCATGTTTTGAGGGATACCAGGGTTTAATATAATAGTGGAAGTCATTTAATGATTTATTTAGCAATGCCTAATCTTGACCTTAAAGTTAATTTTTTATTTTTCAAACAATTTTAAGGGAAAGTGAGAACCCAAGAAAGTAAAAACACAAAGCATAAAACATGATAAGAAATAGATGATCCATTAAAATATAACTTAATTCTATTATACAATGTATTCCTATGTAATTTTCAAAGAAATCGATTTACCTCTAAATCTGGATCATCATTGATAAGGTCTTTAAACTAGTAAGCCAATTTGTCCCATGTCTGAATGAAATCATTCATGGTTAACTTCCTTGCATTAAATACTCTTACTAGAATACAATATTTCTTGTTGATAATTTTCTTATACACCTCACAAGTTTCTACATGTAGAAATCTCTCATTCATATTGTCTTCAACCTCTTTAGAGGAGTTGATCGAAAGAGACTCCTCCAATATTTCTTCCTCAGATTGAATAATTTTTTCCCACGACCCCCCTTCACAAACAGACTCAACCCAGTCATTATTAAATGCATTAGAAGAAGGTTTGGCACCATATAATCCCCCAAAAGGACTTCTCCCTCCTCATGGGCCTTCAATTTTTGGAAGATCTTTTCCCCATTGGTTTAGGTAAGTAGTAATAGTCCTTTCACCCTTTTGACTTATTTCTTTTAATTAGTGTACAAATCTCTGTATCTTGGATTCCTCTATGACCCTTCCTCGTCCTTAGGCTGAGTAGACCTATGCTCTAGAATTCATCTACATAATCTTATGAAAGATGAAAATTAGAGTCATAAATATATTATGCCACATGGAAAATCTATTCTTTAGATAGTCTCATTTCCCTTGCTACGTCCTGATCCCGATCTAGAACTTCACTTTCAAAACCTTCAAATAGATTGTATAAATTAAAAAATGACACCTCCCTTATATTTAACACTACATTACCTATAGTTTGTAGTGCCTGGACTTGATCAGAAGTTACACATACCTCTCTAACCTCACGAGACACCTGAGAAGGACCATGTCTCCTAGGTATTGTCTCCTTCCCTAACTGCACATCCTTTGCATATGAAGTAGAGTTGGGATCAATGTTTCTATGATCTAGCTTTTGAGAATTACATTCCCCATCAGCATCTCCTAGCTCTATCAGACATTTCACATCCCACGAATGGTCACATTATAGTCTACTTAATAAATCTAAAACTTTTGGATTAAGAGTCATTGGGAAAGCCTTTTTCAAAGAAAGAGATACTTCGTCAACCCCTACTTGGTGCGATCCCTCAAACTCATCCACCACTCTAGAATTTAAATCCAATTCAGGTACTTAAAAAGATTAATCTTCTATATTAACCCCATTGATCCAACTCTAAGACGTGGCATGCTTCAAAGGATCCTAGAAAACTTTTAGAATAATCATGAAACAAGAGATAACAACCAATATAGAATAGAACCCATGAATCATAGTAAGCCTTCTAATTAATTTGAACTTCCCCTTAAATATCAATGATTATGGAGTCCAATAGTGCCTTAGAAACATATACATTAACAAAAAATCTCAGTGAAAATGGGTGATAGACATCACTAGTATGGGAATGCGAACAAAGATATCACACTATCATGCTGTTGATCAGCTGAAGAATCACCAGATTCGGGAAAGGTAATAGAAGGTTGGGCAGAGGAATCTACAACACCATGATCCAGGAGTCACACGTTAAATGAAAATAAAAATACCACCAAAATAGTGAGAAATGGTAGCCACTATAACTCAAAGAGAATTAGCCTAAGCATAGATAACATATTCCTTATTCGAAAAATGAATTCGGATGTGCTTTGGATCTAAAATGAAAACAACCATCTGGTCTTGTAACTTCCAAGATGAGAAGGAAAACATGTCAAATGCATCAAACGAAGGTCGCTTCTTCATAAAACATGAATCCAAGGGGAGATCCAGCATTACTGATGCATTCATGAATTCCAACATAGAAATCAGAACTGAGAGAACTCTATTCGCATAGGATATGACTTTAGGGAAAACTTCGATAGAAGGGAAACAAGAGAGACATGATGGGTGAGTGAAAGTGGAAAATTAAGTGACATGAGATAGAGATAGGAAAAAAGAAGGACCCATATCCCCCCTCCCCGACTAGAGCGGGATGAGGAGGGGCATCGACATCTTGTCTATGACCTATTCCATTGAGGGATAAAGGAAGGCCATATCATGACAATATTCCCTCAGTAATGTCTAATCAGTAATCAATATAAATTTCTAATATTATAAAATTTATATTTTAGAACAATAAGAAGTAATACCATAGATACACTACCATCAATTCAGAGAAATAACATGTCCAAATTGGAATTAATTTTCAAGAGAAGAACAACAACTTAAACAAGTTACTACTATATAAGAAATTCTATGTGTTTGAGTACCAGAACCTATTGAACCACCTTAGGAAGAGAGGGTGAGAATGTTTCTTATCGGAGACTCATGTATGAGACATTTTATTTTTACATTTAAATTATATCATTAATGTAAAATGTTTCTTGGAAAGAAACATCATGAAATAGATGATATCACATGTTTTCTTATCTCCAAGAAGCTTTTGAGGAGAACGTGAAATGAGAGATATAAATGAGATGATGATTACACTAAATGTGTGTAAATTGAAAGATGAATCATGATCATTAAATACATCCCTTTATCAAATCATTTTCATCAAATGACTCCAATTTCTATTTGTATTAAAAAACAAATAGTATGGGGAAAACACTTCATTACTTTTTGGGTATGGTTTGATAAGTTGAAAATACCTTAAATAAAGATTAATATTTAGTTTTTATGGATAAAAATTTTAAACACAAAGTGAAAAGGATAATTGAAATTGTGATGTTGAAGGAAAATTGAAAACATCGTTAACAAACTGAGTTGTATCATCATACAAGAGGTAATTTTCATAAAATGTTGTGAGATAAGTCAATGGAAGATTAAAAGCAATGAATTGAACTAGAAGTAAGAAAATACTTCTATATTGTGTACATTAATCACGTTTTGTGATGTTTCTATCATAATTATTGTGTATTAAATACAATATGCCTACCACATAGGCATATTTAAATATAGTAACCAATTATGAAAAGAATCATCAAAATAATTAGGTGAATTCTCTAATTGGAAAAAAAATTATGATTCTTAAATCAATAGTGAGAAGTAAAAAACATCAAATTTCCATGTTTTTTGATTCAAGTTTAACTTTTTTAAAGTATCACCAAAATATTTACGTCACATGTACTTGGACATAAGAATATATTATTCCAATTTTGGAATGAATGTTTTTTTGTGCTGTATAATACTCAACTAGTGGTTTAATAATGCTTGAATCATTGGAAATACCTAATGAATATAAAATGTAAGACATGATTAGAAGTAGTTGTTGAAATATTATTTCTTTTATATTGAAACTATATAGTTTTTTAGGATTTAACTAGTATGGTTTTATACTCTTTTGAGTTAAATGTATTAGGTATTATCAACACATTTCTTTATTTAGATTTTGATAAAAAAACCTCTAGTAATAAAGGTAGGCCATAAAGGTTTCAGAATTACTTTAGTTAGAGAGTGTGAATTATTCGAAGATTATGAAATGGGTAAGTATAATTCATAATACACATTTAAGCATATTTAAGGAATTTTAATGTGAAGTATTAAATATGCATGGTCTAAAGATATGATTTTATTTGGGTCTATGTGCTGTATAATATATTGAACAAGCATTCATAGATCATGAAATTTTGTTAGGTTTTATTTCTAAACCCACATTTCTTTTTGAACATTGAAGTAAAAATGATAGTAGATAAGATTGATTACGAGTATTACATAAAAACTTTGATCAATAAAATGTATAACATAGTAATTCAAAAACACACATTTTCTTATACAAATCACAGTCATGATGTAAGTGATAGTAGAATCAATGAAGTGATTAATATTCACTAGAGATACTTACATTATTTTTCAAGAAATACTTCGAAAATAATAGCATTGTCACATAACCTAAAGCCAAATATAATGGAAAATGGATATCATATGAGTTATAGTATGATATAAATCCATAATTTTATATTAACATGTGTTTGGGTGAAATTATTTTTAATGTTATAAACAAACTTTCATCTAGAAAAACAGAAAGTGAATCTGTGTTAGTATCCTAATGATTATATTTGAAATTATATAAATCCCTAAGATTGAAAAAAATATAATAATGTAGTATAACATATTACTATAAAATTACATGTTCAAAAGTACATGTTCTTATAATTTCGAATATTTGAAATCTTGATAAAGTCGTGGTCTTCAAAAGAAACTATACATGGTTGGTATAAGAGTGATATCAACAAGGAAAAATTGGGTATACCAATAATAGATTCCATGTATCAAAGTACATGTTCTTATAATTTCGAATATTTGAAATCTTGATAAAGTCGTGGTCTTCAAAAGAAACTATACATGGTTGGTATAAGAGTGATATCAACAAGGAAAAATTGGGTATACCAATTCATCATGCCTAAAAACAATTATAATATTTCCCTCTCATAGCTATTTTATATGATCAATATACTAGGCATTGGATGTAAAGACCATTTTCTTGGAAAGGATCTATATGATACAAATAGAAACTTTTAGTGACACCATATACTTCCAATAAAGAGTGAAATCTATGAAAATATAGTTTTTCATCGACCTAAAAGATATATTAGAATATTCATTTAGAATGTATTATTTCATTTTTATACTAGAGGATAGTGGGAGAATCCCCTTATTCTAAGGAAAAATATATTTGTTAACATTTGGAAAAAAACTGTTGGACTTATAGTAGGAAAGACCAGAAATAAAGTAAATCTCAAGATATTTTCTTAAAATAGAAACCTAAGTTATTGAGAATTATATCTACCAAGGTATATCTAATGAGTTTCTTAGGTTAAGTCATAGGTACATATACTAATAGGGTATTGATAAATACAAGTTGGAACAGTTCTATTGTCACATGGAAAAAATATCTTCGAGAAGAAATTTAGGAGAAATAGGAGGAGATTAATGTGTTAAGTTAAATTCTAAATGATTATATGATGTATAAATCAAATATTCCATGAAATATACTAGATATGATATTTTCAACACATATAATAGTAAAATATTTGTTAAATAATAGAGAACTACATTGGAAGTAGTCAGAACATTTCAATTATACTTGAGGGAGTACATGGGATATGTTCTTGGTACATGGATTGGATGGGAAACCTGTTAAAATGGGTCATAAAATAGTCTTCCATTAGATAGATATGATATAATATCACATTTAGGCAAAGGTATTGAGCAAGAGAAGCTCATTCAAGATTACAGTAGCCATATATACAAATACAGAGTGCATTGTGGTTTCTGATGTTGCTGAAGAGGGATTGTATAATACGCAATGACTTTTAAAGTTATAGGAATTTCACAAAGTATGTAATACTTAATCATAATATAAATTATGAAAATCCTAATACTAGTACTATAAATGATATTAATTTTTGGCAGTATAGAAAAAGGAATATTCTCATGAATATCATCTCTTTAGGAGTCATATTCAATGAGGTGAAGTAATAGATAATATAATTGCCATGTAGAGGAGGAATGGAAGGACCAATGACTAAATACATAACTCAACAAAATCATGCAATTATCTTGTGAGAGCTAATAAGTATAGTTATAATGTTTTCTCTAGTGAAGGTGAGAGTTTTGTAAAATTGGGTTCCCTATACCCAACTTGAATAGATTCACATATCATGTATATAGTATGTTATTCATGATGTATACTTAGAAAAATAGTTTATGCATTTCTCCATCAAATTTTTAAATGGTATTTTCCTTATATTACATATCATATCAAAATGTTATAGTAGTACATAGACTATAATGAGAGTCTAGAGATACCATAACAGTAATCTTGAGCATATGTTCTATGGTTAAGATACATCATGTTCATTGGACAAAGCCTATGTTTGATAATCAGGTGTTAATGGATCATAATAATTGATACATCATCTCATGAAGTTCAAACATGGTGGTTTGGAGTAGATAATTTCGTGAGGACTAACCCACCAATAAAAACTAGACACGTTTTATGTGTCATTGATAGTTCCTATATGTAAAAAATTGTAATTTTCTCTTGAATTCATATTATTATTAGTTTATAATATTTTATTATGTACTTTGATGTAAGATTAAAACCCTGGGATTTATGTTATGGAAAAGTAGATTTCATTTGGCATATCTTTGGTAGTATTAAATTGGTTAAATAATCGTGATAGATTTTTTCACTTTTGAAAGGAAGTGATATCTTAGGCTTAATTGATCAAGATGGTATCATATTAATTAATTAAATTTCCATTATAGAATAATGTAATTCTCTCTAGTTTTTTAAAAAACCAATAAATAAATAAAGTATGATGACACAATGTGTGCATCGTACATTACAAGATATCATGAGAAAAAAGGATTTTATTATATGGTGTTTTTTCATATGAAATGTTTTCATTGGTATGAATTTTACTTATCCCCCTAGGTGCTTGATGTTATGTTCAGATCTAATATTGGTTTGTTAATACTATTGATTGATATCAAGATAAGGGTATATTTGGTTACACACTATGCATATGAAACAGTTTTTCTTATTTTAATTAATAGGAGTATAAGACTTTGATGGCCCCACCATAAATTCCAAATGGTGTTCAAGAATATATTATCTCCATGAAATAAATAAATTCATATTATTTTATTTTAGAATAATTTTTATTGAATTTATTTTTTAAATGTGTTCACAAGATATTAAGTGAATACATGGGAAAATATTTAATAACTGAATATTATTTAATATTCAAGGTTTGCTTAATATTTTTTGAAAAGGCGAGCCAATTTAATTGATTTATTTTATCAAAAATTATATTTATTATTTTAAAAGTATGTTATTAAAACATTAATGATATCTATGACTTAGTAAATTAGTCATAAGATGCTGTTTATAGCTTATTTAGTAAGTAAAACATATCTCGAGGATGATGAGCCATTTACGGGTACTTTACACCTTACTATATAAGAGATGAGTGGATCTAATATCGAGTAATATTAACCAAAATAATCTGAGATAAAATCACTCCTCATTCCCATCTCCTAGAGAGATAATCTCTCAATTTGAGAAAATGATCTGTGTGTGGATTCACTGATCAAAGAATCAATGCAATAGTGATCATCAGTACACCAAAGGCTTTTTCAAATCTCCATGGTAACACTCCAATTTTGATGATTTATTCTTCCATAGAAATTTTAAGTGTGTGTGGATGATATTGATGGATCCAACCTTGGTTACTTCAAGAAATGGTCACCGATGAAGAACAATTGTCAAGAACATCGTCAAATAAAATGAGGTCATTTTCAGTTTAATTTTCATGCTTAAATTCTTCACGTGAGAACATATTATTTTATATTGGATTGAGAATTTATAAATATTATGTATATATTCCAATTAGTGATTAAAATTTTCAATTCCCAATCCCATTTTATTCTGTTGTGCACCTCGATAACTTTAGGTAGAACATCTTAAATATTTTCCTATGATTTTAGTAACACGGGGTTTCTATAAGAAATGTGATGCAAATGGAATAATATTTTTAAAAAAATTAAATACTTATTTCCATGGTATATAATAAATAAGAAGGTATAGATTATGATAAAACTTTCTCTCTAGTAACAAGACTTGATTATAATCGTATACTTCTATCCTATGTATCATTCCTAAATTTTACTCTTTTTCCAATGGATATAATGTGTGCTTATCTTATTGGATATTTTTAGGTGGAATTTTATGTAAAACAAAAAACTACTTTTTAAAAACTAAAAATCTATGAAAAATGTTGTAAACATACTATGGTACCCTATAAACTTACACAATCCCCAAGATCCTAGTATGTTAGACTTAAGTGAGTTTTTCTTCAGAATGATTTTATTAAACAAGCTTCTAATCGAACATTTTTTTATTAAATTTTTTTTAAGATAGCCACCATAGTTTAAATTTATGCTAATGAAATTATATTTGGCTCAAATCGAAAATTTATTTCAGATTAGTTTGCAGATCTTATGAAATATGAGTTTCAAGTGAGTATGACAGTTAAGCTTAAATTTTTTCTTGGTATCCAAATTTTTCAAAAACATGAAGGAACTTATTTGTCTTCAAAAAATTTATAAATGATTTTGTTATGATAATTACAAAAGTATTATTATTTCTATCTAAACCTCAAAATCTATTGATCTTTATGGAACTAGAAAACCAGTAGATCAACATATTTTTAGATGTATGAAAGGTATTTTAACATATATTATGGATAGTCATCCATACATAATGTTTTATTTATGTTTAGTTAAAATATTTCAAGCTAATCCAAAATAGACCCATCTTAAAACTATAAAATGAATATTTCATTATCTTACATGAAATTTAGATGTTTTATTGTTATACTCTTTTGAAAATAATTTTTATTTTATAAAATTTCAAATACCATAGTGACTTGAATATTCCATGTATTATTTTTGGATATAGTATGGATAATTTTTGAGATGAGATGCAAAGAGAGCTTGTAATTTTGAGGTCCACTGTGCCCAGAATAAATGTTTAAGATATATTAAATATATTAAATTCATGAACATTTATTTTTCCTATAAAAGTGGAATAAATCTCAAAAGGGTTGACTAAAATAGAAATTTAAGGGGATCATTAAATTGAGAACACATGTTTTATCATAGTTCTGACATAACATTTTTCATTATTAGGGGTTTTTAAAAAATTCTTCACAAGCATAAAATGAATAAAATAATTCAACTAAATTATTTTATTTGTTATTTAATTTATTAACATGTATTATCCTTTAAATATATTATTATGGTGAATTATAAAATTTATCCATTAAACCCTAGAGATCTAAAGAACTCTTATAGAGCCATTGGATGAGATTCCATGGGATAACGACAACCATATAGAGGATTATCGATTGGGGCCCAACAAGATTTGAGGATCTCACCAATAAAAATTATGCACCATCATTCTTCATTCATTATAGATCCAAATCAAGGTAAAATATTGGTTTTGTTTTAATTTATCCCCATTTTATGATTCCTATCATGAATAGTAATTAATCATCTAATTAATTGATTCATGAAATGTACATCTTCTAGGTGAAAGTGAGAATTATCCAAGAACCAAGGAATTTATTTTTTATTAATTATTTCTCTCTTCATTCATCATTCCAATAGAAATGAATCTAGGCCAAAAAAACCATTGTACAAGGTTCGTTCCTCATGTCTATGATTGTTCTTTTTATCCCCTTTTCTTTATTCATCATAGGAAAATATCTTGTCTCACAGTTTAAAAAAATACCAGAAAATTGAACATGATGCTACCATTTCTTAGAGAAATTCTTTGATATTGAAAATCCAAGATCAAATAATTGATGGGATCAAGCTATGATGGAAGGAACAGTAGATCAGATATATTTAGGACACCCAATTTCATGTTCCTTGCATATGGTAGTGGAGGACCCATTCAGATTATTTACAAATGGAATCAAATGTCCCGAACATGAATATCAATGTTGTAATGGATTTTTAGGTTGTGTTTCTTGATTTTATTAGAAAAGGAATTACTGGATTGAGGTATAGAAGATATTCTAGAGATGCAGGATCTAAATATGGAATTCTAGACAATCTTCATGCAGGCAACATGTACTCTGGAATCACACACTTTGTGGGACCGTCACAACAGCAACTAGGGTTTCTAGATGAAGTTAAGTATCAGACGGTGTGTGACCGAGTTAGACAACATGTTACCCTTCCCTAGAAGCACATCATGTACCTCTTATGGTACACATAAATGGTCAGAAGCACATAGTCATAAACATTCCATATACTACCAAATAGACTTGGTTAGGCCAGGTGTACCTAGGTTGATCGACGTACATGGACATGGGAAGGAGTACAGTGAAATGAACACACTGTGTCCTTTGTCATATACACTAATATGGGCCATTTTCACTGGTAGAACCTAGTGTCAATGGGATAGGTTGTGTACTACTAGTACACACATTGTACTTCCCTCAAGATAACTTAGAGACCTTTTCCTATGTTTCTTGGACAAGTTTTTATATTGTGCATTACATGTATCAATTCCCTAAGTATTATTATAGAATATTATCTAATAAATAGGATAGTGATCCCTTCAGTAGGAAATCTTGGATAGAGTTTTTGGAATCATTTCATGAGTCCCAAAGTCACATCCCCTATCATGATCTTCCCCTATGTGGATTTCTTAATATCATTATGACCAACACTATGTGGGTGTCGATCATATGCCTAGTGGGTTATTCTAGATTGAGTTTTTTGTATACCATATGTCCTTGGGTGTGATGACCATATGTGTATCATATCTCTTTAGACTCACAGTTTCTACTTCCTATGATGAGACCTGATAAGAAAGACCTCTCGAATGGATATCATCTGTATTATCTGACTTGTGAATTTTGTTCTCCCACACAAGTGCTATATACCACCATAGAGAATAAATCATAGAAAAACATTACATTTGGGACTTTAACTTGATACTTTGTGTCTTTATTGTGTATATATAGATATTATTGTTATATATGATATAGTAATATACCTATGTAGAGCTAACAGTTATTATTGTTTTTATCATCTTTGGGATTTTTGGGTGTCCTACCGAGTATTGTTATACTCAGACCTCCATAGGATTTCCCCACACATGTCATGTCTTGGGAATAAGATCAAACTTTTAATGGATTCATAGAGTGACTAAGACCAAGTCATTATTAGTGAGCCAAATAGAATGAGGTATGTTCATGTGGTTATCTTTTAAGAAATCCGCATCTTTACTTTTATGTTGTACTTGTTTTTAGACTCTTTGCAGTGATCATGTATTTGGATCGGTTTACATCCATTTACCTATTTTCATTCTATGGTTGTGTGATTTATATGTATTCATACATGGTTTATCATTTTTTCTATATTTAATCATTTAATGGGTTTGGAGGTGTGTGTGTGTTTATAGGAACTTTAGGATATGGGATCTCATATTAGTAATATGCCCACTTAGCACTAGTCTCTAGCCCTTGTCCTATTAAAGGTGGGATTGGGGAGTGATATCATGGGACCCATTGGGGCAGGTCATGACATAGTGGTATAATAGGAGTTAGTTTTATCTTAGGATAGAAGTTTATGAGATTGGTTTTGGGAAAAAATGTTTAGTGTTCAGGTTCGAATTTTAGTCTAGGGTCTCTAGTATTGGTTCTATAGATGTTTTACCCATACACCAAGACTCTAATCACCTACCATTCAAATCAGTACATGAGGACACTAGTTGTAGGTAAAACAATGGTACATGAATCTTCTGGGAAAGGGTTGTGGTATCATGTCATTCTTGAGTAATATCTCCAGATATACTCATTGACCATGACACAACATGTATATATTAGGGTGCCTCTATGATGTATATTAGTTAAGATTTAGAATCAGATTCATTATGATTATCCCCTCAGTAATGAGGTATCAATACAAGGACTAGTTCTAAATATGTTACCTTCTGGTGGTGCAACAGTAATATAAAAACATTTTGAGAAGTAGATGGTACACCCCATATCAGCAGATGAGGTGCATGGGTTGAGCACGCTACACTAGTTTGAATGAAAAAACCCCGTTTTTTTAATATGATATGGATCCTTAGAAATATGGGTAATTAATTTGGGAAATGACATGATTTTTTCATATTTTCATGATACCAACAAATCAAAAGGTGGTTCTGGAAGTGAGACTTCTCCATGTATCTGTTGGGAGATGGTGGGGTTTGGTGAAACAGTAGCATGAAGAGGTGACTCTAGCATGTTCAGAGATTGAGTATGTTTTTATAGAGGAGTTCACTTCTAATATTCTGAGGGATATACACATCCATGATATTCTACAGATTCAGGTGGGAATCACAATGGTGGTTGAGTATTCTTCAAGGTTCATCAACCTATCTAGGTACTCGATGAATATAAGTCATGATTATTTCTTCTAGGATTGTACCTTTGCGAAAAGCCTTCATAGAGACATATTATAAATCTATTAATTCTTAACTATGCTTGGGATATATAGAAAGATTTAGTGGTCGAGAGTTTCCTAGATGAGCAGATGCAGATAGTGGTTACTTGAAGTGGGAACATAGGAGTAGAAACTTTGGAATCAAGGAGCCAATGTCAATCACAGGGAACTGGATGTGTAAGATATTTTAGGAGGTATTCCAATGATAAAGGTTATATGGTTTAGGGATCACAATATGGGTATAATCATCCCAGGAAGTATTGGCACTACTCGTGTGATGGAAGGGGACATCTTGCATGAGATTGCTCGACCCGTTGTATGGATGATAAGGAGACATTGTATGGGTCACTAAGGATGATCTATCAGTAGAAGAAGACATGCCTACAAGGTGGAATATGTGTACGAGGAGTTTTAAGTGTAGTTAAATGTGGTATACACTTTAACTTATTACCACCACCACCCCTATGTAGTCTATGCTAGGCTCATGGGGATGGAGGATAGGGGAAGGGACAAATGTAGGATGTCAAGGATTATAAACCATAGGCTCCGAAGATGATGAGAGGTATGATATGTTTCATTTATATGTTATTTTTAGTGATGATAAAAAAATTATAGTCATTCTAAAATTTCAACATATCTGGTTCGAGACATAGATATTTCGGTTGATCCCTTGGCCCAACCCTTGTGTTTGAAGACTCCTATTGTATATGACTTAGTGATCATAAACATGAATCAATAGTTTTACCTAAATCTTGGAGGCAATAGTTTATGTTGGGATATATTTTTAGAAAAAATGATTCCTTAAAATTTCATGTAATAAATATACTGGTTATCTACTGTTCATGCGTAGATTGATTGTTTCATGTGGAGGATGTTTTGTGCCCGTAGCGATGGGACTTGGTTTTCCTTTTTGGGAGAAAAGAAAAACTATTAAGAATAGGGGAAACTCATATATATTAGAGTGAAACCAATTAATCATTAGTTATCTATAAGTTCCCTTGGTGTGGTGGATATTATGAGTTTACAGTTCTCTATAATGGTGGTGGAGTATGAGGATGCCTTTCTTCAAGATTTTTTAGGCCTACCTCCCCATTGAGAGATATAATTATGTATTAATATACACCCCATTACATCACCTATATTTATTCCAGCATATAAGATGGATACCACAGAGCTTCGTGAGTTGAGGGTGCTGTCGGAGGACATTTAGAGGAAGGGCATTGTTAGAACCATTGTTTCCCCTTGGGAAACCACAATTTTTTTCTCTAAGGATGTGGACATGATCTTGATGTTATGCATGGACTAACATTTCTTGAACACGGTGACAATGAAGAACATGTATCCATTAATAAGTTTTTATGACCTCTTTGATCAGTTGATAGGGGAACGATTGTTCTCTAAGGACGACCTATGATCAAACTATCACCAGTTGTGAGTACAAGATAAGAATATATCAAATACATAATTTTGATTTTTCCGGGGTCAAAATGAGTACTTGGTGATTCTATTTAGCATGATTAACTCCCCAAAAGCATTTACAGGACACATGAAATGGACCTTTCAAACCTTCATAGACCAGTTCATGGTATTTTTCATTGAAGATATCCTTTTTTACTCAGTGTCTGTGGTGGAGCACACGAGACACTTGAGGATGGTTATGGTAATTCTATGAGAGAGCCATATTTATGGGAAGTTCCTAAAGTTATAGTTCTAGATTTAAGAGGTCCATTTTCTAAGACATGTTATCTCAACAGTTTTTGTGGTCGTGAACCTGGCAATGGTCAAGGTAGTGTTAGCATGGGAGCCACCCAAGTGCATGAGTAAGGTGTGAAGCTTCATCATCTTGGATGTATACTATCATAGATTCATAATTTATTTCTCTAGGATATCATCTCCTATGAAATCTTTCAACCAAAATGGGTACCATTCATATGTATAGAGACGTCCCAACATGACTTTTAGGAATTGAGATATAGGCTGATGAGCACTTACATCTTGATATTTCCAAATAAGGTTATCGAGTGTATAGTTTTCTCTGATCTATCAAGAAATGAGCTTCATTGTGTTATAATACAGAGGCATGAAATGATTGCATATGGTTTACATTAGTTTGTACCACATGAGAAGAACTATATGACCCATGATCTTGAGTTTTCAATGGTAGTCTCTACACTAAAGATGTGGTAACACTACCTGATGGGAGTTCCATTTATCATCTATTTTAACCATAAGAGTCTCAAGTATACCCACTCTTATAAGGATATTAACATAGGATAGAGGTGAAGCCTAGAGCACCTCTAGGATTTTGAATTCTAAATTTTTTATACTCTTATTAAGGGGGCATGGTAGAAGATGTTCTCAGTAATAGATCTTATTCATAGATACTAAGATGGGTGTGAGAGAAGTTTTCCTTATTACCATTATCCTTTGTGGATGGAGATAGAGATGCTTAACCCCAGTCTATAGTTGTTACCATCATATTTTATAGTTATTCAAGGAGGTACACCTTGGAGATTCCAATTGTGAGACGCTACATAATTAGATATCCACTAGACATACTTCTGATGGATTTTCTGAATGTGGTAAGCATGTTGTTTTTTTCAAAGGATTCATGACTGTACCAATGAATTTGTAAGGGAGTTTTCCGATTGATTTTCATAAATCTCCTTTAGTAGTATATACAAGGGTAACAAAGATGTATCAGGACCTTTGATGTCGATTTTGGTGACTTGGGATGATGAAGGTAGTTGGTAATTTTTCCTCTTAATGCCTTAGTTGTTAGTAAGTAATAGTTGAGAACCATTTTACAATGGGTTTAGCTTATCCCCTTGAGGTTCCATAGTGTAAGAAGTATTGGATATCCATGAAATTAATGATGGGGTAACCAAATATGTCCAAGGAACACGCTGTCATCTAGGTAATAAAATGATCGACTCACCAAGTCATCATACTTCTTAAATATTAGGTAGTAGAGTTCAGTAGATAACTTGGGATTCTTCTATATGAATGAGATAGTACAAATAAATAGAGTTCCCTCAAATATTTTTTTATCTTAAAATTATGCTCGAATCAAATCTTTGTTATGAAAGGGATTGCATGAGGATTTTGGGACTCAAATGTGGCTGAGAAAAAAATTACACCACCATATTGATAGCCATACTAAGTAGACCATTCATGTTCTAGATGAAATTATATAATCTTGCCTTTTAGACTTTGGTCATATTTGGGAGGATTATCTACCCTTGGTGGAGTTTTCATGTAACGACAACTAAAATTCCACTATTAGTATGAAACCATTCTAGGAATTGTATTTGAAACCCTATAGGACACCAATTTTTGAACTGACATAGTTGAGTCAACACTCGTTTGACCATGGTTTATGGGAACTACCAATGAGAAGGTTCAGATCATCCCAGAGTCGATGAAGACTTCATAGAGACATAAGAAGTATTATGAAGAAAAATGAGAGAGGCCTTTGGAGTTCTAGGAGATAGACAATGTGTTTCTGACTCTCTCACCTCGACGTGGATTACGAATATTTGGAAGTGGAGGAAAGATATCATTAAGAATCATTGGAACTTTCAAGATACATTATAGAGTTAGGGAGGTGGAAAACCAGTTATATATATCACCACAAATAGAATGGGTATACGATGTCTTCCATGTGTCACAACTAAGGAGGTACATCTATGACCCATCACACGTTATTGGATGGTGTGATAAGAACATCAATTATGGATATACCATTGTTGAGTACCCAATAGAGATAGATAATCGACATGAGATGATCCTTCATGGATGAGTGATTACTTTAGTGCATGTCTAATGTCTATATGAGAATCCTCAGGAGAGAACTAATGAGTGAGGGGCTCAGATGCATGCTCAATACCTAGATCTCTTTTTATAGCAACAAGTTTTTAATTTTAGGGGATTGAATCCCCAAGGTGGGGAGAATTTAGAAACTTTGATCATCCATATATAATTTTTAATATCATATAGATTATTTTTGAAGCACGCATTTAGAAAAAATTTGATTTAGAGGCCCAATGTTCCTGGAATATGTTTTTAAATAAATTAAATATATTAAATACATGTGAACATAGTTTTACTAAAAAGTGTAAAAAATCCCAAATAGGTGACCAGATTAGAAATATGAGGGAAATATTGTGTTCAGAATATGGGGTTTACCTTTGGTGAGGCATAAACTTTTTCTCCACGGGGCATTTGTGAAAAAGTCATCATAGGCGTCAATTGAATAAAATAATTTAAATAAATAATTTTATTTATTTGTTAAAATAGTGACATTGATTCTCTGTTAAATATTTAGTTGTGGTGAGTTATTAGGTTTAGCCACCAAACCATGGAGATTCAGAGAACTGTTAGAGATCTATCATAGGTGATTCCATGGTCGAATGAAAATTGGATTGTGGATTGTAGATCGATGCACAATGAGGTTTGATGAACTCACCAATGAAAAGTACCAAGCTTCATTATCCATTAGTGATCGATCCAAATCGAGGAAGGATTTTTTTGGATTTATAACTATTTTATTATTCCTATGAAAAATGTGAATCAATAAACTAATGAAATATTTAATGAATCATGAATCTTGCGAGTGTGGGTTAGAATTATCTAGGAATTTGGGAATTGATTTGGGATTATTGGTTTATCAAATCATTGTTCATTTTAATGGAAAATAATTGATACCAACATGAACATTTGATTAGGTTCATTCATCATGTTGGTGATTATTCTTCTATTCCCCATTTCATCATTCACTGAGGATAAATCTATTGAATCGTGGTTTGAAAAATACTATTAAATGAAACTTTACACAACCGATTCTTGGAAAAACAGTTCAATATCATAGATATGGCCTTAGATCGTTGGCCAGATCGAGCTAGAAAGTAGGTGGTAGTGAATCATATTGATTTGGGATATCTAATTTTATGTTCATAACATGTACCAACAAACAACACATGCAGATGATTTCCGAATAGAATAAGAGGACTAAAACTAGAAGATAAACGATGACATGGATAACTAGGTCATCTTTTTCTATTTTCTAGTGAGATGGATTGTTGGATATAGGAAAGAAGTAAAGATCGAAGATGTGGGATCCATATATGGGTTTCAGGAAAATCCGCACACACACGACTCATAATACGAGAACACACTCTATGTGGGACCCTCAACAAAGTGGCTAGGGCTTCCATATGATGTTATGTATAACAAGACATGTAAACCAGTCACACAGTGTGAAACCTTTACCTGATAGTTAAATATATACCTCAGAGAGTACATGAACATGACTAGGAGAAACTTATTATAGAACACCATGTACTCCCACAAGGACAGGGCCTTGCCTGGTGTAGGTGGGCATAACCGTGTACTTGGACATGGGAAGAAGTATATTGTATGGACACACCATGTACTTTTACATGGACACAGACACAAGATATTTACATGGGTAGATACCGGTGTCGAAGGGACACGATGTGTACTACCATTACCCACTTTTTACTTCTTTCAAGATAGCTTAGATCCCTTTTCCAATATATATTATTCAAGTATCATTTTTGTGTATTAAATATATCCATTCCTTAAGTGTTAGTATTGAATCACATCCTACATATAGTATAGTGATCCCATCAGGAGGACTTATTGGATAGAATTTTTGGAATCATTTTACAAGGTTTAGAGTGAGATATTCTAGTATTTTATTTCCCTAGGTTGATTTCTTAGTATATTCATGATCTAAACTACATGGGATCCAATCCTCTACATAGTGGGTTATTACAGATTGAGTTGTTGGTATACCCTATGTAATTTAGTGTGATCCTCATCCATGTATCTTATCTCATCAGAATTCAAGAATATACTTCCTATGATAATACCTGCTAATAAAGGATTCTCAGATAGTCATCATTAGTATTATCTGACTCCTGGTGTGTGTTATGATGAACGAGGGCTACGTGGAACCTTTAATCCATAATCCTAGGATATAATTATGGTTATGAATTTACCTTGAGACTATATGCCTTTGTTGAGTATATATTAATATTATTGTTATGTGTGTTATAGACATATACCTATGTAGAGATTATTATTATTATTATTGTTGTTATTTTCATGGTGATTTCAAGGTGTCCTCCTAAGCATTGTTATACTCACCCATGTAGAAGATTTCCCCACATGTGTCGTATCCTATGCAGGGAATCAACCTTTTAATGAAGTTATTGAGGTAAAAGGACCATGAGGTTCTTACTGAGCCAGATGGACCATGGTGTATTCCTATGGTTATCTTGATAGCAGTCCCCATCATCATTTTCAGGTTGTACTTGTTTTTAAACTCTTTGTGGTGGTCTTGTATTTGACCTAGTTTACTTCTATTTACTTTTTTTCATAATTGGGTTATGGGATTTAGATGTATGCATGTATGGTTTATAAGTTGTTTAACATTTTTCCTTGTATTGGATTCATTATATATGTATGTGTATAGGTAATTTAGACTAAGTCCTCCCATGTTAATGATTTTCCTACTCAGTGCTAGTCTCCAAACCCTGACCTATTAGAGGTGGGCTTGGAGTGTCATATCATGGGACCCATTGGGATGGATTGTGACAGATACAAACTTTGTTGTTTATAAAATGGATAGGTAAGACCTTTCATTTCATTTTATAAGACTTAGTTTCTTGGTATTGTAGGAAACAAAACTCAAGAACACTTTCTAATGATAAAGCTGATTATGTAGTAGTTTGAATTTTCTATACTCAGGTGTTGTGGATTCATTAAGCACTCATTGATTATATATTCATTTTTAACAAAACATCAATATTCTATGATAACACAATCTCCATAAAAATTAAGTAAAATCCAATCACATCAATGAAGAGATATTAACATAGATATAATACACCATTTATTCTAGGATCACAAAAAATGATATTATTTTAAAATTTATCGAAATGAAAGAAAAACATGGTGATATTTCTAGAAGACCCCTAAATTATGAAAAATTTCACTTTCTTAAAAAAATTATGGAATGTTTAGAATAATGTGATTATTTATCTACTTATAGTTTACCTATATAAATACAGTGATATATTCCTTGAAATGTAAGGATGAAATATTTTTCACTACCCTATTTAATTTTCTTGAGTTTTAATATTTTTTTGACAATATTTATAAAAATATTTTTTATTTAATTTTCTTTGACATTACTCATGTTTTATAAAAAAATCAATGAACACATATTTTTAAATAAACTTATTCTGTTTAGTCAAAATGATCTTAATTTTAAGTTTCATTACACAAACACTTTACTTATCCAATTTTTATCATGTTTCTAATATGTTTATTTTATCAGAAAAAATTTCTTAGAATGGTTTTTAAAAATTTTCTCTGGGAGGTATAACTTTATATTATAAATTTCTTCTCTTATTTTTAAAATTGTTATGATTTTCCCTTGAAACTTTTATACAATAAAACTATAATATTTTCAAAATATTGTTACTAACATTTATGATTTCAAAATATAAAATTTTATTAAAAATATTATGTCATTATCTCTCAAGATTCATCATCAGCCATTGGTATTCTTTTGGGTTTAAATCTAAGTAATTGGATCTAAGGAAGTCAAATAAACTCTCTCTTTATGTATGTATAAATGGTAAGTGGGTCAACACATTATCTACACTATCTGATTTCTTATGGAGAGATCTCTTTTTATCAATATTCTTCAATCTGCTTGTTCTATGTTTGTACAATTGTCTCAATATCATCCGATCAAAAACCATGACAGCTTCAGATGATTTTTCAAATAGATAATATATTAAATAAATTCTTTTTGATAATATTTGGTTTGAAAATTAAGACTCTCTTTTGAAATTACAAATCATTTTCCATGTTTGGGAATCTTCACGTGTTTCAAAAGTTGATTTCAATTTTTATTTTATTGAGATTATAAGAGAATTGTATATGTTTACTTATTTTAATGGATTTGATGGCTTGGAAAAAATTGTATTCAATATTTTCAAGATATCAAACAACCTCAAAATAAAAAAAAAAGATGCTAAAGTCAATGTAATTATTTTAAATGGAGTTGAAAATCTTATTACCCACAAGATACCAGAGAATCTTGGAAATTTAGAAAATTCTTGTATAGAAACTTCTCTATTTTCCTCATATGAGAATGTGAGAAATTTATATTATATATGATTATAAAAAAGAATTTTTAGCTTTTGGATTCAAAAAATTATTATACCTATAAAAAGAGATATGACTACTTTGAAGGTATGTGATATATGTGTTTTAGAGTTTTTATATTATATGGGAATGTTCAACATAGTAAAGTTTATTTTTATTTTTATTGAGGTAGTAAATACTGGTTTAGTGAAGATTAATATTATTCTTTACCAATTATTTATCAATAGAGTTTTCAAATACTTTTATGAATGAATATAAAGTTTACAATGAGGCAGTACATTTTTTTTGGAAAAACATTGTATTTCATTAAAAGAACTATTAAAAAAATGAACCTAATGTTTTTTTTTCCATGAAATGGTTTTTAGATAAAAAATAAAAGTTTGTTTGTTACAGTTAAATTTATTATGTAAAAAGAATTACAAAAAAGGATGGTGAATGTTCACCCCTTTAAATAATGAAACAACAACATCTAATGAATATTTTTATGATTTTATAAAAAACAAACGAGAGATAAAATATGATACTCCACATTTTTTATTATATAAGTAGGAGGCTCTAGATATGGATGAAAAATATTATAAAAATATTAGATAATAAG
Source organism: Viscum album (assembly GCA_963277665.1). NCBI lineage: Eukaryota > Viridiplantae > Streptophyta > Magnoliopsida > Santalales > Viscaceae > Viscum > Viscum album. The sequence goes on from OY728161.1 coordinate 1,477,437,768, forward strand.
AATGAAAGAAAATCCAAGAATAAATTTATAGGAATGGAAAAATAGCTAGTGATTTCCTAATAGAATATGAAAGATCTCATTAAAATGTTCAAATAGATATAAAAAAAGTTACAACCATGGATTAAGTAGAAGAACATTAAAATTTTCCTCAGCCTATTTTTAAATTCAATGGAAAATAAGTTATTTTTGATGAATTCTGACTTAAATATGTTCAAGTTGATTTGGAAAAGGTTTCCAAAAAAAAATTATCATCCTAGGTAACCCAATCAAGTAACAGGAAAGATAAATATAAAGATTAAATCAAATATTGTTGAAGAATTAATTTGGATATAAAAGATATTTTGACTGAAACCTCAAACTTGTTATCTTCTCAATCATAAATTAAGATACGATTGATTCCAAGGTTTATGTAATGGAACTTTCTCAATCAAATTTCATTAAAATAGAGGAACCCTAACCTTCAGGAGAATTAGTGACTTCTTTACAATACGTTTCAAAAAATTCTACAAATTCTACTAAGAATACTATCTTAAAAATAATGGAAAGGAAGATGAAACACTTCTATTAAAGAATAAAATTTCTTTACCATCTTTTTCATTTATTTCAAGAAATTTTTGAAAGATATAGAAATCTACAAGGGAAAGTGGGTATTTTGTGATGTTCTGTTACTCTAAAACATATTTCTAAAATAATGGGTTAAAATGAAGCTAAATTTAATGAATTTAAAGGAAATTCAAAGGTGGAGTTTCAAAAACTCAAAAAATATTATCAAAAAGATAAATCATACCTAAGTAGACAATTTTTTTTTGTAAATGTCGATGTAATTATAAGAGAAACAAAATTTTGTTTTATGTTCTCTAAAACCTTCAATGTGAAAATTTAATAAATTTCATGTGATATAGATGATTTAAAGTATCTTTCAAAAAAGAAGATGACAAAATAATAATTAAAGGAAAAAATATTGATGTTTTGGAAGAAGAATTTACAAATATGATAATTGTTTAATACCATTTCAAAAACATTATTGGAAATAATTTCATTTAACTTGAAATTATGTCATTAATTAATTTAATTAGAAATCAATTCTTCCTTAAAACCTCTTCTTAAATCCAAATTTTCAAAGAAAGTATCACCTTACATAATAATTTTATAATAATACCCCCTTTTAAATCTATGTTTCGAAGGGAAAATCCATTTACCATGAGATTCTAACTCATACCACCAAATAATCCATAAATAGGGCTATCAAAGTTGATTTGACCAAGGTGCCACAAATGAACCATTTAATAATCCATGCAGTCCTTGTTGACTATTTGGTTGACAAAATCCAATCCTAATTTTTGGTAGAATACCATAAATGTTATGTGAACTTGTTCAACATATTCATAATGATTGATTATGAACATAAAATCACCAAATGATATAGATATTTATTTCCATAAATTCTATCAACCTAATTTGAAATTAAAATGACTATACTTTTCTAGAAACCCTAACCGATCTGGCACAACTTGGAAGAAATATAATAATATGTAAAAATAAATAATTTAGTGTATAAAATAAAAAATTGAGAAATAGTGAGTGATAAAAAAAATAAATACCGAAGGGTTGTTAGCCTTAACCGCAATAACTAATGATAATAGAAGACAAGGGTGAAGATCTCACATCAGTTGATGAAGATCTCCAATAGGGAAGAAAAGGTGAAAAAATGAACTATTTTGGGCATGATAATTATACTATGGTTGAAAATGGTCTTGAACCCCTTTTATGTTTCATTTTAACATTTTTATTTTATTTTATTAAATCTGGACTAATCTTATCATACCTCATTTTTGGGAAACACTATGGACCTTACATAATAGTCTTATTAGTCCCATATGTATCACCCTCAGGGACCCTAATATATCTCCCCTTGGGTACCATCACACATGATCTATGAAGAGTTTAAATGTCTGGGTCCCTTACTTATTAATGTCATAACCTTGACATATCACACTTTTTAGTAGAAGTGACCCTTACATATAACCCCTTTTCACATGATGACTCTTACCAATCAGTTAAATCACCCATTCATATTACCCATTATCATAGTTAAGACTCATATATATTAGGGAAATTACATCTATGTATCACCCTTTATCAAAATCTGACCTTTATATATTATAAGAGACTCTCATTCATTTCCATTTTCTAACACATATGCATCCTGACCCATATGTTTCAAAAGCCCCCTCTAATATTTAGTTGATTTTCCAAACAATAGGATAACCCTTATATATGTTGACCATTATGTATCATAGGATCCATACAGTTCATATATTATGTTTCAAACATTAGGAGGAACATTATGTTTACTCACCATTATGTATCATGGTGTCCTTGTAGAGTTACTCTTACATATTTCTTAGGCAATTCTTACACATTTCCTTTTATGTAAATTTAACTTTGAATACTAAAGTAAAATTTAGAATTACTATTATAAATTATATAGGTTACCTTTATATATCAAATTTTATATATCAATACATTAACATTTATCTCAAACCACTATAGGATGACTCATACATATGAAGACCATTCCATATAAGGATACCCATACATAATAGTATCTCTTACAATGGGGACTTAGAGAATTTTCCACCCAAAATATTAAACGCCGCAAATCAGTCATATCCAATTACTTACTGTAGTTTCACCCTATGAATAAACACACTAATTTTTAATATGTTATAAAATTTATCACAAAATTCTCTAAATGATTCCCAAAATCTATATAAGAATATTTTCAGGCAAAAAAATCCTTCATAATACTATAAATCACATACTTTTGGGCATGAGATAATGTCTACTTCTGAGTCATGATTCCCAGTATACACCGACACCACTGTTGAGTCAAAAGAATACTTTCTACACTTTCCAAAATTAATTTTCAAAACCAAAATATATTTTCTTAGACATTCATATATTCTTATCTTTTAAACTTTCCATGTTATTAAGTTGTTTTGTAGGAATATTTAATGTTTCTATTGGATAGAGGACATCACTTCCATCAAATATAACATTATTATATATCCTGTATTAGACTTTTTTACATCATATAGATGGACAAACATATCAATGAATGGAGTCCTATAATGTCTAGAAGATAGAGTAGAATGAAATCCATCATAATAAATTTCTAATAATTCTTCCTGATAAACTTTATCATATAAAGGAATACATGTTTACCAAAAGAATAACATTATAAATTCTACCAAAAAAGTAATTTTTATGCTACCATACAGAACCTACATGCACTATAGTGTTGAAAATAATGTCTTCTATCAGAAAGTGATGTTGTTTTAAAATTTCCATGTAAAGAAGAAGTGTGTCTGATGTCATTGCAACCATGTCTGAGAAATAAGAAATATAACCAATGGGAGTGTATCATTAAATAAAGTTATATTCAAGGAGGAGGTTTCCTTTTGATAAAATATTATTACATGATTTTTTGAGATATTTTTCAGGATTTTAAATTAATTATCTAATGTATATGAGAAGTTATTTGTATAATATTGTTACCCTAGAGTTCTTCATCGTAATCATTAGAGATTTTCCTTAAGGCATTTGTTTTTTTATGTTTTTTGTAAATGTATAATGTTTTATATAATAATTTTTGTGTTTTATCTTCTTGATTGAGGGATATCATGGTTTATAGAGATAGTGGATTATTCTGATCAATATTATTAAGCATTCTCAATGATATTGAAGAAGAGTTTATTCTTATCTTCCGATCATGGGATTCAAATGTTAAGGAAGAGAGACCATATAGCTAGTTGAAACCATCGATACCTTGAGTATGGTAATATAATTCCTTACTAATAAAGGTTAAAGAGTGTATATTATCTTAGTAATTTTTTTTTATGTTTTTCTTACACTATTTATAAAACCTATGTTACCTTTTTATTTATATTACCTATAATTTGTACATACTTTCCATGTTACTTTTTTTATGAAAAGTTTATACTATTTTAAGGTAGTTTTATAACTTGGATTATAATGTATATTGGTAAGAAAATTCATCTGATAAATTTATTAAAGCATTTGATTAAAATTGTTAATTTAATTTAAAAAAGCTATAATCCCCTTATATTTTACAGAATTATACACTATTTCGATCCTATATTTGGTATCAAAGATGGATTTTACATATATTTTTATTAAAATAATGTGTTTTGTAGAAAAGAGTGTCTATTTTTTTTTATGATAGAATGTTTAAATTTTGCAACTCTTGAGAATATAAATCCAAGAAGAAAAGAAATATTTGTTTGGGATGACTATGAGTATTGATATGTTGTATAATGAATTTTGTTATAAAAGCTGGATTTGGTAATTTTTTTATGATGATGCGAATCTATTAATTTATAGATAATGAAGTCACTACTTTAAGTAAAGAATAAAAAAATAAATATAATCTTAAATATCATTTTTTAATACATTTATCTGTTCTGTGAAAATAAATATTTACACTCAGATTTTTGTAATGTTAAACTGCAAATTCAACTTGAACAAAATTTAGAGTCACACATTTATAGGTTTTAAAGTCATAAAAAAAATAGCAATGTTACATGCTGATTATCTAGCATTTTATTTTCTACCTGGTGAATTAGTTTAAATATATTAATAAATTATTTTTGATTATTGAGATTAGTTTACATTATTTTGGATAAAAAGTTTTGAAATATGAACAATTTATTGAGAATATCATCAATATTATTCCGAATGAATGAGAATCAAAGTGAAGAGGTATAAATGACATAAAAAATATTACAAGTTTGAGTTTAGATAATATTTTTGTAATTTTTATTTGTTATGATAGTAGAATTAAATGAGATACTGAGAAGCTGGAAAAGAATATTGGTGTATATTTTTTCTTATACATCTATTACATCTATGAAAGTTAATTTAAGTGAAAATATTTCTAAGCAATCCAAGAAGAAAAAACTAAAAGTTCAGAATCATATAGTTCTTTATAATAGGGTGAGAATGACTTGTTTCGTCCTTCTAATTGAATGAATAGAATCTACGGAAGGAAATATTTTCCATAAAAGTGTAATAAGAATCCTAAATAAATATGTGTTAAAAAAATACACTTATGATATGATATGTTATGAATGAAATAAACCTAAAAAAACTAGAATATGATTTCCAAGGTTGAAAAATTAGGACAATAATTCAAAAATGTTTAAAAATAATAAATTTATGACATGTTTGAAGGCCTCACACGCTTTTAGTATAAGTAGGGTTGCTAGTTATTCATATAATACTTCATATGATAGTAGTGATGGAAAAAATATTTTATGTTTATATACTATAATTCCAAAGTCCAATTAATACTTCATAAAAATGGTATCCTATTAATCCCGAATAAATTTAACATTAACTATAAATTATCTAGATTCAGATGAGAAATATTCTACTTATTCATAAGAATAGAACATTATTACATCATAGGATGAAGATACTATACCAAATTTTGATAAAGTATCTTGACATGGTACATTACTTTAGAAACAAAATAATAATTTTTTTAAAATATATCAAAGTTATGAGGAAGAACATGTCAAATAAAATTCTATAATTTTAACACTTACTATAGAGATTTTGAATCTAACATCATAATTAAATAATTAATTTAATTCAAATTAAATTAGTGAAGAATATATTATGTTGTGAAATTAATTTCTGAAATTTTTAGTCTAAAGAAACTTTTATGAAATTTTACTTCTGGTAAATAAAAATTTTAAATTCTTTATAGTTAGTTAGAACCTCATTGAAATACTTCTAGTATTGGTTACTCTTCAGAAAAACTACATTTTAAGAATAATTGGTTTTTTTCTAAAAAGGGTACCTTTTTTTACTAAATGTGAGAGTGGAGGGAATTTGAAGAAAAAATTTATGTTAAACAGGGATCAATACTTCATATTTCATTGAGCATATATATCATGATAATTTTTATATGTTCAACATAATTTTTTTGGTAGATATGTATTTCTAAAGTAATTTTTTCTAATAATTCTAGATTCCATAAAGTATAGGTACCAAAATATTTGTGTTTTAATTTTAGGGAAATAGGTTGAGTGCCAACAACCATAATATTTAGTATATGGACAATGGTTATTCTCGCAATATGACTGGTATAAAAATACTATTTTTCAAATATTATAAAAACTAAAGGTAGAAAAATTACATTTAGATATAATTTTAAAAGAGAAAAATAATTTGTAAGTGATGTTGAGTATATCAGTAAATATTTAATTTTGAATATTTTATATGTTGTAAGAATTAATAACAACCTTATAAGATTAAGTCAATTATGTGATGAAGGTTATCTTGTGATATTCCATAATGATAATGATACAATTCAATGTTTAGAAGGTATATTTATTCTTTCTATTGATAGGCATGAGAATTTATACAATCATAACATAGAAGACCTTAGGATCCAAGGTCGACCTTGACTAAGATCAATGGAGGATCAATCTTGGTTATGGAGTAGATGTTTAGGAAACTATAATGTATGAACCTTATCTAAAAATTCTAAGAAATTTATCTTTAAAGATCCATTCGTGATTAGGTTTAATTCTCATAAACTCTTAGATCCTTTTATGTTTGGTATGAAATATATTTCAAGATTTAAATATATTTGTAATTTTTCAACTTTTCAAGTTTTATAGTTAGTGAACATCTATTTATTTGGTCCAACAAAAATCTAGAAGTATTAAAGGAAAATACAAGGTATATGTCTTAGTTGATGATTGCAAAAGATATATGTGGGTCTAATTTCTAGCTTAAAAGTCAAGAGACTTTTTTTATTTTAAAATTTTATCAGCCAATGTTAAAATGAGAAAAATACACATTTGTTACAATTAATTGTGATCATGGTATAGAATTTTAAAATTATGTTTTCAATATTTTTATAGTTTGAAAGGTATTATACACAACTTTTCACCTCCTAGATTTCCCTGGTAAGATGGTTTAGTTGAATGAATAAATAAAAAAATATATAAGATTATTATAACCATGTTGAGTGAATAGTCAATTTATAAAAAATTTTGAGCTGAAGAAGTTAGTACTTCCTATTATGTTATAAATCAAGTTTTAATTATATATTTTTTCAATAACACTCCATAATATTTATATACAAGAATAAATCCAAAACATACATACTTTATAGATTTGGGTACAAGGTATTCATATTTAATAAAAAAATTAAATAAATTATGACTAAAAGATGATTGAAGAATATTTCTTGTATATTCCACAAAAAGTGTGGCTTATCCTATCTTCAATAACAGAACAAACACTGATGATGAAACTGTGAAAGTTAAATTTTATGAAACTAATCCGTTTGATTTTAAATTAACCAAAACCACATATTTAGATGATTATTTTAAAATTTATTTCCAACCCATGTTCAAAAAAAACTTTATAAGCTGGAAAAAGTGAAGAAACAATTTATGATGTTATGCCTAAAAATGAAAACCAAAATTTTTTTAAGAATAAATTTATATAAATTTATCAACTCAGAAAATCTTAAGGAATTACTTTAAGGATAATATCATTTATGGTATAGATAATTATGTCAAAACTATAAGTTCTTTAAGAAATGAATGCAATCATTATGAAATATTATGGATGTTATAACATGAAACTACTAATGAGTCTTTAGGTGATGAATAAGGTATAAGGGAAATATAAGATGAACTAAATGAATTTGAATGGAACAATTTTTGGATGTTGGTTATGATGTAATAGTGGGTTCCTTGGAACCAAGTTGAATAGTAATTTTACATTAACATATCATTTATAAGTTAATTATTCATGATGTATACTTACTATAATGTTGTTAATATTTAGCCATCAAATATTTATATGCAAATTTCCATATATTACTTGTTGTATCAAAAGCTTATAGTAGTTCTAAAGCTAAAATGAGAACCTAGAGATACCATGATGATAATCCTAAAAATATATTTTATGTCCTAGATACATCATATTAACTAGACATATATGATGTATGACTATTAGATTATGAGGTCTCATAATAATTGAGACTTATTCTCATGAAGTTTTTACTTAGTGATTTTTTATTTCAGATCATGAGGATTTACCCTCTAATAAGAACAAAATAAGTTTTATGTGTCCTTTTAAGTTCCTATCAACGAACATGGGAAATTTTCTCCTAAAATGAGATTATTATTAGTGTATACTATTTAATTATGTACTTCAATACAATATAAAAACCATGGAATTTATTTAATGGAAAGGCATATTATGGTTGGTGCATCATTGGTATTTCAAAATTGATCAAATAATTAACACCTAATTTGTCGCTTATGAAATGATGTGTTATCTTTGTCTTAGTTGATAAGTAAAACAATACCTACTCTAAATCCATGAATATTAAAGAAGAAGGTAAGTCCATCTAGTTTGGTCATTTAGAATTAAAACAAGAAAGGAAGATGACACAAAGTGATCATCCTTTACTATGAGATATCTTAAGACAATGATATTATATTACATGTCTAGTGTTTATAGGAAAGACTATCACTACAAGGACTATTCCCAATCTCCTTATGGGCCATAATGTTTTAATAGAATAATCTCTTAATATATGAATATTATTACCTGATATCGGGATAAGGTCCTATAGGGTCATAAACTAAGCATATTCAATATTCTGGTATATTCTAATTAACAGGAGTATAGGATATGGCAGGCCCCACAACGAGGATTGAATGACGTCTGAGAATATATGTTCAACATGAAATAAATGAATTCCTATTATTTTATTCTAGAATAATTTGTATTGAATATTTTACTAAACGTTTTGACAAGATGTTAAGTGTATACGTGGAAAAATATTTAATGAATGAATATAATTTAATATTCAAGGTTTGATCAATATTTATGGAAATGAATATTTGAGTTAATGGATATCTTTTATTACTTAATGAATTTATTATATTACATGTAAATTATAAAAATATAAATGATATTTATGACTCATTAAATCCACCATAAGATGTTTTTTACATCTTATTTAGCATGTTAAACATATCTGGGGACCAGTGATCCAATTTTGAGTATTTACCCCTTTCTATATAAGAGTGGAGAGGAAATATTCAAGGGTAATATTAACCAAATGAATTTAAGAGCCTCTCTCTCCTCTCTCTTGTAGAATTTTTAAGTTCATGTGGATGATCTAGAGGGAACCTGATTATAGTTCATTTGAGTAACAGTCACTAATAATGAACGGTTTTCGAAAACATCATCAAATCGAACGAGGTAATTTTTTGATTTAATTTCCATACTGAAATTATTCACATGGGATCCTCACCATTTGTACATGGCTATACATCACAAAAGCTGATGTAGTTATGTGGATTAGAGGTGAATTTATTTAATTCCCCATCTTATCTTCTTCAACTATTCACTATGATACCTTCAATTTGTATTAGAGCGATTGTGTAAATTTTTTTAAGGAAATTAAAATTAAAATTTATCTAATTTCAATTTTAGGGCATAGTTTTTATCCCATTCTATCATACAAAAATCCAATATGACATCATATGGTTGAGATATGGCCATATGAAGATTTAATATTGGATCCCTATCAATTTCTTTATGGGTTTAATTATGAAGAACATATATTTATATATATGATATATTAAACCTGAAGGAATTGATGAAAACAATTTTTAGTGAATATGAAGGCTTTTCAAAATTCTAATAGTTGAAACAATACTTTTCGGTTGGAGTAAATTTCACAAGCATGTGGAAGTAAAAATAAATAATAATAATAATTTTTTTTCAGAGCCTCATTTTCATAGGGTTTTTAAATTTTAAAAAAGTATAAAATTTTTAAAAGGGAATTGGTTGAATAATTTTATTTAGTTTCAAGGTGGCCCATAAAAAAATGAAAAAATATTTTGTGGTGGTGAAAGGTTGTCTTATGCAGAAAACAACCAAAAACATATTGTTTTTTATTTTGTAGTTGAAGTACTGCCACCCCACCTCCATCATTGTGGAGATGCCAACCATCCTCCCCACTACTACTCACTATGGCCAAATCTACCAGGCACCACAATTCCCCCAACTCTACCTCCTATCACACATGTCTCAATGGTGTCCCCTCTATTGGATGACCACCCAAGGCTTGGCCTTTCCCCAACACCTGTCTCTTTTGGCCTCCCCTACTTGGTCTCCCACCGCCTTAGTGAATCTCCAATGTGCTCCCTCACATGTAGGATAGTCCCCATTGGCACCTCTCCACCGATCCACACACTCAACCACCACTTTCCGAGTCTCTCCACATGGTCCATTAACCACTGAACCACCCTCCCCATATTGGCCTCACCACTACGCACTCCCACTACTAGCTAACCCGTGGTCAAGCCGGTCGGACGAAATTGGGCCGTGGTGGGCCAGACCCTACCTAACCAGCTTAACCCATTATAGGTGCAGACTAAGACCCATACCCTTTTAAGGGGTTTTATGGTATAACCCCAAATTGGTAAAAAAATAAAAAAAATAAAACATAATTCACATTATTTGGAATAAAAATAAATAAAAATTTGGATCGATTTTTTTACATGTATTAAAATTTGATTAAGTTATTTTAATTCATTTAAATTACCTTGATATATATTTATCACAAATTTAATTTTTATTACGCATTTTATATACATGTCAGATGATCATGAGCAATGAATATCAAATGTGTGTCTATGTTATTAAATATTATTTACTTATTGCATGTTTTGATTTTTTAGTAATTAATTAATTAATTAGATAGTGTGAACATCATCTATCATATTTATTATATCTATAAGGGTTTTTGTGTCCATGGGAGATGTATTTCATGTGTATTACAAATTTCTGCAACCCCCTCACTGACATGTGAGTATTTATGTATTATGAAGAAGAGTGAAAGATATATAAAACTCATCGAGATAAGGTGATATTCATGATGAGTAGTGGATACATTATATTGGGGTATGTGATATGATACTAGTCAAATATGAGTTATGTATTATAAACACAAGGTCACAGTTGATCCATTAAGTGTAAGTTGATAAACTAATACTAGATGACCATGATGACTCATGTTTTTTATTTAATTAACACACCATATATGATTTTTGTTAATATCATATTTTGGGAATACACATAAAATAATAAACTAAAGTGAATAGATTAAATCAAATTAAGACATGGTGAATTTTTTCTATTTACTAAATAGTTAAGTTGTGAGTGTGATCACATAGTATGTGCATATCAGATAGAAAATGAATTAATTCATCAAGAAATAATAAAAACACACAATGATATATAAATTCATGATGCCTTCCTTCATTTTAATTTGAACCAAACTGAGTGTATGGGGTTCTCGTTAGCTCTAGTTGAGGGTGACTCTTACTATTTGAGAGTTCTTATGAGAGTGATGGGTTGAATTAACTAAAGATGGTAGAAAATAGGTACCAATATCTAACTTTTTACCACTTTAGAGGTGTTACATTGAAAATTGAATTTTATAATTTATAGAAGGTGGGACTTCAATTAATAGTTCAAGGAGATTTGATTTGATGCGGTAGGCTAGTAAAACACCTAACTTGAAACTCATTGAGTAGTTGTCTAGCCATAGTTTGGACTTTGTGGAGAGGTGATAAGGATCCTTGCCACTAGAAGACTCTAGTAATTGGGTATTCTGCATCATGTTTTGAGGGATACCAGGGTTTAATATAATAGTGGAAGTCATTTAATGATTTATTTAGCAATGCCTAATCTTGGCCTTAAAGTTAATTTTTTATTTTTCAAACACTTTTAAGGGAAAGTGAGAACCCAAGCAAGTACAAACACAAAGCATAAAACATGATAAGAAATAGATGATCCATTAAAATATAACTTAATTCTATTATACAATGTATTCCTATGTAATTTTCAAAGAAATCGATTTACCTCTAAATCTGGATCATCATTGATAAGGTCTTTAAACTAGTAAGCCAATTTGTCCCATGTCTGAATGAAATCATTCATGGTTAACTTACTTGCATTAAATCCTCTTACTAGAATACAATATTTCTTGTTGATAATTTTCGTCTACACCTCACAAGTTTCTACATGTAGAAATCTCTCATTCATATTGTCTTCAACCTCTTTCGAGGAGTTGATCGAAAGAGACTCCTCCAATATTTCTTCCTCAGATTGAATAATTTTTTCCCACGACCCCCCTTCACAAACAGACTCAACCCAGTCATTCTTAAATGCATTAGAAGAAAGGTTTGGCACCATATAATCCCCCAAAAGTACTTCTCCCTCCTCATGGGCCTTCAATTTTTGGCAGATCTTTTCTCCATTGGTTTAGGTAAGTAGTAATAGTCCTTTCACCCTTTTGACTTATTTCTTTTAATTAGTGTACAAATCCCTGTATCTTGGATTCCTCTATGACCCTTCCTCGTCCTTAGGCTGAGTAGACCTCTGCTCTAGAATTCATCTACATAATCTTATGAAAGATGAAAATTAGAGTCATAAATATATTATGCCACATGGAAAATCTATTCTTTAGATAGTCTCATTTCCCTTGCTACGTCCTGATCCCGATCTAGAAATTCACTTTCAAAACCTTCAAATAGATTGTATAAATTAAAAAATGACACCTCCCTTATATTAAACACTACATTACCTATAGTTTGTAGTGCCTGGACTTGATCAGAAGTTACACATACCTCTCTAACCTCATGAGACACCTGAGAAGAACCATGTCTCCTAGGTATTGTCTCATTCCCTAACTGCACATCCTTTGCATATGAAGTAGAGTTGGGATCAATGTTTCTATGATCTAGCTTTTGAGAATTACATTCCCCATCATCATATCCTAGCTTTATCAGACATTTCACATCCCACGAATGGTCACATTATAGTCTACTTAATAAATCTAAAACTTTTGGATTAAGAGTCATTGGGAAATCCTTTTTCAAAGAAAGAGATACTTCGTCAACCCCTACTTGGTGCGATCCCTCAAACTCATCCACCACTCTAGAATTTAAATCCAATTCAGGTACTTCCAAAGATTAATCCTCTATATTAACCCCATTGATCCAACTCTAAGACGTGGCATGCTTCAAAGGATCCTAGAAAACTTTTAGAATAATCATGAAACAAGAGATAAAAACCAATACAGAATAGAACCCATGAATCATAGTAAGCCTTATAATTAATTTGAACTTCCCCTTAAATATCAATGATTATGGAGTCCAATAGTGCCTTAGAAACATATACATTAACAAAAAATCTCAGTGAACATGGGTGATAGACATCACTAGTATGGGAATGCGAACAAAGATATCACACTATCATGTTGTTGATCAGCTGAAGAATCACCAGATTCGGGAAAGGTAATAGAAGGTTGGGCAGAGGAATATACAACACCATGATCCAGGAGTCACACGTTAAATGAAAATAAAAATACCACCAAAATAGTGGGAAATGGTAGCCACTATAACTCAAAGAGAATTAGCCTAAGCATAGATAACGTATTCCTTATTCGAAAAATGAATTCGGATGTGCTTTGGATCTAAAATGAAAACAACCATCTGGTCTTGTAACTTCCAAGATGAGAAGGAAAACATGTCAAATGCATCAAATGAAGGTCGCTTCTTCATAAAACATGAATCCAAGGTGAGATCCAGCATTATTGATGCATTCATGAATTCCAACATAGAAATCAGAACTGAGAGAACTCTATTCGCATAGGATATGACTTTAGGGAAGACTTCGATAGAAGGGAAACAAGAGATACATGATGGGTGAGTGAAAGTGGAAAAGTAAGTGACATGAGATAGAGATAGGAAAAAAGAAGGACCCATATCCCCCCTCCCCGACTAGAGCGGGATGAGGAGGGGCATCGACATCTTGTCTATGACCTATTCCATTGAGGGATAAAGGAAGGCCATATCATGACAATATTCCCTCAGTAATGTCTAATCAGTAATCAATATAAATTTCTAATATTATAAAATTTATATTTTAGAACAATAAGAAGTAATACCATAGATACACTACCATCAATTCATAGAAATAACATGTCCAAATTGGAATTAATTTTCAAGAGAAGAACAACAACTTAAACAAGTTACTACTATATAAGAAATTCTATGTGTTTGAGTACCAGAACCTATTGAACCACCTTAAGAAGAGAGGGTGAGAATGTTTCTTATCGGAGACTCATGTATGAGACATTTTATTTTTACATTTAAATTATATCATTAATGTAAAATGTTTCTTGGAAAGAAACATCATGAAATGGATGATATCACATGTTTTCTTATCTCAAATAAGCTTTTGAGGAGAACGTGAAATGAGAGATATAAATGAGATGATGATTACACTAAATTTGTGTAAATTGAAAGATGAATCATGATCATTAAATACATCCCTTTATCAAATCATTTTCATCAAATGACTCCAATTTCTATTTGTATTAAAAAACAAATAGTATGGGGAAAACACTTCATTACTTTTTAGGTATGGTTTGATAAGTTGAAAATACCTTAAATAAAGATTAATATTTAGTTTTTATGGATAAAAATTTTAAACACAAAGTGAAAAGGATAATAGAAATTGTGATGTTGAAGGAAAATTGAAAACATCGTTAACAAACTGAGTTGCATCATCATACAAGAGGTAATTTTCATTAAATTTTGTGAGATAAGTCAATGGAAGATTAAAAGCAATGAATTGAACTAGAAGTAAGAAAATACTTCTATATTGTGTACATTAATCACGTTTTGTGATGTTTCTATCATAATTATTGTGTATTAAATACAATATGCCTACCACATAGGCATATTTAAATATAGTAACCAATTATGAAAAGAATCATCAAAATAATTAGGTGAATTATCTAATTGGAAAAAAAATTATGATTCTTAAATCAATAGTGAGAAGTAAAAAACATCAAATTTCCATGTTTTTTGATTCAAGTTTAACTTTTTTAAAGTATCACCAAAATATTTACGTCACATGTACTTGGACATAAGAATATATTATTCCAATTTTGGAATGAATGTTTTTTTGTGCTGTATAATACTCAACTAGTGGTTTAATAATGCTTGAATCATTGGAAATACCTAATGAATATAAAATGTAAGACATGATTAGAAGTAGTTGTTGAAATATTATTTATTTTATATTGAAACTATATAGTTTTTTAGGATTTAACTAGTATGGTTTTATACTCTTTGGAGTTAAATGTATTAGGTATTATCAACACATTTCCTTATTTAGATTTTGATAAAAAAAACCTCTAGTAATAAAGGTAGGCCATAAAGGTTTCAGAATTACTTTAGTTAGAGAGTGTGAATTATTCGAAGATTATGAAATGGGTAAGTATAATTCATAATACACATTTAAGCATATTTAAGGAATTTTAATGTGAAGTATTAAATATTCATGGTCTAAAGATATGATTTTATTTGGGTCTATGTGCTGTATAATATATCGAACAAGCATTCATAGATCATGAAATTTTGTTAGGTTTTATTTCTAAACCCACATTTCTTTTTGAACATTGAAGTAAAAATGATAGTAGATAGGATTGATTACGAGTATTACATAAAAACTTTGATCAATAAAATGTATAACAAAGTAATTCACAAACACACATTTTCTTATACAAATCACAGTCATGATGTAAGTGATAGTAGAATCAATGAAGTGATTAATATTCACTATAGATACTTACATTATTTTTCAAGAAATCCTTCGAAAATAATAGCATTTTCACATAACCTAAAGCCAAATATAATGGAAAATGGATATCATATGAGTTATAGTATGATATAAATCCATAATTTTATATTAACATGTGTTTGGGTGAAATTATTTTTAATGTTATAAACAAACTTTCATCTAGAAAAACAGAAAGTGAATCTGTGTTAGTATCCTAATGATTATATTTGAAATTATATAAATCCCTATGATTGAAAAAAATATAATAATGTAGTATAACATATTACTATAAAAGTACATGTTCAAAAGTACATGTTCTTATAATTTCGAATATTTGAAATCTTGATAAAGTCGTGGTCTTCAAAAGAAACTATACATGGTTGGTATAAGAGTTATATCAACAAGGAAAAATTGGGTATACCAATAATAGATTCCATGTATCAAAGTACATGTTCTTATAATTTCGAATATTTGAAATCTTGATAAAGTCGTGGTCTTCAAAAGAAACTATACATGGTTGGTATAAGAGTGATATCAGCAAAGAAAAAATTGGGTATACCAATTCATCATGCCTAAAAACAATTATAATTTTTCCCTCTCATAGCTATTTTATATGATCAATATACTAGGCAATGGATGTAAAGACCATTTTCTTGGAAAGTGTCTATATGATACAAATAGAAACTTTTAGTGACACCATATACTTCCAATAAAGAGTGAAATCTATGAAAATATAGTTTTTCATCGACCTAAAAGATATATTAGAATATTCATTTAGAATGGATTATTTCATTTTTATACTAGAGGATAGTGGGAGCATCCCCTTATTCTAAGGAAAAATATATTTGTTAACATTTGGAAAAAAAACTATTGGACTTATAGTAGGAAAGACCAGAAATAAAGTAAATCTCAAGATATTTTCTTAAAATAGAAACCTAAGTTATTGAGAATTATATCTACCAAGGTATATCTAATGAGTTTCTTAAGTTAAGTCATAGGTACATATACTGATAGGGTATTGATAAATACAAGTTGGAACAGTTCTCTTGTCACATGGAAAAAATATCTTCGAGAAGAAATTTAGGAGAAATAGGTGGAGATTAATGTGTTAAGTTAAATTCTAAATGATTATATGATGTATAAATCAAATATTCCATGAAATATACTAGATATGATATTTTTAACCCATATAATAGTAAAATATTAGTTAAATAATGGAGAACTACATTGGAAGTAGTCAGAACATTTCAATTATACTTGAGGGAGTACATGGGATATGTTCTTGGTACATGGATTGGATGGGAAACCTGTTAAAATGGGTCATAAAATAGTCTTCCATTAGATAGATATGATATAATATCACATTTAGGCAAAGGTATTGAGCAATAGAAGCTCATTCAAGATTACAGTAGCCATATATACAAATACAGAGTGCATTGTGGTTTCTGATGTTGCTGAAGAGGGACTGTATAATACGCAATGACTTTTAAAGTTATAGGAATTTCACAAAGTATGTAATACTTAATCATAATATAAATTATGAAAATCCTAATACTAGTACTATAAATGATATTAATTTTTGGCAATATAGAAAAAGGAATATTCTCATGAATATCATCTCTTTAGGAGTCATATTCAATGAGGTGAAGTAATAGATAATATAATTGCCATGTAGAGGAGGAATGGAAGGACCAATGACTAAATACATAACTCAACAAAATCATGCAATTATCTTGTGAGAGCTAATAAGTATAGTTATAATGTTTTCTCTAGTGAAGGTGAGAGTTTTGTAAAATTGGGTTCCCTATACCCAACTTGAATAGATTCACATATCATGTATATAGTATGTTATTCATGATGTATACTTAGAAAAATAGTTTATGTATTTCTCCATCAAAATTTTATATGGTATTTTCCTTATATTACATATTATATCAAAATGTTATAGTAGTACATAGACTATAATGAGAGTCTAGAGATACCATAACAGTAATCTTGAGCATATGTTCTATGGTTAAGATACATCATGTTCATTGGACAAAGCCTATGTTTGATAATCAGGTGTTAATGGATCATAATAATTGATACATCATCTCATGAAGTTCAAACATGGTGGTTTGGAGTAGATAATTTCGTGAGGACTAACCCACCAATAAAAACAAGACACGTTTTATGTGTCATTGATAGTTCCTATATGTAAAAAATTGTAATTTTCTCTTGAATTCATATTATTATTAGTTTATAATATTTTATTATGTACTTTGATGTAAGATTAAAACCCTGGGATTTATGTTATGGAAAAGTAGATTTCATTTGGCATATCTTTGGTAGTATTAAATTGGTTAAATAATCGTGATAGATTTTTTCACTTTTGAAAGGAAGTGATATCTTAGGCTTAATTGATCAAGATGGTATCATATTAATTAATTGAATTTCCATTATAGAATAATGTAATTCTCTCTAGTTTTTTAAAAAACCAATAAATAAATAAAGTATGATGACACAATGTGTGCATCGTACATTACAAGATATCATGAGAAAAAGGGATTTTATTATATGGTGTTTGTTCATATGAAATGTTTTCATTGGTATGAATTTTACTTATCCCCCTAGGTGCTTGATGTTATGTTCAGATCTAATATTGGTTTGTTAATACTATTGATTGATATCAAGATAAGGGTATATTTGGTTACACACTATGCATATGAAACAGTTTTTCTTATTTTAATTAATAGGAGTATAAGACTTTTATGGCCCCACCATAAATTCCAAATGGTGTTCAAGAATATATTATCTCCATGAAATAAATAAATTCATATTATTTTATTTTAGAATAATTTTTATTGAATTTATTTTTTAAATGTGTTCACAAGATATTAAGTGAATACATGGGAAAATATTTAATAACTGAATATTATTTAATATTCAAGGTTTGCTTAATATTTTTTGAAAAGGCGAGCCAATTTAATTGATTTATTTTATCAAAAATTATATTTATTATTTTAAAAGTAAGTTATTAAAACATTAATGATATCTATGACTTAGTAAATTAGTCATAAGATGCTGTTTATAGCTTATTTAGTAAGTAAAACATATCTCGAGGATGATGAGCCATTTACGGGTATTTTACACCTTACTATATAAGAGATGAGTGGATCTAATATCGAGTAATATTAACCAAAATAATCTGAGATAAAATCACTCCTCATTCCCATCTCCTAGAGAGATAATCTCTCAATTTGAGAAAATGATCTGTGTGTGGATTCACTGATCAAAGAATCAATGCAATAGTGATCATCAGTACACCAAAGGCTTTATCAAATCTCCATGGTAACACTCCAATTTTGATGATTTATTCTTCCATAGAAATTTTAAGTGTGTGTGGATGATATTTATGGATCCAACCTTGGTTAATTCAAGAAATGGTCACCGATGAAGAACAATTGTCAAGAACATCGTCAAATAAAATGAGGTCATTTTCAGTTTAATTTTCATGCTTAAATTCTTCACGTGAGAACATATTATTTTATATTGGATTGAGAATTTATAAATATTATGTATATATTCCAATTAGTGATTAAAATTTTCAATTCCCAATCCTATTTTATTCTGTTGTGCACCTCGATAACTTTAGGTAGAACATCCTAAATATTTTCCAATGATTTTAGTAACATGGGGTTTCTATAAGAAATGTGATGCAAATGGAATAATATTTTTAAAAAAAGTAAATACTTATTTCCATGGTATATAATAAATAAGAAGGTATAGATTATGATAAAACTTTCTCTCTAGTAACAAGACTTGATTATAATCGTATACTTCTATCCTATGTATCATTCCTAAATTTTACTCTTTTTCCAATGGATATAATGTGTGCTTATCTTATTGGATATTTTTAGGTGGAATTTTATGTAAAACAAAAAACTACTTTTTAAAAACTAAAAATCTATGAAAAATGTTGTAAACATACTATGGTACCCTATAAACTTACACAATCCCCAAGATCCTAGTATGTTAGACTTAAGTGAGTTTTTCTTCAGAATGATTTTATTAAACAAGCTTCTAATCGAACATTTTTTTATTAAAATTTTTTTTAAGATAGCCACCATAGTTTAAATTTATGCTAATGAAATTATATTTGGCTCAAATCGAAAATTTATTTCAGATTAGTTTGCAGATCTTATGAAATATGAGTTTCAAGTGAGTATGACAGTTAAGCTTAAATTTTTTCTTGGTATCCAAATTTTTCAAAAACATGAAGGAACTTATTTATCTTCAAAAAATTTATAAATGATTTTGTTATGATAATTACAAAAGTATTATTATTTCTATCTAAACCTCAAAATATATTGATCTTTATGGAACTAGAAAAACAGTAGATCAACATATTTTTAGATGTATGAAAGGTATTTTAACATATATTATGGATAGTCATCCATACATAATGTTTTATTTATGTTTAGTTAAAATATTTCAAGCTAATCCAAAATAGACCCATCTTAAAACTATAAAATGAATATTTCATTATCTTACATGAAATTTAGATGTTTTATTGTTATACTCTTTTGAAAATAATTTTTATTTTATAAAATTTTAAATACCATAGTGACTTGAATATTCCATGTATTATTTTTGGATATAGTATGGATAATTTTTGAGATGAGATGCAAAGAGAGCTTGTAATTTTGAGGTCCATTGTGCCCAGAATAAATGTTTAAGATATATTAAATATATTAAATTCATGAACATTTATTTTTCCTATAAAAGTGGAATAAATCTCAAAAGGGTTGACTAAAATAGAAATTTAAGGGGATCATTAAATTGAGAACACATGTTTTATCATAGTTCTGACATAACATTTTTCATTATTAGGGGTTTTTAAAAAATTCTTCACAAGCATAAAATGAATAAAATAATTCAACTAAATTATTTTATTTGTTATTTAATTTATTAACATGTATTATCCTTTAAATATATTATTATGGTGAATTATAAAATTTATCCATTAAACCCTAGAGATCTAAAGAACTCTTGTAGAGCCATTGGATGAGATTCCATAGGATAACGACAACCAGATAGAGGATTATCGATTGGGGCCCAACAAGATTTGAGGATCTCACCAATAAAAATGATGCACCATCATTCTTCATTCATTATAGATCCAAATCAAGGTAAAATATTGGTTTTGTTTTAATTTATCCCCATTTTATGATTCCTATCATGAATAGTAATTAATCATCTAATTAATTGATTCATGAAATGTACATCTTATAGGTGAAAGTGAGAATTATCCAAGAACCAAGGAATTTATTTTTTATTAATTATTTCTCTCTTCATTCATCATTCCAATAGAAATGAATCTAGGCCAACAAAACCATTGTACAAGGTTCGTTCCTCATGTCTATGATTGTTCTTTTTATCCCCTTTTCTTCATTCATCATAGGAAAATATCTTGTCTCACAGTTTAAAAAAATACTAGAAAATTGAAAATGATGCAACCATTCCTTAGAGAAATGCTTTGATATTGAAAATCCAAGATCAAATAATTGATGGGATCAAGCTATGATGGAAGGAACAGTATATCAGATATATTTAGGACACCCAATTTCATGTTCCTTGCATATGGTAGTGGAGGACCCATTCAGATTATTTACAAATGGAATCAAATGTCCCGAACATTATATATCAATGTTGTAATGGATTTTTAGGTTGTGTTTCTTGATTTTATTAGAAAAGAAATTACTGGATTGAGGGATAGAAGATATTCTAGAGATGCAGGATCTAAATATGGAATTCTAGACAATCTTCATGCAGGCAGCATGTACTCTGGAATCACACACTTTGTGGGACCGTCACAACAGCAACTAGGGTTTCTAGATGAAGTTAAGTATCAGACGGTGTGTGACTGAGTTAGACAACATGTTACCCTTCCCTGGAAGAACATCATGTACCTCTTATGGTACACATAAATGGTCAGAAGCACATAGTCATAAACATTCCATATACTACCAAATAGACTTGGTTAGGCCAGGTGTACCTAGGTTGATTGACGTACATGGACATGGGAAGGAGTACACTGAAATGAACACACTGTGTACTTTGTCATATACACTAATATGGGCCATTTTCACTGGTAGAACCTAGTGTCAATGGGATAGGTTGTGTACTACTAGTACACACATTGTACTTCCCTCAAGATAACTTAGAGACCTTTTCCTATGTTTCTTGGACAAGTTTTTATATTGTGCATTACATGTATCAATTCCCTAAGTATTATTATAGAATATTATCTAATAAATAGGATAGTGATCCCTTCAGTATAAAATCTTGGATAGAGTTTTTGGAATCATTTCATGAGTCCCAAAGTCACATCCCCTATCATGATCTTCCCCTATGTGGATTTCTTAATATCATTATGACCAACACTATGTGGGTGTCGATCATGTGCCTAGTGGGTTATTCTAGATTGAGTTTTTGGTATACCATATGTCCTTGGGTGTGATGACCATATGTGTATCATATCTCTTTAGACTCACAGTTTCTACTTCCTATGATGAGACCTGATAAGAAAGACCTCTCGAATGGATATCATCTGTATTATCTGACTTGTGAATTTTGTTCTCCCACACAAGTGCTATATACCACCATAGAGAATAAATCATAGAAAAACATTACATTTGGGACTTTAACTTGATACTTTGTGTCTTTATTGTGTATATATAGATATTATTGTTATATATGATATAGTAATATACCTATGTAGAGCTAACAGTTATTATTGTTTTTATCATCTTTGGGATTTTTGGGTGTCCAACCGAGTATTGTTATACTCAGACCTCCATAGGATTTCCCCACACATGTCATGTCTTGGGAAGAAGATCAAACTTTTAATGGATTCATAGAGTGACTAAGACCAAGTCATTATTAGTGAGCCAAATAGAATGAGGTATGTTCATGTGGTTATCTTTTAAGAAATCCACATCTTTACTTTTATGTTGTACTTGTTTTTAGACTCTTTGCAGTGATCATGTATTTGGATCGGTTTACATCCATTTACCTATTTTCATTCTATGGTTGTGTGATTTATATGTATTCATACATGGTTTATCATTTGTTCTATATTTAATCATTTAATGGGTTTGGAGGTGTGTGTGTGTTTATAGGAACTTTAGGATATGGGATCTCATATTAGTAATATGCCCACTTAGCACTAGTCTCTAGCCCTTGTCCTATTAAAGGTGGGATTGGGGAGTGATATCATGGGACCCATTGGGGAAGGTCATGACATAGTGGTATAAGAGGAGTTAGTTTTATCTTAGGATAGAAGTTTATGAGATTGGTTTTGGGAAAAAATGTTTAGTGTTCAGGTTCGAATTTTAGTCTAGGGTCTCTAGTATTGGTTCTATAGATGTTTTACCCATACACCAAGACTCTAATCACCTACCATTCAAATCAGTACATGAGGACACTAGTTGTAGGTAAAAAAATGGTACATGAATCTTCTGGGAAAGGGTTGTGGTATCATGTCATTCTTGAGTAATATCTCCAGATATACTCATTGACCATGACAGAACATGTATATATTAGGGTGCCTCTATGATGTATATTAGTTAAGATTTAGAATCAGATTCATTATGATTATCCCCTCAGTAATGAGGTATCAATACAAGGACTAGTTCTAAATATGTTACCTTCTGGTGGTGCAACAGTAATATAAAAACTTTTTGAGAAGTAGATGGTACACCCCATATCAGCAGATGAGGTGCATGGGTTGAGCACGCTACACTAGTTTGAATGAAAAAACCCCGTTTTTTTAATATGATATGGATCCTTAGAAATATGGGTAATTAATTTGGGAAATGACATGATTTTTTCATATTTTCATGATACCAACAAATCAAAAGGTGGTTCTGGAAGTGAGACTTCTCCATGTATCTGTTGGGAGATGGTGGGGTTTGGTGAAACAGTAGCATGAAGAGGTGACTCTAGCATGTTCAGAGATTGAGTATGTTTTTATAGAGGAGTTCACTTCTAATATTCTGAGGGATATACACATCCATGATATTCTACAGATTCAGGTGGGAATCACAATGATGGTTGAGTATTCTTCAAGGTTCATCAACCTATCTAGGTACTCGATGAATATAAGTCATGATTATTTCTTCTAGGATTGTACCTTTGCGAAAAGCCTTCATAGAGACATATTATAAATCTATTAATTCTTAACTATGCTTGGGATATATAGAAAGATTTAGTGGTCGAGAGTTTCCTAGATGAGCAGATGCAGATAGTGGTTACTTGAAGTGGGAACATAGGAGTAGAAACTTTGGAATCAAGGAGCCAATGTCAATCACAGGGAACTGGATGTGTAAGATATTTTAGGAGGTATTCCAATGATAAAGGTTATATGGTTTAGGGATCACAATATGGGTATAATCATCCCAGGAAGTATTGGAACTACTCGTGTGATGGAAGGGGACATCTTGCATGAGATTGCTCGACCCGTTGTATGGATGATAAGGAGACATTGTATGGGTCACTAAGGATGATCTATCAGTAGAAGAAGACATGCCTACAAGGTGGAATATGTGTACGAGGAGTTTTAAGTGTAGTTAAATGTGGTATACACTTTAACTTATTACCACCACCACCCCTATGTAGTCTATGCTAGGCTCATGGGGATGGAGGATAGGGGAAGGGACAAATGTAGGATGTCAAGGCTTATAAACCAGAGGCTCCGAAGATGATGAGAGGTATGATATGTTTCATTTATATGTTATTTTTAGTGATGATAAAAAAATTATAGTCATTCTGAAATTTCAACATATCTGGTTCGAGACATAGATATTTCGGTTGATCCCTTGGCCCAACCCTTGTGTTTGAAGACTCCTATTGTATATGACTTAGTAATCATAAACATGAATCAATAGTTTTACCTAAATCTTGGAGGCAGTAGTTTATGTTGGGATATATTTTTAGAAAAAATGATTCCTTAAAATTTCATGTAATAAATATACTGGTTATCTACTGTTCATGCCTAGATTGATTGTTTCATGTGGAGGATGTTTTGTGCCCGTAGCGATGGGACTTGGTTTTCCTTTTTGGGAGTAAAGAAAAACTATTAAGAATAGGGGAAACTCATGTATATTAGAGTGAAACCAATTAATCATTAGTTATCTATAAGTTCCCTTGGTGTGGTGGATATTATGAGTTTACAGTTCTCTATAATGGTGGTGGAGTATGAGGATGCCTTTCTTCAAGATTTTTTAGGCCTACCTCCCCATTGATAGATATAATTATGTATTAATATACACCCCATTACATCACCTATATTTATTCCAGCATATAAGATGGATACCACAGAGCTTCGTGAGTTGAGGGTGCGGTCGGAGGACATTTAGAGGAAGGGCATTGTTAGAACCATTGTTTCCCCTTGGGAAACCACAATTTTTTTCTCTAAGGATGTGGACATGATCTTGATGTTATGCATGGACTAAGATTTCTTGAACACGGTGAAAATGAAGAACATGTATCCATTAATAAGTTTTTATGACCTCTTTGATCAGTTGATAGGGGAACGATTGTTCTCTAAGGACGACCTATGATCAAACTATCACCAGTTGTGAGTACAAGAAAAGAATATATCAAATACATAATTTTGATTTTTCCGGGGTCAAAATGAGTACTTGGTGATTCTATTTAGCATGATTAACTCCCCAAAAGCATTTACAGGACACATGAAATGGACCTTTCAAACCTTCATAGACCAGTTCACGGTATTTTTCATTGAAGATATCCTTTTTTACTCAGTGTCTGTGGTGGAGCACACGAGACACTTGAGGATGGTTATGGTAATTCTATGAGAGAGCCATATTTATGGGAAGTTCCTAAAGTTATAGTTCTAGATTTAAGAGGTCCATTTTCTAAGACATGTTATCTCAACAGTTTTTGTGGTCGTGAACCTGGCAATGGTCAAGGTAGTGTTAGAATGGGAGCCACCCAAGTGCATGAGTAAGGTGTGAAGCTTCATCATCTTGGATGTATACTATCATAGATTCATAATTTATTTCTCTAGGATATCATCTCCTATGAAATCTTTCAACCAAAATGGGTACCATTCATATGTATAGAGACGTCCCAACATGACTTTTAGGAATTGAGATATAGGCTGATGAGCACTTACATCTTGATATTTCCAAATAAGGTTATCGAGTATATAGTTTTCTCTGATCTATCAAGAAATGAGCTTCATTGTGTTATAATACAGAGGCATGAAATGATTTCATATGGTTTACATTAGTTTGTACCACATGAGAAGAAATATATGACCCATGATCTTGAGTTTGCAATGGTAGTCTCTACACTAAAGATGTGGTAACACTACCTGATGGGAGTTCCATTTATCATCTATTTTAACCATAAGAGTCTCAAGTATACCCACTATTATAAGGATATTAACATAGGATAGAGGTGAAGGCTAGAGCATCTCTAGGATTTTGAATTCTAAATTTTTTATACTCTTATTAAGGGGGAATGGTAGAATATGTTCTCAGTAATAGATCTTATTCATAGATACTAAGATGGGTGTGAGAGAAGTTTTCCTTATTACCATTATCCTTTGTGGATGGAGATAGAGATGCTTAACCCCAGTCTATAGTTGTTACCATCATATTTTATAGTTATTCAAGGAGGTACACCTTGGAGATTCCAATTGTGAGACGCTACATAATTAGATATCCACTGGACATACTTCTGATAGATTTTCTGAATGTGGTAAGCATGTTGTTTTTTTTAAAGGATTCATGACTGTACCAATGAATTTGTAAGGGAGTTTTCTGATTGATTTTCATAAATCTCCTTTAGTAGTATATACAAGGGTAACAAAGATGTATCAGGACCTTTTATGTCGATTTTGGTGACTTGGGATGATGAAGGTAGTTGATGATTTTTCCTCTTAATGCCTTAGTTGTTAGTAAGTAATAGTTGAGAACCATTTTACAATGGGTTTAGCTTATCCCCTTGAGGTTCCATAGTGTAAGAAGTATTGGATATCCATGAAATTAATGATGGGGTAACCAAATATTTCCAAGGAACACGCTGTCATATAGGTAATAAAATGATCGACTCACCAAGTCATCATACTTCTTAAATATTAGGTAGTAGAGTTCAGTAGATAACTTGGGATTCTTCTATATGAATGAGATAGTAAAAATAAATAGAGTTCCCTCAAATATTTTTTTATCTTAAAATTATGATCGAATCAAATCTTTTTTATGAAAGGGATTGCATGAGGATTTTGGGACTCAAATGTGGCTGAGAAAAAAATTACACCACCATATTGATAGCCATACTAAGTAGACCATTCATGTTCTAGATGAAATTATATAATCTTGCCTTTTAGACTTTGGTCATATTTGGGAGGATTATCTACCCTTGGTGGAGTTTTCATGTAACGACAACTAAAATTCCACTATTAGTATGAAACCATTCTAGGAATTGTATTTGAAACCCCATAGGACACCAATTTTTGAACTGACATAGTTGAGTCAACACTCGTTTGACCATGGTTTATGGGAACTACCAATGAGAAGGTTCAGATCATCCCAGAGTCGATGAAGACTTCATAGAGCCATAAGAAGTATTATGAAGAAAAATGAGAGAGGCCTTTGGAGTTCTAGGAGATAGACAATGTGTTTCTGACTCTCTCACCTCGACGTGGATTACGAATATTTGGAAGTGGAGGAAAGATATCATTAAGAATCATTGGAACTTTCAAGATACATTATAGAGTTAGGGAGGTGGAAAACCAGTTATATATATCACCACAAATAGAATGGGTATACGATGTCTTCCATGTGTCACAACTAAGGAGGTACATCTATGACCCATCACACGTTATTGGATGGTGTGATAAGAACATCAATTATGGATATACCATTGTTGAGTACCCAATAGAGATAGATAATCGACATGAGATGATCCTTCATGGATGAGTGATTACTTTAGTGCATGTCTAATGTCTATATGAGAATCCTCAGGAGAGAACTAATGAGTGAGGGGCTCAGATGCATGCTCAATACCTAGATCTCTTTTTATAGCAACAAGTTTTTAATTTTAGGGGATTGAATCCCCAAGGTGGGGAGAATTTAGAAACTTTGATCATCCATATATAATTTTTAATATCATATAGATTATTTTTGAAGCACGCATTGAGAAAAAATTTGATATAGAGGCCCAATGTTCCTGGAATATGTTTTTAAATAAATTAAATATATTAAATACATGTGAACATAGTTTTACTAAAAAGTGTAAAAAATCCCAAATAGGTGACCAGATTAGAAATATGAGGGAAATATTGTGTTCAGAATATGGGGTTTACCTTTGGTGAGGCATAAACTTTTTCTCCACGGGGCATTTGTGAAAAAGTCATCATAGGCGTCAATTGAATAAAATAATTTAAATAAATAATTTTATTTATTTGTTAAAATAGTGACATTGATTCTCTGTTAAATATTTAGTTGTGGTGAGTTATTAGGTTTAGCCACCAAACCATGGAGATTCAGAGAACTGTTAGAGATCTATCATAGGTGATTCCATGGTCGAATGAAAATTGGATTGTGGATTGTAGATCGATGCACAATGAGGTTTGATGAACTCACCAATGAAAAGTACCAAGCTTCATTATCCATTAGTGATCGATCCAAATCGAGGAAGGATTTTTTTGGATTTATAACTATTTTATTATTCCTATGAAAAATGTGAATCAATCAACTAACGAAATATTTAATGAATCATGAATCTTGCGAGTGTGGGTTAGAATTATCTAGGAATTTGGGAATTGATTTGGGATTATTGGTTTATCAAATCATTGTTCATTTTAATGGAAAATAATTGATACCAACCTGAACATTTGATTAGGTTCATTCATCATGTTGGTGATTATTCTTCTATTCCCCATTTCATCATTCACTGAGGATAAATCTATTGAATCGTGGTTTGAAAAATACCATTAAATGAAACTTTACACAACCGATTCTTGGAAAAACAGTTCAATATCATAGATATGGCCTTAGATCGTTGGCCAGATCGAGCTAGAAAGTAGGTGGTAGTGAATCATATTGATTTGGGATATCTAATTTTATGTTCATAACATGTACCAACAAACAACACATGCAGATGATTTCCGAATAGAATAAGAGGACTAAAACTAGAAGATAAACGATGACATGGATAACTAGGTCATCTTTTTCTATTTTCTAGTGAGATGGATTGTTGGATATAGGAAAGAAGTAAAGATCGAAGATGTGGGATCCATATATGGGTTTCAGGAAAATCCGCACACACACGACTCATAATACGAGAACACACTCCATGTGGGACCCTCAACAAAGTGGCTAGGGCTTCCATATGATGTTATGTATCACAAGACATGTAAACCAGTCACACAGTGTGAAACCTTTACCTGATAGTTAAATATATACCTCAGAGAGTACATGAACATGACTAGGAGAAACTTATTATAGAACACCATGCACTCCCACAAGGACAGGGCCTTGCCTGGTGTAGGTCGGCATAACCGTGTACTTGGACATGGGAAGAAGTATATTGTATGGACACACCATGTACTTTTACATGGACACCGACACAAGATATTTACATGGGTAGATACCGGTGTCGAAGGGACACGATGTGTACTACCATTACCCACTTTTTACTTCTTTCAAGATAGCTTAGATCCCTTTTCCAATATATATTATTCAAGTATCATTTTTGTGTATTACATATATCCATTCCTTAAGTGTTAGTACTGAATCACATCCTACATATAGTATAGTGATCCCATCAGGAGGACTTATTGGATAGAATTTTTGGAATCATTTTACAAGGTTTAGAGTGAGATATTCTAGTATTTTATTTCCCTAGGTTGAGTTCTTAGTATATTAATGATCTAAACTACACAGGATCAAATCCTCTACATAGTGGGTTATTACAGATTGAGTTGTCGGTATACCCTATGTAATTTAGTGTGATCCTCATCCATGTATCTTATCTCATCAGAATTCAAGAATATACTTCCTATGATAATACCTGCTAAGAAAGGATTCTCAGATAGTCATCATTAGTGTTATCTGACTCCTGGTGTGTGTTATGATGAACGAGGGCTACGTGGAACCTTTAATCCATAATCCTAGGATATAATTATGGTTATGAATTTACCTTGAGACTATATGCCTTTGTTGAGTATATATTAATATTATTGTTATGTGTGTTATAGACATATCCCTATGTAGAGATTATTATTATTGTTGTTGTTGTTATTTTCATGGTGATTTCAAGGTGTCCTCCTAGGCATTGTTATACTCACCCATGTAGAAGATTTCCCCACATGTGTCGTATCCTATGCAGGAAATCAACCTTTTAATGAAGTTATTGAGGTAAAAGGACCATGAGGTTCTTACTGAGCCAGATGGACCATGGTGTATTCCTATGGTTATCTTGATAGCAGTCCCCATCATTATTTTCAGGTTATACTTGTTTTTAAACTCTTTGTGGTGGTCTTGTATTTGACCTAGTTTACTTCTATTTACTTTTTTTCATAATTGGGTTATGGGATTTAGATGTATGCATGTATGGTTTATAAGTTTTTTAACATTTTTCCTTGTATTGGCTTCATTATATATGTATGTGTATAGGTAATTTAGACTAAGTCCTCCCATGTTAATGATTTTCCTACTCAGGGCTAGTCTCCAAACCCTGACCTATTAGAGGTGGGCTTGGAGAGTCATATCATGGGACCCATTGGGATGGATTGTGACAGATAAAAACTTTGTTGTTTATAAAATGGATAGGTAAGACCTTTCATTTCATTTTATAAGACTTAGTTTCTTGGTATTGTAGGAGACAAAACTCAAGAACACTTTCTAATGATAAATCTGATTATGTAGTAGTTTGAATTTTTTATACTCAAGTGTTGTGGATTCATTAAGCACTCATTGATTATATATTAATTTTTAACAAAACCTCAATATTCTATGATAACACAATCTCCATAAAAATTAAGTAAAATCCAATCACATCAATGAACAGATATTAACATAGATATAAGACACCATTTATTCTAGGATCACAAAAAATGATATTATTTTAAAATTTATCGAAATGAAAGAAAAACATGGTGATATTTCTAGAAAACCCCTAAATTATGAAAAATTTCACTTTCTTAAAAAAATTATGGAATGTTTAGCATAATGTGATTATTTATCTACTTATAGTTTACCTATATCAATACAGTGATAAATTCCTTGAAATGTAAGGAGGAAATATTTTTCACTACCCTATTTAATTTTCTTGAGTTTTAATATTTTTTTTGACAATATTTATAAAAATATTTTTTATTTAATTTTCTTTGACATTCCTCGTGTTTTATAAAAAAATCAATGAACACATATTTTTAAATAAACTTATTCTGTTTAGTCAAAATGATCTTAATTTGAAGTTTCATTACACAAACACTTTACTTATCCAATTTTTATCATGTTTCTAATATGTTTATTTTATCAGAAAAAATTTCTTAGAATGGTTTTTAAAATTTTTCTCTGGGAGGTATAACTTTATATTATAAATTTCTTCTCTTATTTTTAAAATTGTTATGATTTTCCCTTGAAACTTTTATACAATAAAACTATAATATTTTCAAAATATTGTTACTAACATTTATGATTTCAAAATATAAAATTTTATTAAAAATATTATGTCATTATCTCTCAAGATTCATCATCAGCCATTGGTATTCTTTTGGGTTTAAATCTAAGGAAGTCAAATAAACTCTCTCTTTATGTATGTATAAATGGTAAGTGGGTCAACACATTATCTACACTATCTGATTTCATATGGAGAGATCTCTTTTTATCAATATTCTTCAATCTGCTTGTTCTATGTTTGTACAATTTTCTCAATATCATCCGATCAAAAACCATGACAGCTTCAGATGATTTTTCAAATAGATAATATATTAAATAAATGCTTTTTGATAATATTTGGTTTGAAAATTAAGACTCTCTTTTGAAATTACAAATCATTTTCCATGTTTGGGAATCTTCACGTGTTTCAAAAGTTGATTTCAATTTTTATTTTATTGAGATTATAAGAGAATTGTATATGTTTACTTATTTTAATGGATTTGATGGCTTGGAAAAAATTGTATTCAATATTTTCAAGATATCAAACAACCTCAAAATCAAAAAAAAAGATGCTAAAGTCAATGTAATTATTTTAAATGGAGTTAAAAATCTTATTACCCACAAGATACCAGAGAATCTTGGAAATTTAGAAAATTCTTGTATAGAAACTTCTATATTTTCCTCATATGAGAATGTGAGAAATTTATATTACATATGAATATAAAAAAGAATTTTTAGCTTTTGGATTCAAAACATTATTATACCTATAAAAATAGATATGAGTACTTTGAAGGTATGTGATATATGTGTTTTAGAGTTTTTATATTATATGGGAATGTTCAACATAGTAAAGTTTATGTTTATTTTTATTGAGGTAGTAAATACTGGGTTAGTGAAGATTAATATTATTCTTTACCAATTATTTATCAATAGAGTTTTCAAATACTTTTATGAATGAATATAAAGTTTACAATGAGGCAGTACAATTTTTTGGAAAAACATTGTATTTAATTAAAAGAACTATTAAAAAAATGAACCTAATGTTTGTTTTTTTCCATGAAATGGTTTTTAGATAAAAAATAAAAGTTTGTTTGTTACAGTTAAATTTATTATGTAAAAAGAATTACAAAAAAGGATGGTGAATGTTCACCCCTTTAAATAATGAAACAACAACATCTAATGAATATTTTTATGATTTTATAAAAAACAAAGGAGAGATAAAATATGATACTCCACATTTTTTATTATATAAGTAAGAGGCTCTAGCTATGGATGACAAATATTATAAAAATATTAGATAATAAGAATGAAAGAAAATCCAAGAATAAATTTATAGGAATGGAAAAATAGCTAGTGATTTCCTAATAGAATATGAAATATCTCATTCAAAAGTTCAAATAGATATAAAAAAAGTTACAACCATGGATTAAGTAGAAGAAAATTAAAATGTTCCTCAGCCTATTTTTAAATTCAATGGAAAATAAGTTATTTTTGATGAATTATGACTTAAATATGTTCAAGTTGATTTGGAAAAGGTTTCCAAAAAAAATTATCATCCTAGGGAACCCAATCAAGTAACAGGAAAGATAAATATAAAGATTAAATCAAATATTGTTGAAGAATTAATTTGGATATAAAAGATATTTTGACTGAAACCTCAAACTTGTTATCTTCTCAATCATAAATTAAGATATGATTGATTCCAAGGTTTATGTAATGGAACTTTCTCAATCAAATTTCATTAAAATAGAGGAACCCTAAGCTTCAGGAGAATTAGTGACTTCTTTACAATACGTTTCAAGAAATTCTACAAATTCCACTAAGAATACTATCTTAAAAATAATGGAAAGGAAGATGAAACACTTCTATTAAAGAATAAAATTTATTTACCATCTTTTTCATTTATTTCAAGAAATTTTTGAAAGATATAGAAATATACAAGGGAATGTGGGTATTTTGTGATGTTCTGTTACTCTAAAACATATTTATAAAATAATGGGTTAAAATGAAGCTAAATTTAATGAATTTAAAGGAAATTCAAAGGTGGAGTTTCAAAAACTCAAAAAATATTATCAGAAAGATAAATCATACCTAAGTAGACAATTTTTTTTGTAAATGTTGATGTAATTATAAGAGAAACAAAATTTTGTTTTATGTTATCTAAAACCTTCAATGTGAAAATTTAATAAATTTCATGGGATATAGATGATTTAAAGTCTCTTTCAAAAAAGAAGATGACAAAATAATAATTAAAGGAAAAAATATTGATGTTTTGGAAGAAGAATTTACAAATATGAAGTGGATTATTTCAAACTATGAGAATAACCAAAATGATTTCAAGAAGATAGAGGTGATCTTTAAGAAAATATAAAATAATGTTTTCTTTTATTATGAACTCTCAAATGTGTTGTAACAATCATAAATATTTTTTTGTTTATTGTTTCGGTATGAATTATTTTATTCTTATATATGAACTATTTTTATATAATTTATCTTTAATATTTCATAGAAAAATTTATACCACCTAAAGAACTTTTGGAAAACCAAAAATAGGGAGAAATATATAAAGTAAACACTTTTAGAGAAAGGGATAAAGGTGTAAAGGAAAAATGGGAGAATTGGAGAAATATATATATTTTTTAGTTTTATATGTAAGGGGGTAATATTTTCAATGTTTTATTTTAATGTTTCTCCTTAAAAAGTTTTGTATTGTTTTTTTTCAAAAAATGGAAGATTTTATGAGTTGAAATAATAATTTCTACACTTTCTAACTTTACTTTTTTGAAATAAAAATCCAATTTATTAAACGTTTATACATTTATGACTTTTATACTTCCCGAGTTCTTCATATTTTTTATAGGAAAGTTTTATATTTTTACCAGGTGGAGGATATCACTTCCATCAGATGTAACATTATTATATATACTAAATGAACATGTACTTTGTTCATCAGACAAAAAAAATACAAATTTCACCATATGATGGTTTATAAAATCCATAATAAATGGTATAACAATGTCCACTAGACAAATGTTCTTCAGAGTTATTGGAAAAAATATATCAGATAGAGGCAATCATGTCTATCAGATGAAATTTTATCAACCTACTAAAAAACATTATAAATTATTCCAGATAAATAATTTTCATACTACCAAAATGGAACCTACTTTCACTGTTGTGGTTCTAATCATGAATAATACAAGACAGAGATGTTATGATAAACATAATATGTAAATAAGAAGTGCATCTAATGCCATTAAAAATTCCCATAAGGAATGTAAAATATGACTATTATAAGGGTGTATATAAATAGAGTGTTATTCTAGGAGGAGGATCCTCTTTCATCAAATAAATTTTAATAATATATTTAGTGAGATATTTTTATGCTTTATAATCAATGATATAAAGTTGTTGAGAAGTGCTTTGTAACAACTTGTTACTTGATAGAACTTCATTGTAATCATTAGGGATTTACAATATGGTATCCATTTGTGAGGTTTTCTATAAATGTATCTATATTTTTTTAATTTTTTTTTCCATTCATATTGATCAAGGACTCTTATTATTCATAGATTAAGAGGTTTAATTCAATAAATATGATCAAGGGATCATTAGGCTAGAAAATTGAGTTGAATGTGATCTTATGATCGAGGGATTCCATGGTTAAGAATGATAGACCTTATGACTGGTTGAAGTCATGGATACCATAAGTCCGTTTATAGACACAGTTTACACTAAAATTTTAAGTGTGGATACTTTATCAGGAATGTTTTTATAGTTTTTCTTACACTACTTATAAAATTTGTTTTACATAATTATTCTTATTTACTATATGTTTTACATATTTTCTATAGTGCGTGTTTTATAAAAAAGTTATAATATTTATTTTATAACTTTTCTAACTTTTATTATAATATATATTGTTACAAAATGTCATTCAATAACTTTATTAAATATGTTTGAAAAAATTTATTGTTTAATTTATAGTAAACTACTATTCAATACCCTCTTATAGATAATTGAAAACTATTTTGATCCTATAACCTAAAAAATCATATGAGTACTTGAGACACCTCTCGATCCTCTTAAAACATCAAATATCTCTCATAATCCCAATTATAAACACAATTTTTAGAACATTCTATTTCCTAAGACCAAAAAATAAAATTTACTGAGAAAACACTAACCTAATAATTTAAATTTCATTGAAATTATAATTATAATTTGAATGTATATTTAAAGTATTGAATTTACAAGAAAATGTTGTCACTTTATAAAAAATGGCATTGTATTTTGGTCCCAATAATGTTGTTCATGAATTTAAATAATTGGTGATCAATGTCTAATTTTTTTTATAACTAGTAAATCATTGAACATAAGAACACCAGATGAAATTTTCATGATAAATGTAATGATTTTTTGTTATGATTGTGCCTGAGAGAGATGAAATAAATTTGAAAACATGTCTCATAATGAACATATAAAAAATATTATAATATCAGATTATTACTCTCACGGTCGAGTCGCTGTGATGAAATACATATATCTTGATTAAATGAAGTGATGGGGAAACTTTATTAATAATTATATATTTAGAGTAATTGAAATGAGTAAATTTTTTTCTATAGATGAACCATATATTTTAGCATCACTCTAGAAACAAGTGTTTTATGTGAAATATCCTTTAAAACCTAAATTCATTATCATTATTGAAGTGATAGTGTGATATATTTTTAATAATGGTGGTGATTAAATAATGAACTTCACTTCTCCAAAATTTCTTGACCAAAATACTGAATATGATGAGTCAAATACTTTAATTGTTAGAGTTGATTATGAAGTTAAAATAGTAGTGGGTAATTTATAGAAGAAAAAATATTTGGGATCAACCATGAATTTTATCTCCAACATTTTTTGAGTAGTCATAATTTTTTTTGATCAAACTAGTCTTTTAATTTTATATATACTATATATTTATGTTTTGATAAATTTAAAGGTTCAAATATGATTTTGAAAGTGAAATTTAACTTTTATATATACTATATGTAAAATTGAATGGATTTATTATGTTATGAATCCTCTTATGGATTGTTTAACATGTTAATTAATACAACATGATTATGTTATGTTATCTTTTATGTCTTGTTTTCCTGGCCAATTAAAATACCTTGATTATGTTATATCACACCTTATTCATTTTTTTTATTTTCAATTATCATGACTTAATAATTTAATGTATTTATTTTTCATTGTTTAAAATTAAAAACATTTAATGATTTAAAATAAAATTTACATCTAATTTTCCTGTATAGAATATGACAAACATTGAATAATTACATTGAAGAATATTATTCAATAATAATTGATAAATATGAAAAATGGAATGACATCCTCTATTACCCATGTTAATTATAGTTCTTATCATATATATATATATAATTTACATAATGTAAAATTATATTTTATTAATCATTTTTAAAATTCTTTTAGGAAACACTGTCTAGGGGAAAATCATTCTCTAGTTAGACTTCTAATAGTAGTGAATAATATAATAGATGATGGGGTGTTGGTACTAGAGGTATTAGGAGAACCCAACGTACTTGATCACCCTTATAACCACCATCACGTATCCTATGTACTTCACTATCTTATCCCATAGTTATACATGGGGCACCAAGGATATTCGACCCACTTTTGATGTCACTATCATTTTAGAAAACCACTCCTTATCACATATATTTTCATATCCCATGATTTCTCTTCATCCCTTATATCACTTTCCATCCAATTTTATGTTTCCTCCATTTCCCACATCTCCTATACCTTCAGTGATTTATACTCACACTCCTCCTACTTCTAATACACAACTAATTAATCATGTAGAGAATATTTTTCATCTAGAATATACATTGGATTCTATTAATCCAATATAGGCCACCAATCCATTATGACTTATTGATCCATAAAAACCCAATGAACATCCTGGATTCAATATATAATAGTATGTGTATTAAATTTTATCAAAATAATTTTATTTTAGTTGTAATGTGCATTATTATTTTTATCTAGATCAATTAATAGGTGGTGTGGTCATACTCACATGTATGGCTGATATAACCACTGTACAAAAGTAATGGTAGATTACAATGAAGAAAAAATGGTTGATAAATGTTCTAGACAATGTAATATTTACATGATGATGATCAGAAAATATAGTGATAAAATTACCATGTAATCAATCACCTAAAGACACATCAGTGATTAAATCAAGGATAATGCATTGACGGAGATAAAAGTAAGAAAAGTTAAAAATTTAAATGAACATTATTATTATATTTATATATCTTGATTTTTTTTCATATTTGGTTTAACTTTGTTCATGGTCATGTTTTGAGGGTTGTATGGTTGATAGATATAAAGGATCTCTGGAGAGATTATAAGCATGATTCATATTTTAGATGGACCATTAAACATGGAACATAGTTAGATATTATAAATGGCCTCAATTATTTTTAATTTATATAGTACCGAGAGATGATTTCTGTAACGCCTGAGACGTTTATGAGAAATATTTTGTTTTTATCAAAGGAATCTTTCACTACACACAACACTAGCTTGTCTTTCTTTACACGCAATCGCGGCCTTCCTCGATAGCCTGCATCGTACACAATACTGAGTTTTACTAAACAATGATATGCTATTAAAATATTATTAAAACTAGTCGTTATGAATATTAATAACCACTTTTTGAAATTTTTGAAATTTTATTTTTCAAAATTGACTTCATTTTTGGATTCGGAATATCGAAATTAGCCTAGGATGAAATTTTGGTATTTTTCTGAAAACTTTCAATTTTTGATGAATAGTGAAACCACTAAGTGGTAGTTAAAAAAACTGAATTTTTCATAAAACTTAATTTTACCACTTCTGTGAGTGGAATTTCGAAAATCCGAGACACACGGTTAATATCAAGGACTAAAATGTGGTTCAATGAGATGAAAATAATTTTTGGTGAATAGTAACTTTTTACTTTTTTTTACCACGGTTAAAAGTAAATAGGGTAATTAAGTGTAAAAGTGTTATTATTATTACCCTAACACATGTCCTAATTCTATTGGATAAGTGTAATTCGACCAAAAAAATATTAGGAATAAAATATGACCATTTAGGCCCACTTGGATTAGATTAGGACATTTATTATTAATTTATTTAAAGAAGGGTTAAAATAGTTAAAATCAAAGTTAATAAGTAAATCATTTTTAATATGGGGTTATACATTAGATAAATTCGACTATAAATATTAATTAGAAATATAAAAACATTTCCTACATAATGGTATTTTATTTTTAATTTTTAAACATTAAATAATTTAATTTATTTATGACACAACGATGATGCACTAATTATCTTATTAATGAAATATTGACATAATTGATGTTATAAATACCCAAATAAATGTAATTTGAGACTTTTTATGAATTGAACTACTTTTATAGGTTAATATGACATGTTAGTATTGATTTAATTAACTTGGTTTGAACTAATCATTCTGTTGTGTTTTTTCACAAAAATCAATTACTAAATAGTGTCAAAATTGACATAAAATAGTTTTTAAAACAAATATTATATTATTAATTGTTATTTTATTCCTAAAAATCTAAGGTTTGGGAAAATGACTTAAATAAGGTTATATATATTAATAATAAACAACTTGGGGTTCCTTTGGCTTGTTATAGTAAGTTTATTAACCTTATAGTGTAAGAAAACAAGAAGACACGGTAAAAGTTAAATTATCTAACTTAAAGTTAAATCTAAATGATAAGGTTAAAATTGATACCTAAACTTGTCTAAATTCTATTGGATGAGATTATTTCTACCCATCCACACCTTAGCTTCAAAATAAATCAATTTGGAGCTATTATAAACCGAGTTTGACTTTATAATAAAATAATATTTTTAGTTATTCCAAAGGTGCCCCTCTCCTCTCTTATAAAAGGGCACCTCCTCCCTCTCTTCCTCACACCACTTTGAGCCTTCAAACTCGGCCAAGCCCTGCCAATTTCTTCTCTCCACTTCCCTAGAGACATCCTAGAGGTCCTGGTCTTCTTCAAAGACCAATTTTAGTGCCCTAAAAGGAGGTCTCAAAAAAGCGCTTCAAAGAAGAGGTAATGTCCGTTACCGATTCTTTCATCTTTATTTCTTCTTCCACTTATTCTTTTGTAGTTGTTTCATTATGAAGTAATAACATCAGTATCACTCATATACTGATATGCTATTATAAGTATTAAACAACCCTATTTCACCATCTATCCATTCTACGGAAAATGAAATCACCGCGCATGCATACGTACGGAATACCATCTCCACGCCGTGGTGTAATCTATTTTCCACCAACACCTTACTTGGATGGGTATAATGGTGTAAATAATGACTATATATGATTATTTAAAAGTGATATTGATTCTGAAATAGTATATATACACTCCAATAAAATTCCACAATCATGGGAACGATATCATCGCTCGTGCGTACGTACAGAATACCGTCTCCACGATGTGATGCGACTCATTCTACATGATCTTCATTGAATAATGATTATATAAATGAATTGAATGAATGAATATGATATATATTACACAAATACCATTCTGTAAATGAGGTAACTATAACCTAAAAATAAAAATAAGAATTTATTCGACAAAACACGCATAAGAAAAAAAAGTAATAAACACCCAAATAACAAATAGTAATGAAATATGACTAATAAGAAGCTAAGAATATGAACATATATGATATCATAAAAATAAGTATGATTCTGGAATAAGTCAATAAAATAATTTAAATCATTATACAGGAGGTTCGGACACTTACGAAGCAAATTGGACCTAAGGTAAGGGAAAATATCACAATCTCATTTTTATCCGAGATTGTTTATACTTTGGTATTTTCTGGGGTTTATTTTATCATCCACATCCATGTTTCCTCAATATATAATATTTACATCCTTCTACAGTAGTTTATATCCAATTTTACCCTTCGGTGAGTTTTTAGTAAAGGATTTGAAAGGAATCTTTTGTCCTTTTTTGTACGAGGTACTTTTTGACTTTTCTGACAAAAGTACGAGAAGAATGTTTTTTTAACTTATACGGCATGAATGGATTTTTAAAACATTATTTACAAGAAGATTTTTTACAAGTTTTCAAGTTTATTTTTAATCAACTTCTTTTAGTTTAAAATTGTATGACATGTTAAGAAAGGAAAAAATGTTTTTGAAGTAGAAAGGATATTTTCCTCAAGAATGGAGTTCAAGTGTTTTATCAAAATTATTTTCCATATAAGATAATATAGGGTTCTATTTCAATCCCTATTATTACATTGATTTGATTATGTTGTGATGGAATTATTTTTATGAATTCCTTTATCTTATATGAATTGTTTTATGATGACGTTTTGTTTAAGAATCCCATTTTTATTACATGGGTTATGCAATGATGTATGATTTATGATTTTGTGGAACACATAAGAATGGTATCATTATGATATGGGTGGGACCTATATCTCCCTCCAATGCATTGGGTAATGATTTTATATCTCATGAGATAGACATGGCTGGAACGACAGGTTAAACCGGTTCAGTGAAACAGGACTGAAATGAGGAGTGAACTCGGTTCAGAAATGGACTTTGTCCACTAAGATAGTCTTGTCCATGAGTCTTGACTAATAATAAATGATTCTAGATGATTATGTGTGTATGCCACAAAGTTTCATGTTTTATGTTATGATTATTGGGATTACATTTCACTACTATGATTTATCCCATGTTATGAAATTATGATCTCTTTTTCAGGTTAAGATTTCCAAAAGTTATGTTCTTATGAATATGATGTGATTGATATTTCTTTTGTTTACCCTTACTGAGCATTTGAGCTCACCCTTTTGTATGTTTTCTTTCCCCAGGTTAGGAATAAGGTTATTAAGTAAGATATGCAAAAAGGGACTATAGATATGATGAAATAAATGGGAGACAGTGTAGACACTTTATGAACCACTTGTTTATGTTTCCCAGTTTCTAAAGACACTATACCTATACGGTCCTTTCCTGGATTTGTTATATGCTGTAATAAGTGTGCTTCAATTTTGAAGTAATAATAATGTATGTAAAGTATGAGTCGTTTTAGTTGGTATCAGAGAAAAGGTATAGTCAACCTTTGGAAACTAGGATGTGAAAGCCTTAGTAAGAACCCTAAGGATAAGTCTAAGCATAGAACACAATATTAGTGTTTTAGAAATGGCCATGAATAACCTAGGATAAGACCTTAAGTATGAAATTTTATTCTTTATTATATGGTTTTTCTATTATAATTAGTGTTTCTCACGCTATTCTTCTTGGTTTTAGTCAATGGCTGGAACCCGAAGGAACCGTGTTAATATGGAATGCGATGGGCAATGCAATGATTTCCCCCCTGAGTAACCAAATGTTATGGGAGCTGGAATGAAAAATCTTGTATCCATGCTCACACAACTTTCTCAAGCTATGAATCATGCAGGACTTCCAAACGAGCAAAGGAAGGAGTAACATTCTGTTGAATCCTTCATGAGGCAACGTCCACCTTCTTTTAGCGGGTCTTCTGATCCATTAATTACTGAACAATGGATTAGTAATACTGAAAAGATATTTTCAGTTTTTCAATGTTCTGAACATGATAAAGTCATCCTAGCAGTGTATCGTTTGGAAGGAGATGATGATCAATGGTGTAATCTTATCAATAATATGAGGTAAAGAGATGAAATTGAGTCCATGGAATGGGACGAGTTCAAGAACCTATTTTTCAATAAGTACTTCCCTCATATTCGCCGAACAAATATGAATAAA
Source organism: Viscum album (assembly GCA_963277665.1). Classification (NCBI taxonomy): domain Eukaryota; kingdom Viridiplantae; phylum Streptophyta; class Magnoliopsida; order Santalales; family Viscaceae; genus Viscum; species Viscum album. Next base: position 1,477,480,095 of record OY728161.1, read on the forward strand.
GAGTTTCTTGAACTAAAGCAAAAGGATGATGAATCTTTTGGTACCTATGAAGCAAATATTACAATACTTGCAAGGTACGCTTCTGGTATTATTATCCAACCTGAGAGTAAGATCTATTGATTCTTTAGTGGCTTAAAACCAAGTCTTCGAAGGGAGTTAGCCATAAGGGACTTCAATAGCTATGAGGAAATCGTTCGATGTGCTCTCAAAGTTGAGATGGAGATTGGAGTAGCCCATCAGTCATATGGGTTTGATAAGAAGAGGAAAATGGAATTCAAAGGAAAATCTAAAGAGCACACTGAAAAGAAGATGAGCTTTCCCTTATGCTCAAAGTGTGGAAAGAAACATGGAGGGAGTTGTCTTAAAGGGACAAGTAAATGTTTCAAATGTGGAAAGGAAGGTCATCAGGCATTTTAATGCCGCAATGATGGGAAGAAGATGTCTAATGACGCAAACAAAGGAAGGGATACACAGAATGAACCTACTACACTTAAATGTTTCAAGTGCAAGGAGATGGGGCATTATGCCAATAAACGCCCTAATCCAAGGGTTGTTGATGATGATCGACATCAACAAAATCTTAAGGCTAAAGGCAAAGGAAAGTCACATGCAATTTCTATCAGCGATGTGGAGTACGATAACGAAGTTGTGAAAGGTACACTTACCATCCACTCTAAAGTAGAAAATGTTTTATTTGATTCTAGATCCACCCACTCTTTTATTTCTGAAGATTTTTCTAAGGGTATCACCGCATTACCTCAACAATTAGATGTTGAGTTAGCTGTGACAACCCCTAATGGTACAACAGTCGCATCAAAAGTTTATAATTCTTCTACGATTGAAGTTTGTGGGAAAGTGCTTCCTGCAAATCTTGTGATCCTTCCTATAGTGGAATTTGATGTGATTCTTGGCATGGATTGGATTTCTTTATATGGAGCTCATATCAATTTCCAAATAAGGGAAGTCAAATTTCATATTCCAGATCAATCTATGATCGTCTATCGATCCAAGGATGAACATAACCTTCCAGTGGAAATTTCTTCCATCTTATGGGTATTGATTCCACTAAATGAGGGTAATTTATCTCAAATGGTTGGTGAGAAATTCACGATTAATAATATTCCCATTGTATGGGAGTTTTATGATGTCTTTTCGGAGGAATTGTCAGGTCTTCCACCATATAGTGAAGTTGAGTTTTCAATAAAACTCGTACCGGGTGCTTTGCCTATTTCAAAGTAACCTTATAGAATGGCCCCAATTGAGTTGTAGGAATTGAAGAAGAAACTCCAAGAGAATCTTGATAAGGGATTCATACGCCCTAGTGAGTCACCTTGGGGAGCACCTGTTCTGTTTGTTAATAAGAATGATGGATCAATGAGACTCTGCATTGATTATTGAGAACTTAACAAGATCACTATCAAGAACAAATATCATCTCCCACACATTGATGAATTATTTGACCAACTACGTGGAGCTCAATACTTTTCCAAGATTGATCTTCATTCAGGGTATCATCAATTAAGGGTCAAAAGGGAGGATATACCAAAGACGTCTTTCCGTACAAGGTATGGACACTATGAATTTATAGTGATGCCATTTGGTCTTACTAATGCCCCTACTATCTTCGTGGATCTAATGAATAGAGTCTTTAGAGACTATCTTGATCAGTTTGTGGTAGTCTTTATAGACGATACTATTGTCTATTCAAAGAGCAAGGAAGAACATGAAGATCATTTGAGAATTATATTGAAGACCCCGAGAAAGGAAGAGCTTTATGCCAAATTTACCAAGTGTGAATTTTGGATTTAAAAAGTTGCATTTTTGGGTCACATAATCTTAAAAGAGGGGATATCTGTGGATCCAGCAAAAAAAGAGGTTATCAAAAGATGGTCGAGACCAACAACAGTAACTGAGATCCGAAGTTTTCTTGGTTTGGCTAGATATTATCGACGTTTTGTGAAATATTTTTCACGATTATCTAATCCACTCACCATGTTGACTCGGAAAGGAGTTAAGTTTGTTTGGACGGAGGAATGTGAAGATAATTTCAAGGAGTTGAAAAGAAGGTTATCCAGTGCACATGTTCTCACACTGCCTTATAGTGGAGAAAGGTTTGTGATCTATAGTGATGCATCCAAGAAGGGGCTGGGGTGTGTTCTTATGCAAAATGATATGGTGATAGCTTATGCCTCACGATAGTTGAAAATCCATGAGCAAAATTACCCAACACTTGATTTGGAGTTAGCTTCGGTAATCCCTGCATTAAAGATTTGGATGCATTATCTTTATGGAGAAAGGTGTGACATTTATACTGATCATAAAAGTTTAAAGTATATTTTCACACAAAAGGAGCTGAATATGCACCAAAGAAGATGGTTAGATCTGATTAAGGATTACGACTGCTCAATTCATTACCACCCTGGGAAAGAAAACAAGGTGGCATATGCATTAAGTCGACAAGACCATGCCAGTTTATCCATGATGAGGATCACAAAAGACCCAATATTTATGGATTTAAAAAGGATGGATGTTGGAATTATAATGGAAGGGGGGAAATCGAATCTTTCTCAAATGAATGTTCAACCATATATTCATGTGAAGATTAAAGAGGCACAGAAAGAAGATGTAGAGTTACAAAAGAAGGTGAGAAATATTCCTGAATTCAACCTTGATTGTGATGGGATAATAAAGTTTAGGAATCGGGTTTGTGTTCCTCCCATCCCCGAATTAAAGAAGGAGCTGCTGGATTAGACTCATAGTTCTTAATTCTTTATTCATCATGGAAGCACGAAGATGTATAGGGACTTGAAAGAGTACTTCTAGTGAGATGGCATGAAAAGAGATGTTGCTGAATATGTCTCTCAATGATAGGTTTGTCAGCAAGTTAAAACTGGGAGACAAAAGTCTAAGTGGATGTTACAACCATTACCCATACCTGAATGGAAATGGGAAAACATCACTATGGACTTTGTCACAGGATTTCCTAAAACATCCAAAGGCAATAATGCTATCTGGGTCATAGTTGACCGTCTTACAAAGTCCGCACACTTCATTTCTATTAGAGAGGATTTCTCTATGGATCAGCTTGTCAGTATATATGTAAAGGAAGTGGTAAGATTGCATGGAGTACCACTTTCTATTATATCTGATCGGGATCCGAGATTTACCTCGAAGTTCTGGCGAAGTCTTCAGCATACTCTGGATACAGATTTGAGTTTCAGCACTGCTTATCATCCTCAGACAGACGGTCAGTCTGAGAGAACAATTGAAACTCTAGAAGATATGTCGAGAGCTTGCTCTATGGATTTCAAAGGTGGTTGGGATCAACACCTACCTTTGGTGGAATTTTCTTATAATAATATCTTTCACTCGAATATTCAGATGGCTCCTTATGAAGCTCTCTATGGAAAGAAATGCAGGACTCCAACTTACTGGGATGAAGTTGGGGAAAGAAAGCTATTAGGACCTGATCTCGTTAATGAAATGGCAGAAAAGGTCAGATCTATTCAACAACACATAAGAGTAGCTCATAGTCGACAGAAAAGTTATGCTGACAACCGAAGAAAAGACCTAGAGTTTGAAGTGGGTGATAAAGTGTTCTTACGAATATCTCCCTGGAAGAGGGTCATGAGATTTGGAAAGAAGGGGAAGTTGAGCCCTAGATATATCGGTCCTTTCGAAATACTGGATCGTGTTGGAAAGGTAGCTTACCGATTGGTGCTTCCACCGAATCTCTCTCATGTTAACGATGTGTTCCATGTATCTCTCCTGAGAAAGTACATACCTGATCCTTCACATGTAATCAGCTCAGAAGTTGTACCGTTGGAGCAAGATCTCTCTTGTGAAGAACAGCCGATAGAGATTCTGGATCGTAGAGAAAAAGTCCTATGAAACAAGGACACTCTCTTGGTGAAAGTTTTATGGAGGAACCACCAATTAGAAGAAGCTACATGGGAGCTTGAGGATATGATGAGGGAGAAGTATCCTCATCTGTTTGTTACAAAGTGACGAATTTCGAGGCCAAAATTCATTTTAAGGGGGGTAGAATGTAACACCCGAGACTTTTATGAGAAATATTTTGTTTTTATCAAAGGAATATTTCACTACACACAACACTAGCTTGGCTTTCTTTACACGCAATCACGGCCTTCCTCGATAGCTTGCGTCGTATGCACTACCGAGTTTCACTAAACAATGATATGCTATTAAAATATTATTAAAACTAGCCATTATGAATAGTAATAACCACTTTTGGAAATTTTGTAAATTTTATTTTTCAAAATTGACTTAATTTTTGGATTCGGAATATCGAAATTATCCTAGGATGAAATTTTGGTTTTTTTCTGAAAACTTTCAATTTTTGATGAATAGTGAAACCACTAAGTGGTAGTTATAAAAACTGAATTTTTCATAAAACTTAATTTTACCGCTTCTGTGAATGGAATTTCGAAAATCCAAGAGACACAGTTAATATCAAGGACTAAAATGTGGTTCAATGAGATGAAAATAATTTTTGGTGAATAGTAACTTTTTACTTTTTTTACCACGGTTAAAAGTAAATAGGGTAATTAAGGGTAAAAGTGTTATTATTATTACCCTAACACATGTCCTAATTCTATTTGATAAGTGGAATTCGACCAAACACAACCTTAGGAATAAAATATGACCATTTAGGCCCACTTTTATTAGATTAGGACATTTATTATTAATTTATTTAAAGAAGGGTTAAAATAGTTAAAATCAAAGTTTAATAAGTAAATCATTTTTAATATGGGGTTATACATAAGAAAAATTCGACTATAAATATTCATTAGAAATATAAAAATATTTCCTACATAATGGTATTTTATTTTTAATTTTTAGACATTAAAAAATTTAATTTATTTATGACACAACAATGATGCACTAATTATCTTATTAATGAAATATTGACGAAATTGATTTTATAAATACCCAAATAAATGTAATTTGAGACTTTTTATGAATTAAACTAATTTTATAGGTTAATATGACATGTTAGTATTGATTTAATTTACTTGGTTCAAACTAATCATTCTGTTATGATTTTCACAAAAATCAATTACTAAATAGTGTGAAAATTGACATAAAATAGTTTTTAAACAAAATATTATATTATTAATTGTTATTTTATTCCTAAAAATCTAAGGTTCGGCAAAATGACTTAAATAAGGTTATATATATTAATAAAAAACAACTTGGGGTTCGTTTGGCTTTTTTATAGTACGTTTATTAACCTTATAGTGTAAGAAAACAAGAAGACACGACAAAAGTTAAATTATCTATCTTAAAGTTAAATGTAAATGATAAGGTTAAAATTGACACCTAAACTTGTCTAAATTATATTGGATGAGATTATTTCGACCCATCCACACCTTAGCTTCTAAATAAATCAATTTGGAGCTATTAATATCTGAATTTGACTTTATAATAAAATAATATGTTTAGTTATTCCAAAGGTGCCCCTCTCCTCCCTTATAAAAGGGCACCTCCTCCCTATCTTTCTCACACCACTTTGAGGCATCAAGCTCGGCCAACCACTGAAAATTTCTTCTCTACACTTACCTAGAGACATCCTAGAGGTCGTTTTCTTCTTCAAATACCAATTTTAGTGCCCTAAAAGGAGGTCTCAAAAAAGCGCTTCAAAGAAGAGGTAATGTCCGTTACCGATTCTTTCATCTTTATTTCTTCTTCCACTTCTTCTTATGTAGTTGTTTCATTATGAAGTAATAAAATCAGTATCACTCATACACTGATATGTTATTATAAGTATTAAACAACCCTATTTCACCATCTATCCATCCTGTGGAAAATGAAATCACTGTGCGTGTGTACGTACGGAATACCGTCTCCACGCCGTGGTGTAATCTATTTTCCACCACCACCTTACTTGGATGGGTATAATGGTGTAAATAATGACTATATTTGATTATTGTAAAGTGATATTGATTCTGAAATAGTATATATACACTCCAATACAATTCCACAATCATGGGAACGATATCATCGCTCGTGCGTACGTACGGAATACCATCTCCACGATGTGATGCGACTCGTTCTACATGATCTTAATTGCATAATGATTATATAAATGAATTGAATGAATTAATATTATATATATTACACTAATACCATTCTGGAAATGATGTAACTATAACCTAAAAAGAAAAATAAGAATTTATTCGACAAAACACGCATAAGAAAAAAAAGTAATAAACACCCGAATAACAAATAGTAATGAAGTATTACTAATAAGAAGCTAAGAATATGACCATATATGATATCATAAAAATAATTATGATTCTGAAATAAGTCAATAACATTATTTAAATCATTATACAGGAGGTTCGGACACTTACGAAGCAAATTGGACCTAAGGTAAGGGAAAATATCACAATCTCATTTTTATCTTAGATTGTTTATACTTTGGTATTTACTAGGGTGTATTTTATCATCCACATCGATTTTTCCTCAATATGTAATATTTACATCCTTCTACAATAGTTTATATCCAATTTTACCCTTCGGTGAGTTTTTAGTAAAGGATATGAAAGGAATCTTTTGTCGTTTTTCGTACGAGGTACTTTTTGACTTCTCCGACAAAAGTACGAGAAAAATGTTTTTTTAACTTATACGGCATGAATGGATTTTTAAAAAATTATTTCCAAGAAGCTTACTTTACAAGTTTTCAATTTATTTTTAATCAACTTCTTTTAGTTTAAAATTGTATGACATGTTAAGAAAGGAAAAAATGTTTTTGAAGTAGAAAGGATATTTTCCTCAAGAATGGAGTTCAAGTGTTTTATCAGAATTATTTTCCATCTAAGATAATATAGGTTTCTGTTTCTATCCCTATTATTACATTGATTTGATTATGTTGTTATGGAATTATTTTTATGAATTCCTTTATCTTATTTGAATTGTTTTATGATGATATTTTGTTTAAGAATCCCATTTTTATTACATGGGTTATGCAATGATGTATGATTTATGATTTTGTGGCACACATAAGAATGGTATCATTATGAGATGGGTGGGACCTATATCTCCCTCCAATGCATTGCATAAAGATTTTATATCTCATGAGATAGACATGGCTAAAATGGAAGGTTAAACCGGTTCAATGAAACAGGACTGAAATGAGGAGTGAACTCGGTTCAAAAATAGACTTTGTCCACTAAGATAGTCTTGTCCATGAGTCTTGACTAATAAGAAATGATTATCTATGATTATGTGTGTATTCCACAAAGTTTCATGTTTTATGTTATGATTATTGGGATTATATTTCACTACTATGATTTATCCCATGTTAGGAAATTATGATCTCTTTTGCAGGTTAAGATTTCTAAAAGTTATGTTCTTATGAATATGATGTGATTGATATTTTTTTTGTTTACCCTTACTGAGAATTTGAGATCACCCTTTTGTATGTTTTCATTCCCCAGGTCAGGAAGAAGGTTACTAAGTAAGATATTCCAAAAGGGACTATAGATATGATGAAAGAAATGGGAGACAGTGTAGACGCTTTATGAACCAGCTGTTTATGTTTCACAGTTTCTAAAGACACTATACCTATACGGTCCTTTCCTGGATTTGTTATATGTTGTAATAAGTGTGCTTCAATTTTGAAGTAATAACAATGTATGAAAAGTATGGGTCGTTTTAATTTACCATTAGAAGAGTAAATATTTTAAATTATTATATAAATTTAATGGTTTTTATTGAGAACTATTATGATTCATGTCAATAAATTGGTTCTTATTATTTTTTTGGGATTCTTAAAAAAGAAAGAAAAGAACAGTGATTCTGTAATATTTTTTCACACTTTGAGATGGATGCCTATGTAAGAACATAATATAAACCAGATATTTTTCATATACATTTGAGTTCAATTAGGTTTAATAGAAGCTTAGTTTTATATAATATGAAACATGAGGTTTTACTTATAGTGGTGTTTGATTAAGTTTTGTTCACTAATACACTATTATTGAATACATTTTTATTATATCGATTTCCATTTTCTGCTAGTGTATCTCAGGAAAAAATGTATTTCATGAGAAGAAAGAAAAATGATATGAGAGTATTTGATGCTGATAGAGAAGAAAATATTTTAATAATTATTATATGGTTTTAAAATTTTAATATCTATTCCGTAAATAAATAAAACATTTATATTTTCAATGAAATGATCTAAAGACACTTTATAATAATGTTTATGGAAAATTAATCCCAAACGATCATTAGTGACAAGTATTTGGTCACGGAAACCATAAGAGGGTATACTATTGACTAAGTAAGAATATTTGGTCTACTATGTATTTGTAAAATTCTAGTAATTCAAACACCTATGGTAGCACTGATTTATAAGAGGACCATTTATAAGAAGATGTCATAAAAAGAAAATGGAAAGAATGGAGCCTGAAAGTGGAAAAAATTTCATCAATCACTTAATGAGATCAATGAAAAAATTATGTCCATCACCTCAAAAAAATTTGGATACAAATTTTGATAGATGCATGTTGATGATACTCTCATTGTACGATGATCCGTGGAAAACGATGATGGTCCTAATAGTGGTTGAGTTGATGAGATTCTTGGTGGTTATGGTGATGAAATTATTAATGATGATGATTCTAGTGATGATGTTCATGATGAGAGTGATATTATTGATGAAAAAGATGATTTTTTGGAGTGGGATATTGTTATTCCCTATTTATAATATTACTTTTATAAAATTTTGAGCATGAAAATGAAATATTATAACTTAAACATATTGTATATATATATATATATATATTTTCATTTTTAAATTATTAACTATTTGTATAAAAAATATAATTTTATCTATTTTGAATGTTTTTATTGACACTGATGCATTTACTATAATTTTTTTTCATATTTTTATGTATCTTTGCAAGTGGAGTGGAATAAGAAATGTGAATGTTAGCTAGAATTTTGAAGCATGGTACAATATCTATTCAAATAATTTATAAACCACAATTATACATATGTTCATATAGTTTAGTGAATATATTAGGACAACCATATTATAATATTTTAATAAAGCATTGGTATTGGAATATATACCAACATTTTCTCAAAACCTTTTTTATAGCCCAACACTTGTGAGGTTATTCCTAATGGTTTATGAAACCATTTATATAGTTTATACCAGTGGGTTCAAACTATTGATATAACCAAATAGTCTAGTAGTGATGATCCATTTATGTGTCAACATGATTTTAAAAGAATTAATATGAAAGGGATAAGAGGGGTGATATATTAAACCACTCACCAAGGGTAAAAGTCATATGTCATGGTATGATGCTAATTATGTTTTTTATTTAGTTGTGACCTATTTGAATTTCCATTTTATTTCTCATGATTGAGGTTGATTATTGGATAACTCCTCATTTATTTCCTCTTGTATATATTCATTAAATGGAATGGTATTTCATAGTTATTTGAAAAATTGTTTCAGATGATGATTTCATTAAGTAATTTACCCATAGTTGATTCACTCGGAGAGATTTACAAAACACCTAGGGGTGAGTGTACATTATAAATAGATAATATATCCTCAATGGTATAATAATAATGATAGTTTTACTAGATAGATAGTGGATGATATATATACTTGAGCTATGAGTTTTTTTCTATTCAAGGTAGATGAGGGATTTCTTATAATTTTATTTACTTTTTCATTAGTATAGTACCCAAATTTTAGGTATGAATTTTTTTTAAAGTTTTTTTAGTTTTTGGTTGAGTTTCTAGTATTACGAGGGGAAATTGATCATTTTGAGGTGTTTTGGGATAAATGAGTTGTGCATAATTTGGACAAAGGATTCATAGGTCATATAATATAGGATAGGGGATGTTGGATTGTTGGTGTATGATTTAATGAACTTTATATCAATTATATTAATTATAATAATTTTATGGTAGATAAGAATGCATTAGTTAGTCCATGAGCTATGTATCATGCATGTGAATTGTGCATTACATAAAATATTCACTAAAAATTGTATTTTTGAAAAAATTACATGAAATCCATCATATTGACCCAAACTTGGGGTGTGTAGTGTTTAAAAGTTTTTGGAAAGATTTTAATGAATTTCAAACCTTTTCTAGAAACACATTGGAATATATGTGAGATCTTGTAATGGCACCACAATTTTGATGTATGATTTGGAGCTCATAACTACCTTGAAATTATTATAAATTGATTTTCTGTGATCTGATTGGGTGGAATCATAGGTTGGAGGTGTTTTAGAGTGGGTTAACTAGGTAATTAGTACTGAAATATATAGGAGAGAACTATTTACCTGGTGCTTGGGAACTAGGTACTCAGTGGAGTGGGATGGGTCCCTTTATATCCTAGAGCCCTACTGATGGGCTAGTGGGGGTTAGTTGGATGGCTAGTGGATCACGAAATACCCATTATAAGTAGGTTGGGTATATGGTGGTATGTCGGGGTGTTTTTAGAGGAATATTTAGTATTTTCCCTCTTTTCCCCATTAACATCTAACCCTTTCTCCCCTAACCCTTGGTTGACCAAACTCCCAATTTTGGCCCCCCTAAAGACTTTAGTTTCCTGTAATCCCTCAAACTTCCATATTTAAATTCCGGTTAGTTGAGGCGGTTCTATATTGGAATGTCTAACTCTTTATAAGACCTCTATGTTGGTTTATCCCAGACATTATTCTTATCTTATCTAAAATATATAATATTAAGATCTTTAATTAGGATTTCTGATTCTAGTAGATTGAGATTGAATCGAGTGGCGTTGTTTGGTGAGTTGGATCACCATGTATTGAGGTAATAATTCATAACCATGTTTTGAAATTAGTATGTAATTTAATGGGTTTCCATGTATATCATTTCATGTATATAATTGAATTTATTCAAAATTAGATATTAAAGAGACTTGATGGGTTTAAGTTGATGGTATTAACCACATAAGGGACCAATATGGGTGTGATAGTGTGAGTGTAACCTAATCATAGTATCTATGGTGAAATGGTATAATATGTACACCTTATTTATCTTGGATGAATTTAATTTACCATATCTCATTTGTGACTACAAAAGGTATGTGGCTCAGGTTTCTGGAGTATAAAACAACGTCTTCTAATTTGGAAGGGGTTAAGGGTGGTAATGGTGAGTTGGAATGAGTTGAGAATAATTGTGTAATAGTGTTAGTTAATTGGTCAAATCCATATGATTTTTTATTAAAAATGTGTAGTGGTGTGTGTGGTTCAACCTTGGTGATTGCAGTTTTTGTTTAATGATAGTATAACCAATTGTATTTTTTATGAGGGATATGAATACATGACCTCACCTTGAGTTTCAGGGTGTTTGTATGATATGCACATGTGATACCTCACCCTATGTGATAGGGTGTTATTAGGAGAGATTGTTGGTATACCTCATCATGAGTGATAGGGTGTTGGTGTGAGATGTGGCTATAAGCCATCACCCTAAGTGATAAGGTGTTGGCATGGGATATAGAGGTAAAAACTAACCCTAAGTGATATGGTATAGATTTGGGGATTAATTGTAATTATAAACAAAGTGATAGGTTATTGAATATATAATGGGGTGTATCCATGCTACAATATGCCTATTTTTATTGTCATGGGGCCTAAGTAGGTATGGTCGGGGTTCATGGTAGTCTGATAGTTCACAATGATTCAAAATAAGTGTATAATTAGTTGTTTATTTATTTTTCAAAAGATCAATACATCACATACATCAACTAAAATGTGATAATAATTTTTTTAGGGTCCTAATAGGTTTTTTACTCACACCATACATAGGCACCCCATTGCAAATGATGATTTTTAGGTATTCTATTAAGTGAAAGCCCATATTCTGAGAGATTGAGCTAGTTTGTGACAGTTTGGGATAGATGAAAGATGAAAACAAATACTGTGATCTATTTATAATTATAAATTTATATTATTTTTTTAATTTGGTTATTGAATATATTGATAGATCGCCTATGGGGATCAATCTTGAATACTGACATATGAATGATATGTATTTATTTTGATATTTCACGGGATATTGATAAATTGATACCATAAAATTATGATTCTAGACCATTTTTTTATTTATTAATACTTGATTAAAAATTTATATTATTGTATTTTATTTGATATAAAGGGAATATTTTCCCAAATAGATGGTTTAGAACCTTTCTTCTCGTTGGAAGCCTCTTGTGTGTGGGGAGGTGTGAATATGTCCATGTACCAATTTAGTTTAGGCTTAGTGAACTAGATCAGGGTGTTATAGAATGGTATCAGAGCATCATTTCCATTGTTATTTTTTTTTCAGGAATGGTAATTTAGAAATATAATGGTTGAGACTTAGGTATAATTCTATGATTGTGTATAGAGAACACAAGTATAGTGGACACTCAATTTTCTCAGGCCATGGGGTTTTCTTTTATTGGTTGTGAGGTTATTGTTTCTTGATTTTCTTCAAGTGATATAGTGTTATAGTTAATTTTTAGTTTACCCTCTTACCCAGATTGGTGTGAGTGGTTTATTAAATGTGTCATAATCCAACACATAGGTTCACAAGCCATGCACCTATTGTTATATGATTATACATTAATTAAATTTTAACAATAATCTATTTGATATTTTCCTAATTATTTTATTGGTGGAATATAATTAATTTAACATGAGGAGTTTATTATTTCTACAATATATGACTATGAGTAACATGAACATTAAAGTGATATGGGATTATTCTTCAAGTATTAAGTTTGGAGTGGTATTCTAAAGTCTTTTTTAGTATAAACTAAGGGTATGCATCATAGAGTGATCCATGCATGTACAACCACAAATATTTAAATACTCTAAAAATTTGACCAGTTAAAGGAATTATATGTTTATGTATTAACATTTAAGAAATATTTCACCTTAATAATATCCCATTCTGACACATTAGGATATGTTTGAGGATACCAATGAGGTTTAACATGCTCCTCTTAAACATTATGATCTTCAAGAGGGTAGAGATGATCATGATCCTAAGGATGGACTATAGGTTCATAAAATTGATCACTTTTAGCCATGGGATTTTTATAGTATAATTCAATGGATAATAATAACATTGGTGTAGAGATAATATGGTAAACATTACTTTATTTTTTTCCAAATACAACATCCTTTGAATTTTAACACTTGCCTATCATAGTGTGTGGAAGAAGAAAAATTTATTTTTCTTAATACCCCATAAGGGATGACCAGGGTCATATCACTTAAGGAGTTTCATAGATTGTTCACTTACTAAATCTAATTCACCTAAGAACTATTTATTTTTTGAATTTTTATTATTTTTTGAAAAATAGATTTTGGATTTTTTTTTTTTTTGAAATACAATGAAATGAAAAAAATGAAAACTATATTTACATGGAATACAACATGAGATTATAAAAGAAAGAAAATGGACATGGGATTGTTTTCATGTTTCCTTCTATTCATTCTTGTTATTTAATTTTTTTGATATTATATTTATAAAACCTCATATTAATATACTATTCATTTATTTATAGGTTGTGAAATCTTAAATTTCAAAGTGAAATAAATTGAACCTCCCATATAATCGAGGTTGATGAAACAACTCAACTTAGAGTGTGGCATCTTCTAAGACCTGGATCCATCATATTATATTTCATCTACTGAATAAAACAAATCCACCAAATAGAGGTCTTGTGTTCTAAATAATGGAGGTAAAAATCTTAAAAAAATTATTGAAATGATTTTGAGTTCCAAGTCATGGTGGAAAACTTCCTCACCAGTACATATCACAATTAATCACTACAAATAAATTCAATTTTTTTTAAAATTTATTCTTAAACTCTTGGAACATCTAATCTCCCCAGATTCCAAGCCTCAAATCAGATTCTCATTATTGGGAGTAATAGATCACTTTGTGGAAATATTAGAAGAATAGAAAAATAAAATAAAAAGAAGATGATAAAACAGAATAATAAGAAAGATGACAAATAAGATTAAGTAATTAAAAAAATATGGTTAATTAATTGAATAAAAATAAAAACTCATGAATTAAAATATGAAATACAAAAAATTAAAACTACCCAACAAAAATAAAACTAAAGTAGAATAAAAATAAAGAATAGAAAAGAAAAGAAGCAGAAACCTTTGGCCAAGCCTCCCAGAGTGTTAATATCCTTTGGATAGGGGGAAAACTTTGTATATTTATAAATTTAGTTATCCTACATATCTATTATTTGGTAAAAAAATCTTCCTATATATTTTAATATATATTTTTACTTTCATAAAAAATATCCTTGATATTCAAGGTGCAATTTTTTGGAATCACCCAAAGATTTCAGGTGTTCGAATACCCTACTGGTGAGGATTAAATAGAAGTAATCAAGCTATATTTAGTTATTTAAGAGAATGGAATGCATATATTTTTCATGGTTATGTGGATGTGTGGTAGTGATAAAGGGTTCCTCATTAAAACAATCATGCCTTCCTAGTGGATGGATCAAGCTCTATCCAGTATATAGTTTTGTAATTATTCAAATATGGAGTCACTGGGGCCATTTTCAGATTTAGTGGTAATCCATGGTGGTATTGGGGCCTCGATGGTGGAAAATGGATCAAGACCAATCATCCCTTTGGTGGAGATAGAGTCCCCTAGTTATTTTACTGGCGTGCAATATCATCGAGTAACCGAGTAGTGGAGAATGATGGATGTGGGATGTGTGTGATCATGGGAGTGCCAAAGGTGAGGTATAATGAAACCATTTTTAAAAGTATGAACAACAACTAATGGAGTCCATCCTATTCTTGAAATGTTAATTTGTGTTGTGCTCGTTTATAAGATAAGGATTTCTATCCACATCTCATAGGCCTACTCTGGGGATGGCCTCCTAGTTACACGAACACACATTCATATGGTCTATGCCTCCCTACATGGCCCATACGATCTTAGTCCCATCCCATGCACACCTTCGGGTTACTACCCATAGGATCTCCAAATATGCCATTGGGAAAGGCTTCTATCAGGCACTTCTTGGCCAGATAGTCCTACTAGGGCCTAGCTAAGTGGATTTCTAGCCATTGAAGTTGAGGGTTAGCCTATATGGATTATTATTTACCAAAAAATTAATAAATACACCTTGTAAATTTTATAAGATAAACATAAATAAAATTAATCATTAAAACCCCAAAATTACATTTATGTTAGTAATTTATTTATAAATCCCAAAATTTTAAATAAACACTGACATACATGGGAATATTCATTGAAATCCATAGAAAATAATTAGAATTTGTTTAATTTATTACATGAAAATATATGTTGACCAATTAACCCCACACTTAAACTAATATCTTCCTAAAGCATAAAATATCAACATTGAATTTAAAAGGAATACCATTTTTCCTATATTTAAATATCAATGAAATAAAATAAGATGATTATAATGACCCAGACTCGAATAGCCACCCAAACAATGCTAAACGGGTCGGATGTTACTACCTTAGGCACACCTCCCCGAATGCCAAAGGCTGCTGACTAGCAGCGATGGTCATTATAGGTATAGTGGGAAGGCTATATCCTCATGGAGGATAATAATGGTACTGGTATGAGTATAATAATAATGATATAGTGGAATAAATGACTCAGAAAACTAGAACCAGACCCGCAGAGCAGAAACACATTCAATATCGATAAATATGGGAAGCAATAAATATAAACAATAGCATCAGAAAGCAAACACAACAACATGATGATCACTTGTAACTACTACTGAACAACAAACATACATCCAAAAAGGTCATACATATCCATATGTAAAGGCTCCAATGGATAACCAACTGTATATACAAAACAAGTAAGCATGCTGATATAGGAAAGAAAACAAAACAAGGTAAACTCTAGCTAGGCAAGATCTCAATGTCCATACAATCTCCATGCAATAGCTAATACAGTCCAGCTCCTGAAGCGGACCTATTTCCTACATGTAAATCCATAAAGTCTGCACGCGTCTCAAAGGGCTCGTGTAGGGTGTGAGACGAATCTCAGTAGGATACCACCCAATGGTGTATACCTAATATAAGTGTTTATTTAGGCATGTAGTTATAAAGAAAATCATAAAAAATATGATTCACACAGACAAACAGAAACTCCACTGGTGCTTAATAGCTACCATGGAGTGTCACCTGATTCGGCCAATGCCGGAATCTCTGTCATGTAACCCGACACCATGTTCCTCCTGACACCACGTGTCTCAAGTACCGATGTACCGAAGGCATTCCCAAGAAATAGTATCTTGGAGGAACATGGATACCTGTCCTTAAATAATTAACAGGAGGGATAGAAATGTTTCCCCTCAAATAAAGTAACTAGAGGAACAACGATGTTTGCCCCCAAAATTAAGTAACCGGAGGGACAATGATGTCTGCCCTCAAAATAACGGTGAGCCTCTGCCCGCAACCCAATAACCTCAATGCTATCCCCTAAAGGTTCCTCACCTTCCATGTGGCTTCCTATGACAAGCACCCCCAAACCAATAGTACCTAAACTGTAACTAATGGGGGCCTCTACCCACACGAGTGGTCAAAACCACCTTATCACGGAGTCTCTCTTTGTGCACACTACTCAAAGTTCCAGGTGAGCGGTAATCACTGAAATAGTACCCAAGCCACAACACCTCTGACACCTCGTGTCTCTATGACCATGCCACTCAAGTCTGATGGCCTCACCATCCTAGTAACCTGGGCAATGTCCAACCTAACAGTCATCCTGCCTCAAGCCGACACCCATGTCGCCCAATCCCGTGGTCAAAACCACCCATAGTAACCCCATCCAAGCCCAACCTGGGATCAGCATCACTCAAGACTATCTGGTCCATGCCCAACACAACCCAAAGGTTCCAGTATATGAAATTCAACAATTACATATATAAAACATTTAAACAAAACACATTAACAGGAAAAACAATCTTAACAGTTGAATGTGCTAACCATGTGTTGTCCCGTACCATCACTGGGGTATTTAAGGTCTCCAATAATTCATATCAAGGTTCAATACACTAAACTCAATTGTTTAAAACAATACAAAACAATTATAATCATTTTGGCATCCCCGGTCCAAAATGCCCCGATGAGCAATAACCCCTCGCCCAACCTCGCTCAAGAAAAAAAGTAAAAGGGAATACCTAAGGGAATACCATAGGTCAAATAAACAATTAAACATTCCATAGTAGGTAAATTAGGGTCTCGCTCAAAACACCCGAAAATGCACCATAGGCCGCACCACCCAAAAGTCTGTGAAAACACAAAAAGAGGAATGCACCACCTACCTGAGACTTGTACGATGATACTCCTCTAATAATAGCCTCCAATTTGGTCTAAAACACAACATATCTATAAAATAATAAAAACCGCTCAAACCCCTATAACTCATTCTAGAACAGAAATCAAGAAGAACAACTCAAGAGGAATCAAGGACTTACTGAGGGGATTCCAATAGATTAAACGGTTTTTGAATCCAGCCTCAGATGAAGAAATGGGAGGGAATTGAAGCTCCGGGGGTCTGGTTTGCTAAACCCGGCGACCCCCTATGCCCTCTACCTCAAAACGAGGCTACTTCCTGTTTTAATGAAAAAAAGAAAATACATGGTGTGTACTTTAGGACTACACACTTTGTGTCATTTTACTGTTCATAAGGCGGCTGATATCTCGCCAAGGACTTGTCGACTGACTACACGGTGTGTACCTATGGTACATGACGTGTACCACTTTACCCTGCCGACATCCCCAACATGCCATGTATATCCCCATACACAACCCCTCTACATGGCGTGTACAAATAGTACACGATGTGTACATGCTAAAAACATTCTACCTAGCCAACAGGCCTACACGCCATGTATGGCCTCTACATGGTCAAGGGTACATGACGTGTCTATAACTACATATTGTGTAGTAAGAAATTCTTACACGGTCATCACATGACATGTACTCGGTAGGAAAATGGCTGGTACTCGCCCAACCCATATACGATGTGTACTATAGAGTACATGGCATGTAGTCTAGACATTTCCAGGACAACCTAGATTTTCCCAGTTTTAGCAGGGACAAGTCAAAATTCAAATAGGGTCAGAATTTTGACCCGTTCTAAAAACTCAAGTTCTTACAATCTCTGCACATTAATATAGCTCATCCTTGAGCTATCAAACAAAACCCGAAGATGGAACTGAACATACGACACCGATTTAAGTAACCTGGACTCCCCCAGACTCAAGGGTTCTTGCTAAATTCCTCAAGGGGCTATCCACTTAATGAATTTCCTAACTTGGTCTCAACCCTACCAAACTAACCAATAGAAGAGGTTCACTAACCTGTTTTTTAGACGCATGGTCCTCTTATGACGCGTCATCAACCCTGCACCTCATGGGTGATCCCATGTCATTTCCGACACCCAACGTATCCCGCACCGCATCGGTGTCTGCCTCCATGAGGTCCTACATCCCATTGATTCTAAAAATAAAACTTGATGCCATGCACCTCAAGTAACCCGCATCCTCGATTCCCCTATGCCCAATGCATCTCAAGTAACCCACAACCTTGATGTTCTGATGCCCACGACACATCATGTAACCTACATCCTCGAAGCCCCAATGCCCAATGCACCTCAAGTAACCCGCATCCTCGATGCCCTGATTCCCATGACACCTCACACATATATATAAAAATATATAACACACCCGATATGGCACCAATCCCTCTGACCAACATCTAGTTAGTCCACAAGAATCCTGTGCACCTCATGAACTCAAAAATGAAATGCCTCAGTAGGTCATGCCAAAAGAAAACGAGAAAGTCACGGCCACACTCGTGGTGTACCTCAGACCGTCGTCGGCTCACCTACCTGCATAGCCTCTAGTAGTTCCACGACATTCACCTGGATTGAAGTACGGCTGCCTGATTCCTAACCTCCCTGTGGTGCTGCTCCAGTCACTAGACACTAACACATCAGCTGGGTCCCACTGCGTCTTTCTGGTCCACCGTGTGTAGCTGAATCTCAGCTACCCTCTCCTAGTACCGAACCCGATCCAACTCGAGATGCCACCGTCTATCCTGGTCCCTACCTGCTGGATGTCTGAGAAGGTTTCCTGTAGAACCTCTCAAGATGTCTAACCTTTCCACATGCCCGACACTCCTTTGGAGTCCTATTACACTGAGTCTGAACATGTCCTGGCTGCCCACACTGAAGGGAAACCACTGCTGAACTACTATGAGGTGGTTTAGCCAACTCCTTGGCATGACTGCCCTCCTGGAACTCATCCCGTCCTCACTTCATGCTATCCGAATGGTCACCTAAAACTATTCCCTGACCAACCTGGGGTCTATCACTCTGGTTTCCCTCTACTATGAGCACTTTATTGATCACCTCTGAGAATGAGCCCAGCCTGAAAATATTCACCTAGATCCAAATGGTGTGTCATAATCCATCCTAGAAGCACCTCACTCTTTTCGTGTCATCACTTACCATCCCCGGTACAATGAACGACACATCCGTGAAAGTAGATGCATAGTCCACGACAAAAATGTCTCCCTACTTAAGGCTCAAGAACTTCTATGTTCTCTCGTACCTTAGGGTCTCTGGGTAAAAGTTCTCAAAGAACCTATCCTCGAAGTCCTTATATGCTAGCCATTCATGCCTACGATCCTGCACCTGCACATCCCACCAACACTTTGCCAGTCCTCATAGAGTGTATGTCATCAGCTTGACCCTCCACCCTGGAGGCATCTCGAGTTTCTCGAAGATTATCTGCATGCTCTCTATCCAGTTCTCAACCGCCTACGGACCACCCTCACCCTGAAAAAGTGACGGGTGCTGCGACTCGAACTTCCATGTTGATATGCCATAGATGGATCTATACCCTACGCACCTCTGTCGATCGCTTGAAAGACACGTACCAGGATAGCTTGGAGCTGCTCGTCGAGTCATGGTCCGAACACTGCCAAACCCGGCTGCTATCCTGCCTGCACTGGATCCTGGACATGTTCCTATCTCTGAGCCTGTACCTATGGCTCATGCTCTACCTGCACCGAATCCTTAACCTGATCCTGATCCTATGACACTATACCATCTCCCTCCTGACACTCCATCCGAGTCAACTAAAAAGAACCCACTGAATATCATAAATGGCCAGACAGCCCAGACACACACACACACACAGATATATATATAACAATATAAATTCAATGCAGATAAGGAAAGCAGTAAAAAGGTAGTATAAAACAACTACCCTTACTCTCCCCTATTGCAACCCATTCCCATGTCATCCTGACCTCATGGCCTCCTTACCCGCCCTCAATAGATCCATATATCCAAAGTACCTCGGGCCATGCCTGTCCCAACAACCAACGTTGCCTCATACCGATGACCGAGTCACCCAATCCTGGTGATCAAAATCACCTCAACCATAGTTATTGCCTACTTTTACAAGAGCCAGGCCCAAATACCCTTCCACATACAATTCTACAAATATATACAGCATGGCATAACACATAGCAATCAATAATCAATTATATCAGGAATTTCACCTATTCACATTTCAAAGCATACAAAGAATGGAAATTTGATATTACTCACATGGAATTATCACTTCACAAAGAATATGTGCACTTATGAAATTAAAATACCCTAAAAAGTGCCTATCAAAAGACAAACAACCAATCCTTGCCATTCCAGGCCAAGGTCCAATTCTCCTTTACCACACCGGGTCAAGGATTACATATCAAAATCATTAACATCACACACCAAGTGATCCACCGTGGTGGAAATCGTATAAACTGTAATCTTAGAAAAAAGAAAATAGCAATTCCCACCCATGGAATCTTGGTCCATCCCTCATACCTGTGGTTGCAAGCACCCACGAACAATCTAGAAACCTAGTTCCAGTCACAACCTATCTCTAGTCTACCATATCCCAAATAGTAAAACCAGTAAAAATTAAAAGAGAATCCTCAATCTCATTAGTAGCCATAAAAACACTACTACTAAATCCATGTCAAGAACTCCTTTGATACAAATTTGTAATGACCCGGACCTGAACAACCACTCGAACAGTGCTAAACAGGTCGGATGTTACTACCTTAGGTGCACCTCCTCGAATTCCAAAGACTTCTGACTAGCAGCGAGGGTCTTTATAGGTATAGTGGGGAGGCTATACCCTCTCAGAGGATAATAATGGGACTATTCTGAGTATAATAATAAAGATGTAGCTGAATAAATGACTCAGTAAACTCAAACCAGACCCATAGAGCGGAAACACATTCAATATCGATAAACAGTGGAAGCAATAAATATAAACAACAACAACAGAAATTAAACACAACAACATGATGATCAGTTGTAACTACTACTGAAAAACAAACATATATCCAAAGAAGGTCATACATATAAATATGTAAAGGTACCAATGGATAACCAAATATAGCTACTAAAAAAGAAAGCATGTTGATACAGGAAAGAAAACAAAATAAGGTTAACTTCAGCAAGTCAAGTCCTCAAGGTCCATACCATCTCTATGAAATAGCTAATGTAGTCCAGCTCTTGGAGAAAACCTCTTTCCTACACATAAATCCATAAAGTCTGCATGCGCCCCGAAGGGCCCATGCAGGGTGTGAGATGAATCTCAGTAGGATACCACCCAATAGTGCGTACCTAATATAAGTGTTTAAGCAGAAATGCAGTTATAAAGAAAACTGTAAACAATACGATTCCCACAAACAAACACAAACTCCATTGGTGCTTAGTAGCTACCATGGAGTGTCACCTACTTCGGCCAATGCTATAATCTCTGTCATGTAACCCAACACCATGTGCCCCCTGACATCGCGTGTCTCACGTACTGACATCCTGAAGGCACGTCCAAGAAATAGTAGTTGTGAGGAACAATGATACCTATCCTCAAATAATTAACTGGAGGGACAATAATGTCTTCCTCAAATAAAGTAATCGGAGGAACAAAGATGTCTGCCCCCCAAATTAAGTAATCAGAGTGAAAAAGATGTCTGTCATCAAAATAACGTTGAGCCTCTACCCCCAACCCGATAGCCACAATGTTATCCCCTGAAGGCTACTCACCTTCCATGTGGCTTCCTACGACAAGCACCCCCAAACCAATAGTACCTAAACTACAACTAACAGGGGCCTCTACCCACACGAGTGGTTAAAACCACCTCATCATGGAGTCTCTCTTTATGCACACTACTCAAAGTTCCGAGTGAGCAGTATTCACCAAAATAGTACCCAAGCCATAACAACTTTGACACCTCATGTCCCAGTGACCATGACACACAAGTTTGATGGTGCACCATCCCAGTAACTCGGGCCATCCCCAACCTGAAAATTATACTGCCTCAATCCGACGCCCCTGATGCCCAATCCCGTGGTCAAAACCACCCAAAGTAACCACGGCCAAGCACAACCTGTGATCAACACCAATCAAGACTATCCGGGCCATGCCCAACACAACCCAAAGGTTCCAGTATATTCAATTCAACAATTACATATATAAAAAATTTAAACAATCCACATTAACATGAAAAACAATCTAAACAGTTGAATGTGCTAACCAAGTGTTGTCCCATACCAGCACTAAAGTCTTTAAGGTCTTTAACAATTTATATCAAGGTTCAATAAACTAAACTCAATAGTTTAAAAAAATACAAAACAATTATAACCATTTTGGAATCACTCGGCCAAAATGACCTGATGAGAAATGACCCCTCCCCCAGCCTCACTCATGAAAAATGGTAAAAAGGCATACCCAAGGGCATCCCATATGTTAAATAAACAACTAAAGAAGCAATAGAAGGTAAATTAGGGTCTCGATCAAAATATTCGAAAATGCACCATAGGCCATGCCATCCAAAATTCTTTGAAAACACCAAAATAGGTATGCACCACCTACCTGAAACTCGTACGATGATACTCCTCCAATAACACTATCTAATTAGGTCTAAAATGAGGTAGGTCTATAGAAGAATCATAACTTCTCAGACCCCTATAACTCATTCTAGAATATAAATCAAGAATAATAGCTCCAGGAGAATCAAAGACTTACCTAGGGGGTTCTAGTGGATTAAACGATGTTTGAATCCGGCCTCGGATGAAAAAACAAGAGGTAGTTGAAGCTCTGGCAGTCTGGTTTGCGAAACCCAACGACGCCCAATGCCGTCGGCCTCCAAAAGAGGCTACTGCCCATTTTAACAAAAAAAATAAAATACACATCATGTAATTTAAGACTACACACCGTGTATCATTTTACCGTTCAGAAGGCGGCCAATATTTTTCCGAGGACTTGCCGACCGACTACATGATGCGTACTAATGGTACATGATGTATACCTATTTACCCTGAAGACATCTCCAACACACCATGTAAATCCCCATACACGGCCCCTCTATACGTAGTGTACAAACAGTACATGACGTGTACATGCTAAAAACATTCTACCCAGCCAACATGCCTATACGCCTTGTATGACCTCCACACGGTCAAGGGTACATGACGTGTCTATAACTACACGCCGTGCAGTAAGAAATTCCTACATGGTCATCACATGAAATGTACTCGGCGGGCACAATTCTGGTACTCACCCAACCCATACACAGTGTGTACGTTAGA
Source organism: Viscum album (assembly GCA_963277665.1). Classification (NCBI taxonomy): domain Eukaryota; kingdom Viridiplantae; phylum Streptophyta; class Magnoliopsida; order Santalales; family Viscaceae; genus Viscum; species Viscum album. Next base: position 1,477,503,810 of record OY728161.1, read on the forward strand.
GTATATGGCGTGTAGTCTGGAAATTTCCAGAACATCCCATATTTTCCCAGTTTTCTAAGCGACAAGTCAAAATTCAATCAAGGTCGGGATTTTGACCCATTCTAAAAACCCAGGTTCTTTCAATGATTATCAATGTAAAACTAAATTTTCAAATTTAACATAAAATATCAATTCAATTCCACAATTTTCAAAGAAACAATCAACGAAATTAATTTAATTTTTCTATTTTGAAAATGGTGTAAATTCTACATTCATTAGTTGATTCTTCGCAATTTATTATTTTTTAACATGCCTCTTCATGATCTTCCGCACATTTGAATCTTATCACCAGTCACTCATGATATAAATTCAATTAGAGTCATGATTTTTATCATGAGTACATGATTTTATCCATATTATTTAAAGGGAACTATATTCTCCACTTTGTGAAGTCAAAAGACTTACAAAATCATAAGGACTTTCAATAGATGTTGTAATGACTCTGAGGCTTAAGGATGGTAGGAATTGATATTAAAAACATTGAGGCACAAAGAGGAGGATAATATCTAATGTATAAAACATGATATAAAAAACAAAAATATCATTTGAATTCTACCCTTAAAATTGTGACAACTCCCACTTCTAAAGATGAAATTAAAGGTTATGTTTAATAAAAGAATAATGAATGAATTTTTATCCCCCTTAAATATTTTTACTTTTTTTTCTTTTCAATATACTTTTTTACTTTTTTAAATTTATTAAATGTAATGTTTGGAATAAAACTCACAACTATCACCAAGAAATATATGATAGAAATCATCAATCTAGTAATAGTTATTTTTTATTCATTCAATACATAAACCATTCCTATTTTTTATTTTTATTTTTATTTTTTTCTTTTCAAAACGGGAAAATAATACTATATAATGAATAATTCAAAAAATTACTCATTTCCCAAAAATCACACCCAAAAAAATTTTCCTTACAATTTAATATATCCATTTCACAATTAATTCATTCACCCCTTCACATTAATTATAAACTATAATGAAATGTACTAAGAGTAGTGTAGTAATTGATAAAAATTTCTTGAAATATAGATTATCCATAACAAGTTCATTCATAGTCTCTATAGGATAAATATGATTAATGTATAAGACGTTATTAAAGGATAAAGAATTATAAAAATATTCATCAATAATTTTAAATGTGCTTTTCATAGTAATTATCTTTGAAAAGTTCCAAAACAAGTTCTAGAATATGGAATGATGGTATATCACAATTTAAATATGTTTAAGATAAAAATAAAAAAATATTTGGTTTAGAAATACTTTTATGAGTGGGACATAAAACATTGGAAAATCCTTCATAGAATTAATATTAATAACAAATAAATTCACATAAAATTGAGAAATTAAAAATATGATAATTGGATAGGGATATTTAATTTAAATTAATCAACAAATCCTTTCAAATAATGAGTTGTTATTTTAATACCCATGATTCTCTATAAAAAATCAATAATCTATATTACTCATTAAATATAATTACCATATAAATATAAAAATGGAATCATAAGGTTCCTATGAAAATCATGTATCTTAGTTAAGTTATGTAAATCAATGATCCAATTATGGGCATGAAAACTCCATTTTAATGATAATCTTTTTAACAAAAATTTTGGGAGTTTAAAATATATACAATAAAACAGAACCTTTATTTTTCATGAAGCTTTAGTCCTCTTATAAAACTATCTGGAGGCTTCCTTGTGCCATCATGAGACTAAAAAAATAATTAATCATTATAACTCAAGGACCATGTCATTAAAGATCAACATGATAGATGGAGTGGGATACATATAATTCCTAATAATGATATTTAAATCTAAATTCCTAGAAAGTAAATAAGATGAAAAGAATTGGTTTAATCCCCCAAGAAGGCCTTGGGATTTTGACTGAAAATAGAAGGGTAGTGCTAGATGTTATCCATACTTTTATGGTGGGTGGATCTTCTTGGATTCGAACCACAACATTTAGAATTTCCTAGATTCCACTTCTTCTTTTTTGGTGAAGAATAATCCATGGATAGAGTAAAAAAAATTAAACCCTTCATGATAAGGTATAAATTTCATAGAGGTAGCAGGATTATTTATGGTTCATACTCCTTATTCGTTACTAATTGTGAAAATTCATAATATTTTCTATGTCTTTCTCAAATTAAGCTGCGTGAATCGATTTAAAAAGTGAAGGTTATAATGTATTTAAATTGGGAAGAATTTATACATGAAAAATCAAAAAAATTATACCTTTTATGGTGATATATCTCAGTTTCCTTAGCCTTAATTACTTCATTATACTTATGTTCCTCCTCAAATTCATGTTCAATGAAATTCAGGAGTTCAATGTGTTTCTCAATAGGTTCATGTGCTCAATCTTTATCTTCCTCCTGGATAAGATATAGACTCGATTAATCTGAAAATTAAAAATAGTTGGAGTTAATAATAAATTAATATTGAGTAAAATTGAATAATATAGGGTTTAAAATAATATCACTTCCCTATTTTGGTTTGGATTCAATCTCTCCTTAGTGGTATGTTCCTCTTGGGCTTGGATGGTAAAAAGTTAAGGTAGGTGGTAGGGATCCTCTATCCTATCGTCAAATTACACCATTTAGGTGGCCTATTATTATTATTCCAAGGCTATAGAGTGGTGTAGTGGTGTGGATTATTATACTTTTTATGGGATGATGTGATCATAATGTAGTTAATTTGTTTCCAGATTTCACTAAAATATATTCAAATCCACTTGATATCTATATTTTAAATTATAAAAAAATTATCCATCATTTATCTCTTCCAAAAGTGGTTGAGAAAGATGGAATGAATCTTCAGGTACATCCTCCTCCACATAATCATAATCTTCTACTACAAAGCTGAGTGGGAAAATATCTTGCACTAGTCTTTTATGTTCTTTCTCTAGTTCCGGGTTGAGTTTCTATTAAGATTCATGAACATATGCAATTATCCATTATATCTTTCTCTATAGTTGTTATATTTTTTCATTAAGTTCATTAAACTAAGACCTAATATAATCTTGAGCTTATTCCTCAAGTTGTTATTGAACTTGTGAGTAGTATATCCATGCAAAGTAATTTTAGTTTAGATACATCATGCAAATTAATTTTTTAGATTTTTTTTATTAAAAAAAATATAATTATTTACAATGTGAAAATAAAAAGTAAGAAAACTAATGATTGGATTCTCAGAAATGATGCCAATTTTGACACATGACCATAATAGGGAATGGAAAAAGAAATTTTTTATTTTTATAATGTAACATAGAGGCTGACTAGGGTCATCTCACTTGAAGAGCTTCAAAGTTTCTTCACATACATATTATAATTCACATAAAAACTACTTCTCCTTGTTGTTTTTCTTATTTTATGAAAACAATGGATTTTGGTTTTATGTTTTTTTAAATTTAATGAAATTCATAACTAAAACAATACAAACATGAAATGCATTATGTGATTAGAAATTATTCATTATTATTATTTAAAATTCAACTATATAGTTTAATTATGAAACATCATTCTTAAACAACTATTAATTTATTAATAGGTTGTGAAATCCAAAATCCCAAATCAAAATAAATTAATCCTCCTCCAATAATTAAGGTTGATGACCCAACTCAACTAATATTGTGGAATAATCTAGGACCTGGGTCAATCATATGTTGTTTCATCAATTGAATGGTTCAACTCCATCATAGAGAGACATTGTGTTCAACAAAAGGGTGAAAAAAATATAAAAAAAGAATATATATTATTTTTAGATCCATGTATTGGTAGAAAACTGAAAAAACTATATATTTCAATCACAGTCACCATAAAAATATTCATTAAATATAAAGAATTTATGCATAGAATTCAGGAAAACCTAATATCCCCCAAGGGAAGGCTTAGGTCAGCCACCCATTATTGGTAGTAAGAGATAACTCTGTGGAACGATGATAAGAATAAAATAAAATTAAAAAAATATGAGTTAAATTAATAATAAGAAATAATAATAATAATAACAACAAAAATAATAAATTTAAAATATAGACTAAATCACCTGAACAAAAATAAAAATTCATGAATTACCATATAAAAGAAACAAAATTAAAATCACAAAAATATACAACCAAATAAAAAAAGAAATAAGGTAAAAGAAATGTACCAGTAGCCTTTGGTTGAGCCTCCAAGTGTGTTAAGATCCTCTCAGCATTTGGAAACCCCAATATATTTATAAGGGGAGTGATCCACCTTCTCTATTTTTTGGTAATATATAATCACATAATTTTCCATATATCCTTTAATTTTCTTCAAAATATCACCGAGACACATGGTGTAAATTTTTGGAAACCCCTAAGGATTTTAGGCCTTTAAATACCCTACTTTAAAGGATTAAACTGCAGTGTTCCCAAAATATTTTACTATTTTTGTATAGGGAATTCATGGGTGTTTCATAGTGATGTGGAAACATAGAATTTATGGGGGGATCCTCTTCAAAATTATATGGCCTTCATAGTGGATGGATAGAGCTCTATCCTGTGTATAGTATTATTATTCTTTGAAGATTAAATCACCATGGCTATTTCTTGAGTTAGAGGTGATTCATGGTGGTATCAGGGCCTTTTCAACTGATACTAATGTGATAATGGCCTTCTCTATGGTGAAGATAGAGGTTTTCTATGCTTTTAGTGGTGTTAAGAATCATCGAGCTGTAGATCAGTAACAAAGTATGGTGGAAGGCTGTTTCTGAGCATGAGATTCATCAAGGTGAGGCACAATGATTCCATTTTTATATGTTTGAAAAGTAAACATTGGAGGCCATACCACATCAGATTTTTAGAGTTTTATCATGATCATTTATAAAAAATACATTCCTTCTCAAGCTTAGAATCCTACTCTGGGAATGAACTCTGAATTAGATGCACACACTTTCATATGGGGCATGCCTCTCTATAAAACCCATGCAAGATTTATCTGAACCCAGGAACAGCTACAGGTTCCTCTACATGGGATCTCCAAAATCTCAATTGGGAAGGCCCTCTCCCAGATCTTCTTGGAAGCCTGTGCCTATATAAGTGTATTTATGTCCTTTTAGGATGAGTTCTAGCCTAGTTTGATTAATTTTTACCTAACAATAATTAAACAAACATCATAAATTTCAAAATATAAACTTCAATAAAATAAATCAATAACAACACACATTTTCATTAATTTTTATTCTTTATGTATAAATTTAAACATTATAAATAAATAGTGAAATATATAAGAATATTCATAAAAATATAATAAAAATAAAAATAATTTATTTATTTAATTACATGAAAATATAATTTCATCAAATTTCAAGGACATTGGTGGTCCTTGGGATGTTGATGATTAGAAGAACTTCATTTAGGGTTTCTTTAAGCTAGTTGATAAACCTAATGAGTGGTAGGTGATGTTGGAAGTCTTTATGCTTATGAGGACTACTAAGATATGGTGGGGTGTAATAGTCTTAAAAAATAAGTATGAGGGAATATCATGGGATTCCTTCAAGGTTCACTTTTTTCATGGAGTTATTACCTAAGAAACTGAAGGTAGAATGAGATCAAGAGGTCATAGAGCTTAATCAAGTGGAATCATTAGTAATGGATTAGACCACCCATTTTTTAAACTCTTATGGTTCTTCCCTCTATTATATGGTAATGAGGTCTAGTAGTCCCATAAAATCATGATAGTTATTTAACTAGATATATGTTTCTAGGATAAAATGTTTTTACTTACTTAGTATTGTTATTGGGTTCTTTAAACTCTTACCATTGAGAAGTGTATGGTGGGGGATAGTGTGATTGGTTCCCTTACTATCTACAGTGGTCTAGGTGGTGTCTTTCGTAGTAGATATCATGGTTCCTCTTATAGTAATATAAATAAAAGGTGTGATGATATGGTATAGGTAAGAGAGTGACAGTCAAGGGAGGTAATGGGTTTATTTCTTCATTTAATAGGAGGAGAATCCCTTACATGATATTAGTGTTGGTGATTGGGTCATTTAAGTAGTCCGTAAGCTATCCCACTAAATGAGTTTCATACTTATGGTAGAATAAATCATATTCCATGTTTTTATGAGGGTACTCACCAATATATTTCAATTAAAGGCTTGGAGAAGATGCATGATTTCCAAGATTTGTCCTTGAGACTACACAAAATTGATATTAGGGCATTGTCTTGGTGGTTTGACGATGTTGATATTTAAGGATCATAATAGAAACAATAGTAGGATCCACTAACATCTATTTTGGATTTGTTTCTTTAATGATATATTTTGTATGAACTATTTTTATGAATCATAATTTACTCCCTTTATTATATAGACATACTTTTAGTTGTGTTAGTTCTATTTTTACCAACATTATAACTTCTAAATCAGAAATTTTTAATGAGATGAATCGGTCCATGTAATTTTTATAGTATAGTTATGTGATTATATAATAATATGTGTAAAAGATATATCTCCTTTAGATATTATTATATCCAAACCTGATGATATAAAATGTTACTGCAGATTTTTTCTATGATGATGTTTATAATTTCCAATTGAGCTACATAGAATAGAAGAAACTAGAACATTTTTATTTCTAAAGCTGTATATCATCTCATTTATTTTGAGGGATTAATAATTAATTTTGTTTTCATGTGCTTCTATAGAGATTTAATTTTTGAGATATTATTATAAAAGATTTAACTATTTCTAATTTTAAATATGTCTTTTGATCCTATATGATCAAAGATATTCTAGAACTGGGAATCTAGATTTCTTAAAAACATTATTTGAAAAAGTCTTAGTTTTTTAATTTCTACCAATCATAATGATCTAAGAGGATATCAAGGATTGATCTAACTACCATTTATGGGATTTTTGAATATATTTTAGTATAAAACATGAACCTTCTAATCATATATATATATATAATAAGTTCTATGTTTAAAACATGTATCTCATTGTTTTGGGTACAAAAATTTATAAATCTTTGCGATGAAATAGAATAATACCCTCAATAAAAACTTTTATATACCTTGTATTATTTTTAATGGAGTTTAAGCATTGTTATCCTAAAATACATTTCACTATTTACATGTTTATTTTTTATATTTTTATTGGTTGTTTATATAAATTATGTGTATATAATTCAATTATTTTATTTTACCAATTCATTTATAATTATTTTTATTTATACTTTTACCTATTTGTAACCTATAGATTCTAAACATCATATATTCTAGTGTGGTAAAATTAAAAGTTATATTTATGGCATCAATTCACCCTCAGTTGAAATTTTCATGTTTTAGGACAACATTTGGTTTATATCCTTTAACATTGATTATTTCCAATACATTTGGTATTAGATCTAGTTTATTTATTATTAAATCATGATATTTTTTATATTGAGCATCCTTACAATAAGAAATTAAAAAAGGAAATTTTATCTTTTATTGCTGAGATACAAATTAGAAAATTAGAGTATCAGAGTCCACGTCAACCTCTAATTTTTGACAATGCATACAATGAATACTCCAGAGATCAATTGAAATCATTGGTGATTAACATGGGAGTTGATGATTATAAAACAATGACTAAATATTAAAAATACCAGAGAAATAAATTTCTAATTTTTTTGATAAGTAAAATTTGGAATATAAGATGAAAAATAATATCTTGAACATTCTATCTTTTTTTATGAAATATAAAATATATAGTCAAATATATTCACATGAGATGGTCAACCGAATTTAGAAAAACTTTTTGTTACACAATTTGATACTTAAAAAGAATTGGAGACTTCTAGAGATATATTACATGTTAACTATAATGAATATTATTTTCTAATTGGAGAATCAGAATCTTAAATTCATCTCCAATTTACAATGGGTTTGAATGAGTTATAATCACTCAGTGAATGATATATTATATATTAATACCTTATTAAAAAAATCATCAATATACTTTTGAAATATTTAGATTAAAATAGGATAAAAAATATGAGATATATAACACCCTCATTTTGAGGTATATTTCCCATTTTATTCTATATTTTAAGATATATAGTGCTTTTTTTGGCCTTAGGAAGGTTATGTACGTTTTTAAAGTGTTTTGGAGTGATTTTTAAGGGTGTGATATTTCAACATATTTATCTGAAACTGTGATGATTCCTCAATGCCATAACTAGAGGGATCTTTTGGGTTGGCTCATAGTTGGTGCATAGTTTGGAAAACCCGTGTGATAACCATACGATTGCGATATTTTTGGAATTGTTTCAACCTACATGGTTAATAACTAGTTTACCAATCTATGCAACCCAATCATGATAAATGATTAATTTTATTTGATTATTTTTTTTAAGAAAAAAAATCCTCTGAAAACCCCCATTTATTCTCCTATAACCGATGATCTCAAATTCCAAAACTCACCTAGGATATTTTAGTGATTTTTATGCTCATTATAGTCAATTAAATTATACTAGAGAGTGTTTGATATAGGAAATTAATGGTACAAGCCTCATTTTTATTCTCTTTCCTTGATCATCCCATTCTCTCTAAAGAAAAACCTTATATTAGGCCTTCCATTTCTAGATATACATGTAAGATCATTTTTTGTCAAATCTACATAGTGATTCATTGAAAGAATATACTTGGTGGGTCATATCTTAAATATCATGAGGCAAATCCTTATGTCAAATGAATTACAAGTTAGTGGATTATCTTCATTTCCCCCCTTCACATAGAACATGAGGGCTCATTATTTTATAAATAAATTGACTATGAATTTAGATGGAAACCCTTTTTAAATACCCATTTTAAATTCCCTTTTCTTTTTTGGTCTTTAAATTTAGAAATATAGGTAATTCCCATAATGTGTTTGATTTAATTATTAAATAATTTTTTATTTCAAAAATAAAGGTTTTGAATGTGTGAACCATGAAAGAATTTGGTGGGTGTGTGTTTATATTGATATGGAATGTGGAATTTGGGTTAGACATGGCCATAATGCCAAATTTTTAGCACATTAGATTATTTTTTAAGTGGAGAATTGCGATTATTGGGATTTATACCACTCACAGATCGAAAAATGAAATAGTATCCTCCATGCATTGATTTTTTTGGTTAGTTTTTTCTATGTTTGTGTTCTTTCATTCCATGGGTGAGTTTTAGTTGTAATTAGTTTAATTTCCTTATGGATATAATTTTTTTTATTTATACTGGATTTTCAAGATTCTGCCTATATTTTCTTTTATGTAAAATGGGATCCAAACTTTTTCTTATTTTAGTGGATCATGGGAGAGTCTTAGGTTTGAATTCTTTAGTTTTATACTTTCACCCTGTAGAGGAACATTGGTGCCTATGTCAATGATATTTACCCTGATATAGGCAAGAGGAAGCTTTATTATGTTATTAGTAGGGATTCATGATGGTGTGGTCTTGGGTGGTAGGAGTTAGATGTTGATGTGTCTATCTACTCCCAGAGTCAGGAGTGGTTCCACCTTGGTTTCTTAATTATCTTTTTCATGTTTGTTATTTTAATTGGATTTTATAATTCTTATTTATTCCCACTTATATAATTACACTGATTATAATTTATTTATAAATTTAGAGTTGTAATGGTTTTGTATCATGTATCATATCTTGTCCCTTTCTTTTGGTCAACTTGTAGTGTGTTAGATTAAGGGAAAATTATCCCCAATGACTTTTAAATCCCACCAAAGAAAATTTTAGAATTTATTGACTTGGTTATGTCACCCAGGTTTAGTTTCATTTTGGTCCTTCCCAATCCAGTCGGTTGAGTCAATATGATTCAAATGATATCTATTTGTTATGGTTTTTCTGTTACCATGATGGAAAGGATACTTTTTATGTTTGGACTTGAAATGTACAGTATAAAAAGATGTATCTAACATATTTATGTTGAATATCATGTTTCTATGGTGATTCAGGCACAAAAGGTGTTTATAAACACTTTTATAATAATAGTACTAGCTATAATACCTAGAAACCAGTTAGAGAGATGCACTGAGAATGTGGTTTATCCTGAACTATAGGTAAATTTTTTTTTCATAGAAATGTGATAATGTTTTAGGCTGTGAAAAAATGAAATCAAATTGGGAAACCACATTATAATAATCATACATTGCAATTTTAGAAATAGAATCCACTCATTTTTTTGGGGGGATTCAAGATGTGAATGAGAAGTAACTAGAACGAATTGGATAAATTGATTTTTTTTGATTTCCTTGGAACCCCAAATGATAAAAAATTGAATATAGTGGTATTTATTCCAGAATATATCACTCAAATTGGTGGGAATTTTCTATTCATTGTAAACATGTACAATATATTATATAGGACGAATTTGAAGAATTAATCAAAAAATAATTTTATCCATATAGATTCCATGTAACCAAAATGAAATATTTTTATAGTCTCAAGAAAGAAAATTTGTCCTTGATTGAGTGCATAGATATGATTATGAAATTAGTAATATTTTCTCTCTTGGTGACCACTAGCATGCACCCGAAGGCACACATCTTAAAGGTAGGAATGTGACTAGAAATTCTTTCTAAGGTGGTCATGTTCTTCATAAATGATTATAAAGGCATCGTTAATAGGGTGATGGTTGAAGAAAGGGATATATTTAGGAATTTTATAGGGGAAAAAACTTTTTCTCTTGGCATAAAATGGTGGAAAATCCAATACAAAAAACAAAAGGAGAAGGGAAACCTACTCTTAGAAAATAAAAGAACCAAAAAATTAGAACACCAACTTTGTCACATTTTCACCACATCATATTACAAAAGAAGGTAGTTTTATATGTGGATCAATCATGAACAAGAAAAAATAATGAAAAACACCTCCTTGATACTATCACAACTATTTTCATAAATTACATCTCATGTATAGCTATACAAGACCCAGAATGACAATATATGCCGATGAATTGAATCAGTCTCAGATCTCTCTTGTTCAACTGTGGAAGTAACATCAAAATAGTACACACACTCATAATTATTAATCTAATGATGATTCCATTAATACTTTGATTTTTAATCAGACATAACCATAATAAATAATGAATTAATACTTAATGGGAGGTTACTGACAACTATATAGAGTTGATCAATAAGTAATATCTGAGAAATTGGGTCCCTAGAAAGTGTAAGGCACCATTATTCTCAGGTCCAACCTCATGAGAGTATTTTTTTGATATAGGCATATCCCACTCTTTTATTGATTCTAATGTGGTAAATAAATTTTTGTTACATGTTGAAATGGTGCCTCATGACTTAAGCATTAAAAATACTTTTGGGAGGAGTGAGTGTAGAGGATTAAGGTGTTCAACCTTTCCTATAACCATTAATGTTGTAAAATCTGTTGTGGTAGTTAATATTTCTAGTATTGGATATCTTTTATTTGATATTTTTAATGGTTTATTTGGTGATATTTAAAACATATATTGACTGATACACCTAATAAGTAACTTGCACATCCTTGAATAGTGATTTTCATTTATTCAAAGGGGATTGGTATATTAATGTTTGAAGAGTATAACCTTTTGAAATAGCATATGGAACTATATATTCTCTACCGATAGAAGTTAATTAGGGTGCTATAAAAAATGGGAATATGTGGATTCTTTATAGATTATAATAATACCGTAATGCCATTTTTCAGGATTTCTATGGGTAAACGCCTGAGTGGGAAGTATACTTTTCAATCAATCTATATATGTAAAAAATAATGTTTTTTGTCATATAAAATGACACCAAATAAGTTGTGAGAATTAAAGGTTTAGGTGTAAGAACTAGAAATTAAGGATTTATTAGATTAGTCACATCATATTGGGTCACTTTGGTCCTTTTTGTAAACAATTTATATGGTTTTCTTTGTTTATGCGTTGACTATCAAAAACTGAATCAAGTTATGATCAAGAATCAATACCCTCTTTCGAGAAGCCATAAAATTTTTATAAATCTAAAGTCTATAATTGTTCTCCAATATTGATCTATTGTCTAGATATAACAAACTTCATTTTATAAAGGATGATATTACTTTCAAAACATTTTCAAAATGTTATGGTCACTAAGAATACATTTTTAGGTTCTTTGTGCTTATAAATGCAGATATATTGTTTATGGATTTAATGAATCATATCTTCCACAAGTATCTCAACCAATTATTCATGGTATTTTTAATGATATTATAGTGAAATATAAAACATGAAATGAAAATGATAAGAAATTATAGATTTTGTTAGGTATATTGCATGATCACTAAATTTATGATAAATTTTCTAAATGTGGATTTTGGATACAAGTGGCTCATTTCCATGGCCATGTAATCTATTAAAGAGAAATATCAATTGACCCTGAAAAGATCAAAGTAATTATTTCTTATAAATCTCCAAAGTATGCCTATTAGATATGGGGATTTCTATACATAGTTAGATATTATCATAACTTTAGTAATTATGATTTCTTTAAAAGGAAATGGTATTCCATTAAAATTGAATGAGTTTTTACAAAAATCATTTAAAGATCTTAAATCTTGCCTCACATAGACACATATAATCCCTTTTTATGGACCTAGACTAAGATATGTGATCTATTTTTCTGTGTTTGGATTTGTACACTGGTGTAAATGGCCCAATAATTCATTTTAGTAGGCTCTGAAGGGGGCCTCAATGGGTTGGATCTTAGGTGGGGGACCTGGGTGAAGGTGGAATCAAGGTTGGTGACCTAGTTATGAGTGTACAAAGTCCTGGGGTAATGGAGAGTTATGAACCCTAATATAGGGATAAGGTAGATTGTTAACTCTCATTAAAATCATAATATGAGGGTATTCCTTGTATTATCATCTGAAAATATGGTACCCTACTTATAGTTTAGTGAAATGATTCACCCTAGTAGAGTTCCCAGGTGATGGTCTTCCCTTTTATGGAGGCCTAGGTGGAGGTTATCCCTAGTCTTATGGGGTAGGGTGAATATGGAACCCTATTTTTTATAGGGAGAACTGGATACCTTAGTAAGGGTAGGGTGAAGTTCTATCTATAATGAAGAGTCCCAGGATAGGTGATCCCTAGTATAGAGGCGTCCAGGCATGACTTCATCATGTAGTGCTCTATTGTTTCATTTGATGATGAGTAATTTTCCCTCGTCTTGGTGGAATATGGAGGAATTGGTATCCAAAAATGCCTTTAATATTCTAAACCAGTAACTCCCCAAGTTGAACCTATATTTATTTTACATTAATTCCATATGTTAAACATTACATCTCATAATAATCACATTATCCTAATAATTACAGGTTTATTATCACATATATAAGCAATTTATTTTAAAAAATATGATTCACAATTGACTCCTTCTAGACTTCTCATAAATTAAAACCATCTTCATTACTTTGGGAATAAAAACATAAGAAAATATTGTTATCAGATTCTTAGTAAGTGAATAATAAATGTAAAGAATAATAGTAATTCAACCCATATATGTCAAGAGGCATAACATGATATCAAAATGATAATGGACATAACTTAAAAAATTTGACATAAAAATTATTTCATAAGATCACATAATTATAAATATATAGAAACTACATAAAACATGACATATTAAGTATAAGTGAAGGCTCACCTATAGGACTAAGATAGTATATAGAGTACCATAGTGTATTAGGTGTACTCACTATTATTATAAACGTAGTATACTGAGTCCCATGGTGTATTTAATTACACCCCATTACTTTTCTTATAATCTAATGAGATGTAAAGATTTTACCAATTAATTAAAGAGATATATAGTTCTAGGATGAAAGCTGATTTGGGTGTTGGGTGTTCTCCTGAGGCAACATGTGCTATTGGAAGCAATGAGGTTTTCAAGACTGCTGGATTGGTACAGGATAATGAAACATGTATTGAGGAGAGGGATCCATATTTGGATGCTGATATGGTTAGGCAACTGGATTCATCTTTACCCAGTGGTTCCATGGTGAGGGATGTAGTGGGTGTGTATCCAGCCTCTAGTGGAGACACCTCCTTGCAGTTTTAATACATCTGTCATGGCTGCGTCCAATCAAAGGGTCCGGAATTGGTAGCACATGACATACGGTCACAACCTTCTTATGCCGATAAGGTTAAAATAGGAGGCATGCTTAAAAATTCTCAGAACCGGTTTGAAGTTCTGGGAGAAGAAGACTGTCAGATTCCTGGAGAAGGCATGGATATAGAGGATACACAAGGAGAGGATGCTTCTCTAGTAAGGGGGGATACTCAAGAGGAAGAAGATCCAGTCCCGGACTCACCTGTTGAGCCCATAGAGGTTTTCTTGGAAGAGGAATACTTTCGATCCTCATCAAGGAAGGGCAAGAATACAATTATTGATTCAGAAGGTTTTATTAAGCATAACTGGAGGACACAAGGGAGTAAGGAGTACTCTAACTTACCTAGTACTCCGGTTACGAGTTCTTCAAGTACGTGTAAACTTCCTCCGATGGGTACTAATAATGCAGACAACAATTACATGAACAAGAGGAAGGGATCTGACGACCATGAGGATGGTAAGAAGGAAGGTGGAACACATGCCAATGACTGGGTGTTTGTAGAACCTGTGGCTACTACAAGGGCAACAGATCAGTAGGGAGAATGGAAAAATCAATCTAAAGAGGTAATGACAGCAACAGAGGAAGATATTCAGTAGCCTTTTGAAGGGCCTTTTGTCGGTTGGCAGTGTTTGGGGGATGTTGATTTGGATAAGAAGATGGATCTACTCATGCACTCGGGTGAGGAAATAAAGTAGGACGTCTTGGTGATTAAGGCGACAAGGGAAGATATTGATAAAATGATGAGTATATTTCTCTGAGTGGAAGGTACCGAGGAGTAAAGAGAGTGGATTAACAAGAAAGACCGTATATTGGTTATAGGCTTCAATAGGGGGAAAATTAGTAAAGAAGAGTACATGCAAACATGAGAATACCTGGCAACTTATTATGAAGCACTTCTTGAAGATGATCCATGCTTCCAGTTAAAGTCCTTTCCATATAAATTGTCTAGATAATTTTACTCCAATCATCTCAATATCGTGTTTAACAAGTCAGTGGTGTATTTTTATGTTTGATCTTCTGAACTGTGACAGTTCTCACTTTCCCCCTGGAAAGTGTAGGAAAAATAAAAAAGTAAATTTGGATGGATGGATGTACTCTTTTTTCACAATGATCTGGAATAAAAACTGGGTAGTGTTCTTTAAAATAATGGGATATTTTTAAAATATGTTCATGGTTTAAACATTTTATGTGTGTGGTTCTTGACAGGAAATAATACAATTGGAATTTCCCTTTAGAAGGTCTTACTTAAAATAGATAATTGTAAAGGGAACAAAGAATAATTATTATCCAAAAAAAAGGTATCTACAAAATAGGTTTATTTGAAATGAAAATTTATATATAATATGGATGAAATACATGATAATAATATAGAGTAAAATGGTGAAAAATTAAGATAATTTGTAATCCAAAATTAATGTGGGAGGTTGGGTATATCCATTTATATGTTCTACCCTTATTGGAATCCCACATCATAAAAATAGATAATAAATAATTCTTTTAAAAATTGGAGAAGTAAAACATGAATGTCCCATGAGATAACATATTATTAGGTTTCTAAATATAACGGAGAGCATTGATGGGAATAGAAAAATACATATAAGGAGGGTAAACCTTCGTTAAAGTAGATAAGGAATATTCTCAATAATGAAATAATTTTGGAACAAGAAATTCCTCTAGGTAAAATATTTTAATTTAAAAATTTATCTTCCGGTGAGAGTAAGATAAATTTCAATTATGTAAAATCATAAGGTTTATGTAACCAATAATTCAAGATAAAAATTCAAATGAATAATAATAACTCCAATAAAGAGGGATTAAGTTAAAGAAAACACTTACAATATAATAATATATCAATTTAATTATATATGGAGAGAATAACGTAGGATTAATTTTTTAAATACACAAAATTTCATGAAATTTTGGATAAAATTTAAATCCATATCCAATAAATAAATAAAACAGGAATATATGGGGGATACAAATCATATCTCAATGAAACCCATTTGAGATCCAAAACCCCTTAACATAGGTCTTGATTCATCTTGTGTGTGTTTTTAACATCATAAATAATAAAATTAGGTTTATTAAACAATTTAATAAGATTATTATGTATCTATTTTTCATATTTTAAGGTCAATCTATTACCATATGTTAATAATTTACAGTAATGACTTTTTTCACATCGGTTACATGAGGTTGTCCAGTCAATTTCTCCGTAACTCTCATTTTATGTTGATCATTGAAAAATGTGTTAAAAAAATTCATATTACTAGTAATATTGTATGATGTTTTCAATTATTATTTCATTATAAAAAAATATAAATAGTTCCATAGGATTCTAAATTGGATTCAAATTAAAAAATCGGCCTTGACATGTTCGTTTAATTTAGTAAAATTAACTATAACCCTTTTTTATTAATATTACCTATCTCTAGTACCATATTATATTTTAATGTTACTTATATTTTTATAAATATAATTTATAAAAATTAAATACACTTTTAATTTCATTAATGTTAGGATGTATTGGGAAGAGGAAATACATCATTTTGTGGTGGCGGAAGTTCGCATGTCCACATACAACAATTTAATTTTACATAGAATGAGAGGAAGGTAAAAAGTAAAATAATTTATCATTTCATAATCATATTAATTTTAGAAATTAGATAATATTTTCATTTGTTTATTCTTTTGAATCATCTGTGTAAAGAGTTTATGAAAAATAAAAACCATTATTCATGGAGGCAGTAACCCACATAAACGTATGAGGACTTATCCATTTTTCGAATGATTTTATAGGATGGTATAAAAGTTATATTTTTTAGTATAAAATCATTAAAAATCATAATAATACTGATTTTATCATAATTTCATTGTTATATTATTTTTTAATAGGGATATTAAGAAGAAAAGTTTATGGAGTAAGTATTACTCATGTGGGGAGCCTACCCATTCTCTTGAAAGTGTTCTTGGAAATGAAGAGATTATTATGACTTATATAGATACGAGGAATATGGAAGTGTAATATAATTCTTGGATATTTTTATTGGGTATCGTTTCAGGAAAACTTCTAAGGGTAAGTGTATCACGGAAAGGGTGGAAGCAACCTACTTTTATAGGTGGAGGAAAATTCCTTATCTATGAATAACCGTTACATATCAATGATTACATGATACCATTCAAGTGTCAATGGATTAAAAAGTTGTAAACAACTTATTTAATAGGGATTTTGGTTAAAAAATCCACAATAATATAGTTCCACACGTTTTCAACAAATATTGAGTCTTTTACCAATATAATTTTATACATTACCATTCTGGTCTTTATCTTTGTAACTAATTTTTTACTAAGTAATTTGTTTTTTAATAAAAACAGAAGATATCCCATCTTACCAAATTTGGATGTTCTCAGCCTAAATTTACTATATATTCAATAAAATTCAATTTCTATGAATTAAGAAATTATGATTTCAATTAAAACGTATAATATATAGAAAAATTATTTTTCGTAGAAAAATGACGTTCTAAGAAGTAATTATTCTATATATTATATAAAATTAATATATAATTAAAAGTTAGATAATATATTTATATATAGTTTAATATATTATATTATATTTATTTTTGAGAATATATTTATTAAATTTTCTATATTGAAATGAGACATTGTTAATAAACCAATTCATTAAAAATAATTGTTTTAATTTTATAACGGTAATTAAATTTAATCCCACTAATATTTTTTAGGCAAAAAACTGAAATTTAAATTTTTATATCATGTAACAATTTGAATTTAAAATACAAAATCAACTTTTTTAGATTTAATTTCGATTGGTGGTGAAAACTATTTTTCCCAAAATAGTATTTATACTTAAATGTTACACAAGTTTTCAAAATGTTAAAAATTGGTTTCATAAATTAAAAATATTATTTTTAAAGGATATATTTAATTTATAAATATTTATTTTTATATAAAATTCTTCAAAAAATTTTAAGTCATTCTTGTATTATGTAAATTTTATAATGTGATAGCCTTATCAAAATTAGTATTTATTAACCATTCACCTAAAAATAAATTATTTTATCAAAATCCCAAAATATTATTCTATGATATGATTGTTTTTATAAATCCAAAAATTAATTTAATTTATTCAAATTATAATTATGATCTTCTATAATTAAAATTTTAAACAAAAAAATAAAAGTATAATGACAACTGTTTTCATAAAAAAAACAATTTAGTAAAATTTTAATTGTTCTTATTATTATTTCATATCAATTATTAATTTGATTGGTGATATATTATTTTTTTTTCAAAAAATATATAATATATTTATTTTATTTAAGTAAATAATATCAAATCTATTTTTTTAAAAACAAATAAAGTGATTTCATTAGTTTTATCAATGAACTAGTAAATTAATATTATTATTTTTGAAAATAGAAACCATAAAATGTGTAAAATAAATTTGATAAATAAATATATATATTAATAAAGACAATTTTATATCATCCTAAAATATAGTTACATATCCCCTCATGATCTATACATAAGATCTATGAAAAAGGTAAGATCTGCTGGCAATTATAGGTGGTGATTTCACTAGAATATGTCTTGTGGGAATATCTATGCACTTGAAATTTTCTTACATATGATTTCACTCATCCCTTAGTTAATGTAGTTTTGATTGGTATTGGTCTAGGGGAAAACCTATGGAATCTTCTTACCTCTCCAATCTTAGACAAATGTGCTTCAAAAGGGATACTTTTGCTACTCGATTTGATATCTATCCTTCATAGATTTCATAATATGAATACTTCCCTTTATACTAGCTAATTTAATGACAACATCATAGCTGTAAAATTAAATAAATTTATTTTAAAGTATAACAATTTTTTTAGATCATTTTTTTCCATGAAGCAAATTTTCTGACTAATTATATTTTAAATTAAAAAATAGTAAAATATTAGGGAATTTTAAAAACTATGTGTAACATAATTACCTAATCTCCATTTATTATTTTTGGCTTAATTAATCTATATAAAAGAGGTTGAAGACTAAGGCACCCAAATGTTCTTTTATCTTGAGGCATACCTTCATCTTATTTCATTTTAGTTTGAAAAATAGTGACCAATGGTGTTTTTTTAGGAAAACAAGAAGATATGGGGTGTATGAATTTTGGGCATGGAAGGTTGTTCTTGAATGTGCTTTCGCATCAGAAGGTAGCGCACAATAAGTGGTTGTGCTCCTTCACTTTTACAATAAGGGAAAAAAAGAGGTGGGTACACTGGGTGAACCCATCCAAGAGTGGTAGAGTGTGCCTAATAGAATCACCTCTAGGACTCTTCCATGGACCTTGGATAAGTGTCTTGGTTTCATGGATTGAGTAATGAATGAAGAGATAGTTCTCCTCCTAAGACTATCTCTTTTAATATATAGAGGTTTCTATACTTATCCAAAACATGAGTTCTAAAAAATTATCCCCATTATAATTTTATATGATTGAAACAAATATCTTCATATTATGAGGTAAATATGAATTGAGAATGATAATTTATATGAAATGAAGATATATTCACTTGGGTCAGACTAGGTTGCGACATGGGTACATTAAGACTTATTAGTGTGCTATGTGCACTAGTAGTCGAGTGAGGTGTGATGAATGAAATAAATATTACTTGGGTAAAACACATTGATCATCCAATAAACATTTCACCATAAATTTTCACACATTTTTAATTTGTGTGAACTCTAAATCTGTTAACTATCTATTCTCCCAAGTCATTTATGGTAATTTTGGTAAGTGTGTGTCATTCCTACATCATTATATCCTAAGCATGATGATTTTGGATATTCATGAGCTTCAAAAAACTCTTTAATTTGGGTTAATATTCCTAATAAAATATGTTGAGATAAGTTACATGCATTAAGGAACCTGAGTTATGAATACTTGGGTGAAAATTCCTAGGGAAAATCAACTAGGCACACACACCTGGGTTAAAAATTTAAATTTGTCAGATTTATTCCTAGTTATTTTCGTGCATAATTTTTCCTCGCCTATTTGTAGTTATCACATTTTTATCATTATAAATAATATATAATTGAATTTCCTTTTTAGAGACAATATTTTATATGATTTTTTCACTCTTTCAATTGTTGAATCCATAACTCAGACCTAGGATATTGTTGAGGAAGTTAGTCAAGGTTACTGTTGATAGTGGAGATCCCACCATCAACTCTTATTAGAATTCTATGGAGGGACCATAGATAATACTCATTATTTGATGATATCAGACTATATGGAAAACCAATCCTAAAATAATTCATCATATAATAAATATACATTAAACTTAGCCCACTTTTGGTTTTATGAGTATATGAATCTTGACAAATCCAATATCTCATTGAATTGTAATTTTCTCCATAAGTTAAAAACCAACAAAGAATTTTTGTTGTATCACCAAAAAACCACCCAAAAAAAAACTTACAATTACAAAAACCCTAAAGAAAATGATTCACATATATTTTACACATCTGAACCACTGATCATTTATAAGTCTTGGAAAAATATTGGGATCCGCACATTGGAGGTGGAATCAATCATGAATGGACATGGGAATATTGGATCTATCAGATATGTGATGAATTAATTCTTCAACTCTAAGAAATATAGATTTATTAATCTCTTTAAATATCATATATTTATGTCTTAAAGAACACTGATTTGATCCTAGAGCAACTCAGTCCTGAGGGACAATATACATATATGTTCCAACTAAAGCATAATAAAATGGGAATAAAATTATGGTATGTCTACTGGGAATCATGGGATCCAATCATTAGGTAAATGAATGAAAAAATACTCCCTCTAATGAGTATATGGGGATATAATAGGTATAATCACTCAAAAACCCAACCATTAATAAGGGTATTCAAGAATTCCTTGAGGAAGGATCCTTTCCTACGAACATAAATCAGTTTTGAGACATGGATGAAGATCCTGCTAGTGGCTTCTAGAAATGGGTTGACCTAAAAACTCCTATAGGGGAACACATTAATAAAGAAATGGGGGGATCTAGTGATATACTAGATAGATATAGTGTATGTTTTATATGTAGAATGGGGTTATGAACTCATCCCCATGACCCCCCTAACATGTGGCTAACAAGATTCTTGGTGTTGTGGTCGTGTTGACACCTACTTCTAGTTTTCTATTTCCAAAACAATATCAAGAGAAGTTAATTTATGGTAGCTTCCAAACTGGAAGAGGGGGAGCCCATAGGTCTAGTAGTTCTGATGCTATAAAAAACCACTATTTTATGTTGTAAATCTAATATGTATAGACCATGTTCCACATAATGGGGCCATTCCACGGGTTGTGGGGATATATATAAGTACACATCAATACACACATTATGATTGGTGAGGTATATATACCAGAGTTTAGATTCTATTAATTTGTTTAGTTTTCCTTAGATTCATTAAAAAATAACATAGGTATTAATCTCTTGAGTCTACACTCAATGTCAACTTCTTTTCATATGAAAGATCTCCCAGCATCACAACCATAAATGATGGATGGGGTGAGTAAAAATAATGATCATACATAATAAATTTAAGGGATTGATTTTTTATGGATCATGTTTATTATGATACAAATTATAAGGAATATATGCCTTACTAGATTGCAAACTAAATCATATTCTAGAAATGACCAATGGTGGTGTTGTTGACAGATTCTAGAGAAGAGTGTCATCCTACATGGATAAATATCTTTGGGAGATGATGGCCCTATAAACCACTAAGGTCCTTACTAGGATTCATCCTCCTAGTTCGTTCAATGGTATAAAAACAAGGTATTCCCAATTTTATATATCTTAATATCCTTTGAGAATGCTATTTGGATTTTTTCATAGGGTAACTGTTAAATCTTTCCAAAACTAAGGGACAAAACTTCCAAAAATTCCCATATAAGACACAAGACCCTTGAGGCTCCCAAATCATTAGATAAACCTTGAACATAGGTTTCTTGGAAACATAGAATCAAATAGTTAATGATCCATGAATTTAAGTAGATATGGTCTAGATGATGGTGATTACCTACTTTTGGATGAGAGGAATGAAAAACTGCTCAAATAAAAAGATCTTAAGTTGTCTTCAAGGCTGGAAGGAGGGTCTAATGATTCATCATCAGACTATTGGATTCTTAGGGCCACTTTATTCTAGGAAAATTAGTCCCTAACTGAATACATTAGTATCTTATGTAATTCCCTCCAAAATGAAATCCAACACCCTCAACATGGGAATGTGAATTCACCCATAGAATTTAATCTCAAGACCAACGCCACTGAGTATGGTATAAAAATTTTAGAGCTATAGATTCTAGTATTTTCCATAAAATAGGGAGTCATATTCATGAAATTTTTGTGGTATGTAGTGAAACAAGTTATTTCTAATGGATTCTTCAATTAGTTCCTTAAATATGAGTGGAAAATTTTGATCAATATTTAAGATATATGTTAAAGTTATTCTTATTGGTAAAAATATCCTTTAACATTGAACCAACCTTGAATTTTTTCTACTTACAGTGAATAGGCACAACAAATGTTCATGTGAATCCCCTAGAGTACAATGTGGGAGAAACCCAATTCGTGATGTGGGATTGCGTGTATTAAAGGAATATGATGAATTTTTCTGGGAAAGGGAGATGATATAAGTTGAAAGATGAAATAAATATTACATTTTTTTATGTTTGATACCACCTCCTTTAAAAATGAGTCTAGAAACTCCTTTACACAAGAACATACATAAAAAATGTAATGAATTATTATAAAAAAAAATTGAACTGGTGAAAGATGTTAGTTTCCATGTTAGTATTTTTCTCTCATATATAGTGTGTGTGTGTGTCTATATATATATATATATATTCTATTTTTAAGTTCACAATTCATTGAATAGAGACTCACTTAATAAAGGATTATTCTTTAAAGATAATCCTCAAGACTACCATAGGTGAGACTTTGGATAAACCCCAACCTTGATATATGAAAGTAACTAAACTTGTGGTTTATTGAACATCGATATCACAAGATCTGACCCTCCATTCTAGTAGAGATTCATATGAATTCAGTATGATTACTGAGTGAAAAAACAACAATTCATTCAACTATATTGACTTTCAATTGTCTGATAGGGTTAATTGTGGACACTAAATTTGTGACCATATTTGATGATATATTCTCAGTGATAGACAATAACACCTCTTATTCCAAGCTTAGTGGTATCAATGGAGTGTTGGAAGGAGATAAGTTAACCTTGACCATAATAGTATTTTTATAGATATATTGATCCATCACTGGGAGGTCATAGCCATATGTGTTATTTATATAGAGAAATAAATATCTTAGCCATCAGTAAGGGAAAATTCTTCAAATTTACTTGATGTGGGTCATGATAATTATATTAATAGGTTGTATCACATGTATTTAACTTTTTAATTGACTAACAATGAACAATAATGAAAAGGGTATGGGATTCCATATCCAACCAAACTGTCAAAATAGGCGAGGATTCTCTTATAGCACGACAGAGTTAGATGAAAACAATGACTATAGCCCATGTTATGACCAATGAGGAAGTAACCATTAAATTAGATTCTCACATTAAAATAAAGGAATTGGTAAAACTTTGAGAGTACAAAACATTAATAGATATGGGTGAGTCTCCATAATACTTTCGATTGGATTCAGTACCCACTAGTTATCATATATTTAATTCGTGTACCGTATGTAGCCCTTCTATTTCATGTGTAGGAACAAATTAAAGGGGTTTCCATACCCACACTCTCATATTAAAAGGGAATAGAAACCAGGTTTTTCCCATTAAAAACTATCATATAGAGGGTAACTTGATTGTCTCTCGGAGTGAACTATTACCATAATATATCTCAGTCCTTCAGAGAGACTCTAATATTGACTAGAAATCCCTATACTATCAACATATCCCAATACAGGCAAATGAAATGATATTTAAAATATAGGTCATAAGACCCCCATGGAGGATATGTCTTAAAAATTGAAGCATATTATATATAGGTTCATAATTATTGGATATCGGGGTTTGAATATTAAACCATCCATGCCACTCTGAAGAAGATCATCTAGGCACATGAGTATGAATAAATTTCCCAATTATTCCTCCCTAAGGTGGAGTTAGTAACACATTCTTCTGATCATTGATCTGTAGAAATTCAAAAAATATGTCTATATGAGGATAGTATACATGGGAAATAATATTTAGTCAATCAAAATAAAACATTAATGTTCCTCTCCCATTGATAACTAATTAAAGAATATGGAGAGTTAGTGGATCACCAAAAGATGATCAAGGATTCCAAGACTGGAGTGGTGGATATTTCTAATAAGGAAGAGATCTTACAACCTACAAAGGTGGTTGAGTATATAGATATGGATAGAAATTTATGAAATATTAATGATTTTATGAAATATATTGATTTCATCCAGGCTTCTATGGAGGGGATATTGTAACATATTGCATCATTATTTAATAAAGGAAGGCTCTAACTTGTTGAAGTTCTTATTCATTCAAGTTATTTGAAGTGGTAATTATCTGCTTAAAAAACCCATTGATCATTAATTTTTTTATTTCTATAAATGTTTACATGAGATATATCATTATACTCATAAAGAGTAATATCATGATAATGTGAATCCACATAAAAATTGAATGAAATAGATTAGGTCAATCTTGATTCTGAAATCATTGAGTCACATGGGTTTCCTCTTTGATTTTGTTCCGCCTCCGAGGTGGTGTATTTTGGGTGATGGTGAAATGGTTCGATGATGATCATCACCCATCCCTCTTTCTAGAGATAGTTTCTTATAAAATTCACTATTTCTTTTGTTTCAACCCATTCTATGTCATTATCCTTTATAAGAAAGTTGGATCAACCCCATGGGATGGGAAATTCACCCCTTTTTCATTGCAAAGGTGATTCAACAGTTATTCGGTCCCAGCAGGCGATTGTGTGTGCTCAAGTACTTGTGAAATCTGTCCTCCTCATATATAAGTTCCTCAGATTGTCTCCAACAAGTTTATTAGTGGATCTAGAAACACACAATGGCCCTAGTATCTGCGATTCAGGGACCTTCTTTCCAAAGGCAGGTGCTCGTTGATTGATGATTCATCCAATGACACTTGAGGACTCCATTGTTCGAGAATATGGGAAGTCAGGCTCACCACACCCTTATGGGGGAGGATTATTGCCTTTTCCAGGACTCTATTACAAATTTAAGTCATGTTCAAATTTTCAGGAATCCTTGGTTTATTCCCAAAGTGTGTGTCTACGAGCTACCATTGGTTTACAAGATCATTGTAGGCATGCATATGTTTGATGATATGGAGGTACTGCTGACTTGAGCCATAAAATAAGGCACTCTAGAGTTTATCATCATCCAAGAGGGATAAAAGGTGATTTAATGTTGGGATCAGAACCATAAGGTGGGCTTCCTACATATCTTCAAGAGAGGAATCATAACCCATGTAGTTCGGATTTTTTGGGGCTTACGGATAGAAGCTACCCATTTGATGGGGCATGATTTTGTAGACCTTTTTGGTAGAGAACCATTTTGATATTGGGACTTCGAGTAGGAATCCTATGTATCCTGGTTTTATTAGGAATCAAATTTCTCATTGTTTAGATTGTATGGGGCTTACGAATGGAAGCTTCCCATTTGGGGGATCATGAGGAGGATATCGAATAATGACGATTTGAAGGTTTGGTCATAGATTACACCTAGGAGGGTTCCCATTTGTTGGGACTATGTAGATTTCACGATCACAACCAACCTTTAAGCCCATGTGAGTCATGCTTGATCTGAGAAACAAGAGGAGGCAATGGATCAGAAGATCGCATGTCCTACATCATCTTTTGGTAAATGGTACTAAAGTTGGGAGAGAGGGAGGGGATTTGAGTATGAATCCCTCACTCGTATTGATATCTCGGAGAGTCAAATCTTGGTGATCTTTCAAGACACATCCTGAGCTATGGTGAAGGGGGTTAAGAGTGATACCTCTTACAAAAGGCTAGGGGGTTACCTCAGGAGGAGTGCCAATGAGAGGGATAGAATATGTAAACCATGATTATAGAGGATCCCAGATTAGGAGGAATGATATGAGGCATGGAAGCCACTGAGGCGTACAAATGTAGAATATTCCTCTCCTAAAGATGAATTTTTCTCTTTTTGACAAGCCATTTTGTAGGTGACATATGTAGATCTACCAGGGCATGATGTGCATAGTCAATCAAAGGTGTCCACGGGACATTAGAATTCCTCTTATGATGGCCATGAAGGTTTATGAAGATACTAAATCACCCATCATACTACAGTTTATTTTCATATAGCTTGGAAAATGGAATCACATTTTAATGTCGTGTTTCATATACTAATACCATACATTTTAATGTCATGTGGTTAGGACAATAACTCATAGTTTAAGGTCAAAAAGTTTGGACCATGTTGTAGGAGAAATTATTAAGTAGAGAATCAACAGGATGGTATGTTCTAACACACCTCGAACATGAGAGGGAAGGAAAGTATAAACTATGAATTTAGGGATTCCCAGATTAGAAGAAATGATATGGGGAAAGGAATCCCTTGAGGCATATAGAGGTAGGAAAGGACTCTCCTGAGGACAAATTTTCCTTTGGTTTATGGCCGTTCTATAGGCAACATATGCAGAGAAACCGAGGAATGATGTGCATAGTCAAGAAAAGGTGTATTTAGGACACTGGCCTTCCTTTTCTGATGGCCATGAAGGTTTATGAGGATTTGGAATCACCAGAGACACAATGTTTAATGGACAAAAAGGATGTGTCTGGGAATTCAAGAAACATTTGGGCTATGATTTTCCATTGATTTCTGGGTCAACCTAACATAGGAGGAAGGTGATAGAGATTTTCAAGAGGCGTATGAGGAATTTATCTTCTCATGATATTTAAGGGACAGATGTTTGGGTGGCATACGTGTAGAATGAAAAATGTTGTTGACCCATCCTGAAGGGTTCATTTCTGTATAAGATCTTGTTGCGCAGGAGCTGGCCTCTTAGGATGGTATGCAGAGGAGTTAGCCGTGTGTGATGGTATGTGGAAGATCTTTCCACAAATTGACTTCCACATAGGGGGCCCCATGTACTGTCTTTCGTATATGGTCATTTGTGTACTATCTTCCCCATATAGGCATCCATGAACCATTTTATTTTATTTTTTGTTGGTTGTCTGGTGGGATGTGTAGGGAATTCCGAATACAGGTCATG
The DNA here is from genome assembly GCA_963277665.1 of Viscum album. Classification (NCBI taxonomy): domain Eukaryota; kingdom Viridiplantae; phylum Streptophyta; class Magnoliopsida; order Santalales; family Viscaceae; genus Viscum; species Viscum album. The sequence goes on from OY728161.1 coordinate 1,477,531,305, forward strand.
GGGAGGAATTCTGCAAATTTCTTTTTTCATATGGCTTACAAGACGGAGTCCCGCGAACTGCTTCGGGTGAGATAAAAATTTATCCTGAACCCTCTATGTTCTTTATCCTTTTTTCACACAATCCAAATCTCTCTCCTCGTCTTCTTCCACCCCTTCTGTGCTCCTTTTATAGAGGATTGGGGAATATCATATCTATGGGCATGTTGCACCATTTGTGCAAGCCCATGAATAGATACCTTGACCAACAAAAGACTCACTCAATAGGGGTTTGCAAAGATATGGTATTCCATTGGCTTCTCCTCATCTATAAACCACATCGTTCATGAGGATGGTGTGTGGGGCGTACCTCTGTTGGATTATCTCTAGCGAAAACAGTTCGCATCGGCTTCAGTTCGTAGGTGTAAATTCACCACAAACAGCTTCGTTCGCTGGCCAAAGCCTTGTGGGCCAACACGTCATAGGCCTTCCTCCTACCAGTGTTTTGAGTCTTATTCCTTCTATGAAACTTTCTTGGTAATTGGTACATAGTCAAGCCAAATACATTTGCATAATTTAATTTCTTAACTTTTCTCCTCAATTTTTCAATGAAACATGCATCCATCTTCTTTACCAAACTTTTGGGAGTATTTGCATTCCCTTTACTGAATTTTTGGGATACTATAAATGTGTACTCTTGGATGGGTATAGTTCGGTAGGATATGGTGGAATATGTACTGTCATTTTACACTAGAGATAGTCCTCTAAGATAAGGAAGGTTATTTCATCATAGACATGTGCTAATGGATAGTTATAAGAAGGAAAAATATAGTAATGTATGTACCATCACTATCCACTATATTAATTTCATTTGGATGTGTAATATGATTGAATCATCATGATGAAGATCCAGAAGCAGATATTGGGAATGATGATTCCAATGTTCAATAGTTATCAAGCATCTTAAAATAGTATCATTTTGTATTTTTCATGGATTACATGAATTGATATATAGGAAGAAGAAAGGAGTACATTAATATTTTCCTAGGTTATGGGAATAAGAGTGGTTTAGTTTAATTATTCCAAGGTAATATGGTTAACCCCACAATATTGTTGTACCTATCGTACCCCTCGTTGTTTGATTTTCATGATCACAATCACCTTATTGTTTATCTAACATTGTTTTTAAGTGTTGTGGATGATAGGCACAAGATTGCCAAAGGATTGGCCCAAGAAAGCTGACAAATGGACTGAATTGCAGTCCACCGGCCAACCGGTGTGATGGCACCGGCCAGCCGGTGGACCTGGCAGAGGCATTGCCCACCGCCAGGTTCCACCGGTCAACCGGTGGCTCTGTCACCGGCCACCCGGTGGCATCCTGGTTCAATAGTGAGACCTACTGTCTCACCACCGGCCAGCCGGTGGCCTTCTCACCGGCCAGCCGGTGGCCTTCTCACCGGCCAGCCGGTGGCTCCTGGGCAGAAGCACTTCTCAACATCCAAGGCACCGGCCAGCCGGTGGAGCTGTACCGGCCAGCCGGTAGCCCAGTCAAACTAGCCGTTGGGTTTGACCAGTCAACCCTCTTTTGGCCTCCAACGGCTCCGAGGCCTTTTCCAACGGCTCCAAAGCCCTCCAACGGATACTTGAAGGTTCCTAGCCTATAAATAAAGGCCTAGGAAGCACCGGATCATCACCCAAACCACTGGACACATTGTTGATCATTTTGGCGAACCTCCGGCGGATTTCCTCAAGGAACCCAACGTGCTCCAATCCAATTCCACATCCAAGAGCACCATCAAAGAAGCTTGGAAGTGGCCTTCAACATCTCCAATCAATCAAAGGCGCCCAAGACTTCCTCAAATACGGTTTTTATTGTTTTATTTATTTTGAGCTTTAAATTTGGGTTTGTGCCTACAAACCCCAAACTCTTTCTTCCTCCCTTTCTTTTGGGTTTCACATCACCATTAAGGTGTGAAGAGGTTCACAAGCTTTTCCTCTAAAAAGCTTGAGACATAGGTGAGCTAGCCTTCACCTGTAAGAAGGCTAGTGGGTTCTTGCTATTCCATTAAAAGCAAGTGGGTTCTTGCTTAACCATTTCAAAAGAAAGCTGTAATAGGTCCTAGTGCTACCTCAAAGCCTAGTGGGTTTCTTGCTAAAACCATTGAAAAGCAAGCGGTAGGAATCTCTCAATGGTTGAGTTGGGAGCGGAGACGTAGGCCGGGTTTTGGCCGAACTCCGTTAACAATTTCTTGTGTGATTGCCTCTTTATTTCCGCTGCATTTCAACTTTGATTTTAATTTGTTAATCTTTTTTAAAAGGCAATTCACCCCCCCCCCCTCTTGCCATCAATTCCCGTCTTTGTTCCGACCCAACAATTGGTATCAGAGGAAGTATTTGAATAATTCCCTAACCGGTTTCAAATTAAAGATCCTATTTTTTTTTTATGGCTTCTACCGCTTCTTCCTCTCAATCCCCCGAAGGACATTCTTTGGATCGTGCTCCATTCTTTGATGGAACCGATTATAGTTTTTGGAAAACCCGCATGACCACATTTCTTAAAAGTATTGGCTATCCTATTTTTAGAATTGTTATGCATGGTTTTACGCTCTCTTCTCTCGATGAGTCTAAATGGACCCCCGCCGACATTACAAATTTCGAGCTTGATGGCAAAGCCATGAATGCTCTTCATTGCGGGTTAGATAGAAATGTATTTAATTGTATTTCTACTTGCTCTACTTCTTACGATCTTTGGAAATTTTTAGAACTAACCTATGAAGGTACTAGCGAGGCTCCAAAGCAAGAATCCGATCAAAAGCAAGAACCCGACGAAAAGATCAAGCCCGTTTGCCCACCTCACAAGAAAAGGGCCAAGAAGAAACAGAAGAAGGCTTCAAAGGCAACATGGAGTGATAGCTCCACCTCTTCATTCTCCTCCTTCTCCTCGAGCGACCAAGGTAAAAAATGCCTAATGGCAAAACATGAGGTATCATCTTCCGACTCTTCTTCCTCGTCTTCTAGTTCTTGAAATTCTTTCAATCATTTGTCATATGAAGAACTCCAACATGCTAGAGACCAACTTGAAAATGGTTTTCATGAACTCTCTTCAAAATTTGTTGCTTTAAAAAAGAATTTAAAAAAGCTTTCCTCCGAAAAAGAACAACTTCTCAAAGAGAAGGAGGAACTCACCCTTAAAATCCAAAATTTTCCAAATGTTGATTCTATGGAATCAACCATCAAAGACCTAAGGGAGACCCTAGCTAAGTTCACCCAAGGGGAACAAAATTTGAACAATTTGCTTGGTTCCCAACGAATTTCAAGAACCACCCAAGGGCTAGGATATACCAATATAGCTTCCTCCTCCCATGCACCCACTGTTTTTGTAAGGGGGAGCTCTAGTTTTAAATTTTGAAACTATTGTAAAAAACCCGGGCACCTTATTTATGAATGTAATTGTAAAAATGCCCGGTATGGCCAACCCAAGTCTATTTTCTTTTAGGACGAATTCTATAGGAGAAGACCCGCTATGAGACAAGTTTGGATTGAAAAATCCCTTCTTGCGAGTCTCACCGGGCCAAAATTTGTCTCTTTTCAAAATCCCTCTCCCCGGTGATTTGTTGTTTTTATTTAGGGGGAGTTAGCTTTGTTTTTGTCAAAACTTTCTATTCAAACTTTCAATTTCAACTCTTGGTTTCAAATTTTTCAATTCAAAATTCTCTATTCAATTTTCATTCAAAACATTCAATTTTGATTCAAAACTTTCAATTCAAACTGTTATTCAATTTTTGATTCAAAACTTTCAATTCAAATTTCAAATTTCATTTGGTTTAAAAATCTCTATCTTGTTTTTCAAAGTTTTCCCTCAATCAAGTTTTATGCCCCGTGCTATTTTGATAATCACAAAGGGGGAGAAATTCTTGGTTGATTGGGGGAGAAATCTTTCTCTAATGCATTGCTTGTTTTCAATTAAAATCTTTTAAAGCATGCCTTTCATTTCATTTTTACATTGTTTATTTCGGTGATTGTGATCATCAAAATAGGGGGAGATTGTTGTACCTCTCGTACCCCTCGTTGTTTGATTTTCATGATCACAATCACCTTATTGTTTATCTAACATTGTTTTTAAGTGTTGTGGATGATAGGCACAAGATTGCCAAAGGATTGGCCCAAGAAAGCTGACAAATGGACTGAATTGCAGTCCACCGGCCAACCGGTGTGATGGCACCGGCCAGCCGGTGGACCTGGCAGAGGCATTTCCCACTGCCAGGTTCCACCGGTCAGCCGGTGGCTCTGTCACCGGCCAGCCGGTGGCATCCTGGTTCAATAGTGAGACCTACTGTCTCACCACCGGCCAGCCGGTGGCCTTCTCACCGGCCAGCCGGTGGCTCCTGGGCAGAAGCACTTCTCAACATCCAAGGCACCGGCCAGCCGATGGAGCTGTACCGGCCAGCCGGTAGCCCAGTCAAACTAGCCGTTGGGTTTGACCAGTCAACCCTCTTTTGGCCTCCAACGGCTCCGAGGCCTTTTCCAACGGCTCCAAAGCCCTCCAACGGATACTTGAAGGTTCCTAGCCTATAAATAAAGGCCTAGGAAGCACCGGATCATCACCCAAGCCACCGGACACATTGTTGATCATTTTGGCGAACCTCCGGCGGATTTCCTCAAGGAACCCAACGTGCTCCAATCCAATTCCACATCCAAGAGCACCATCAAAGAAGCTTGGAAGCGGCCTTCAACATCTCCAATCAATCAAAGGCGCCCAAGACTTCCTCAAATACAATTTTTATTGTTTTATTTATTTTGAGCTTTAAATTTGGGTTTGTGCCTACAAACCCCAAACTCTTTCTTCCTCCCTTTCTTTTGGGTTTCACATCACCATTAAGGTGTGAAGAGGTTCACAAGCTTTTCCTCTAAAAAGATTGAGACATAGGTGAGCTAGCCTTCACCTGTAAGAAGGCTAGTGGGTTCTTGCTATTCCATTAAAAGCAAGTGGGTTCTTGCTTAACCATTTCAAAAGCAAGCTGTAATAGGTCCTAGTGCTACCTCAAAGCCTAGTGGGTTTCTTGCTAAAACCATTGAAAATCAAGCGGTAGGAATCTCTCAACGGTTGAGTTGGGAGCGGAGACGTAGGCCGGGTTTTGGCCGAACTTCGTTAACAATTTCTTGTGTGATTGCCTCTTTATTTCCGCTGCATTTCAACTTTGATTTTAATTTGTTAATATTTTTTAAAAGGCAATTCACCCCCCCTCTTTCCATCAATTCCCGTCTTTGTTCCGACCCAACAATTGGTATCAGAGGAAGTATTTGAATAATTCCCTAACCGGTTTCAAATTAAAGATCCTATTTTTTTTTGATGGCTTCTACCGCTTCTTCCTCTCAATCCCCCGAAGGACATTCTTTGGATCGTGCTCCATTCTTTGATGGAACCGATTATAGTTTTTGGAAAACCCGAATGACCACATTTCTTAAAAGTATTGGCTATCCTATTTTTAGAATTGTTATGCATGGTTTTACGCTCTCTTCTCCCGATGAGTCTAAATGGACCCCCGCCGACATTGCAAATTTCGAGCTTGATGGCAAAGCCATGAATGCTCTTCATTGCGGGTTAGATAGAAATGTATTTAATTGTATTTCTACTTGCTCTACTTCTTACGATCTTTGGAAATTTTTAGAACTAACCTATGAAGGTACTAGCGAGGCTCCAAAGCAAGAATCCGATCAAAAGCAAGAACCCGACGAAAAGATCAAGCCCGTTTGCCCACCTCACAAGAAAAGGGCCAAGAAGAAAAAGAAGAAGGCTTCAAAGGAAACATGGAGTGATAGCTCCACCTCTTCATTCTCCTCCTTCTCCTCGAGCGACCAAGGTAAAAAATGCCTAATGGCAAAACATGAGGTATCATCTTCCGACTCTTCTTCCTCGTCTTCTAGTTCTTCAAATTCTTTCAATCATTTGTCATATGAAGAACTCCAACATGCTAGAGACCAACTTGAAAATGGTTTTCATGAACTCTCTTCATAATTTGTTGCTTTAAAAAAGAATTTCAAAATGATTTCCTCCGAAAAAGAACAACTTCTCAAAGAGAAGGAGGAACTCACCCTTAAAATCCAAAATTTTCCAAATGTTGATTCTATGGAATCAACCATCAAAGACCTAAGGGAGACCCTAGCTAAGTTCACCCAAGGGGAACAAAATTTGAACAATTTTCTTGGTTCCCAACGAATTTCAAGAACCACCCAAGGGCTAGGATATACCAATATAGCTTCCTCCTCCCATGCACCCACTGTTTTTGTAAGGGGGAGCTCTAGTTTTAAATTTTGCAACTATTGTAAAAAACCCGGGCACCTTATTTATGAATGTAATTGTAAAAACGCCCGGTATGGCCAACCCAAGTCTATTTTCTTTTCGGACGAATTCTATAGGAGAAGACCCGCTATGAGACAAGTTTGGATTGAAAAATCCCTTCTTGCGAGTCTCACCGGGCCAAAATTTGTCTCTTTTCAAAATCCCTCTCCCCGGTGATTTGTTGTTTTTATTTAGGGGGAGTTAGCTTTGTTTTTCTCAAAACTTTCTATTCAAACATTCAATTTCAACTCTTGGTTTCAAATTTTTCAATTCAAAATTCTCTATTCAATTTTCATTCAAAACTTTCAATTTTGATTCAAAACTTTCAATTCAAACTGTTATTCAATTTTTGATTCAAAACTTTCAATTCAAATTTCAAATTTCATCTGGTTTAAAAATCTCTATCTTGTTTTTCAAAGTTTTCCCTCAATCAAGTTTTATGCCCCGTGCTATTTTGATAATCACAAAGGGGGAGAAATTCTTGGTTGATTGGGGGAGAAATATTTCTCTAATGCATTGCTTGTTTTCAATTAAAATCTTTTAAAGCATGCCTTTCATTTCATTTTTACATTGTTTATTTCGGTGATTGTGATCATCAAAATAGGGGTAGATTGTTGTACCTCTCGTACCCCTCGTTGTTTGATTTTCATGATCACAATCACCTTATTGTTTATCTAACATTGTTTTTAAGTGTTGTGGATGATAGGCACAAGATTGCCAAAGGATTGGCCCAAGAAAGAGGACAAATGGACTGAATTGCAGTCCACCGGCCAACCGGTGTGATGGCACCGGCCAGCCGGTGGACCTGGCAGAGGCATTGCCCACTGCCAGGTTCCACCGGTCAGCCGGTGGCTCTGTCACCGGCCAGCCGGTGGCATCCTGGTTCAATAGTGAGACCTACTGTCTCACCACCGGCCAGCCGGTGGCCTTCTCACCGGCCAGCCGGTGGCTCCTGGGCAGAAGCACTTCTCAACATCCAAGGCACCGGCCAGCCGATGGAGCTGTACCGGCCAGCCGGTAGCCCAGTCAAACTAGCCGTTGGGTTTGACCAGTCAACCCTCTTTTGGCCTCCAACGTCTCCGAGGCCTTTTCCAACGGCTCCAAAGCCCTCCAACGGATACTTGAAGGTTCCTAGCCTATAAATAAAGGCCTAGGAAGCACCGGATCATCACCCAAGCCACCGGACACATTGTTGATCATTTTGGCGAACCTCCGGCAGATTTCCTCAAGGAACCCAACGTGCTCCAATCCAATTCCACATCCAAGAGCACCATCAAAGAAGCTTTGAAGCAGCCTTCAACATCTCCAATCAATCAAAGGCGCCCAAGACTTCCTCAAATACGGTTTTTATTGTTTTATTTATTTTGAGCTTTAAATTTGGGTTTGTGCCTACAAACCCCAAACTCTTTCTTCCTCCCTTTCTTTTGGGTTTCACATCACCATTAAGGTGTGAAGAGGTTCACAAGCTTTTCCTCTAAAAAGCTTGAGACATAGGTGAGCTAGCCTTCACCTGTAAGAAGGCTAGTGGGTTCTTGCTATTCCATTAAAAGCAAGTGGGTTCTTGCTTAACCATTTCAAAAGAAAGCTGTAATAGGTCCTAGTGCTACCTCAAAGCCTAGTGGGTTTCTTGCTAAAACCATTGAAAAGCAAGCGGTAGGAATCTCTCAACGGTTGAGTTGGGAGCGGAGACGTAGGCCGGGTTTTGGCCGAACTCCGTTAACAATTTCTTGTGTGATTGCCTCTTTATTTCCGCTGCATTTCAACTTTGATTTTAATTTGTTAATCTTTTTTAAAAGGCAATTCACCCCCCCTCTTGCCATCAATTCCCGTCTTTGTTCTGACCCAACAAATATTTGTTTATTTTTTTTTATCAAAATTCATAAATATTTCCTTAGATACGTGAGGTGAATTCCTAGAGAGTAGAGGATCAACACTTTCATAAGATTCGTTTTATGGGTTTTCAATATTGTGGGTATTGCATCTCTTCCATTAGGTAATTCAAGGTCATGCAAGATGGATTAATATAGATGGACTTTTAGATTAGGCATTTTAGAATAAAAGATACTACAGTATACCTAGAAACACGGGTGAAGTTGACCCTATATGAATGGAGATCCAATTTTAATAAACAAATAAATCATGTGTGATGGTGCATATGGTTTGATATCATATTTCTCATAATAGAGTTTACTGACATATAAGTTCATACAGTGTTGATCAAATGGTGAAGGGATAGACTATGTGTCTGATATTGAGTTAAGTTTTTCACGATGTGAATTAGGTATGGAATTTATTATTATATAATTCCCTGAGAAATGTTCACATATTTTATTTCCATGGTTCTTAGACCATCGTGCCATAAGGTTTAGTGTCATGCAATAAAGATCATCAAGGTTCTAGTATAGGATGTCATGCTCTTGACTTGAAATGGATATGATGTTTGAACGTGTGACATCAGGGATATTACAATCCACTTGAATATTTATATTATATAATGTAAAAAACATAACTCAATGTATTTAAATAGGTATATGGAAGGATAAAACATGTATTTATGGGATAAATATTAAAATCATTCAATGGATGGGTTCTATTATGATACTTCCAGGGCATACAAAAAATAGAGAACATTCTCCAAAGGAAAGGATATTCCTCTATTTGGAAGTAATGAATATATATTCAAATACATTAATAAGAATATGTGTACCTTATATATGGATTAAATCTCCACAGATAACCAATGATTGGTTCAAAAAGATTGAAATAATTAAGGAATAAAGTAGTCTTATAGGGGAAATGATTTATATAAAGGGTTTCAGTACCCTAAAAGTTACACCACCATGTACTAAACACTTCCAGGGGGTGAATGTTCATAAAATAAAACTACTTTAGAATGAATTCTTGAGGAAAGGAATCAATTTCTCTCTATATTTTTCCTAGACTAGTGGGTCCAATTAGTTTAAGTAAACATTTTCTAGTTCTATATAGTGGATCTTACAAACATATTCTCTTCATTTTTAACACTAAAATTACCTAAGTCTTGAAAGAGGTTTATTAGTGTGTGAGGATGTGACTTATAACTAGGCCGTTGTTTACATGTTTTTTACCTAACATGTTTTTTGTACCTTAGATTTAATGTTTTAATGGTCTTGGAATTTTGACCCCTAAAGGTTGTATTTTGAGGCTATACATCTTTGAACAAAATGCTATTGGGGTTTATGGGCATAAAAAATTAGAAAAAATTTATGTATTCTATCTAATGAGGGAATGAAAAAAATTATGTGAGTATTGATCCTGAGATACTATAGACCATAATAAAAGGTGACACATAGTGTTTATAGTAACATTAATTAGACTAGAAAAATGAGAAATCCTCTATCACATGGGTAAGGGAAACACAAATATGAATAGAGATATCGTTGTTAGTATAGACCATGTTTATAAGAGAATAAAAATCATTTGAGGTCATGATGTTTAGACCCAAAGAATATGGGATAATATGTATAACACAAGCACAATAAAATATAGTGTGGATGTGAAAAATAATAGTTCAAAAAATACTATCTTAATAGGGTTTCACTTTGTTTAAGGTTATATTTATTATGCCACATGTTTAGGGTTACAATATGATAACTCAGATCGGGCTCAAGAGATAAGAGTTCTCGACAACCGTTGAATGGGTAATGATAAAAACCTTAATCATGACTCAAGGTATTTGAATTAGAAATATTAATTCAGACAATTATTTCAAAGATAATTAATGAGAACCATTTTAATGATATGGTTTGCATTGAAGCTATAAGGGTATTAAGAATTATATGGCCTTATCTTATAGAAGTATATGCCTCTTATTAGAAGTTATGAATATGAAATGAAAAGGACAATACTAATAAAGGGCGTCCCATGAATCCCAATGTGCTCATTGTTGGTGACCATATAAGGTTATGATGATTAAAAATTACCAATGTATAGAGTGTAGATCAAGGGGAGAGAATATTAATGGAGTGATAGATAAACTCCCACAATAAATTATCCATGGTTAAGATATTTTGGAATGTTTATGGGAAATAGTGGTGAATGATGATTTTAGGTAGGGTCTAGAGTATTTAGTATAAACAACTCTATATATTTTGTGTAATATAGAATCAATCCATATATAGTTCTTATAAATAACACCTATACAGATCTAGAACTTTTTTTAAATAGGGGATTTGTTTTTATTTTTTCATTGGAAGGAAGCAGAAAAATATCTATGGATTTTAGTTATAATAATATATTTGGCCAGACATCAAGAATGGGGGAATTAAGTCCTAATTTGGATCTATAGATAAGAACCATAAGTTGGTGTACCGTTACATGGATCTAATGCTAATGTAAAAGAAACATTATGCACATGACATGACACTATAAGATGTTTATGGTTCCTTAGGGTTGACCTTGCATTAAATAGTTTAACATCATAAGAAATGGACTCATGTGTCATGTAGTTTATGGTAATATGATAAAAAAAATTTCAGCCAGTTTATATTCATTCATAATGGACTTGGGAATTCTATAATTTTTGTTCATACAAAGTGGGACTATATATGTGGAATTTACACAGATTTGGATTGTACATTAAGTTAAATTAATTCACCTTACTACTAAACCTATGAGGAGTTTACTATAGTAAGAACTATTGTGATTGAGGGGGGAGGTCCAGTCACTAAATCAAAATAAGGGTATTATTGGATTTTTTTTCTATTCCTAGGGTGTATAATCTAAATGTTAAATAATGAATTTAATTATTGGATATATTTGTTGCATGGACTAGGATAAAGTATATTAGAGTCAAATAGGGGGTGAATATTGGCTAAATTATCATCTTAGAATATAATTTAGAATCCTAGCATAAGTACACATCTTAAAATAATAAGAATCAATCATTGTATATTTTTTGTATATATGGGGGAATTATTTTGATTCCTAGTTAGGAGAAAAAAATAGTAGGATATGAAAATATAGCCATAGAAATAACATCTCCACTGGAAGATATCTCCCAATTATGTTTTTCTCCTGCTCATAGAGATATATTTTATTACATAAAAAAATATTATGTAAAGAGTGTATTTTATGAGCAGAGGTTGCATGATATATATTTATTTGAGTTGTTTAAGGTCATATAGGGTCGATTGGTCATAATAGATTGATTTCTTGTGAGATGGAATGTATGTTGTGAAATTTAACTCCATGATACAAGTAATTTATGACATGTAGTTTAGTCTTATATGACACAAATCATTATTCTAAGTCTCTTCCCTAGATATGGATCATCCAAAAGTGATAATATTATCTTAATACCTAGTTAGTTTTAAAGGTTTAGATACAATGAAAAAGTGGGGGTTAATTGGTATTAATGGATGGAACTAATATTGATAATTCAAGTATCACTACATATTTGGTGATAACTATAATCAAGAAATATTTATTTCATAAAAAAGATTAGTTTCCATGGTTTTTTATAAAAAACATGACATGAATAGTGGGGACCCAAACACTAGGATGTAAAGGGTATTAAAGTTTATTAGATTCATGGATGGGATGAGGATAGAAGTTTAAGGAATCACTACATATCCGGAAATAATAGGAATCAAGAAACACATTATTTTGAACAAATGGTTAGAATTTCTACTTTCTAGTTAGATAGACCCAAATATTATGGTCAGATGTTATATCCATAACCATAACATAAAAAAATAAATAGAATTACCCGTACATAGATTTATATCTAACAAATGGGGGAATTGTTTTTGATTTTAGACACATATAATAGTCCTTACTAAGAGGTTTTAGGTTGTGCAAGTTGGAAAATAAATCATACAATTTAAAATCATACAATAAGGAATTAGGGTTGGTTTGTCTAACTACAATGTCATTAAGCAGTCAAATATAAATTATAAGGACTAAATACTAGGATGGATCGTCTTAAAGTGAGATAAATTTTTATCATTTCATAGATATATAGGTAAAAAACAACATTTCAAGGATTCTTGTATAGTTTTTTCTTATAAATAAGAGAATATAAGTCTCATAAGATGATCCATTCTAGTCCATTTGTAGTCATTCCGATTGGACTATATATCATGTAGTTTGAAATTATATGACAAGTAATTGTATGTTATTTTGTTTACATTATTGTGATGTGTAACTTTTTATAGGTGGGTTTTCACCAAATTGGGCTCGTCCACAAAGTAAAATCTTCTTGTGATAGTGAAAAGAGAGGAGAGAAAACCTAACTTAAATAAAATGAGGGATATAACACAACAAAAGAGTGGAGAGAATAATTGTAATAAAACTTGCGTTCTAGATGTTACTACATATCCAATAATAGAAGGAATCAAGGATCACATAGTTCTTATTTGGTAATGGAAATTTATTTGAGTGTCGATCACTGAATGGTGAAAGGGAAAATGAATTGAGAGATCTTACATAGATACAACTCTTTTAAATAGAAAGAGTGTCCCAAAAAAAACTATTCTAAATATATTTTTTGATTATATATGGTGGATCTTATGTTATTAAATATAATTCCATTCAACTAGGACTTATATGTTTTGTAGTCAATGAACAAATTAGAATTACTTGTTATAAATAGTTTTCAACTATGCATAATGGACCTAGAATATGCACTTAATTTTCTTTTTATGATTATATAACACTCTACAGTTTAAAGACATATAACTATGAATTTATGTTGTGTTGTTTAAATTTATGATATGAGGATATGTGAACCCAACATGAATTCATGAAAAGAATTTATTTATAATCCTTCATTTGGTGAATGGAATTATACACTCTGCATCCATTTTAATCAACTTGTATGATCCAATATATAAGAACTTGTGTATAGTGTAATGTCCCACCCATTTGGCCCTTGTTTTAGTGTTTTATTCCCGGGTATCGTGAGAGTTCTCAGAGATATCACTAATTATCCATTTAGAAATGAGGGTAGGTTAACTTGTTGAACACTAATGATAAATGGTTCTAGTGGATTTTGGGGCTATCTATTTGTGTTACAATCACTCCTCATGTAACTTCAACTCGTCCATTAATATATTGAAATTTTCATCCTTTGGCATTTGATTTCAGATTGAAATATAATGTGATGGTAGTTAGACCTCAATTGGAAATAATTCAGCTTTTCAATATATAATAAAATATGGGATTTCATTTGTAGTTGTACATGTTGTGTTAAAATAATCTCACAAATCATATTGGATTTTATTTGAACAAAAATTATTGTCTTTGTATGACATATTTTATAAAATGTTATATAAAGTTTTGTTGAGAACCTCAATATATCAGTTCACCACAAAAGGATATGGGGATGAGTGGTTATAGTAAATATTGTATTCTTGATATAATCATTTTATGTTATAAGTGCATAAATTTTTATTGTTTTTCATCAATATCATGTGAGGGCCTCTATCTCTAGTGATGATATTTTTTTTTACATAGTTGATGATATCCATTATATTAAATTCCTTGAGAGATATATCCTAATTGCACATAGAGAAGTAATAATTGGTATTAAATATGTACCTGATGTACCTAGATTTATAAAGGGGATATATACCTATTAAATCAATTACCCATACAAAAAGAAACTATGAGTATTTGGAATTATATATAAATACCAAGGGTTAATGGATGAAATTGGCACATATATGAAATGCCTGAAATTTCTTTATGAACTCCATGTAGTTTTTAATTATTGATGGATAAAAGTATACAATTATACTAACTTGGTGGAAGTCATTGGATACTAACTAGTTGGTGTCATATGTGTTGATATAGAATTTTTGCATAATAGTGAGGGTCCCATCTCCTTTAATTCATATGAGAAGTATTTCCTCAAAGACACTTTTTTTGTGGAATTTATGGGAACTTTGGATATCATAGAGGATGTAGTTTACAAATGACCACTATATTTTCTATTTCTTATCATGATTTAATAGGATAATTCCTCTCAGGAGGTAGTCTATTATAGGATACATCCATTTAATCATGATATCATTTAAAAAGAATATTTGATTACATTAGTGATGTTTAGTGTTAAGTTACTTGATATCAACCATTTGATTATTGTTGAATTAAGAGACGACCAAGAATATGTGGTGAAAATGACTATTTTATCCTCATATGGGTCTTATCAGGTTGTGGATATATTACCCATTTCATCAAATTATGAAATTCTATATACTTGAGATTTCAGTTAGTGTATGATTAGAAGGGCATTATACCATAATCCCCCATACACAGTCAAAAGAGTGGGATAATTATTCCTTATTAATATAATATTCACCAATAATTTACAATATTAACAATAGTGAATCATCTTTTATTTTAAAGAGACCGGTAATATCTGAATATCTAGTTAGAAGCCTCTATTGAGGGCCTATAATTCTACATCATTGTTGGTGAAAACTTTTAATGGTAGAAAAAAATATAAAAGAAAAACCATTACTAAGGAGACGAGTACATTATATTGACAACCATATTGATAATTGTGTTTTCTATATTTCATTATTTTATGCCTCTAGAAGAATCATTGAATTATATATCCCATCATCGAGTAGTGTCATAGATAGAAACTAACTCCTACTATAGGATATATATATTAAATAGTGAATTATATGAGATTGGGTGTATTTTGAGGAAATATACCAACACCTAAAATTTTAATAACTTCAAAACTATAACCATATGCAAACCGACTTTAGAATAACCACCCATCATGCCAAATTTTGAGCTAATATCTAGCATATGAGGATATATTTGTGATGGTGAGCATGAGAATCAAGGTAAAACTCATGATGAAACACATAATATATTAGAGTTTTCATTGAAAATATAATTTTTGGGATGATATTATCATTTTTATATTATCAAGTCTTGATATCCATCATATTTATACTAATATAATAGAGGTTTTTCTCCATTTCATTATCATTCATTAAGGAAAAGAGAATGTTCAATGACTATTCAGGGGTTTCCACAAAAATAAAGAGTTATTTTACTTATATTGGATGCATCAACATAAAAAAGCATAGAATGAAAGACTTTATATTATTGAAGGCTTCTTGAAAATTCAAATCCAACTTCAAGGTGACTCATTTATAATAATTTTTATGACTGAATTTTTTTTTTCAATATGAATTAAGCATCTGTTATAAGTGAGACTTCCTTGGATTTATGTCAACTCCTTGATATTTTATCATGGAGGTATATCATTGATTTAAATAATCTTCTCAAGGTCAAAATTAATTCTATTATATCATACCAAAAAGAAAATGAATTTAACTTATGTCAAATAGAATGCACATTTCAAGCTGTTCACTTCCAACTACTTTACTAAAATTTATTGAAATCTATATCAAGATTGGTAAGATGACCAAATAACTAATGAGAGTTGATAACCAAATAATAAACATATAATTACATGATCTTACCCAAGAGGTTAATAAAGATATGGTTCATAGAACATTATATGTATTTACAATATTATTTAAGACAACTACATTACTTGATAACATTATTCCCATTGGGGTTACCTACAAGTAGTTTCTTCCTCATCATCAAGATCCATATATATTTTATTATAGTTTGAATCACATTGATAAATGAGGAGGATTGGAGACCCTCAACCACATCTATCAATACTTTTTTTATTAGGATAAAGAAATCTTCCATTAGAATATATCAACTTAGATCAATAATGTCGATGAAAACCTAGATCTTCACATTTTTTTTCTTTATGTGGATAATATTGGTGATCCATTTTGGGTGTTGAACTTCACGCATGAAGGTCCCTTTGTTTATTTTGTTTCCTTCATCATTTACATTGACATTATAGATTAGAAATATCATCATTTCCTTATTCTTAATGACACAATGGTCATATGAAAATACAAAATGATGGATAAGGACATTGATATATGATTTAAGCATTGTACTATAGTTACAGGTGAATAAATATAGGTGACATATTTTTAAGTGGAGATATATCTCAAATTACCCATGGGTAAGGGAAACATGTATCAATACATGTAGTATTTTATACTATGTAACTTGATTCACTTGTATTAGCTCATCAATAGTGATAGAGAGACCTTCCTTAAATGTTGTTGGGGCATCCCTAAGATCTTTTAAATACACATATTTAGTATTTATATTCCTATAATTGGAATATAAATGTGAATTATATGATTTAATGGATGATGTGGGTGTATATTTAGATCATGAAGATGATTTATAGGAATCTATACTATCTTTATTGCATATAGAAGATTATTCTAAATGAATGATTTCAACTCATAAAAATGATATACCAAGGACATTAGTGAATGTTCCCAAACCTATTACTCCTATACTTACTTTGGAATTCATATAAACTCGTTCATAGAGTCTCAACTAAATTAATTGAGATTAAACGTCATTTATTACCACACGATAGTGAATAAAATCAAGGGACATGTTAATACATGTGAATGTTATAGAAATCCTTTCATTAATTAGTGGATGTTTCTCCTTGGAGACATTCACCTGACTAGTGTGTAATAGTAAATAATCAAACTATTTGGATTATCATTAATTGAAATTAGTATGAGCTGATAATTTCTAAAATTAGGTGTTTTTTCCTGAATTCATTCGATAGAAAATAAATAGTGTTTAATGAGTTTAATCCATAGACTGATAGGGCCAAGATATAAGCTGTTGGGGGAATTTATTTGAATGTTGTTATTTATACTCAAATTAAATCCCTAATTTTTAGAATCCCATCTCTATATATTGGGATTCAAAGGAGTCAAAGGGGGGATTATTGCCATAAAACCCCTTGACATGTCCATTGAAAAAGTACTTGATTAACTGATGGTTGGATACGGGTATTTCAACATGCTTGTTGATCTATGGCCTTCTTATAAGAGCATTGAATTATGTATCTTAAAAAGCTACAATGGATTCAGATTCCTAGATGATATCAAAAAATAAAGTTATAATATTAATCTTTTGAAGTGGATTATGTTCACTTTTACCATTTCCATGGAAATCCATACTGTAAGGAGTCAAGTTAACATCCTTATATCTTAAATAGTGGAGGGCCTAGACTAGTGTGAGAATAATACTAGAACCATTATCAAATAGATATATATCGATTTTGATATATTCCATATTTTTGTATATATAAAAGGTCTTAATACTCCATGGTATGAATGATTCATGGTATTTATCCTTGATGAAAATGATAGTGTGACACTTTACAAGACTAGACTTCACACAATATATATCTGATATAATGGATTATACCACAATATCTTGTGGTATTAAGAGGGTTTTATATGGGTTTCCATGAGTTATGTTGTAATGTGAAGGGAATATAGAATATAGAGTATATCCAAAATAATAACAAGACCATTCCAAATGTCATATTTCTAAACCAAAGTTATGAACTTACTATCTTAAGATTGTTCTTTATCCTGAGGCATGATATCTAAGATCATTGTGTTATTGGCCTGATCTTGTAGTTGAAATTAGGGTGAAAATTTTTCATCTACATGTTGGGCCTATTTTGATTTTCATAGTTCAATTTTGACAAGAAAACTCTATATTTGAAATTCTATCTTCAAGTATGATTAAACATGAACAATCTATAAATGATCTAGGATTAGTTCAATTATATTATTAATCTCATTATAATGCCTAAATATCGGTTTATAAAATTTATATGACCTTAATAGAAATCATTCCTAAACACTGAGGTCTATTTCGACATTATCATTCTCAAACTCTATGGCCTCTATGACCTCCTCCTCTGTTATGGATTGTAATATTAGGTTCATATGTGTCTTATTCACTAATAATGGTTTTTTTCAGGTTTATGAAAATAATAGGATGAAATTGTGACCCCTCATCAGAGGAAGGATCCAGTTTGTGAGGTGGTTCCCATTATCTCATTTGGTAGGATAGTGCCTGCCCTCTAAGTAATGGAGGCATGAAGTATAAAAGAGTGTGTACTGACATGGTTATTGTTAATAGCTATTATTTCCATTTAATTATTAACTATTTATTACTTCATCATCGTTTATAGGACTATGATGATGAGATATAATTTCAAATTTTTTGGGGATCTAGGTTAAAAACTAGCTGACGAAGTTGGGCCTTGAAACTAATGTGCACCTAATTAAAAGATTTATTGGTAAAACAATCATCAAATTTATTTGAACGTATTGTCAATATTTCCTACCACTAAAATTATGATTCTATTGGATTTGTAAAAATATGAGTAAACCATGCCGAGGGTTTTTCCAGCTTTTCCTATCTATAATCATCCAAATTCTAGAGTATGGCTATGAAGAAAATGGAGTATAGAATATTATGCCTCAAAATATGATGGAAGGGGTTATAGTAAGGGAGTTTATTAAAATTAATTTTTCAGATTTTCCTAGCCTCTGTAAAATAGAGCAATATATTTTCCACTTATTTGATGTAATATTCTAAAACCTACTCTCTTTGGAAAAAATAGTTTTTATTCATTAATTTATCAAACCTCAAGTTATTTTGATCCCTCTGTTATCTTAATTATGGAACTGTTTCTACTAATATTGTTTAGGTGGATGAACATTGTGATATTCTAGGGGTTTGGTTTTTAGAACATGAAATGGTACATGTTTCAGAATGATGGTTCTGGTCTACGATCAAATGAATTTTTTCCCTTACATTTCTGACATTAGCTGATTCTTGGCCTTAGTAAATTTTATGGTTTCCTACTGTCATAGTATAACTACTCCAAACTCCGAAAACCCAAATGCTTATTTTTGTGGAATAAGTTTTATATGCGATTCATTTAGAGATTTTCTTGTGAATATCTTCAACCACTTCTCCCATGGGAGTTACATTTTCAAGAAGCATGCCAGCCCCTTCCACCTAGGGATGAAGTTTGAGACCCTCTCATTTTTTTTTCAAAATTTTTACTCTGAGAGGCCAATAAAAACTATTTTCTTCAGTGTGGAGAATAATTAATAATGTATCTACCATTAAAGATCTTCTAAACTAGTGGTGGTTCTTGTAAATATAATTCAATACCATATTAATGTTGGTTCTTATAGTGGTAAGATGAAGTACATGATAATTTCCACACCTTAATATTCATGTGTTCCCATCATGGGACCACATTGATATACATAGTCTTTGATTTACTACTTTAGGTCCCCAATTTTATGAATATGGGGAAGGTGGGACATCTAAATTTAGTCTAGGGAGGAGTAGCATCGTCCCAATATGGGTTTGGATTCCTCTTTGGTTGTACTAGTTCATACCACCACTATATATCTATAATTCAAGTGGTGAGGGAATTAGTAGAGTATAAGAGTTCTAGTGGAATTGTTTGATAAACTGATGAAATAGCGTAAGTAATGGGAAGCATGATGTGGTTAGATTGCTTCAGTAAACTATTGATAACCAGTCTAGGTTGTCCTGGGGTATCATATTTAAAATATGATGTAATTAATGTCTTGGTAGAGTAAAATCATGATAAACTATGGAAATTGAGTTTAAATAAACTAATGTTTTGGACCCAAACCATGGGGGGGGTGATGGACTCTTATCTTATTAAAAAAGTAGTTAAATAATTTTTCATATACATTAGAGGAGATACATTGGCCTCTACTTTCTAAATATATTTAATAGGAATATTTTCCCAGGGTACTTCAATAATGAACCACCTATCTCATCTTTATACACAACAAGTCTTTCCCTAATGGAATGTGGAAAAAAATCATTATGCTGTGAGTGGGATACAGTTATATTAATAAAAGTCCCTTTTTCCATTGGACATAGTGTATCGAGTCAGTATTAGCTGATTATTAGGGGTGGGTGATCCTAGATTCTGAGTCTACCTATCATTTTGGGTATTCAATCCATCTTGTTTGAATTCATTATAGACCCTATTTCAAGAAAATTATCCTTCATTACAACCCAGCATTCAAAGTCAAGATATGAGTTATCCGTTATTCCAATGAAAATTACATTTACTAAACCATAACATGTAACATGAATCATACCCATATCCTAATTAACATAATATTCATTTATATTTTCCTTATGGTGGACTATTTTGGCTAACCACCCATGTTAGGCTTCACTATCCCTTTTAAAGGATAATGATCTTTAAAGAGTCTCTAGTGTATTTTATATAATGTTCTCTTAAGAAATATGAAAAATCATTAAGTGGGGGGAACATCAAGGGAACTACCTATAAATATGGCCCTAATATAGGGAATATTTATTTCCTTAGAGGAGGGGAGGGTAATAATTCCACCTCCCTATTGGATGGGGTTGACTAGGTTATTCCATGAATACATGCTAGAGCATCTTTGTCTTTGATAATTTAATGGGGGTGGTGGTCGTAAAACTTATCATATACTGGTTGTATGTGGTTTCTACTATAATATCATAGAGGTAACTACCATCAAAAAATTCCTAATTTTCCAAGACACTAATCAATCCAAGCCCAGTGAAGAACCTTTATAGTGAAAGAACCTATAAATTTTTAATGTTTACTAAATTGTTGTAATCTTGATTTCCCTCAAATGGACCTCCTAATTATCTTACTTATAGGTATGGTTAAATATTTAATCAATGAGATACTCTAACTAATCACTCCTTTTATATTATTTGGGAACAATGAAATTTCATTGTATAGACCTACTTGAGCATGTGTATCTGAAGAATAAGATATTCCCTAAGGTGATGACATTGTTTGTTTTGATTCCAAATGAACCAGATTGACCAATGAGTAGGGTGAAGTGCAGATCCTTATACTCATCCAACCCCAAATATGCATGTCAGGTAGAGAATATATGATTTTTTGAGTGGAGGGACCATGTACTTTTTAGGAAATCATTTTTATCTATATTGAAGTTCCCAATGGATTGTGTAGTCAAAATAAGGGGGTGAATTAGGTGTGACTGGTTTTACTGAATTCATTTATTTTACTTTTACCCCTTTTTAATTAATACCTCTTTTATATTTTGACATGACTTGATCCATTATTCAATATAGAATGTAAATGAAACACATCACATAATATTTTTACAGGGTTTGGTACTAAGACCTACTCTTTATTGTAACCAGTTGTACCCATAGTAATAGATTTTATACTATAATCTTGTTTTGAATTATAATGTTGCAAGAAGAAACTAATTATAGCTCCATTAGTCAATCCTTCAGTTTATCCTAGTTATACCCCCCAATGATCCAACTATCTTGCCTCATTTGGTTAGACCTCCCAACCATTTGAATGGTTCAAACCCCAATATATCAAGTGTAACACCCCAAGCTTCCACGGTACGTTTCCCTTCGAATAATGCGATAGCGTGTGTTGTACGCAACCTCGAGTTCTAACACACACCACAACTAATTAAACTAGCCGTTGTGAATATTAATACCTACTTTTTGAAATCATATATATTTTATATTTCAAAATGGACTTCATTTTTGGATTCAGAATATTGGAATTAGCCTAGGGTGAAATTTTGGTACTTTTCGGATAACTTTTATATTTTGATGAATAGTGAAAATTACTAAATTTTAATTAAAATCAACCTTTTTAATCAAAATAATTAATATTGATAAATTATGAATTTGAGTGATTTTAAAGTATATTTAGAATATATTTTTACCATTTAATTTAATGTTTGTCATTGGACATAACTTCACAATTAAACCAGACATAAACAAGTGTCAATCTTTTGATAGTTATTATCTCTTAAAAACACGCTTTTTATTTTAACAACGGGAATTAATTTTAAATTAATTTATGCCACTTCTGTGTTTTGAATTTGGAAAAATGGATTACATATTTGGAATCAGGATGTACAAATTATGTAAATAGGTAACTTTTATTTTTACACATTTTGAATAATTACTGCGGTAAATATTTTATTTACCATGGTTAAAGGGTAAATCCGGTAAATAAGAGTTAAAAAATAATATTATAATAATACAAAATTACCCTAAAACGTGTCCTAACCTTATTGGTGGACACATACCCGACCATGGGCATCCTTGGGTCGATTTGGGGACCCCTTGGAGCCACTTGTATGTGGTAGGGACACATTATATTAATAAAGTTAAAATAAAAATAAAAATGGCATAAGCATACATCTTTTAGAAGAACAATTTTTACATAGGGTTATACATTTTGGATTTTCGATTATAAATATTCATTAGAAAGCTAAAACGATTTCCTACATAATGATATTTTATTTATAATTTTTAGACATCAAATAATTTAAATTATTAATGACACAATAATGATGCAATGTTTACCTCATTAATAAATCATTTAAATAAATAAGATTACAATGATTAAAATATTATCTAAAACCTGTCCAATTCTTATTGGTTGATGTTATTTAGAAAATGAGTCATCTTATCTTCGACCTAAATTATTTTTGGACCATTATAAACCGAATATAATTATATTATAAAGTAATACTTTCACTCTTTCCTAAAGAGCCCCTCCTCTCCCTTATAAAAGGAGACCACTTCTACTCATTCCTCACACCTCTCAAGCCACTTGGCTCGGCCAAACTCTGCCCCAATACTCTCTCAACTTCCCTCAATACAACCTAGAGGCCTTAGTTTGATCATAAAGCCAACCTAAGGAGCCCTTTTGATCAAATCAAAAGGAAGAACCCGAAGAAGAGGTAATGTTTTCACCACCCCTTTTCGTGTTCCTTTCTTCTTCCACTTCTTCTTTCTTTGTTCTTACCATTATAAAATAATAACCCCAGTATCTCACATATACTGTGATGTTATTATAAATATGGTACAACCATATTCAGTATTCTATCCACCCTTTGAATAACATGTCACCATACGTGCGTACGTACGGCTTACCGTCTCCACGTCGTGGTGTAATTGTTATTCAACATATTATTATTTGGATGGGTATAATAATGATGTGCAACTCATGTAAATAATAAATATAACATGTTAATTATTCTGTATATATGATATAACATCCATTTATATATTATTTTAATATCAAAATAATGATATTGTCGCTCGTGCGTACGTACGGACTACCGTCTCCACAAACGCGATAAGATTCATTCTCCATCGTATCCATTCAAGTATAATTATCATTTGATGATTTAAAAATGATGTTTAAGGACTTGATATCATTCTGGATATGAATAATATACAACCTATCCATTACAAACATTTCTTACGTAACAAAACATATAAAATAAAACAAGTAAGTTAACACCCAAAACAACGATAATACTAAGATATTATTATCAAATAAATATTAAAAGATCATATATGATATCATATTAATGTATATGATTATTTTATAATTTAATAAAAATTATTTCACCATTATACAGGAGGTTAACCTACCCCAACCAATGAAAAGTACAAGGTAAGGGTTATTTCACAATCTCTTCATTATCCGAGGTTGTTTATACGTAATAATCTACTGGGATCTCTTTATCATCCACATCCATGTTTCTTAAAAATGTATTTCAAAACATTTTTACTATTCACTAGAATATGAGTTAAAGTCATTTATACCCTTTTTGACTTTTATAAGTGGTTTATAAAGGAATCTTTCGGTCGTTTTCAAAACAAGGTCCTTTTTAACCTTTTCGACAGAATTAAGGTAAGAATGTTTTTTTTAACTTATACGACGGGTGCGGCTATTTTCCGCCGTTATAAAATCTTCAAAGCTTCCCTTACAATATTATAAGAATATTTTCAAAGAAAATGTTTTATTTTATATGGATCTTAAATGATTTCAAATTAAAAGGAGATATTTCTTTAAAAAGAATATTGATTTCATCTATGTCAACATCCTTTGATGGATTTTAAGATTATTTGAAGTTGATTTATTATGATACAAAACTTCTATATTGTATTGAAGGTTTTTTGATATGTTTGACTGTGGATGTGCTATTTATATACCATTCATAGTTTATGGTGAAATTATTTACATTTCGTATGCTAGTTTTAATACGAATGTTTATGTTATATTTAAACCTTTTCATATGGGAATGCATTGGACTTAGTAAGTGACGGGTGGAGCCCGCTATAGCTCCTCGATGCATCGGTAGGTCTCATGAGACAAACTAGTGTCTTGGCACAAGGCCTTGGCAAAATCTTATTTGTAGTCTTGGCACGAGGCCTTAGCTATGTGGTTATGATAGTCTGGCATTATGCATTCCATCATTATGATAGTGGTTATTGATATTTCATGTGATTATTCGATTAGTAGAATATCAATGTGAATAAGTAAATGGCATTATTTCATTTTATTTATGCCATACTATGTTGAAGTTAAAGTTTAAAAGGCTTTTGTTTTAGTTATACATTGCCTTAAATGTTTATTCTTATTTATGAAAGTTTCCGCTATATTGTTATCCTTACTGGGCATTTGAGCTCACCCCTTTTCTATGTTTTATTTTCCCAGGATGTGAAGAAGTAAATTATGAATGACTTGAAGGGATATTATGAGGGGTTAATAGTGTGGACTATGGAGACAATATGTTGTTGTAGTAGTTTTTTTATTTTGATGATGTAATGTAAAACTTATGAATATATCTAGTGTTTCCAAGGCTACTAAACCAATCGGTCTTTCGAGATTTGATCTTTCTTGTGATCATGCCAATTTTATGCAATTAATGCACCGACTCTGGGTAACTGGGGTCGGGGCGTTAAAGTTGGTATCAGAGGAAGTTTAGTACAAACCTTGGAAGCTAGATTTAGATAAACTCTGATTAGAGCACGTAGACCTAAGATGAACTTTGAGGATTAGTATAGAAGAACTTCCTAGAATTTTGGTATTGTAGAGATTTTGTGAGTTTTCCGAGCAATACATACTTGTCTGGATACGAGCAGGTAGAGGCGGCTCTGGCACAGATGTACCTAGGGGTAAAACCCAAAAACACCGCTTTGAGCTAGACTCGAACGGGAACTGGTGCACGACAACGGGCCTTGCTGCACTCTTGGTTACGACACTCCCGGGGGATATGCTTAGGATAACTCTCATTTTCTTTACAAATCATTATGAAGTGTTTATGTGTATATAATTTCTCAAAGAAAAAATTTTTATGATTATGGATTATATCCATAAATAGTTCAATTTATGTTAATTGTTTTATAAGTATGGGATTATGTATTTTGATTCATAAACTGATCTAGTTTATGCCATTGTTTAGAAATGGAGCCTAGTGGAAGAAATGGAAACCGTATCAATGCACGCACTCCATGTAGGGATTTCCCTCCTGCTCAAGATAATTATAGTGGAGCTGGTGATGCAACTGGTGCCGATCAGATAATCACCATACTGGGACAACTTACTCAGGTTATGAATAATAACCTTACCAGTATGGAGCACCCTGATCCCCAGCGTGGAGGATCAATGTTAGATCGATTTTTGAGGCAACAACCACCAACGTTCAATGGGAGTACAAATCCCTTAGTAGCTGAGCAATGGATAAATTCCCTAGAGAAAATATTTCAGGCTTTGGGGAGCAGTGAAAGGGAAAAAGTTATCATGGCAGTTTACCGCCTCACTAGAGATGCTGATCAATGGTGGTCATTGATTCAAAACATGAAGGAAGATGATGAAGTATCAAATATGGAATGGAAGGAGTTAAAAGATCTGTTTTTAGAAAAATACTTCCCTCGCGACCATCGAGCAGATATGGAAAGACAATTTCTAAGTCTGAGACAGAAGGAGGATGAGAATGTCACAAAGTATGAGGATAACTTTACAAGGTTAGCAAGGTACGCTGGTGATTATATACGTAACCAAAGAAGTAAGATTGATCGTTTCTTTGATGGGTTAAAACCATTTCTCCGTCGAGCATTAGTCTCACAATCCTTTTCATCATACGAAGACATTGTCTCATGTGCTATCAAGACCGAAAAGGAATTCTCTAAGTCTTATGACTTTAAAGCAAAGCAAGAGAAGAAGAGACCTGCTGATCAATCTGGGAATGGAAATAAGGGGAAGAAGGGAAAGGTTGAATATCCATCATGTGGTAAATGCGGGAAGAAACACCCTGGTACTTGCTTGAAGGGAATGGGAGTCTGTTACAAGTGTGGTGAAAAAGGCCACCAAGCTCGTGATTGCAAGGGGAAGAAGGAAGCGACCAACGTTCAGTGATACAATTGCAGGGAGATGGGGCATTATGCAAATGAATGTCCTAAGCGTCAGGAGAACTTACCTCAGAAAAGGCCAAGGGATCAAGGCCAGGATTATGCGATCACTACTGCTGAGGTAGAAGCTCCGAAAGACGTGGTGGCAGGTAATTTAATGGTTTCCTCAAGTTTAGCAAATGCATTATTTGATTCTGGATCATCGCATTGTTTCATATCTTCCCAGTTTGCTAAGAAAATTAGATATTTCCAATTTGATTTAATAAGGGAGTTGTCAGTTAAAACTCCTAAGGGAAGTATCATTGCAACAAAGTTTTGTGAATCAGTCCCCATTAGAGAACATAAATTTTCTTTATCTGCTGATCTCATCGTCATACCTATGATTGAGTTTGATATAATCCTCGGTATGGACTGGCTTTCGGACTATGATGCGAAGATTTATTTTAAGAAGAAAGAGGTTACGATTCTTGATGATAATGATAAGGAACACCTTATTTTTAGAGCAGAATCGTCACCACCTAATTCTTATTTAGATCCACCCCCAGTAGCTCAACTTAATTCAATTATTGGGGAGGAAGAGAATGAAATAACTGTCGGTGAGGAAAGGAATGTTCAAATAGAGGATGTACCTATTGTGAAAGAATTTGTAGATGTATTTCCGGAAGATTTTCCTGGACATCCTCCAGAACGAGAAGTTGAGTTTTCCATTGATTTGATTCCTGGATCAAGGCCTATATCGAAGACCCCTTATAGAATGGCCACTGTAGAATTAGTCGAATTAAAGAAACAACTAGAGGAATTGAGTAATAAGGGATTTATTCACCCTAGTGTTTCTCCATGGGGAGCCCCTGTTCTTTTTGTTAAAAAGAAAGATGGATCTATGAGGTTATGTATCGACTACAGGGAGATCAATGATATAACGATAAAGAAAAAGTATCCCCTACCTCGTATTGATAATTTATTTGACCAACTGCGTGGAGCTCAATACTTTTCAAAGATTGACCTTCGATCTGGATACCATCAGTTGTGTGTGAAGAAGGAAGACATTCCGAAGACAGCATTTCGAACCAGGTACGGGCATTACGAGTTTACCGTAATGCCATTTGGATTGACTAATGCACCCTCTGTATTCATGGATCTGATGAATAGAGTTTTCAAGGAGTATCTCGATGAATTTTTGGTGGTATTTATTGATGATATCTTGGTATACTCCAAAACCTACGAAGATCATGAAAATCACTTGCGCGTTATCTTGAAGACTCTGAGGAGGCATGAATTATATGGGAAGTTTAGCAAGTGTGAATTCTGGCTTCAGGATATTTCTTTTCTTGGTCATATTGTCTCTAAAGACAGAATCTCTGTTGATCCTTCTAAGACCAAGGGAATCCAAGAATGGCCAGCACCTACGAGTATAACTGAGGTACGTAGTTTTATTGGTTTGGCAGGTTATTATCGACGTTTCGTCCATAATTTTGCCCGATTGGCTAACCCATTAACGAAGCTCACACGTAAAGGGGTTAATTTTTTTGGGACAAAAGAGTGTGAAGAATGTTTCGAAGAACTGAAGAGAATATTAGTCAATGCTCCTATATTGACTCTACCATCGGGGAATGATGGGTTCGTTATTTATAGTGATGCATCAAAGAAAGGACTTGGTTGTGTCCTTATGCAGAATGATAGAGTTATTTCCTATGCATCACGACAGTTGAAAATTCATGAACAAAACTATCCTACTCATGATCTTGAGTTAGCAGCTGTGATATTTTCTTTGAAGATATGGAGACACTACCTCTATGGTGAAAAATGTGAGATTTATACTGATCACAAGAGTTTGAAGTATATTTTCTCACAAAAAGAACTCAACATGAGGCAAAGGAGATGGCTTGAATTACTCAAGGATTATGATTGCACGATACACTACCACCCGGGGAAAGCAAACAAGGTGGCAGATGATTTGAGTAGAAAAGACCATGGAGTTTTGAACATGATGAGAATTAAAAGGGATCCAATTTTCATGGATCTAGTGAAGATGGACATGGGAATAACCAGGGAAGGTGAAACATCAATGCTTTTTCAAATGGTTGCCAAACCATCATTACTAGAAAGGATTAAGAGTTCTCAGACCGATGATGAAGAATTTCAGAAGAAGATTACAGCTGTGAATGATGGGAGATTGAGAGACTTTGTGTATGAAGATGGAATTTTGAAATTCGGGAAGAGACTTTGTGTTCCCGATTTACCTGATCTGAAAAGGGAATTGCTGGATGATGCTCATAGTTCCAATTTCTCTATACACCCTGGGAGCACCAAAATGTATAGAGATTTGAAGGAACATTTTTGGTGGGACAACATGAAGAGGGAGATTGCTGATTTTGTGTCAAGATGTATGGTTTGTCAACAAGTGAAAGCTGGAAGGCAACAGCCTGGAGGAGTCATGCAACCTCTTCCCATACCGGAGTGGAAATGGGACAATATTACGATGGACTTTGTCATGGGGCTACCAAATAATCCTAGAAGGAACGATGCAATATGGGTTATTGTTGATCGTCTTACCAAGTCAGCACATTTTCTTGCTATAAGAGAAGATCTACCCCGGGAACGTCTAGCAAGACTATACATTAATGAAGTTGTGAGACTTCATGGAGTACCCCTATCGATTGTTTCTGATCGTGATCCCCGTTTTACTTCAAGATTTTGGAAAAGTCTTCAGAAATCCCTGGATACTGAACTTCATTTGAGCACTGCTTACCACCCTCAGACAGATGGACAATCAGAATGGACTATTCAAACCCTAGAAGACATGTTGAGATCTTGCTCACTTGACTTTCAGGGTATGTGGGATCAATATTTACCACTGGTAGAATTTTCCTATAACAATAGCTTCCATTCGAGTATTCAGATGGAACCATATGAAGCGTTATATGGAAAGAGATGTCGTACACCAACCTGTTGGGATGAGGTTGGTGAAAGAAAACTTGTAGGCCCAGAACTGGTGGAGGAAACGGTGGAAAAGGTGAAGGTAATCCAAAATCACATCAAAGCAGCTCAAAGTAGGCAGAAGAGATATGCCGATAATCGAAGGAAGGATTTGGAATTTCAAGTCGGTGATCATGTTTTCCTGAAGGTATCTCCATGGAAGGGAGTCATACGTTTTGGTAAGAAAGGTAAATTGAGTCCCAGGTACATCGGACCTTTCGAAATTCTAGAACGAATTGGGGTTGTAGCTTACCGATTGGAAATGCCGCCAAGTCTCTCCAAAGTTCACGATGTGTTCCACGTATCTCTGTTGAGAAAATACATGCCTGACCCAACGCATGTACTCACCTATGAGGAATTAGAACTGGAACCCGATCTGTCTTATTGTGAAGAGCCTGTCAGGATTCTTGATACAAGAGAACAAGTACTGAGAAACCGGACGACGCGTCTGGTAAAAGTTTTGTGGAGAAATCATTAGATGGAAGAGGCAACGTGGGAACCCGAGGAACTTATGATGAAGAACCACCCGAGTCTTTTTATGCAGTAATACCCTAGAAATTGCGAGGACGCAATTATTTGAAGGAGGGGAGAATGTAACACCCCAAGCTTCCACGGTACGTTTCCCTTCGAATAATGCGATAGCGTGTGTTGTACGCAACCTCGAGTTCTAACACACACCACAACTAATTAAACTAGCCGTTGTGAATAATAATACCTACTTTTTTGAAATCATATATATTTTATATTTCAAAATGGACTTCATTTTTGGATTCGGAATATTGAAATTAGCCTAGGGTGAAATTTTGGTACTTTTCGGATAACTTTTATATTTTGATGAATAGTGAAAATTACTAAATTTTAATTAAAATCAACTTTTTTAATCAAAATAATTAATATTGATAAATTATGAATTTGAGTGGTTTTAAAGTATATTTATAATATATTTTTTCCATTTAATTTAATGTTTGTCATTGGACATAATTTCACAATTAAACCAGACATAAACAAGTGTAAATCTTTTGATAGTTATTATCTCTTAAAAACACGCTTTTTATTTTAACAACGGGAATTAATTTCTGCCACTTCTGTGTTTTGAATTTGGAAAAATGGATTAAATATTTGGAATCAGGATGTCCAAATTATGTAAATAGGTAACTTTTATTTTTACACATTTTGAATAATTACTGCGGTAAATATTTTATTTACCAAGGTTAAAGGGTAAATCCGGTAAATAAGGGTTAAAAAATAATATTATAATAATTCAAAATTACCCTAAAACGTGTCCTAACCTTATTGGTGGACACATAACCGACCATGGGCATCCTAGGGTCGATTTGGGGACCCCTTGGAGCCACTTGTATGTGGTAGGGACACATTATATTAATAAAGTTAAAATAAAAATAAAAATGGCATAAGCTTACATCTTTTAGTAGAACAATTTTTACATAGGGTTATAAATGTTGGATTTTCGATTATAAATATTCATTAGAAAGCTAAAACTATTTCCTACATAATGATATTTTATTTATAATTTATAGGCATCAAATAATTTAAATTATTAATGACACAATAATGATGCAATGTTTACCTCATTAATAAATCATTTAAATAAATAAGATTATAATGATTAAAATATTATCTAAAACCTGTCCAATTCTTATTGGTTGATGTTATTTAGAAAATGAGTCATCTTATCTTCGACCTCAATGATTTTTGGATCATTATAAACCGAATATAATTATATTATAAAGTAATAATTTCACTCTTTCCTAAAGAGCCCCTCCTCTCCCTTATAAAAGGAGACCACTTCTACTCATTCCTAACACCTCTCAAGCCACTTGGCTCGGCCAAACTCTGCCCAAATACTCTCCACTTCTTTTTTCTTTGTTCTTACCATTCTAAAATAAGAACCCCAGTATCTCACATATACTGTGATGTTATTATAAATATGGTACAACCATATTCAGTATTCTATCCACCCTTTGAATAACATGTCACCATACGTGCGTACGTACGGCTTACCGTCTCCACGTCGTGGTGTAATTGTTATTCAATATATTATTATTTGGATGGGTATAATAATGATGTGCAACTCATGTAAATAATAAATATAACATGTTAATTATTCTGTATATATGATATAACATCCATTTATATATTATTTTAATATCAAAATAATGATATTGTCGCTCATGCGTACGTACGGACTACCGTCTCCACAAACGCGATAAGATTCATTCTCCATCGTATCCATTCAAGTATAATTATCATTTGATAATTTAAAAATTATGTTTAAGGACTTTATATCATTCTGGATATGAATAATATACAACCTATCCATTACAAACATGGCTTACGTAACAAAACATATAAAATAAAACAAGTAAGTTAACACCCGAAACAACGATAATACTAAGATATTATTATCAAATCAATATTAAAAGAATATATATGATATCATATTAATGTATATGATTCTATTATAATTTAATAACAATTATTTCACCATTATACAGGAGGTTAACCTACCCCAACCAAGGAAAAGTACAAGGTAAGGGTTATTTCACAATCTCTTCATTATCCGAGGTTGTTTATACGTAATAATCTACTGGGATATCTTTATCATCCACATCCATGTTTCTTAAAAATGTATTTCAAAACATTTTTACTATTTACTAGAATATGATTTAAATTCATTTATAACCTTTTTGACTATAAGTGGTTTATAAAGGAATCTTTCGGTCATTTTCAAAACAAGGTCATTTTTAACCTTTTCGACAGAATTAAGGTAAGAATGTTTTTTTAACTTATACAGCGGGTGCGGCTATTTTCCGCCGTTATAAAATCTTCAAAGCTTCCCTTATAATCTTATAAGAATATTTTCAAAGAAAATGTTTTGTTTTATATGGATCTTAAATGATTTCAAATTAAAAGGAGATATTTCTTTAAAAAGAATATTGATTTCATCT
Source organism: Viscum album (assembly GCA_963277665.1). NCBI lineage: Eukaryota > Viridiplantae > Streptophyta > Magnoliopsida > Santalales > Viscaceae > Viscum > Viscum album. Next base: position 1,477,563,777 of record OY728161.1, read on the forward strand.
ATGTCAACATCCTTTGATGGATTTTAAGATTATTTGAAGTTGATTTATTATGATACAAAACTTCTATATTGTATTGAAGGTTTTGTGATATGTTTGACTATGGATGTTCTATTTTTATACCATTCATAGTTTATGGTGAAATTATTTACATTTCGTATGCTAGTTTTAATACGAATGTTTTTGTTATGTTTAAACCTTTTCATATGGGAATGCATTGGACTTAGTAAGTGACGGGTGGAGCCCGCTATAGCTCCTCCATGCATCGGTAGGTCTCATGAGACAAACTAGTGTCTTGGCACAAGGCCTTGGAAAATCTTATTTGTAGTCTTGGCACGAGGCCTTGACTAGGTGGTTATGATAGTCTGGCATTATGCATTCCATCATTATGAAAGTGGTTATTGATATTGCATGTGATTATTCGATTAGTAGAATATCCATGTGAATAAGTAAATGGAATTATTTCATTTTATTTATGCCATACTATGTTGAAGTTAAAGTTTAAAAGGCTTTTGTTTTAGTTATACATTGCCTTAAATGTTTATTCTTATTTATGAAAGTTTCCGCTATATTGTTATCCTTACTGGGCATTTGAGCTCACCCCTTTTCTATGTTTTATTTTCCCAGGATGTGAAGAAGTAAATTATGAATGACTTGCAGGGATATTATGAGGGGTTAATAGTGTGGAATATGGAGACAATATGTTGTTGTAGTAGTTTTTTTTATTTTGATGATGTAATGTAAAACTTATGAATATATCTAGTGTTTCCAAGGCTACTAAACCAATCGGTCTTTCGAGATTTGATCTTTCTTGTGATCATGTCAATGTTATGTAATTAATGCACCGACTCTGGGTAACTGGGGTCGGGGCGTTACATCAAGAATCTTCATCAACTATTTAGACCCCACAATCATAATACCCTCCCCCTATTTCTTCTTCATATGATCTAATTCAGTGTAGGATGTTATCTTTATCTTTCTCACAAAAAAAATTGGATCATACTTTATCATGTATAATTCATGTACCTTAAATTACTATAGACTGAGTTTGTCAGTCTTTCTCAAAACTTCTAAGCACATGTGTCTAATCAATTTCCTCAGTGAAACTATGCTCGAGAAATTATTCATCTAAACAACCTAACTCACATACTATTCACTGATCTCAAATCACTGAACTGATCATAGTACAATGAATACTCAAATATGAAGTAAATCTAAAATACTTTTCCAAGCTCAATCTCTAATAATCATTGCACACTAAACAATGTATATCACATGCACACTTCTCCAAACTTTAGGCACAAACACAAATTCATGGATGTCTCACTCTTCATGAATATGAAAAAATTCACGGTTTTCTCAAATTATGTATTCATTATCATGTTTGTGAGGATGACATCGTTTTCTTATTTACTATTTATCTTCATGGAAGAAAATCACTTTATTTCTTTTGTAAAAAAACATGAATCTCATATAGAAAACACTCAAATTCGTTTGTGCAAGTATATCACTCAATTTAATTATTCCTTCATGTAACTAATTTAAGCATATGCATATATATTAATACATGTATCACAAAATCATTTCTAGTTAAAACTTATAAATCTCACGATATTGTACCACTATTTAGTTCCCTTCTTTGTGTATCACTCTATGTGATCCACTAGATATCCACCAATGTAACATTGTGTTATTATCTACACTGGTTCACAAAAAAAACAATATCATGTGAACATGAAGGTATAGAAATACTCTTCATGAATTCCTAGTATCAAATTCATTAATATAGAGTGTTTCTTTTTTTTCACTCTAAAACTTATCTCCTGGATATGATGTCAGATCACAATTAAAATGAGAACATGTTGGGGGTATTTAAGATAACACCACCAACTCAACTCCATCACATTTCTACAAGTACAAGCACTACATTACATATGTATGAACAATCTTATCTTATGTGACTATTTGAATCATCACCACTATAAAACATACCTACAACATTATTTGTTTGATTTACAGTTTGATCCTCATTTTATTCAGGAAAATAAAGTTTCATGATGCATCGATCGTATTTGAATCATTATATTAATAAAATGTTGCTCTAATTATTTAGATTTATAATTAGACATTGTTGTATAAAAATCCCAATGAACGTAATACCTTTAATGTATTAATGTTTAAGACAACATGATGGCTCGATCTAATGACGGTGATTAATTAGACCAGAAAACTCGACTTATTTCCACAATTTTTTAATATGTATGAATAGTGTTCCATACCATGATATCCCACATTAGTTCTTCATTGTTTCTTGTTCTTCCTTTCATACAAATGTTGTTATCATAGGGTCCACTCCAAACACCCACTCGTACCAACCTGTGCTAACTCTTTTTTACTATTGTGCCACCCCATATAGCAGTGTCACCACTATGTTGTCTAATGCACAACTCTATTTGTGCAAACCTATATTTCCACTTCGATGCTATGGTCAATCATTGGGTCCATCTCAATAGTGGTTTCACATGGGTCCCATGGATGGATAGTTAGTTTTATATTTCTTTTTGATAAATATGATAAAAAAATTTAATCATAGTGGCATTGATTTCTAAACATGATTTTCCAAGAAAAATTCAACATCAAAGATCTTTAACTTCAAAACTCAAATAAAATCTACACTATTTTTATTTTGGTATTCAATTATAAATTATAAATCTATTCAACTTATTCTTCTATATATTGACCAATGATTGATCCTAAATTATAATTTTCACAAGTATTTTGAACATAATATCAGTTCCAAAATCATCATATTTAAAACACATTAAATTTTATATTCACAAATTATTGAAAAAAATTAAAATTAAACCAACCACATGGATTCTTCAAACTCCCCTTTTGTATTTTTGTTTGATACCCATTCTATTTATAAATTCAATGTTACTTTATCCACATTATTGTTAATAAAACCAATGATATATGTAAGGGAAAGAACTCCCATCTCCATCATTCAAAATTAAAGAACATATTATCATCTTCTAACACTTATATCCTGATTTAGTTTTGAGAATGATGTAATCACCACTAACTTATCAGGGAGATAAAATTAAACCATTCTAAGTATTTGTGTTCTATTCTTGATGTAGAAAACAAGGTTGATCAAAATTTAATGTCAATGTGGTCAATAAATTTTCATCTAGTGATACCAACATTGAAACCTATTTGTAGGGATTGTTCAAAATATTATGAACTAATCTTCTACATACATCTAAATAGTAAAATTAAAAAAATCAAGTGAATGAATATATTTCCCTATTTTCAATTTGCATATCCTTTTATCATTAGGTAATGATTATCTCATTTTAGGGTTTATTTTTTATAATAGAGATAAGAAGATATAACTAATATACCTCAGTGATGACCAGAATCAATCACCAGAAACATCCCTCTCTAGTACTTCATATATTAATTAGATATCAACTAATATTGAGATATATGGTGTTTTTTATTCTTTGTTTCTCCTAAAGATATGCAATTTATACTTCTTCCTCATGATTGGATTTATTTAGGAATAAACAAAAAGAATATTCAAAGATTATTTGAAATGTTTCAAAAAGAAAAAATGATTCCAATAGTATACCATGATGGATAACATTATTTCTATAAAATTGTCAAATGCTTTATCCCATTTAGGTCTTCCGCTAAATACACACTTCACCTTTAATTACCTTTATGAAAAAAAACAATTTGTATATAAGAATAATGTTCTTCGTAAATGATCCTTAGAGAAATATGGATGAGAGCTTCTTCTAAACCCAACAATCTTCTTAGATGAAAAATGATTCTTCACTTTTACTAGAAATGAAGTTTCAGTTATATTTTCTTGATGTGTGTTTCATGGCTATTGCAATTGTTATGGACATATGATAAAGAATTTCTTAGGAACATTCTCAGTCTTTATATTGTATGTAGACACCTTTTCACAATATTATTTTTAGCATAAGAAGTTGTATGTTCTATTTTTATGTTCTTAAAGAATCCTTATTTTCCAAAAATCTATGCCAATCAATGTTTACCCAAATGTACAATCATATTACACCTTTCACTCACAACTTTAGCATTCATAAAGTTACCCGTTTAAGAAAAAATATCATATTTTTCATCAAATATGTAATTAAACAAATTAATTTTATATTTTCTTTATGGATTTATTAATTCTTATATTCTAACATACTTATTTCAAAATTGATGTTCATGGAAAATTTTCAATGTTCCTTATTGTGACGTTTCCTACAATAGTAGAAACATATTTTCATTAGTGTGACACTCTTTACATCAATATGAAAAAAATTATTGGGAGTTAATTTTTAACATATGTCTTCTTTTATTATATCCCAATGCTAACCTATCATATTATATTCTTACCTACTTTACTTTTTATTTTGGAATTCTCTTCGCATAAATAAATTATTTTTGCATGATTTTTATATACCGATGCCCCTAAAAAATTGAACACTTTTGTTATAATAATCACATAAATTTTTAAATAATTCATATATATTATTGATTGAATAATTAATTTACAATGAATTCAATTTATGTTTTATAGGATTTTAATTTTATATAGTTTTTCTACCCTATCATTTTAATACAATGACATAGTGTGAAAATATTTTTTTACTGGATTTCCAAACTTCAAACAACACTAATAGTATAAAAAAATCCCAGTTTCTTGTTTAGTGGACAATTTTGATTATCTTGAAACCTTTCTATTTTTTGACAATATTGTTCTTATTTTTTTCATTATTCAAGGGACATTAATTCTTTCACATAATAACATACATATTAAAAGATATAGAAGATTCTTGATAAATTTTCATCACCCATGTTGGTCTAGATTTTAATGTTGGATCTACATTAGTCACCAAAATAGCATCAATACACTTATATATATTATAAAAAATGGTTACATTATTCAATAATCCTACAATATATTTATCCTTAGATAATATAAATCTATTTATGCCATTAGTATGAGTTGTTTTATAAATAGGACACTTATTTGAAGAATTATTGGCATTACATTTTTTCTCAGCTGCATGGGATGTATCTGCTTGTGTTTATTACATATTTCTTAGTCTCAATTCTAATTATATAAATTTTTAATTGAGAGAAATATTATCATATTCAACTAATTTCATTATTTATTCCCACTAAATATTCATCTTCATAATCTCATCATTATGTATCTGGATGGCCTTCAGCAAAAAATCAAGATATTTCATTTATTGCTATTTATCCTCCAAATGAGAATCTTTGATATAAAAAGATTTATTATCACGCTTATCCTGTTCTTTGAAAAATTATATAAAAACCATTTCTACTATATCCTTCTCACACAAATTCATTTGGAATTATTCTTCAATCAAGAAAATATTTTTATAGTAAAGTGACACTATTTATTGTTTTTCTTATTCTACCATGGATACTCTTTCATTATGAATAAATATAATCTCTTCTTTCACATTTTAAATTTTTAATAAAGTGTTATAGAATTGAAATGGGTTGGCCAGTGAGTAGGGTGATGTTCATATCCCTATACTCCCCCAACCCCCAATATGCATGTCTAGTGGAGTATCTATGATTATCTGGTGGAATGATTATATAAAATTGAGGAAATATTTTTGATGGATTTATCACTACTTAGACTCCATAAGGTCTCATGCCACTAAAAATTTAGTATTATCTTCTTGAAGGAAGATCTCCCCAATCACCTTGACATGGTTTTTAGACTCTTCACAGGATAGATTATTTAACTTTTGATGATAGAGAGTAACCCATATATATTTTATCATATTTAAGGTATTTTTTTATTATAATTTGTCTGGAACATATGAATGATGAGATTCCATGGTCTATAAAATTACAAGTATATTTCACTTTGCTATATCCTTTTAAATGACTATGTGATTATCCTAAATCTCAGTGAGGGATTCCACCAACTGATTTGACTATAGTGATTGTTACGCTTCTATCTTTTTTAATGAAATAAATTCATGTGGAACCTTATTAGTTGTATAAAAGGGTGATAATTTTGATGGTGGTATAGACAATGACTTCTAATTTGGACCATCCTCCGACTGAAAGGATATTTCAGTATTCAATTTTTACATTCTTTGTGTAGTCGGCCATGAACTCTTAAGTAACTATATATATATGAATAGTCACAAGAAGGGGAGGATCTTATAACTGTGAATAAATTTCATTTCATGGAGGGAACTTCACAATGGGAACAATGGAGAGGACATCAATTGTTAATGGATTGGATTTTATAGGGATGACCTCTAGGGTTCCCCATTTTCTGTGAGTTGGAAAGAGGATTACCATATTAACTATTTATTTTTATAACATGGGGATGAACATTATAACTTCTACCATGGGGATGAACTCCACAAATGATACATTAGGGAGGATATCTAGAGTTTCTAATATCTATACAACATATAAGACCTCTACAACCACTACCGACTTCCTCTACCAATGAGGAGTTGGTGATTTTTTTTAAATATTTAATTAATATAATTCTTATGGATTCAATAATATAAACAAATTTTAGGTAAGGAATAATATCATGATATTTGGTTATAAATTTCTCTTGAAGAGACCTTATAGATCTTCATGGACGTGAAATTGATGTTGAGACATCAATTATGATCAGATTCATGTAATGAGTGAATTAAATTTCATAAATAGGAACCACTAGGTAAACACTTATCCATCAATGAAATATGATGACGTATTCCATTGATTTATACTAGAGTATTCTAGTCTTTCATACATATGATAGTATGAATAGGGATATGAGACCGTTTCTAGACTTGAATCACTATAGGAATATGTTGACATAATTCCTAGGTGATGACAGTAATATAAACATATCCCTAAATGGGTGATACTAGGATGTGATGATCCGATTCATGTGAATTTTAGGGATATATCTTAGGCCTGTTGAAAAACTATAAACATGATGTCCATCACTTTTGGTTAGACTAGGTATATGATCTCGCACTATACTGAATACTGAGGTATGTCAAAAAACTCATATGGTGATGGTAAGATATGAGTTTCCAATGGAGTGACTACTAATATATTCTAGTGATATCTAGTGGGAATGAGGATATAATCCCACCATTGGTCTTTACACTTCACCAGAGTATGTTGAAGATCTTACTAAAACGGAGTTGGAATATATTCCCACTTCTGTGTATCTACCTAGATATGTCAATGATAACCTTTGATATTTGAAAGAAAAATGATATTAAAATATACCTTTGTGGATATAGTAATATTTTAAAGTATTTACAATACTATTTATAGGATATAATAGTTGGTTAAGAAAGAGAAAAAATGATAATAAGTAACCTCTTTATTCACCCCCAAGATATGTTGATGGGATTTCTATGTGAGAGAAGGAATTTGATATTAATCGTTAATTTAGACTAGTATGTGATAATGAGTTTCCTAAGTAATAATAACAATATAGTCCTATTCAATAGGTTCAAAAACTTTATACCCTTGAAGAGACCTTCAAGATTTTCTAGTTTGAGGGATTGAGTTTATGATCTCTTGGGTGGTTTCATGAGTATGTTACAAAGACAATTAGATCCCATGTCATTAGTAGTATTGATGGATATAGGATACCTCCTAAGAATATCCTTAGAGTCATATTAAAAGGGTTTACATACTCTTATATCTCCCTAATATAATGGATATGATTATTTTTTCACTCTAATGAGAGGATATAGAAGCAGTTGAATAAAGAAGTAGGGTCCAAATGCTTCCCTATTTCTCATCATTAATAGAGAAATTAATGATGTGTCATTTCTAAGAAGATCTCATGATCTACCTCCAATGCCGGGATGTGTCTATTAATATGATAATAGAGGATCTAATAATTCATCACCTTGAGGTGGAGGAACTAAGTTAGTGAAAACATTCTTCCTAGTGGTGGGGCAAAAACCATCATCTCTACTAAGGAATACATCAGGCACCTTGATTAGTGAGTATTTGTTTTATGAGGAGATCTATTGTGGCTATTGGTTTATATAGGGGACTATGATGAGATAAAGTATTACTTGATTATATAATTTTTATTGAACAAAACTCTATGGGATTCACTAGAGCTACTAATGATCTCAAGAGTCCTAAATGGATCCATAACCACAAATAAGAAAAGTATTAAAAAAATATCATAAGTAAAAGCATAGATAATTGATAAATTTCATGGGTAAAGGATTGTATAGGGGTTCACCACTATATTTTTGATTGATTTTTTACCCGTGATGTTTTATGTTAGTGTTGACCGAATTTTCAAAGGAAGGTAGAAGATGTGGATTTACTATTGACTCTTTCAAATTTTATTTGGTCAATGGTAAGGGATAATAAGCTCATGTCACCTTTTTATGCGGAATTATTTCATACTTTGGTACTCTTTTTCAGATTTAATATATGTTCATGAATCCTTCCAAAATCCTAGTGTGAGACTGGTTACCACAGTGAAAGTTTTCATTCAAAATTATTTGTTTATGTGAATATATAAATATATATCATTGGTTCTCTATATTCCTATTATAAGTTGATTATTTAATGACTTTAAGATACACACCTAGGAATTTGGGAGTCAATCCCCATCCAGAGAGGCTGATGGTTTTGTGATTTTGCGATCAGGCCAAAGATATAGGCTTCCTATACAATTCTATGAATATATTTAGATCCTATGTAGTTCATATCCACTTAAAAAAATTCCATACCATTTAAGATCGTGTGGAAAATACCATTATGTTTCTATTTATTCTTGTGAATCCTTCAAAAAAGATATGTGAGTATTTAACCTCAATGGTCCAATATACATATCATGGCATTCATGAAGCAAATCCAATGTAGTTTGGCTAGAAAAATTTATGGACATGGGAAAGGACTATACATGGTAGTTTAATATCTTGGGAAAATAACTTTTTTTATGCAGTTTAAAGTCATGAAGCATAGACTTAATAGATGAAAGGTTCCTATAAATGGTTGGTGTGGGTTTTATCTATAGAAAAACGTTTTTGGATCATCGTATTTTTAGTAATAAAATAGGATAGGGTATAATTTATCATTGGTAATATATCCATTTTAGGAAACATCACTCATATGGAATATGATCATTGGAGGAATGGTTTTTTGTAGGGAATATGACCCTATGAAAAAGGTGACTTGTAGGGAATATAGCCTTTTAGTAAATGGTTTATTTAAAAAAAACTCACAATTGAATAAAAGGTATATCATATGGAATATTTCTATTTTATTTAAATGTAAATCATATGGAATAAGTCCCATATAGTGAATGGTTAGTCATAGGTAAAATTCCACCTTGAGTCACAATGAATTTGATCATTGAGTGAAAGGTGGATTGTAGGGAATATGAGAATTTGAGTGAAAGGTGAATAAAATTGAATATGGAGCACAGTGTGGATAGTGACTTAGAGTGAATATGTACCTTTGAGTGAAAGGATCACATGATATATTTCTGGGTGGGGATGAGCTGGGGATTACACATAAGCATGAAATACATGTGTGACTCATTAATGGATCATATGGGTGAGATCATTAGTGTGGGTATGAACGGGGATTAAACCTATGGAGGAGGCTCATATATGTCTTTAATTATTTTAAATTTATGACTAGATAGAAAAGGATTACTTGAATCCTAGGATATATAACATGTTGTCATTTTATATTATAATCCTCTTTAAATAAATTTGGTTTATTTGATAACATACTTTACACACAACACTTCATTCTAATAAACGATGATATAGTATTATTGTGACGCTCCGAACATATTTATTTTTTGTAATAATAATATTTTGAAAATTATCAATTTTTTTGTTTAATAATGGTGAATCCATAATAAATACTTTCTAGATAAAAATAAGAGATGTTTTATTCAATAGAAATGCTGAAACCTTACATTTCCATAAGGACAAAAGGACCTTACTAACCAAGAATACCTACTAGGAGACCTATCAAAACCACCGGGAGACCACCAAACACAACAAACAGACGAAGAAAATAGTGGAAGTCCATCAGGTCTATCTTGATAAAAAAACAATGGTAAGAAAAATGGAAACTGTACTAATAATCAATGGGATGTAGAGCACTATCTTCACCGAATTGGTTCTGAAGTTTTGAACTCTCTAACCAAGTATTTATATGACCTTGAAGTTAAATATGACCATTGAGGTCTTTAGATGACCATTGGTTTTTAATGGACATTAAATTATATAACTGTTAGGTATTTTAATTATTTTGATTATTTTAAATATTCTAAGTATTTTAAGTATATTAATTATTTGATGTAACATTAGAAATTTAAGGGTTTTGAATGTTTGAAAGTAATATTATAGTTAAAAAAATTTATTTTTTTAAGTAAATGTAATGTTTTGAAAGAATACATCTCTATGTATTAAAAGTGTATATTTATTTAGATTTTAATAGAAATGAAATATAATAAATTGTTTTATAAAGAAATATAAACATTTCAAATGTTTTTAATTGTTTTAAATTTATTAAGGTGATATCTTTAGTTATAAGAAAACATGGTTTCAAATTGAGGATTTATTTCATATTTGAATTTTAAGAATATAACACTTTCTCTTTTAGAATGAGTTTAAATGAATTTATGAAATTTTTTAATGGAAGTTAAATTTTATATTTAGATTTTGATCTTATAATGCTTAAAACCTAAAAATGTATACAATTTATGAAAACTATGGTATTTGGAGTTTAGTTTTACCATATGAAAGAATATTATTCTATTTTTGAAACATTATTATAATTATGTTCTTATGTTTAATAAAAATGTATTGTGTTTTTATAAAAATTTGGGTGAGTACCCACCCAACCGAGGGCATAATTGAAGGCCAATCCCTCCAGGTCTGGTGGGAATCTCATGTAGAACCCCAAGGTCAAAGAACCCTCAGGCAACACATTTATGGTGCATGTTGAGTCACACACCGGCACTAGTGCGTGCCCACATGGGGAATAAGGAGGAACTGAGGCGGCACCAACATGAGGGGTGAAATGAGGGCATAGTGTGGCTGTAGAATGCACCCACAAGAGAACAAGTATGGGGAGGTACCAGGGAGGGGGGGGGGGGTGGGAGTTCATTGCCTTGTCGATGAGGCGGCGAGGTATTTATGGTGATCCCAAATCGCTCCCCATTTTTATGTGGGACACAGTTTTAAAGGGATATCTAATCTAGGCCATTCAATATTTCCATACGAGATCTAGACCGAATGTTCCGGCCTTGTATTCTAACTGTACTAACCACTACATATTACCAAATTTTTCTTCAACTGTCTGATCGGCACGTGACTGGTCTCAGCCGCACATCTTTTTTTTTCAAACCTGTGTTTTCCCCAAACCTCCTGATAAGGCCATGGTTAATCAAATCCTTCCATTCTTTTTCAAAACCTCGGAACTCACCACAATCGTTCAATCAGCCTCAGTTGATATGAACCATCCATTATTTTCCACACCTTCTCCTTTCCATATTCTTCTTCCTTGCGACCACACCAATAGCCATCACCATCTCTTCACTTCTTCTTCTCCTGTGAGTCCTCCCATCACACTCCTCAGACTCAGCTGGTTCGTTTTCTTTCCACAAGGCCACTGAGGGTGCAATAGAATAACACAAATCTCTTTGGAGTATCATGTTTTCTTTCTATAATATATATATATATATATATATATATTCCAATGGGTGAATTATCCATGGTCTTCTTAGATTAAGGTTTTTGTTTTGTCTGAATAATTAGTTTATGTTTTCTTCAAAGCCTCTTTGTTTATTGTTTTTATGTTAAACCGTGGTATATTAAATTATATATAAATAGTTTATATAACCTATTTATATAAACCTTATTTTTCACCAAAACCCTATGGGTTTTCTTCTCCTAAACTTTCCTCCAATCACTACATGGCTCAACCCCACTTTTGAAGTCAAGTAAGGGTTTATTTTTTCATTGGGTTCGATTAAACCATTTATATACATATATATACACGGATATATGTATATATGTTTATTTTTAAAGTGAACCTATTATGGTTTTTATAATCTTCTAATGGTGGTATTTTTTTAAATGATGTTCTTAATTCATGTGAAACATGAATGGTTTTTTATTTAGTTTTGTGTTTGGTTTGATTAACCCTTATATACATATATTTGTATATGTGTTTATATATGTAACAAACCCATTCTATTTCATATTATTTTTGAATTATGGGTATTAGTATGATGTTATTTACTCATGTAATACATGTAAGGTTTATTTTTTTTTTAAATTGGATATGTAAAACCAATATATACACTTTGTGTATACACAGTAATATAGACATACATATAGACTTTAATTATAATCAGAATTGGGTTATCATAAAACTTATTTTTGTGATTAAATTATGTTTTGGAAGTGTATGAAATCTATAAGGATTTATCAAACCTTGTTTTTATTAGGAAAACTCCCTGTATACACTTTGATTATATATGGTTTTATAAAATTTTCAAACCCACTTGTGTATACAAATAAGAACTACAATTAATCATATTCATGTATTCATTTATTTTAAAAAGTTTTGATGGTTTTAATATGGTGATGATTTTATATTTGAAATTTATATTTTTATTTTTTTCAAAATGTTTTATAAAATATAGAGGATGAAATTTTATATTAGAAACCAATAAAAAAACCTTGTTTTGTTGTTGTATACCTAAAATTTTTAGGATTCCAACACCTTGATATTACATGAATGCATTCCCAATTTATAAATATTAGGATAGAGGGTTAGAATAATATTTTTTTAATACAAATGATTCTATATACATGAATAAACATCTGTAGTGATATGTGTTTAATTATTTTCTTATGCACGAATAACTCACGTGAAATAATTGTTTTATATTTCAATTCATGATGAATATGCCATAATGAGGGATTTTTATTATTAATGTTTATGATTTAATCTGTTTAGATCTTCTATTTATCAGTGTATTGAAAATATAAATCTTAAATTCAAAAACATGTATTTTTGTATATAAAATGCTTAATTTCATGAAATCGGGGTTTTGAATTTAACTGTTACTATGTTATGTGACAAATCCAAACAAACTATTTTATATACACCGGTTATCATCACTTGTAAAATTGTATGTTTATGTGTCCATGCAGTCTTTAGTTTAATGTTTATAGTTAATGTATGATTCATTTATAAATATGGACATAATTGAAAAAATGGAATTTATCTCTTATAATATCTTATGGATTAAGAATTTAATTATTCGAAGTGGTATCAGACACTTAGAATAAAATTAATAAAATAATTATTCGACGTGTTATGGGACACTTTGAATAAATTAAATTAAATAATTATTCGAAGTGGTACGAGACACCTCGAATAAAAGGCATAATTTAATAAATAAAATTGGTATGAGACAATTTGATTTAAGGACATTTATATATATGAGGAATTCATTGGACTGATTATGTGATAGGTTAGACCCATATATCCTCTCAATTCATCAGCAGGTCTGGTGAGACAAACTCGGTCATGACATGAGGCCTTGACATAATGATTATGTATGATCTTGGCATGAGGCCTCGACAGAATGTTATGATTGTCCATAATTATTCATTTCCTCAATATGGGATTTATATTTAACCAACCACGTGATTATTTGACTAGTAGAATATAATAGGTTAAGAATATATTACTTATGACAATGGTAGTAAATTCACATGGCAAAATGAAGTATGTACTTGGAAAGTCACCTATAAAGAAAGTGTAATACCTATTTTCAGAAGATTGATTTAGGAATTTATATTACCTCTATCATTTCATGAGTTGCATTTTAAGTGTTAAGTGAATCATGATATTGTTACTTATGTAATTATAATCAAGTATTAATATTACATGTGCTAATTTTGTACCTTTAACCATGCATGCCACTGTAAAATTAGTTTGATCAAACTCAGGATTATGCACCATTCCATGAATTTTTGTACATGTATGCCCACTATGATTTGTTTTTTGTCTGTAACTTTTGAATAAATAAAAAAAATACTTGTTCAAGATACTTCCTTAAAAATGATTTCAAGTAAACTTTGAAAAATGTAGATGTGGTGCTTCTAGAAATTTTGTTGACCTTTTAAGAAAATGTTTTGTAAATATTTTAAATGATATTTTAAAGGATATTTTAAAAATGAATTTAATTAATTTGTTTTAAAACCCATTACTGAGCATTTTAAATGCTCACCCAATATTATTTTATAGGTTTAGTAATTTTTTCGAGCTTTGAGTACTCCTACGTTATGACAAAAATATGAAGTTTACATTTTTCAAGCTTTTGAAGAAATGTATGAGTTGTATCTGGTTTTCCAGAACCTAAACCAGGAAGATTATCTACGATAGAATGTGATGTGTAATTTTATTAGTATGTTTTTATTAAAAAAACTACACTCCATGTTTTAGAAACCGACTCTAGGCTTCTGGGGTCAGGTCCTCAATGTTGGTATCAGAGGAATAGTTTAGACTATTCTGGAAAATTAGAATATCAAAAAATAAATTTACTATGTTTCGCTGAGTAGAACCTTTTTTGTAAAATTTCTAGATGGAAGGTGAGGGTTCACCTATAGACCTCTTGTTTCTCCCTACCTAATTACTAGATAACATAATTTTCATGTCATGTTTAGAAACATACCATCCTTTTTCTGAATATGTGTTTGACTAGCAAACACCTCTATTGGGTGCCAAACAACCCAAATATCCTTCGACTTTACCAAGAACCGATTCTTGTCTACTAACTTATGTATCAAGTGATACTTGCATATTATACACACAAATGAAGGTACTACAAATGCCTCTTCCTATGTTTCTCCCTATCTAAGACTTACCTTTCCCTAGAGAAGTTCCGAGAAGATGCAGTGGTGGGTAATCCCCATGTAGCTTTTATGTTCCAAGTTTTGTGCTTCAGAAGGTTTGGAATGATTTATAATATCTGGTTTTTATAAAACCACATTTTCTAACTAGTCTATTGGAACTAAGTTCATTCTGATATTTTATAACTCTACACCTATGTTGCCTCCTTCTCGAGGACCTACTACTGCCCACATGAGTTCGACTATAGCTATGTGAGGTGTATCTGGGAAAATGAAATTGATTATTTTAAAAAATAGTTGGGAATCAACCAAACTGGAAGAACCTACCAAGAAAGGCTTCGATGGTGGTGGACCTGGTGAAGGTATAAATCTATTTTTTCCATAAATTTTTTTAATCAATAATAATTAAGACACATCTTGTAGGGGAATGGAATTTAATATTGGAAATAGGTGTTGTGAAAGTCTAGGAGTGAAATGGAATTGTGAGGATGCAATTATTTTGAGGGGGGAATAATGTGATGCCCCAAACATCTTTATTTTTTATAATAATAATATTTTGATAATTATAGTTTGTTTTGTTTAATAATGGTGCATCCAAAATAAATAATTGCATGATAAAAATAAGACATGTTTCATTCAATAGAAATGTTTGAACCATACATTACCGTAAGGCCAAAAGACACTTTCTAACCTAGAATAGCTACTAAGAGACCTATCAACACCACCAAGAGACCTCTAAACACAAAAAAAGACCAAGAAAATATTGGAAGTCCTTCAGGTCTATCACAATGAAAAAATTTATGGAAAGAACAATGGAAACCATACTAAGCATCAAGGGGATGTAGAGTACCATATTCACCGAATTGGTTTTGATGTTTGGAACACTATAAACATGTATTTATAAGTCCTAGAAGTTAAATATGACTGTTGAGGTCTATAGATGACCATTGGTTTTTGTAACATACATAAATTTTATAACTGTTAGGTATTTTAAGTTTTTTATTATTTTAAATATCCTATGTATTTTAATTATTTTAATTAAATTATGTACCCTTAGAACTTTAAGGGTTTTGAATGTTTTAAAGTAATATTTTAGGTAATAAATTTACATTTTAAGTAACTGTAATGTTTTGAAAGGATACCTCCCTATGTATTAAAAGTGTATATTATTTAGCTTTTAATATTTATAAAGTATAAACAATTGTTTTATAAATAAATAAATAAATATATACATTTCATATGTTTTTTAATGTTTTAAATTTATTAATGTTTTATCTTTAGTTAAAATAAAATATTGTTTCAATTTTTGGATGTATTTAATATTTTAATTTAAAAATTATATCACTTTTTCTTTTATAATGAGTTAAAATGAATTTATGACATGTCTTAATGGAAGTTAAATTTCGTATTTAGATTTTGAACTTACGATGCTTTAAAGTCTAAAAATGTAAACAATTTATAACAATATGGAATTTGGACTGTATTTTAACCATAAGAAATAATATATGTTTTGTTTTCGAACTATTATTATAAATATGTTCTTATGTTTAATAAAAATGGTGTTTTGTTTTTATAAAATGTTTTGTGAGTACCCACCCAACTGAGGGAAAGCCATGAAGGCCAAGCCATCAAGTTCTGGTGGG
The DNA here is from genome assembly GCA_963277665.1 of Viscum album. Classification (NCBI taxonomy): domain Eukaryota; kingdom Viridiplantae; phylum Streptophyta; class Magnoliopsida; order Santalales; family Viscaceae; genus Viscum; species Viscum album. The sequence continues at coordinate 1,477,580,389 of OY728161.1, forward strand.
CGTCTCACGGAGAACCACGAGGTCAGAGAACCCTTGGGCAGCGCATGCATGGTGCATGCTGAGTCATGCACTAGCACTAGTGCGCACCCATGTGGGGCGTAAGGGGGAATCGAGGCAGCACCGCAGTGTGGGGTGGCACCACGTCATAGGGTGGATGAAGTGTGCACCTGCAAGAGAACCGACACTGGGTCATACTGGGGTGGGGTAAGGGAGTTCAGTGCCTTGTCGTTGAGGCATCGAGGCATTTATGGTGCTCCCGAATCACTCCCTGTTTTGATGTGGGATTAAATTTTTAAAGGGATATCTAATCTAGGCCATTCAATATCACTGTGTGATATCTGGACCATATGATCTGGTCTCGTCTTCAAACGCCAACGACCAATTCATATTTCCACATTTTCCCTCATGTTTCTGATCGGGACGTGACTGATCTCAGTCGCTCATCTTTTTTTAAACCCACAGTTTCCCCTGAACGTCCGATCAATCCATGATTAATCTAAACCATCTATACATTTTTAAAACCTCGGAACACGCCTAAACCATCCGATCAACCTAATTTGATCTGAACTGTCCGTTATTTTCCATACCTTATCCTTTCCTACTTATTATTCCTCTAAACTGCACCAGTAGCCATCACTATCCCTCTTTTCCTCCTTCTTCTCCCATGAGTCCCCCATCACTCTCCTCGAACCCAGCTGGTTTTTTTTCTTTAAAAAATTCCAAAGAGAGCACAATATCCAAACACGAATCTCTTTGGTGTATCATGTAATATTTCTATGAAATATATATATATAAATATATATATATATATATATATCAATGGATGAATTAAACGTGGTGTTCTTAGATTAAGAGTTTTTTCTGTCTGAATAATTAGTTTTTGTTTATTTCAAACCCTCTTTGTTTATTTTTTTATGTTAAACCGTGGTATATAAAATTATATATAAATAGTTTTTATAACCCATTTATATAAACCTTGATTTTTACTAAAACCCTATGGGTTTTCCTATCCCCAACTGTCTCTTAATCACTGCAAAAATCAACCCCACTTTTGAAGTCAAGTAAGGGCTTATTTTATTCTTTGGGTTTGATTAAAACATTTATATACATATATACCCATATATGTATATATGTTTATTTATAAAATAAACCTATTCTATATTTTAAAATCATCAAATGGTGATCTTATATTTTTAAATTATGTTCTTAATGCATGTGAAACATGTAAGGAATTTTATTTAGTTTTGTGTTTGGTTTGATTAACCCTTATATACATATATGTGTATATATGTTTATATAAATAAAAAACCTATTCTCTTTCATATTATTTTCGAAGGATGGGTATTATTATGATGTTCTTAACTCAAGTAATACATGTATGGGTTATTTTAGTTTCAAATTGGATATGTAAAACCCATATATACCCTTTTTGTATATACAATTATATATATATACTTATAGATTTTAATTATAATCTTTATTGGGTTTTTAAAAAATTGGTTTTAGTGATTAAATTATGTTTTTGGAAGTGTATAAAACTTATAAGGATTTATCAAACCTTGTTTTGATTATGAAAATTTCATGTATACACTTGGAGTATATATGGTTTTTACAATTTTCAAACCCACTTTGTGTATACACATAAGAACCATAATTACACATATATGTGTCTTGATTTATTTGAAGAAGTTTTTATGGTTTTAACCTAGATATTATTTTATGTTTGAAAGTTATATTTTGATTTGTTAAATTCATTTAATACAAGACACATGATACAATTTTATATTATAAAACAATAAAAAACCTTTTTTTGTTATTGTGTGCCTAAAATTTTTAAGTAGTCATCTACTTGATATTACATTCATTCATTAAAAATTTAAAAATATTAGGATAAAGGGTCAGAATAATATATTTTTCAATACACATGATTATATATACATGAAAAAAAATTAATGATAAGTGTTTAATTATTTTCTTATGGATGAATACCTCACATGAAATAATTTTTTTACATTTGTACTTATTATATTTCAATTCAAGATGAATCTTCCATAATGAATGCTTTTGGTTATCAAATTTTATGATTTAATCTTTTTAGCTCTACTATTTATCAGGGTATGGAAAATATGAATCTTAAATTAAAAAAACATATTTTTTTATATAAAATACTTAATTTCATGAAATATGTGTTTTGAATTTAAGTGTTATTATGTTATGAGACAAATCCAAACAAACTATATTATGTGCACCGGTTATCATGACTTGTACAAATGTATGTTTATGTGTCCATTCATTCTTTAGTTTAATGTTTACAGTTAACGTATGATTCATTTATAAATATGAGAATAATAGAAGAAATATAATTTATCTATTATAATATCTTATGGATTAAGAATTAAATTATTCAAAGTGGTATGAGACACTTCGAGTAAAAGACATAAAATAATTATTCAAAGTGGTATGGGACACCTTGAATAAAAGTAATAAATTAATAAATCATAGTGGTATTGGAAACATTGATTTAAAGGTATTTATACATATTAGGAATGCATTGGTCTTATTATGTGACTTTTGAGGCCTGCTATTTCTTATTGATGCATAGGAAGGTCTCATGAGACCAACCAGGTCAAGGAACGAGGCCTTGACAAAATGATTATGTATGGTCTTGGCACGAGGCCACAACAGAATGCTATGATTTTCTGGAATTATTCATTTCTTCAATATGTGATTAATATTTAACCAACCATGTGATTATTTGACTAGTATAATATCCATAGTTAAGAATATATTACTTATGATAATGGTAGTAAATTCACATGGCATATTGAAGTACATACTTAGAAAGTCACTTATAAATAAAGTGTAGCAACTATTTTCAGAACTTTAATACATAAATTAATATTACCTCTGTCCTTTCATGAGTTTTATTTTAAGTGTTAAGTGAATCATTATACTGTTACTTATGCAATTAAAAGAAAGTATTAATAATCTATGTGATAATTCTGTACCTTCACCTTTGCATGTCACCCTAAAATTAGATTGATCAATTTCTGGATTACACAGCATTCCATGAATTTTTGTACATGTATGCATACTCTGAAATGTGTTTTTATCTTTATATTTATATTTTGAATAAAGTTTTATTCCATGACTCATGATTATGATCCATGATATATTCGATATGAACATTTAATGTTATGATCATGAAATCATATTCTTATGATTATATTATGCTCACATATCTTCATAGATTGATATCTATCATTTTTACCTCTATTGAGTATCTGATCTCTCCCTTTGTTATGTTTCCTTACCATATGTTATGAAGAACTGTTTTAAGTATGGTATTCTAGTAGGGTAATAAGTGATAATATTGTGACAGAAGATGATGAAAAATTCATATAAATAATATTTTTATTTATCTAGTCTTAAAATATAGTAAAACATTATGTTTATGGTGTGGATCATAATGTTATGTATTGAATATTCATTTTAAATGATGTAATATTTAAGTTTGAACTATTTAGGTCACCTTAGTGGATATGGATGTATGAGGAATTAGTCATGTCTTACACATTGGTTGACCATGTTGGTGTCCAAATCCTATTTTTTGGTGGTGAAACCTAGAAGAATTATTGGACTCATTAGGAATATGGACCCTTAAAGGAGTTAGGGATTACACTTAGGGGAGGTTCATTGGAACTTAAATAATTGAGTAGACTGTGTAAGAAAACAAGACATGTTTTCCTCTAGGGTGAGACTCATGATCTTGGTTATGTTTCACCATTAGACTCATGATATGTAACCTCATTATCAAAGGCATACATGACTATAAACCCTAGATGGGTGCTATTATTAAGGGTGGAAAAAAAGAGGTGTATTTTATCAAATTAATACTAGATTTATGGGTATAATATATTGTACATGATATAATAATACATAACAAGAGATCCTAGTGAAGTCCTTAGTAGGTAGACACTTAGATGGGGGTCCTCGTAGAAGTTGGTGACCATATTTGAAAAATGATAGAGTGAGATCCACCATGGAGATAAAAAGAATTTCATGCCATAATATATGGACTAGGTCAAAGGCGTGACCATGTTGAGGGAATTGGGGAAGGTTCAACCTAGTATTGGTCCATAGACAATATGGTTTCCTCGTAGTAGGTTTAAGTAATGGGTCACCCTAATAGTAGGACTAGGTAATGGTTTACTCTGATATGGGGGCCACAGTGAGGGTCCAACCTAGTGACATAGGGTTGGGTGAATATTGTGCCCCGTTAAGGGTAGTTCATAGTGGTCACTATTATAATAGAATGGTGAAGTGTCTCTCTAATAAGAAGGACCTTGTGAGGTTTTCCCTAGTACAGAGGCCTCCAGGTATGACCTAGTCATGTGACACCCATGAGTGTTGTTCATTTATGGGTTCTTTACCCTTGTATTAGAGAAATATGGAGAAAGTGGTCTCCCATAAAGTATTTAATGTGTTTAAACATCATGTAACACAATTATAATATTTTCCAAAGAATTCTATTAGTTTTATACATAATTAAGAAACTAATGTGGGGTTGAAGAATTGACACATGGTGGTTTATTCATATTTGAGAATCCCTTCACCATTTTCCATATAAGTGATAAGAATAATGATCCATGGGTTTGTTTATAGGAAACATTAAGGATTATGTATAATGAAGTGTGGGCATAGAAGTTAGTTCTTGGGGAGGAACTCAAAAAATTTATAATCATGAAACATGTAGTCACACTCATGCTATCATGTAAGTAAACAATGTGAAAGAGGTTGGTGCATTGGCATTCCCATTCATGTGGGATAAGAAATTCCGAAGTGAATCTCACTAGGAACTCATAAGGTGACCTAGTTAGAGATACTTGGGAACATTTAAAGGGACCAAGGCAATGTGATAGCTCTATTAATAGGATTATTTATTTCACTCTATTGCAGTTTGCATGATTTTGAAAATCAAAATTACCAATATTAACTTAATAGTAGTTATCATTGAAAAGTTTCCTTTTAAATTATGTGATTTATCATATGATGATTCCCTCTATGATTTTATTTACAATTATTTATTATTTTCACTGAAATATATGATTAATTAATTCATAAAATTTCTTCTTTTTAAACATATTTATTCATTAGATTACACATTTACTAGTTTTCTTATGATTATGTCAAATGGTTTTTCTACGATACTTTTTCCTTACAATGTTATTTTTGATAATCTAAAAGGGGGATATATTCAAATATAGAAGATATGGGGATTCATCAGAATTTATACAATATAGGATATACACTTAGAAGAGAAATTACATCCAATTTAGGGATAAATTGTTTACTAATTTGATATAGAATTTGAAGAATCTAACAAATAAAATAGAGGGAGAGAGTATAATAGAAGATTAAAAGGATTGTTTAGAATCCCAAAGGGAGAGACTTTTTATAAAGTGTATCCTAGTGTGTCCCATGTAAATATATATAATGGGGATAATTCTAAAGTTAATGCAGATGGTATGATTTTATTTTCTTATTTTTCAAGGGGATAATTTAGAATAAATTGTTTTCCTTACTCACCATTAATATCTAAAGGGGGTATTTATAATATTTTTTCATCTTTGTTTAATTTATTTTGAATTTAATTGATTTTTGGTTTGTGTTTTGTGATTATCTAAAAGTGGGAGATTTATGATTCATTTATTAAACCAAATCTTATAGTTCTATTGAATTTGTTGAAACAAAATTCCTTCCTTATTTTACATTCCCATAGATGTTGTTGTCTTGGATTTATTTCCATGAGGATCATAAATTTTTAATTAATAAATTTTTGTGATATGAATTGATCCATATAATTTATGGAATATATTGAATTTACACTAAAATATATGAAAGGAATGATTGATCTTCTTTTGATATTGTTATATCTAAACTCAAATATCTTATATGTTGTTGTTATATATTACTCTTATGTCTATAAATTGATGTCTAGAATCAAGGATTAAAATTCATTATAATATTTTCACTTGTGAAGTTTTGAATCATCTCATTTCTATATAGTGATTATGATTGTATTATTCTTCAGTGTGTTTTCATGGAGATTATATTTTGTGGGGGATTATTATACAGGCACTAATTTTTTATATTTTTAATTCTTGCATAAAATCATTTGTGATTAGAGAGATTTAATGGTTGAAAATTTTGGTTACTAATGAATTTTGTTTAATGATGTTCGTGTGTTGGACTTGCTGAAAATGAAGCTAATAAAATTTTATCTCATGGATAGAGATTCTTTCTATTGATGGTATTTTTTATGATGTTCTTAGTTTGGAACTAGTATATTTGGATCTAGAATATTGAATAGGTTCTATGTTTGGACCCTGTATCACTTAGATTTAGGTACTAAAATTTCATTTCCTTTCAGTTGAAATAAAAGATTTCTCCAAATAAGAACAAGTATTTACATTTTAATACCATTAATGGTGTTCAGGTATTGTTATCCTAAACTCAATATCATTGTGTTCATATTTATTTTTCATATTTTAATTGGTTTTTTATATTAGATACATTTATAAAATTTGATTTATTTTTTTTATACTGCATTTATAAATTGATTTTTTTTTTGTAATCTATACCATTCAAAACACATAACTTCTGAACATTTTACATTCTAGAGTATGAAAATTTAAAGTTTGGGTTATGAGTTACATTCACCCCTACAGGAAGATACCATATTACGAGAAAAAAACTATTCCAAAGCCATCTATGAATCACAAGGTTAGGTCTATAAATCTGATGCAATATTAGTTTATTATTTTGATTAGTTTTGTACTACTGGGGTAGTGAGTACTTATCACATTAGAGGTTTGGTTTTAGTTTCTTATTTGATTTTGGTTTCTTTATTTAGCACTGGATCATCTCATTGTTGTATATCTTCTAATTTGGTATTTGGTATGGAGCTTGTAGTAAAGTTCTCTTATGGTATGTTAGATATTTATACTCTTCTTGGGAAGTGGTTAGATAATATTTAGAGATTATAGGGGTGTTTCATAGTTATTGTGGGGAATGGATACTTGTGTTATTTTATTTTATTTTAGATAAGGTGAGTTGTGATTTCACCTTCCAAATGGATTGGATGATGTGATTCTGAGCTCACATTGACTACCATTAGAGATGGTTATCATTATCATACCTTAAGGGGAATATGTATAACTTCATGGATAAATATGTTATTGAGGATGATTAAAATAGACATGGAATCAGTTATTTATGATATATTATAATGACAATGTCTAGGATGGTATAGAAAACAGATTGGATAATGGAAATAAAGGGTACACACTTAAAATTAGGCGAGTCATATTTTATGATTCACATAGATCATATCCTATGATAAGAATATAGGGCATATCATATGATATAATATGATGGAATTATAATACAACATATGATGTTTCCTTTATCCCATATTGTAATGAACCGTGTTTTGAACTGGATTAAAACCCGAAGGAATTTGAAATTTTATGATTTATTGAACCGGTCATTTTGAAGATCGGGTTTTCGGAACAAGGTTTCGAAGGTTGGAACCCTTCCTTTTAATGTTTTTGGATGTGGGAGAAGGCCCGTTATGTTTCTCGGGTGGCCCGAGAGGTTTCAAAAGCACCGAAACCAAGTTTTTAAGGGACTGCAGAGGGAGCATGGTTGGCGCACGGGTTGAACAAACCGTCCGGCCCAAACCATGTGGCCTTAATCAGGTGGGAAGTGGATTGTGCACGGGCTGTGCACGGTTTCCCAAACCATGCCCCTAGCTCGTGCAATGGGTGTCTTGGAGACAATAGACTCCGCACGGTTTGCTCACAGTTTGGAAAACCGTGTGGGTCAAACCATGAATTTGGGTGAGTTTAGGTTTTTAATTAAAATCAAAATAAAATAAAATAAATTAAGTTAAACACTTAAAACTAATCTCTCTCCTCTCCCTCCTCTCCTCTTGTTTCCCAGCTGGATTTCTTCCTATCCGTCGACCCACAGGATTCAACCGAACACTAGGTATTGGGGGTTTCTTGATTCTTGTTTTTACTTCGTTATTGGATTGTGCCAAGGTTGTCTTGGGACCCTTGGGTTTGAGTATTGGAATCTGCTACCGAAGGCATGGTGGATATGGGCTGTTTTGGTTGCCAGCTTTGGTTCGAGGTAAGGGTTTTACCCATGTCTTGTTTTCGCAGCTTCTAAATTAATGCCTTAGTTGTTTTAAAGGGTCCTAGCATGTTTTTCTTAGTGCGTTGGCAGGTTCGGGTTAGTTTTGATTTTCCGGAGCTTAGGTGGCTCTTAGTTAGAAAGCATCAAGATTCAGATTGGACGAATGGATCCAACTTGAGGTAGGGCCCCTCTCCTTTCCCTTTAAATTTAAGTAAAGTAACAGTGAGTTTAATATTACATTGTCTTAGAATTTTAATTATGAAAGTTTAGTTCCAATTAAATGCTTCTGTGCAAATCGTGTGAATTTCAGGAATTAGATAAAAAGGGTTTATTGGTCACTAAACTAATTATTTCATAATAAAACCCCTCGATCCTAGGTGCACTGTCTTCAAGATAAAAAATAGTGATAGACTTTTTATGCTTGCCTGCTGGATTGTTGTGGTGCCTCTTTGAAGATTTGTATGTGAACTTGCCTTGTTGAGACAAATAGAATGATATGCCGATGATACTTGTGTTTGGGTCAATTTTCCATGTTAAGAAAATTATGTAAGATGGTAACCTTAGTGGGATGACTTGAGACTATATGAAATGTTTCTTCTAGAAGGTATGAGTGGGTTAAATAATGATAAAACATATCCTTTAAGATGAAATGGTTAAACTATAAATGAATGGACTAGGGTGGTATGACCAAACCTTCGGATAACGTATTGAGCACGACTTATGTTAGTAAACTGAATATGTTAATTACTTGATATAGATTCTTAAAAGGAGTCTCCTTAAGAATAAATGTGATAAATATGATTTTGATGTTATTATAAATACTTAAGAGGAGTTTCCTTAAGTATTCTTATGATGAACATGCTTATGGAAACTTATATAGAAATGAGCTATATGATTGATTGTGAATATGGGATGAATTGTTGAACGCTTATGAGGTAATTCCAAAATTAGTATACTATAGACATGCTTGTTTGGTGAGTGCGCACATGCGGATTCCACATAATGAAGTATAATAAAGGTGAGCACATGCTGAGGTCATCTAGTGATAAATACGTGTCTGGGTGGGAGGCAGTTATACCCCATGCCAGAGTAATTAATGTGTATGATTATGGATGAGAGGCATTCATACCCCATGCCATCTACTGTGTATGATTATGGATGGGAGGCATTCATACCCCATGCCATCCACTATGTATGATTATGGATGGGAGGCATGCATACCCCATGCCAGCTTATTCTGAGTATGGGTGGGAGGCATGTCTACCCCACACCAGATGCGATCTCTACACATGTGTGGAAGAGAGGCATTCTTACCCTTTTCCAATAGACCTACAGGGACAAGAGGCATTCTTACCTCGTTCCCAAAAATCTTGTTTGATGGCAGGGAGGCATTCTTACCCCTTTCCAGTTGACCTATAGGGACGAGAGGTATCCTTACCTCATGCTGCTATTTTCTTTATTAATGGGTGGGAGGCATTCTTACCCTACACCACCTATGATCTAAATGCATATATATATATATATATATAGTGACATGATCAGGTTACTTTACCAGCAACGAGCCGAAGCTAGTATAACCATTAGGTGTCCCTTGGGAACCTGGACGGGTGTTGTTATTCTATGTTGTTTTGCTTATTGAATCCTGCTATACCTGGTCACTGTTTAATTATTATACACTGTCTGGATTGGTTTTGACACCAGTGGTGCCGGCCTACTGAGATTTATATCTCACACCCTACTTGGGCCGCCATTGCACTGGGATACCCGAGTAGACCATCTTGCTTGTAGGACCTATGTTGTGTGTTGTGCTGTATGTACCTGAAGAGTTAGGAGCAAAGGACCAAGAAGGAGCTTGGGATGCTCAGGAGAACGTCGTCAGGCTTTGCTGTCTTTTATTTTTGTGTTTTTTGCAAAGCATGATGTATTGTTTGCTGCTTTCATAACTGTATCGTCATCTGTACATGCATGCATTGTAAACTAGCATTTGCCTCCTTTTATAAAATGGTTATAACCTATATTTTTCTTCTGCCTTTCAATTATTTATTGCTTCCGCTATTGAATATTATTTACTTTGATAATACCACTGTGTTACTCTGATATGATGGTATAGTATCCCCACTATCACCTCTTGATACCCTTGATGCTAGTCTGCAGCCTCTAGTGTACGGGAAGACGTGCTTGAGGTCATGTGACCTACTGGTCCGGCCATCGTTTCGATGGTAAGCCGGGCCGAGACGTTACACATATCATATTAGAAAAAAATATTACAACACTACTACATGAGATGCCACTTGTATATAATTAATCCACCCTCATGGTTTCTTTAGTTTCAAATCCATGAGATAGATTATTTATGGACTGCATACCCTTTATTGAAGTGTTTAATGAAGAACACTCTAAAAAGAAGTAATGCATGTGTTCCATGAGATGGCACCAAATTCCCTAAAAATGTCCCATGACCTTCTTTAAATAAAGAGTGTTATGATGACTATATAATGGTATGATATCCCTCCTATTGGGGTACCTTATTGCATGTGATGATAGACAAAACTAGCTTCAAATAGTGTTTTCATTCATATTTTGAATAAGGTTATAACACCACTTTAGTGAGCTCAAAATCCTCTCATTTTTCATGAGGACCTATTTTTAGTGCACTATAAATGAAGGAAAGATAGGTTTTTCACTCCAGTGATAATCAACAAGCTTTCTTCTTCATGAAGAAAGATATGAAGGGTATTGTACCCATGAAATAGTTACTCTATACTTATTAGTTTTTAATTCACTTTTATTACATATAAATTGATCAGGAAATAACATGGGTTTCTTCCACCTTCTTATGTCATTATATGGGCCCTAAAACCCATCAGGTTTCATCAATCATACCTCAAATAGTTGACGAATATTTGGATGTTTTTTAGATGATTACTCATGTTTGTCACTTGGGATGGATGTAGAGTTCATGTTCAAACTCATAATGGGTATTGATCCCATATTGATACTATTTTATCATATTACATTGAATTAGTTGATAAAGATGAATTAAAAGAATTGGTATATCAATTCAAAGAGTTTTATCAATTTCAGTACTTCTCATTATAGTTCACTTCTTTTGTACGTGAAGAAGGGTGATAAATGATTGTTAATATGCATGGAATACCGAATAGTTAACATGGATATAGTAAATAATATATATCCAATAACTTTTATAGATGAATAATTTATTCTGTTGAGGGAAGCCTAATGGTTCTCTATGATTGATCTACAATCAGGAAACCAATAGTTATAGGCTAAGGAAAAGGATATAACAAAGAAAATGTCTTAGAGAAAGTATGAGTTATATTTGTATCTTGTGATTCTATTTGGTCTTATTAATATACTATTAGCTAGATGTTTAATTAACACACATATTCCTTCCTTTTATTGTTCACATATGTTAATTTTTATATTATGGGGGTCAAGACTTTCATAATGAGAACCTAGATATTGTATTGGTCTAACTTTTAGAGAATCCATTATATCCATGTACTCAATGACTAAATTCTAGATTTAGTAGGTAAATTTTCTATGGAATGTAATGGTTTTGTTAGGTATATCAATCAAATCAGAGAGCGTAGAGGCAGTGATGTAATTTTATTTACCTAAGAATGTTATTAAGATCATAATATTCCTTATATTTCCTGGGTCTTATAAGAGAATTATTTGAAATTTCTCTCATTTGGATATACCTTTTATGAGCCTAAGTAAGAGGGGGTAAATTTTAAGTTGTCCGAGTTCTATGGAGCTATCTTTTAGGATTTGAAATTTTGATCCACATGTGATCTGCTTCTCATTTTTTTGAACTAATGGAAAGGTTTTATGGTGTATTTTGATGCCTCTATAGTTGGTATGAGAGTTATTCTAATGTAATAGGAGAGGGTTGTTTCTTATAGGTCTCATCGACTATGATAACATGAGAAGAACTACCATACCTAAAATCTTGAATTATATATATTTGTTAATTCTTTGAAGTGTTGGTGGTATAATCTATTTGAGTAGATATTTAGCCTCTTCACTGATCATAAGAGCTTGTAATACATCTTCTTTTAGCGGTACATGATATCGAAACAATGGTATTGGGTCGTGTATCTCTAGACGCTTAACATTGAGATGATACATACCCCTGGAAATAAGAAAATAATTTATCATGCACTAATAAGTATGAATCAGGATGATGTGCATTTTTATTATATTTTGGAGTGTTAGATGACGTATCTTTTCATGATATAGGATCTGGATGTGACAAATTTTGGGAGTGGAGATTCCATGAACTTTTCCTACTTATTTATTACCACTTCACTAGTCGACCATGAGAAATCTATACAGAAGCCCAATTCTAACTTTTTGGAAACATCACGTTTTAATCATGACTTAATGATAAAAAATTGTTACTCCTATTTAATCTATCTCATATCATGTGTAGATATGCTTGGTTTCTTTATGCTTCAAATAAATTATCTCAAGATCTTTATTCCTATAAATTATGACTAATTATGATAAAATATATTCAACTTTGATCTAAAATGATTTCTTTTATGAATGATTAAGTCTAATTAATTTGGTGAATATTACTGCTTAAGTCTGTATACAGATATATGGATAAGTGTGAGAAACCGTGAGTTTGCCATCGGTTATGGTTTTATAGAAAAGGACCAGACACCGTGTCCCAGACACCGTGACCCAGACACCATAACCCAAACACCATGACTAGACACCGTAACTAGTTCCAGATCCCATGAAGTCTGTGACACCAGTTCCTTGCTAATACACTGTTCGAAGTTTGGAAAAGGACCAGAAACCGTGATCCTAACACCACATCTATGGTACAAGTTCCTGATCTCAATACAATTATTCTATCATCACTGTCTCACTTCTCAAAGGAAAATTAGAAGACATCGTCTTGTGGAGACATATTTCCAAGTGACACCATTTCTAGATAGGCTGTGACACCATTCTTTAATCACTTTTTTTCATTTTCAATTTAATTTCTAATGGTTATATTTGAGTCTTTTAAATACACTGACATAATTAATATTTCTTTGTAGACATGTAACCTTATAGTAAGATGTATGAGGTGCAAGATTCATGCATTCTATCATCTCCAACACATGCACTCCAAGAATAAAAAGAAAATCTTGGCCCTAAAATAAGATACGACGACAAGTAGCAGTGTGTAGCAGAAGAGTGGTCATTTCTAAAAAGTGGAAAGATACATGCACCAAGATACATCTGAAGAGCACGCGAATCATTCTCAATTCAAAAAGATAGAACACCATAGATCAGATCCAAATCATCTTAACAATACCAACTCCATGAAGAACATGATATAGATCTAACTAGAAACCAGAGCATCAGACTTGTGATACTCTGTTTCCCATAGGAGAACTCGATTTTTGCATCTACTTCATCCTAGAAGTCCATAGTTGCATATAATAACACTCAGAGCACTTATAACCTTATCTCATCATATTTTATATTTTGTGTATTGTTTTTAGATTTTGAGCAGTGTGTGTGTATCTATATTAAAAACAAACACTATATCCTACACTAAACTAAAGGATACAGGATATCCTTCCTCTCATATCTTTTTACACATGTTTACTCACTTGGATAAGGGTTGAAGAGGTCATTGTGTGACCTGATGGGGTTTACCCATGAAGAACTTTGGAAGAGGTCGTGTGACCTGGACAGTCATGTTCACTGTTGTTTACCCTGATCAAGGGTGCGGATCAACTTTATTAATATAATCTAGTTTGTGGAAGGTGATCACCAGGTGGAGTGAATTAGGACTTGATTTGAGACTGAACCACTTGTTTTATCCGATGTGTAATTTAATTTAGTTTTTCTCTGTTTTACTGTATAATTTAGAAATCACTAGATTTACATTGATAGATAATCTTGAATATAATTTATAATTGTATTTATTTATTGGAATAGCTTCAAAAGTAATATCAATAACTCATTCTGATATTAGTATGAATTAATCAATCTTTTGAGTGATCATTTGAAAAGTCAAACCATTATAACTGTATAACCTTGATTGAATAGGCTATATTTATTTTAATAGGAAATCTTTTTAAGAAATCATTTTCAGTTAAATTTTTATAGATACTCAATTCACCCCCCCTCTTGAGTAATATACTTCGACCGACATTTGGTATCAAAGTAGTGTTTTAAGACTTTGTTTTTGAACCCATTAAACTATGATTTTAGTTGTACTTTAATGATCTATAAATTTATGTTAATTCTAAATTTCTAGATATTTAATAGTATTTCTTTATTATGGTTAATAGACTGTAAGGTACTGCAACAAATAGACCACAATTTATTAATGGAACTAATTATGCCCAATGGAAGATTAAAATGAAAATTCATTTAGAATGTATTGGTTTTGAAATTTGGTCTTTAATTATATATAGGTATGAGATTCCTACTACTTATATAATTACTTGGGATGACCCAACCAAGAATTCTTATAATAAAAATTTCAAAGCCATGAATGCTTTATATTTCTCTTTAGGAGATGAGGAATTTAAAAGAATGTCTGCATGTAAGACTGACCATGAAATTTGGTATACTTTGACTATTTCACATGAAGGAACTTCTAGTGTGAAGGAAATGAGACTTAATACTTATATTATTAAATATTATAACTTTAAAATGAAACCTAATGAGCAAATTTCTGAAATGTATCTCAGGTTCAATGAAATTGTTAACACAATGATTTCTCTTAGAAGTGAAGTTACAACCAAAGAAAAAATCATGAGGATTCTCTGATTCCTACCTAATAGATGGAGAGGAACCTCTGTTTCTATTATAGAGTCACATGACATCAGAAAATTTCCTATCAAAGAACTCATTGGGAAACTAATGATGTATGAAGAGGAGTTGAATGTCAACAGGGAAGAAGTGGATGAACCAAAAAGAACATTTTTTTCATTCAAGAACACCACCTCTAGAAACAAATAAAAAGGGATATTGGATGTCTCAATAGAAAGTTATATCAGTGAACAATCATCACCTGATAGTGATGAGGAGATGTCTTAATTAGCAATAAATTTTAAAAAAATTTACAAGAAGAATAAATTTTTTAGAAATCCTATCATCAAAGGAAGATATAATCAAAAGGGAAGTTGGAAGAAATACTAGAAAATAAGTGACAAGTCTGATGAGATAGTTTACTATAAATGTAAGCGAAAGTGACATATGAAGGCTCACTATCGCAAGATGAAGCATAAAAAGAAATACTAGGATAAATATAGAAATTATAAAAAGGTAATGAAAGCAACATGGAGTGTTTCTAAGGATAGTTCAAGTGACTCCGAGTCTTCACATGATAAACAGGTTAACAAAGCCAATATGTTTTCATGAAAAACACATCTGAGGTAACCCGAACATATCCTATACAAAATTCCTTTTATTCTGGAGATAAAAGGGATTATGAAATTAAGTCTAAAGAAGAAATTATTGAGTATGGAAATATGCTTGAAGAGACATGTAATATTCTAAAATATAAATACTAGTCTATAAAGAAACAACATGCTCTTACCTCAACTGTAAAATCCGAACTTACTATAGAAAGAGAGAAAAATGTTCAATTACTCAAATAAAACAATAAACTAAAGCTAAATAATGTGTAATTGAAAAAGGTCCTTGAATGGTTTAATAATGGTAAAGATATTTTGGTCCAAATTCAAGGTAAAAATATTTCACTTATACATACTACTGGTATTGGCTATCAACCTGGTAAAAGAAATTTTCCAAAAACCCATTTTATTTCTAAATCTAAGACATACAACTTTACTCCTAGTTCAGAAAAATATTCGAGTGGTTCAAGTTATGATACACTCTATTCTGTTTCAAGCTTTTCTGGACCAAATAAAGTTTATTTTTTAAGTACTTTACATAATGCTTATAGGAAACCTATGAGGAAGATTTGGGTTCCTAAATCACTAATCCCTAATATTAATAGACCCAAAAAAATATGAGTACCAAAGTCTGTTTTTATTTAACTATTTTATAGGAAATGTTTTTAAAGAGATCCTATAAAATCTTATGGTACTTGGACAGTGGGTGTTCACGACACATGACATTAGACTATTCATGCATCATGAACTTAAGAAAAATTGATATCGGACACGTTACTTTTGGTGACAATTCCAAAGGAAAAATCATTGGCCTTGTTCAAATTAGTAACTCTAAATTAGTTTTAATTTCCAAATTACTTTTTGTTGATGGATTAAAATATAATCTTCTTTTTATTTCACTGCTAAGTGATGATAGATTTCATGTTAAATTTCATAACGATGCTTGTAATTTTATTAACTCTAAAAATGAATTAGTGTTTTCTGCATTGAGAAAGGAAAATGTTTACTCTGTTAACATAGATTATTAAAAATTTCAAAATTCTTCATGTTTAAGTGTATTTCACAAAGATTCTTGGAATTGGTATAGGAGACTAGGATACTGCAATATTCACTCCCTTAGAAAGCTAAGGATTTTTTTTTAGTTAAAGACCTACCCAAACTTGAGTTTCCAAATGATAAAGTGTGTAACCCTTGTCAAAAGGGAAAGAAATTTTTTTTCCTTCAAACCAAAGAAAGAAGCGTCAACTTCTCAACCTATCGAACTGGTTCAAATGGATTTATTTGTACCATCTAGAGTTTCTAGTTTAAATGGGAAGCACTATGTTTATGTTATTATAGATGAATTTTCTAGATATACTTGGACTTTCTTTTTGGCTCACAAAAGTGAAGCCTGGTCACATTTCACCAAATACTCTAAAATTTTAGAAAATATTAGTTGAATTAGAATTCAATCCTTTAAAAGTGATCATGGTCGTGAGTCTGAAAAGAAAGTGTTTGAATCCTTTTCTGCACAAAATGGCTATAGTCATAATTTCTTGTCCCCTAGAACACCTCAATAAAATGGAGTTGTATAAAGAAAAAATAAAACCCTGAAAGAGATTTCTAGAACCTTTCTTAGTGAATATGACTTACCTATTTATTTTTGGGCTGAAGTAGTAAATACAATATACAATATTATTAATAGAGTGTTGATTATGACTATTCTTAAAAAAACTCCATATGAGTTATGGAACAATAGAAAACCCAAAGTGAGAAACTTCAATGTTTTTGGTTACAAAGTATATATCCTTAATACTAATGGAAATCTTGACAAGTTTTCATCCAAGAGTGATGAAGGAATTTTTCTAGGATATTCAATCTTTTGTAAACCCTATAGAGTGTTTATCAAAAAAACTAAATGTATGGAAGAATCTGTCCATGTCATGTTTGATGAGACGGATCCACATGAGCATAAGACCACTCTCGAGAACCTGGTGAATGATATGTCAAATCTTGAAATCAATGGTAAATCCTATGACCATCCTGTAAAGGTATTTATGAAAACATCCAGTTTAGGAAATTCTCTTGATTCAAGTCATATTGAACCCGAACCTACTAATGAACCTGAAATCAGTAGTCCCTCATTTTCAAGAGCAGTTGGAACCCTTAAGAACCATCCTTTAGATTCTATTTTAGGAGATTTAGATAAAGGAACTCAAACTAGAGATTCTCTAAGAAATCAGTTTGAATATCAAGTTTTCATGTCACAACTTGAACTTAGAAACATTAATGATGCTATCCGTGAAAAATTTTGGGTGACGACTGTGCAAGAAGAAATTAATTAGTTTGAAAGGAAAAAAGTTTAGAAACTTCTTAAAAGACCTAAAAATTCATTTACCATAGGCACTAATTGGGTATTTAGAAATAAGGTGAATGAAGCTGGTAACATTGTTAGAAAAAATTCTAGATTGGCTACACAAGGATATATCCAAGAAGATGTAATTGACTATGAGGAAACCTTTTCACTAGTAGATAGAATTTATGCCATTGGAATTCTACTTTCTTATGCTACCCATATAAATTTAAAACTATATCAAATGGATTTCATTAGTGAATTCTTAAATGTGTATATAGCTGAGGATGTCTTTGTCAAGAAACCCCCTGGTTGTACAAATCCACATTTTTCAAATCATGTTTTTAAATTATAAAAAGCTTTGTATGGTTTAAAATAATCTCTAAAAGCTTAGTATGATAGATTAAGTACAATTCTTATTTCTGAAGGTTTTAAAAAAGGTATAGCTCATCTTACCCTTTTTATAAAACGAATTTCCAATCATGTTTTAGTAGTTCAAATTTATGTAGATGATATTATCTTTGGATCTTCAAAATACTATTTATGTATTGAATTTTCTAAAATGATGCAAAAGGAATTTGAAAAGAGTCTAATGGGTGAACTAAAATTATTTCTTAAAATTAAAATCATCCAAAATAATGATGGAATAATTTTAAATCAATGAAAATATACTAGAGATATTCTATAATATTTTGGATTGGATAAAACTAAAAGAAGTGACACTCTAATGAGTACTACTTGTAAGTTGGATCTTGATGAAGATGGAAAATCTGTTCATCAAACCACTTACAAAGGAATGATTGGGCACTTACTCTACATAACTACTAGTTGGACTGATATTATGTTTTGTGTATGTATGTGTTCTCCTTTTCAAGAAAACCATACGGAATTTCATTTAAATGTTGTTAAAAATATTTTCAAATACCTCAAACATACTCCCATTCTAAGACTATTCTATCCCAAATAACAATCATTTGAGTTAGTTAGATATTCTTATACTGATTTTTTTGGTTGTATGTTAGATAAAAAAAGAACCTCTGGAATATGTCACTTTTTTGGAAAGTCTCTGGTATCATGGTGTAGTAAGAAACAAAAATTTGTTGCATTATCTACTGTCGAAACTGAATACATAGCTACTGGTAGTTGTTGTGCAAAACTTTTGTGGATGAAACACACATTACTAGATTATTGATAAAAATTCAGGCATGTACCTATAAATTGTTAAAATACTGGTGCTATTAACATCTTAAAAAATTCATTTTCATACTGTTGGACAAAACATATTGATGTAAGACATCACTTTTTGAGAGACCATTATCAAAAAGGTGATATCACATTGGAATTCATCAGAACTGAATACCAGCTTGATGATATATTCACCAAACCATTAAATTTTGAATGAATAGATTAAATCATAAATGAATTAGGAATGATAAATCTTAATTAGAAAATGTACTGATTTCAAAACATACTATTTTACAGTTTACAATTTTACTAGGCATTGTCTTAGAAGTACTGTCTTACTCTCATAGATCTGCAAGTTAATGTCTTAAAGTTGCTGTCTCATGTTTATAGTCTTAAAGTTACTATCTACTCAGTTACCATTTTTTACATACTATTTCAAACAATACTATCTCACCGATGTGAAGTCACACAGTAAAAATGGCACCGTGAAAATATGTTACAGTCTCACCATAAAAGTTTGTTCTGGTCTCACCGTAAAAACACTCTTTTGTGTTGTTTACATATTATAACCCATATCACTGTGATTGGTTATTTTATTCATTTTTTTCTTACGCTTTTGAATTTGCGATGCTCGATATCCTTAATTGATAGAAAAAAATATGTGTCACTCTTTTCTTCACTCAAGATCTCTTCTCTAAAACCATAAGTCTTTTAACCCATTAACTCTCTCTCTCTCTCCCTCTCTCTTTCTCGAACCCTCGATTGAATGACCAGAATAAAACACCCGTCTTCATCAACTCCTGAGAAGTGCAGATCAAAGAAAAAGATTAAAATAGCATCGAAGATAGTGCCCAAAGGTCCTTTGAATCCAAATCTAATTAATAGAATAGTGGTACCAAAAAATGAGATCTACCCTAATTGTTTGCTATCAAGTATGTCTCTAGTGTTGAAAGTACTAAAAGAGTAGGGTAGAATGGCTTTGTTCACAAAAGAGGAAAGACCAATTTACCCAAAGCTAGTTGCTCTGTTCTATCAGTTCGTTCAATTATCATTCAATAAAGAAGATTATTTTTTAGGAAGCTAGATCAACTACCATGGATGCACCTTTTCTTCAAGGTTATGGGAAGATGGACAAGGGATACCACATGAAAGATTTTTTGTGGACTATCAGAGAGGTCCTCCGCCTCCAAGTGATATCATTGTTTTAGAAGAATCCTTGGGAAGCTTGACTGTAAATAAAAAAAGAGATGATCTCTTACTACTGAGCTGGATGGTGAAACTAGATTGTTTCTTGAGTTTTTTTAAAATATAATTAGTTCAAGAAAACGATATTTTGATACCCTCAAATATCAGGATATATTTTTGATACATCTTATGAAGAATGGACACAATATTATCCTTTTCAAGTATGTTACACTTCATATGTGTGAGTTGATAAAAACAACCTCAAAGTCAACCTCCTTGTTCCACTCAAGGTTAATCTATGCTATTCTATATGCCAAGGGGTTGGTTTGACCGAAAGAATATGTCTTCAAGGACTGTGAATTCTTTATCTCAAATATTACAGTCAAAATAATGAAAATTAGTTGGAATTCGTGGAAAAATGCTTCAGTGGAGGATAATGAAAGGTTTTATGAAATGTTTAATCAAGTTTAGAATTCTTCCATACCTAAGGACATCATTGATCTTGTTTTTGGAACTAGATGAAATTGTTGACTATCATATTGAAGAAGAATAAGATAATATTGTTGAACCTAAAGGGGAAAAAGTCTTAGACAGGGAAGATAGTAGACATGTTCTTCAAGACATAGTTGAGAAGAAAGTAAATATTCTTGAAGAAACTATTGACTTGGAAAAAGAATAAAATTATAGAGAAGATTCTATAGTCAATGTAAGAGAAAAGGCTGTTTTGGAAGGGCATCTAGAAGAAAAACTTTCTCTTGAGAAAGAAGCCTCTTTTGAGGAACACTTATAGGAACAAGATGATCCTGGGATTATCCTATTTGCTGAAGAATAAATGGAGAAATCCTTTAATTTGTCTAGAAAATAAATGTGTGAAGATATTGGGGATTAAATTTTTTAAATAAATAAAATAACTGAATCTCTTAGTCTTATGAGAGATGCACTTGTTAAGGGAGAGGAAAACCCTAATATAGAAAGTGTTGAAATTCCTAATCCAGTTGATTAAAGAACTGTGGATACATGGTATAAGTTCCCTAGCTATTTTGATGCGAATAATACCTAGGAAGCCTCATTTAGAGGTATAGACCTATCTACTATGTTTGAATTGAAACTTGTATCTTCTCTTGAATTAATCTATGCAAAGGAACTGGATCCTGTCTCAACTCCTGTTCTTGAACCTTCCCAAGGACCTCATACTTTCGTGAGTCAGAATGATCTCAAAGATTTTGGATCTACTTTATTGGATGGAATTGAAAAGCTGATGAATAGAAAACCTACTTCTGTGACATACTTGAGTGAAAGAGAGGCTGACCTGCTATTAAAAAAGATCATATGGCAGATTCAGAAAAAAAGATTCATGAAATTCCAAAGGTCAGAATGGAGAACAAACAACTGAGTGATGAAGTGAAGTATCTCAGAGCTAAGGTTGCAGATATGAACAAAGTGTTAAAATCAAAGCCAAACCTTATTTCTCATTCTATTAATGATGTATTGGTTAGATTTCAAAGGAATTTGTCTCTCTAATTCAACCAAACCTATCTTTAATAGTTGAAAAGATAGCTGAGAGAAACAAGTAGATAGTTCAAGAAATGCATGATCTTGTTATTGGTTTCAATAAATTTACTGATGATGGAATGGGTTGTCTACAGAAAGTTTTGAATCAAATAATGTCCCTCACTTCAACTATTACCACCTCTAATACCTTTGGGAAGTCATCTTAACCCTCCTCTGACAGTGATTTAATCAGAACTGTTATTAAGGGATAACTTCAATCAGTGGTAAGTGTCTTTGATAAGAAGTGTCTGTCTATGGTTTGTCAAAAATAGCGATAGAGTCCTTGATTTTGTAAGGATTCATTCAAATATTGAAAATTATTCTTAGGAAGAAATTACTAAGAAAGTGTATTTTTACTTCAATAGGATTTTCTCTAAGCATGATTTGACAAAAAATTTCAAGTACCTTGTAGAGAATTTGAAAATTCCTCCTGTCACTCAAACTTTCAAAACACAAGTTCAAAAGATGAAAGGTTTCACTACTTTGTTGGAAAAGTTCATGGAGATCAAATATGATTTTGAGAAAGCGATAGATTATGGTGGTGAGATTATTGCTGACTTCATCAAGTAATTAAGGCCCTATCTTCATTTAGAGAGCACTACTATTGTGGCTCCTACATCAGCACCCTTGCGGATTGGTTTGTCTCCTTCCTCATCCACTGCCTTTTTCTCTACCTCTATGTATTTATCTAAGGCTCTGAGTTAGATCATACCTATTATCCTTGACCAATAATTACATCAGTCTTCTACCAAACCTACCTTGGAACCCTCTATTTTTGAAGGAATCGTTCTTCCTTCTCTGATTGTTGGCTCACTTACCTCTTCTACTTTTATCTCCGCTCCTATGGCTGCTCCTGATGCTACTGCCAAGGGAAAATAGAATACAACCAGTACTGAAGAAAAGTGAACACTATATTTTGAAATAGATATTCTATATTTTTGTTTCCTACTTCTTGTAATGTCACATATTTCTCTATTTAATGCACTGTGAACTCTTATTGTCTATTACCTTATTTAATTTTGTACTCTTTTTGATAATCCCAAAAGGGGGGAGACACGTACACTAAGGGAGAGACATGTAAAATATGAATAGATATCTCACTCATATAATTTTGGATCATTAAAAGGGGGATATTTTTGTACTCCTCATGTTTTAATAATGTTTTAATGATTATAAATTGTTACTCATATTTAATCTATCTCATATCATGTGTAGATATGCCTGTTTTCCTTATGATTAAAATAAATTCTCTCATGATCTGGATTCCTATAAATCATGAATGATTATTATAAACTATATTTAACTTTTATCTATAATGATTTATTTTAGGAATTAATAAGTCTAATTCATTTAGTGATTATTACTTATTAAGTTTGTATACAAATATTTGGCTAAGTCTGAGAAATTGAGAGTCTTACATTGGTTCTGGTTTTCCGAAAAAGGACCAGACAATGTGACCCAAACACCGTGACCCAGCCACCGTGACCTAGACACCATGACCCAAACACTGTGACCTAGACACTGTGACTAGACACCATAACTAGTTCCAGATCTCAGGAAGTTTGTAACACCGGTTCCTTGCTAATACACCATTCTATGTTTGGAAAAGGACAAGACACCCTGATCCTAACACCGTATTTGTGATACCAGTTCCTAATCTCAAAACAATTATTCCATCATGAATTTCTCACCACTTAAAGGAAAATAAGAAGACACCATCTCTTGGTGACACTGTTTCCAAGAGACAGCGAATCTAGACAGACCGTGACACCGTTCTTTAATCTGTTTTTGTCATTTTAAATTTTTTTATCAGTAATATTTGAGTCTTTTAAATGCACTGACATAATTAAAATTTCTTTGTAGACATGTCACCTGACATTATGAGTTACGAGGTGTAGGATACATGCATCATGTCGGCTCGAACACATGCACTCAAAGAATAAAAATAAACGCGTGTCCCTAAAACAAGAGATGACGATGAGTAGTAGTGTTTAGTATAAGCAAAAGCATTTTTGAAAAGTGGACTAATACATGCACCAAGATACCTATGAAGAACACACAAATAAATTTTGAATAAAAAATATGGAAAACCACATATCGGAGACTAATCATTTTTACAATAACAACTCCACAAAGAACACTAGATAGATCTAATATGAAACTAGAGAATCAGACTCACGAAACTCTGTTTCTCACAAGAAGACTAGATTCTTGTATCTGATTCATCCTAGAAGTAAAGATATGCAAAGAATAACACATAGAGTACTTCTAAACTTATCTCATAATCTTTTCTCTATTTTTTTATTGTTTTTAACTTTCGAGCAGTGTGTGTGTATCTGAATTAAAAACACACACAATCTCTTGTACTAAACTAAAGGATACAAGATATCCTTCCTCTCATATCTTTTTACACTTGTTTACTCCCATGGATAAGGGTCTAATAGGTCCTTGTGTGACCTAATTTAATTTACCCATGAAGAACTGTGGAAGAGGTCGTGTGACCTGGACAGTCCTGTGCACTATTTTTTACCCCGATATAGGGTGTGGATAAAATTTATTAATATAAATAGCTTGGTGGAAGGTGATCTCCAATTGAAGTGGATTAGGTCTCGACTTGATACTGAACCACTTGTTTTATCCATTTTGTGTTGTTTGATTTAGTTTTTATCTATTTTACATTATAATTTAGAAATCACAAGATTTACTTCGATAGTTAATCTTGGATAGAAGTTATAATTGCCTTCCCTTATTAGAATAACTACTAAAGTAATATCAATAACATATTCTAATGTTACTGATAAATAATAAATCTTTTGAGAGGTCATTTGAATAGTCAAACCTTTATAACCTTATTTTCTTGATTGACTGGGCTGTATTTATTTTAATTGGAAATATTTTTAAGAAAACATTTTATCAAATTTTTTTATAGATACTGAATTCACACCCCCCCCTCTTGAGTACTCTACTCCGACAATCATGAATGATTCATAATAATAGAGTTTATAAAGGGTGAAGTATCAGTTATTAGATGGTCTAAAGAGTAGGATATATTATTGTATGTCCATAAAAAGGTATTATTTCCCACACCAATGAAAAAGAATGTGATGAACAAAGACCATGGACATTGACATGTTGTGAACCCATGGTTATTGAAAATATACCCTGAAATATGGCACATGTTCTAGTGTCCTGGTATGAGGAAGGAAATAATAGAATTTTTTTATCCCATTGTACGACCTATGAGAGGATACAGTAAAACATCAATAATTAATAGGTTTACTTAAACCAATTCTAGTGCCTATGTGAGAGTGTTATATGGAAACCATTGAGGTTTTTAGTATGATATCAAGGAATGCAAGGTTTCGTGACATGGTGTGGGTTATAGTTAATTGGTAATGAAGGTTTCAAATTTATTATCTATCTAGAAGTCCATTTCTATGGATGATTTTTTAATGATATACATGAAAGAGATTTTATCATTTTATGGTGTATCTATTAAAAATTATATCATACCGAGATGCTCTTTTAAAATATATATTCTAATATGAATATTAGATGATTATGGGATCTTTACTGAAGTGGGGTGAAACATACACCCAATATAAAGATGGGAAGTCTTAAGGGAACAATAAGATACTCAAGAATATGATCAAGGAATGTGTGCATGATTTTTTTTAATAATGGGAGAGATAACATGTAATAATATCATATAGGTTTTGATGTAGATCTCTCCCCTCAAGGTCTTGTATGAATAGATATACCACTTGGACATGTGTTGGTTTGAGGTGGCTGTGTTGAGATGTTTTGGGCCGAGCTTGGTATAAGATACCACCAATCTGGTGAATAGAAAAAATTGATAGTTAATTTATCATAGTGGGAAATTCTCATATGTTGAAATGATAAAATGAAAACATGAGTTCTTCATAAGTGATTTGGTATTCTTGGGGGTATCCTCTTTGTTGTTGAAGTACATCTATAGAATTTGGGGAATATTATACCCTGGGTTTTTAGTCTATTCCAAATCACAGAGTAGGTTGGGGTGTGGTTTGGGACTTATTGATAGTTATAACATGAGTAATAGGGAATCACCTTAACATTGGAGTGTATCAGGGGTATGATACTGATCTTACTAATAGAATGGGTATGAATATGGTAGGTTTGGGGGTACATGGAGGCTTGTTACACGTATGGGGACCTGAAATGGGCGTATGATTTCTTATTTATTTTGGGATTCTACTCTAATATACTGTCAGCACATAAGTTAAGGACATGTTGGTGGTATCTTTTGAGGTTTTATATTCATATCATGTACGAAAACCATAGATCACTTCTTTATTTTTTTGTTAGGGATAAACTTTAGGGTAAATTCCCTATGTTGGGAGACTGATCTAGTTATAAAGGGAGGAAAAATAAAAACATATATGGGGATAATTATGTAGTTATACATCTCCATTTTATCATTTTTATAATTATTTTTTAAATTTATCCACTATTTGTGGGGATCACTATTGACTACTGATGTATGAAAAACATGGGTTCATTTTGATGTTCCATTAGATAATATTATATGGTTTCCTCACTACTGTGATCATATAATATTTCATTATTTATTAATAAAACATTTATTAATTATACTAATGATGATTATATGATATCTAGGTAATAGTACCCCAAACATATAGTTTCAAACTTAACCAATAGTCTATAGTCTTTTTCCTATGGGGAGGCACACATGTGGCCATATACTACTCTAGCTCATATATAGTGAACCAGTTTAGGTTGTTATAAAACTTCTCTATTTTCTCTCATCTTATCATACTATATTTTCTAGGAACCCTAAACAAGAAGGTTTGTTGAAATAGAGAGAAATTTCAATAAATAATTGATTATTTTTTTGTTTAGGTTTGGATATAGGGTGGAGGAATAAAAAATTTAAGCTTCTCATGGATGATTTAACTCATACATAGAATTTTATATAGATGGATTATTGTGAATAACATTCTTTGATAAATTTTGTCAAAATTGATATTATATTATGAAATAATTATTTTAAATTTTTTAACAGATTTTTAAATATAGACTAATTCATTTTAATAATTATTTATAAGGAATTATTTTTTACTAAAAAATGAATTGTGTTTTTTTTTGTTTTCGGTATTCTTGAAAATGAAAATTGAG
Source organism: Viscum album (assembly GCA_963277665.1). Classification (NCBI taxonomy): domain Eukaryota; kingdom Viridiplantae; phylum Streptophyta; class Magnoliopsida; order Santalales; family Viscaceae; genus Viscum; species Viscum album. The sequence goes on from OY728161.1 coordinate 1,477,607,428, forward strand.
GAAAATGTCTTTTTAAAAATGGATTGATGTTGTTTATATTGGTAAAATTTATTTGGATAATATGATATGATTTTTTATTTAAGGTCATAATTAAATATATTTTTAAATAGTAGTGTGGAACACCCTCTATGAGAGTGGGATTTAATCACTTTCTATGTACTATTGAGTGATGATTTAGGGATACATTGGTTGCTATTTTGTTATGACTAGATTTTACCAATATGTTTCTATATGATCCTTGTGGATTATGTGAACTATAAAATTTTGAAATATAAATACTTTGGTTAATTTATTTCCATGTCATAATTGGATTACTAACATCTTTGGTTATCGATGTTATAGAATCCTACTATTATTAGAAAATATTGAATTGTTTTGAATTTATTATAACCAATGACATGGTGGATCATGTTTTTATAAAATATACTTTAAGATTACATTATTTTCCCTAAACAAGGTGCATGGGAAGTCATTGGGAATACCTTAGCAAGTTGTATTATTCACGACTTATATCTATACCTCATAATGCATATAATTATTTCATCTAGATACAAGTAAATGAAACATGTCCTTATTCAATAGAAATAGTTATTAAATAAATTGGTTGGACTATAGTGGTATTATATGTTTCCAATTAGTGGATAAATATTATGGGGATTTTAGGTGAAATTTCAAGTAGTCAGTAGGGATAGTTATTTTTGAGACTACATTGACATTCCACGTTTGTATTTTATATATTATGCACCATGTTAGGTTTCGGTTATGTTTACTCATTATTTATACTTTCATAGTATATAATATTCATCATATTATGACATATATAAGTTGTACTTTATTTTATTTTTATAGTTATGGAAGGGTTGGAATATCCATGATATATATACTCCATGCCCAAATTTACAAAAAAACAAGGCATGAGAGGAATATTCTATCATCAAGGTAAACCATCCTCCAATTAAATTTTTGACTCCTACGAAATTGGTTAAAATACTTCTAAAATCATTGGGATAAGACAAAACCCTTGTATTATTTAACAAATTACTTGAGTCTTGTTAGGGCCATCGGGTTGGATTAGGGTGATAGAAATGGTATCATTTTTCCTTAGTTGGGTAGTCAACAAAGCGATATTTTTTTTATAATTGGTGATGAAGTTAGTTAAATGTGAAATGTAATTATTTATAGTAAACTGTGTGTTACTAGGAAGTGTGGTTATATCAAACCTGGATAATAATACCTGGATATTACATATTTTCCCAAGGGCCTTAGAAGTTTACATCATTTTGAATCTTGGAACACAATCTTCTAGTATGTTGAAGGATCTTAAAGGTTTTCCAAAAAGATATCCCTCTTTAGTACTCCAAATTAAAATGTTTTTTCATATCTCATGGAAATGGAAAAATAAGATAGGGATGATTCCATGTTCTCAATAATGGTAAACAAGGGAGATTAATAAGCTTAATATGAACATAAGTATATGAGAACAAGCACATAAAATTTGAAAACCATACCCTGCATATCATAAATCAAAATCACGAGTCATGGAAAAATGATTTTTAGTTTATAAGGCATAAATAATTATGGAATCAAGATCAGAATCCAAGCGAGTATATCATAGGAATAAGACATAGAATTATGATATACAAATAATCATATAAAATATTATTTCAAGGATACCTACAAAGACCTTAATAAGATGTTAGGCTTGGGACAATCACCCATGTACCTACTTTGGGCTTGGGTTAAAAACCTATGTACACTATTATTTTTGGGTTTGAGTTAGAGCATTTGTACCCTCTTATTTTCAGTCATGTTCTATAATCCATGTACATTATTTCTTTTGGTCTTGGGATACAAACAATGTTATCTCTTTTTTTGATCTTGGGATACGACCCATGTACCCTCTTGTTTTTTGGATGGGGATATAATCTATGTAGAAACTTATTTTCAACCTTGGTCTACAACCTGTGTAGCCTTTTATTTTTTGTCTTGGTTTACAACCTATGTAATATCTTATTTTCGGGCTTGGGCTAACAACTCATGTACCCTATGAGCTCATAAAAATTTATCATTACCAAATGCATTGGAGGGAGATATAGTCACATCCATAAAATGATTAAAACCATATTTTATTATTCCATAAAATCATAAAACATTTAGTATATCATAACCCATGAAAATAAATGCGTATTATAAAACTTCCATAATACCATAACCCATGGAAAAGATAATTGTTTCACAATGATTTCATCATATCATAAACCCTGGAAAAAGTGGGTTTCATCAGGGTATAACCCATATAAGAGAAACATATTTCATATATAGATTGTAAACTAAAAAACAATTTAGTTGAAGAATGAGAATGGTTTCCTTGGATCCTATCCCCAGTAAAGCGTAAACTAAATTAAATGATGGAATATTATATGGTGGAGAATTTTGAAAGATCAATTGTATTATTTATTATGGTATGTAACATTTATATTAAAATAAACATTCACACATAAAACATAATAATTAAAAATAATTTAAAACATTTCTTGTGGAAAATATCCTTTCTTCTTTGATGCTTTTTTAGAAAATAAAACAATTATGAAATTTTATTTCTTTGGAAACCAATTAAAAAACAAATTTAAAAAATATTTGGAAAAATGGATATTAAAAATAATTTTGTATAATTTCAAGTTAATATTAAAATAAATTATGTACATGATAGTGTATAAATCTATACATGTCGAGTATTCCTTTTTCACTATAAAAAGGTAAGAAAAAAACCTTGTTATGAAAACAACAAGAATATTCTTTTTAAAACCATTTTTTAAAAAGGTAAATCATAGGTAAAAAAAATATTTAAAAATAATAGGATAATATTAAAATTTTATTGATTTTTTTAAATACATGATTTTGAGTGAAATCATGTTTCGGACCAAATAAAGAGATAAAATCGTGTTTTCTTAAAAAAAATTTAGTTATCTCAAGTAAAAAATTGTAGATAAGTGGTAAAATTACATGAATATATCATTAATAAAAAATGAATAAGAATATTAATGAGAACTATTGATATATATACTATAATATTTCATTAATGGATACATAATCACAAATAATCATATTAAACAATCAGATATTATCAATAAACTCTTACAACATTGGTAATAATGAATCAAAATCCTCATGAAATATTAACATTAAAATAATATTAAAAAATCATGAAGATAATTATATTCATGATATTACATGTCAATGGGGTAGTTTACACACCTCATTAAGTGATATATGTGAAAAACATGACATGTGTCTCAAAGAAGGAAAACTGAGACAAAATTACCTTACCAATTTAGTAACTTTTGAACTGTAAACCCTATGAAAGAGAGATCCTAAATGTATATGTAAATACAAATTTTTTCTTAAAATATTCATAAAATAAAATCATATGTATTTTATACACCACATATAAGAAAGTGGTTTTGAATATAGCATTTGTCACACAAAATTTAAATACTAAGACAAAAATCCCTTACTATTTGAGTAACTTTTGAATCATGAGACCCATGAAATATTTAAATAAATTTAAACATTAAATATGATGAAATAAATTTAATTAATTATATAAAATTTCATAGGTTATTATATACACCAAAAAAAATAAATAGCTGGTGAATGTGGAATAAGTCTCACAGAAATGAAAGTGAAACTAGAAATCCCATTACCTTGAGTCTTGTCATCCATTGTACTCATTAAATACTACTTTATAATAAATATAAGTTTTTTATAAATATACTATAAAACCATATTAATTTATATTATACCATATATTTGAATCTTATGTATTTTTTTACCCTTCTATTAATAATTCCTTGTTAATGTTGCATTTTAAGTAATAATCGCTTTGTTTTTCATATATGTTATGACTTGTTATTTTTATTCTGATTACATTAATATTGATTTAATTATTTAATGAAAATAAAAAATGATATAAATATCACATATATTATATATATATATAATAATCTATAAATAATATAAATAGGAAATGAAATACACTGTTAATAGAGACGGTAGGACATACTTACACATGAACGCTGTTTCCATTTTCATGTCATATTGAGTATAGTAAATTTAAATGAAATGTATATATAATCATTAAATTATTTTATTATTTGATATATATCAAATATTTATATTAAAACCATCACTAATTCATTCAACGTAAAGTGTGAATGAATCAAATTGCTTCGTGAGGTGGTAGTTTGCCGTACACCCGAACATCATTATCATATTCTCTAAAAATGGAAGGAAAGAAAGGTATATGAAAAATTAAAATTATATAAATCTAGATAAATCATAAAAATAATATATATCATATATATAAGATAAATCCATCATATTTCCAAAAAATAAAGGTGGTAATGGAAGAACCAACAATATTGGTTCAGGAGGCGGTTGTCCATCGTATACACGAATAATGATTGTGTATCACATTTAATAGAAGTGTGTGATGTTTTAGGCAATATAAATGAAATATTAACATCCAATTATATTTAAGTTAATTATTTTACAATATAATAATCATTATATTTGAAAAATTGATGGTGGTGGGGAAGGAAACAAAATAGAAATGTCTGTTGATGAACGTTGCCTCTTCTTCAGGTATCTCATTTTTGTTTGCACAAAAAGACATCCATGGTTGGAGTTATTCCAAAATTTAGGATTCTAGGATGATATTATTAATGTTTTAAAGATATTTGGACAGGTTTTGGGTGATCCAAGGATATTTATTTGTGTGAATAAGTGAGGGGATGAGTGCCCTATAGTGGAGGATGACTGGCATTTTTTAAATAACAAAACATAAACACTATTGGGAAGTCTTTCTTACATCATGTGCCACCAATAATGAATAGTTTTATATAAAATAGCTGATATTTTAGAAATATTACATAAAATTTGTTTTGTAAATTTCCCTATTTCCTTTATACCCTTAAGTTAATGTTTAATCCCTTGGTAAACTCATTTTTTATTAATCACTGTAATTGATTTTAACTGTTTTCAGTAATCATTTTGGAAAAAAATTAAGTTAAAATTATTGAAAATTATAAATTATCTATCTTCAAAATAAATAATAATTTTTTAAAATTACAATCATATAAGTATAATAACTTAATGTTAAAATAATCCCATAGACAGGACGAAACAACGAGTCTTTAAAGTGAAAATGTTCATAATATTGAAATATTTTCTATCCAATATCAATGTGAAATTGATTGAAATATTTTAAATTGGGTTGATTAATTTAAAATTTAACTAATTATACTTTAAAACCAAACAAAAATATAATTTAACTATATATATAAATTTGATGAAAAGTCATTTTTCATTTAAAATTCAGTATTTTTCACAATTCCTCAAAAATGAAGCTTCTTAGAAAAATATTACAACTTCATCCTAAGATATTTTTTTAATTACACTTAAAAATTATGTTTTTTAAAAAAACATTTATAAATGTTTCAGAAATAATTTTTAAAACAAGTGTGAAAATAAAAGGTCGTAAAACTGCTTTTTTAGAAAAATACATTTTTATGCCTAAATGTTTATTCATTCATAACACTTGTCTAGAAAACACATAATATGAATGTATAATATTTAATTGAATATATACAATATAATTTTCTTCAACATAATTCATAAAAAGTTTTTTTTAAAATTTAATTATATTAAACATATTTGTTCATAGAAAAATAGATTTTCAGAAAAGGAATTTCTTTATTTTAAAATAGTTCTTACTCACATTTATAATTAATTGGTAAAAAAATGATAGATTTTGTATAAATGTGTAAAAATTATTTTAATAATCTAGTTAATACTATTCATAACTTCCATTCCAATGACTAGGTGACATCTATAATAAAATTTTAATAATAATATTAATAGTATATTATAGCTTGGTGAATCTAAATCTTGTGTGTAACCCAAGCTACCGAAAGTACAAGTTGTTGTGTGAAATACAAGCCAAACATAGTATTGAGTGTAATGAAAGATAATATCTAATTTTTGTATAGAACAATATTAACTTTTATATTTTGTACAATGTAATAAAAACTTTTTCTAGTGTGCAATGCATTCCATCAAATACTTATAATTTATTAGAAAAAAAATAATTCATGAAATCCATGGTGTTATAGTTGGTAGACCAAGAAGGTTAGTAACCCCATGTAGTTTTATTACATTATCTTATTATTTTTCTCTTATTCACAGGAATTTTTTTTCTTTATATATCTTATTAGTATTCATGGAAAAACATTTCAACCTATTTGCATGACATTGTGTAAATTATGAGTTTTGATTGGGAAATATTTATAGAAACGACAATTTTTAAAAGAGGTAAATTTTTTAAAATGGAATTTGATATAGGAAATGTGGTTGATTTTTAGGATATCCTTTATGAGTAATTTGGTTAAAAGTTTTTTGGTTTTTATTTTTCCATAAATTACTATTTGTACGACTTAGTTAAATGATTGTTCCTTCAGTATTATAAAAATATTTAATTGGGATACCTCCCATTAATTATCTACATATATATACATTGATAATTTCTTTCTAAATAATCTATCCATGGATAAATATTTTCTTCTAATATTAGTTCATACCTTCTAGATCATCTATAGGGAATAAAACCTTAAGAACATAATGAAGTGAATAGATCCCTTGAGTTCCAAAGACAAAACCCATAAATTGTTTAGGTGATATGTGGAATGAATATCTAGAGTAATTATTGTAATTAATCGATAATTTTTTTTAAATTCATTGATACTAATAAATATTTGAAACATAAGTTAGATACATATATTCTAAATAGGCTTGAAAGCTAGTGGTGGGATTTAATAGACTAGGATAAGTTTCATAAAGAACTATCCTAGGACTGTTTTGAAAAGATTTTTAACCATCATTTTTAACTAAATAATTTATAGGTTTCAGAGAAAATAATGATCTTCATAGTTGTTTTCAATGAATAATTTTTTACATTATTTAATATTAACCTCACATCACCAATTTAGATAAGTTTTCAACAAAATTGGCAGCACGTGACACTAAAAAACATAAATATTTTTAATAGAAATTTGAACAAAAATATGATTTTTGTTTGTTATATTATATATATATTCTTATATTTAGCTAGTAAATGAGATTTTAATAGATGAAAATTATATTCACATAAATAATTTGAGGAAAAAAATTCACTCAACTTAGTTAAGGGATAAAAGCGAGTAAATGGATCTAGTAAAAGTGGTTTTAGTAACCGAATGCTTCCAGTTATGAACATTTGTGAACATAAACAAAAAAATTACTATTAATAAATTTATTTCACTTCATGTAAATTTTTAGGCAATTTTTAATGTTATTACATGAATTAAACCCTTTTTTCTAGTGTTGAAGGCCCTAATTATACCCAAATATTATATGATTAGGAATGTAGAAATCGGTAAACTATTTAACAAAAATAGACACGATTTTTCATGAATGATTCCATGTATACATGTTTATTATGACATAGAACATCTCATTAGTGTGGATAATTACTTCTTGAAATAGACCTTGTCTATTTTATTATGGTTGAGAAATATTTAATAAAGATGAATCCAAACCCTTTTATGACCAAAGAAACCTTTTTGGTTTATTTTAACATCATCTAAATTTTGATTAATATTTGATACTCTCACTATTTTTTGTGTCACATGTAGTATATCAGTTAGGATTTAATGTAGAAATGATGTTTTATGTCATTATTTCACGAAAATATATAGATTATAAAAAACATCTATTTATGTGCCTATTATCTACTATCATGATATTCAATGTAAAAATGTCTTGGGGAATTCAATATATATGACATTATCATGTTTGATATCATTAAAATAATGAATTTACTAACATGGAATGTGTTATAAATTCACTTTTACAATCTAAACCTAACATTTACCTCACTGAACCATGATATCCACACTTTCAAGGGAGGATGGGGAATTAATATCAGTAGAGATTAACAATTTTCTATATATATTGGGAGCACACAATTCCATTTAGATATTCTTGAATTGAGGGTGTAATGAACCATTTCATTATTGGTTAGTGAAATTAATAATAGGATATAAACTGATTAATTAGATTCAGTGTAAAATTGATCATGAAGTTTTTTGTTAGGTTTGGAAATATTTTGGGTTTTAATGTGATATTTTGGTGGTGAAAGTTTAGATAGAAAATAAATGGATTTTGGTTTTGGGTTTCAATTGATTAAAATATTTGTTTGGGTTGTAATAAGTCCCCATTAATGTACTGTGTGATAGGTATTGGCATTATTCCATTTCCCTATACACCAAGATCCTAGTGACCCATTATATAATATTTTTATTTTTATTAGTTTTTTTAATTATAAATCCTTATAACCTTTTTTGTTTTTCTGGTTATTACCAACCCCTAATTTTCTATTTTTCATTCCTTTCCATAGTCTCCAAACTCCACCTAAATTCGTATGTCTAACATGATCAATGAGATATCTATTGTAATGGAATGTTATCATTGAGTATAAGGTAATCCTTAATTTCACATTCACTAATTCATTTTTTAGTGTTCATGTTCAAATCCATAAATTTGGATTATTTTACCAAATTTTATAATTTCCAGAAAAAAAAGAATGAATCAATCCATAATATTGAACAATTTACCTATAATGATCATAAGGTAGGTTTCATAAAACATATAAACAAGTATATAGAATTTTTTTATATGCAATAGTAATATTATTAGATATCTTGGTTTGAGAGAACCAAAAAAGGACCCATAGGGTTAAAATTTATGAGATAAAATAGATAGATCCTATTAGTATTATAATATATATTCCACATAAGATTGGATTATTTTAAGATCATTTTATGATGACATAACCATTTGGAATATATGATAATTATGTATGTTGAACCATTAAAGGGTCTCTGATTGCGAGTTAAATTCTATGGAACCTATGATGGGCTCTTATGGGTTAGTTTGAGAGGTCTGGTGTGGATATTATATTAAATTCAAGGTTTGCTCATTTAATTATTATATTAATAATTGAAAAAGGTTTGATCATGGTCAATGGAATCTGATATTTAATAGAATATTGGTTTATATAATTAAGGAAGAAAGTAATAATGGTTTGACTATGGAAGCCCCATAGAGACAAGGGAATTGTTGAAAACACCTCATGTCATGTTCAATGAAGGGTTAACCTTATGTATTTTTTTTGGTAAAGTGTGTAATATATTTAAACCTTTAAATATATTTAAAAATTATGTGTGGGATTTTTTTTATATTGATCATGCAAGAATTTCCAGGTATGGAATGTTATAATGAGGAGAAAAACATAATGTAGTCAAATGGGAGAGGTTTTATGATGTTTTTAGTAGGGGCCATTATTGGTGTATTAAAAAGGAATATGGACTGTGGGTTCTATATTAAGTTAAAAATTATGGGTTTGTAATTAAAGATAGAAAGGAATACCATATGTGTACTATTTCTACCAGTTGGAAAGTGTTTGACCTTAGTATGGTTTTATGACACTATTTGGTGATAAGGTATCCTTAATTGGTTCACATATGTGGGTATAATTAGAGGATTTGAATATGAAATAAAAATATATGTGATTGGTTTTTGTTGATTATGGAATTCTAGGAATTTATAGGGGTATTACAAGAACTAGTTTCATTATATGTCTTATATGGGAGGAATTAGCTTATCAAATTTTCTTATTTTGACATATGATTCCAAGTGTGATGTGATATATTTAGGGTATAAAATTAATGACCATTGAGTGGGTGGGTAGGAATTATGGGCCATGTTGATCATTATTAAGCCAAATTAGTTTGAGTTTTGATGTTAGAATCTTGAAATGGATTATCATTGGTTGAGATTTATGAACGTGTTGGATACTTTTTAATAACTAGGCATGGGTTGTGAATTACTTATGTTATTTTTTCAGGTTATTCAATGACTAGTTTTTTACTGAAATGGATTAGATTCCTATATCTATGGGTGATTCCAAAGGTAATTTCAATATATATTTTAATGTTGATAAGGATGGTAGGGTTCCTAAGTAAAATTATCATTGTACACTAAGGTGTAGTTTTCTTATGGAAATTGGCTATGTTACACCAATAAAATAACCTAAATACACTACTCAATGGATTTTTGAATTATAAAGTATTGAAAATGAGCCATGATACCCCATGGTGTGGATTCACACACAAGAAATATAGCTATCTAATATGCCTCTCATGTTTAAGAATAAAATATCAAGGTTATTAGATAATATTATAGACCAAAGTACCAATATTGTATGGTTTTTGGGAAACATATAGTATTCAACAAAATTAGAACGTGTTTTTAGTTTTAGAAATATTTTTTCCTAGTTAATACATGATAACATTACTTTTATTTTGTGTATTTAGTGTGTTACTTCTTATTTAAATTTATTATACATGTTTACAAATGAGATATATTGGGAAAACATTTTAGGGTCCCCAATGGTGCACCCTATTAAGATTTATTCTCACACCCTATATACACACCCTGATATATTTGAGACTTTATATCTACAATGTAGGTTAATAAGAAGACTATGGTACATGTGTTGAGGATATGGTAACCTAAAGTATTTTATGAGATGGAATTAAGTTGTGGATTCATAATTTTTTGTGTTGTATCCTTTTATTTAAACAGTTTATTTTGTTTATACATCTATATGATTGGCCCAATGAGCAATCTAGTGTTGGATGTATGACTCACTTGTTATAACGTGAGTTTAGTTTTAAATGATATATAATGGATATCTATTTATTATGATTTTCAATTCACTATAAAATATTATATATGTACATTGATTACCCAATTACGGAGTTTTTTGTTTTTAACCCATAATTTTATGTTTATTATATTGAGGGTATATTCTCCCAAAAATAGTTTATATACCCTCACTAATTTTGGAAAAACATTGACATCCAGGGAGGTGATCCTAAGGAACAAAATGATTTGAATCTAGATGAAGACCCTAATCCGGGGAATTATAAATGGTATCAAGTCATTTTTTATATTGTATTAATATTTAAGATTTGATAAACAAAGTTAGTATTGGCTAAAACAAGGGTAATGAACCAACACTATTCAATTCTAAAACCATTACATTGAATGTCTATATTCTTATAGATATGAGATTATGATTGTTTTACCATTAAAATTTAGATATTTTTTATTAATTATAATTTTATATATTATATTTGGATTTTTTTCTATTGGATTGATATGGAAAGACATGTAAAATCCAATTTATATGATTGATTTTCAAAAAATCAGAGTACATCTAAATTTTAAATTAGTTTATGGGCCACATATTTACCTAGGATTAGAAATTGAATTATAATAGTTATATAACTGATATCATGTGTTTTTATGTGTAGTTTTTGTCTCTTAAGGTAGTTGAAAGTACAAGAGAATAATTGGATGTAGATTTGGGTAGCTATAACCTAGCCCTCATCTAGTTGGTGGGATAGTCAAGTGCCTCACTAGCTTCCAAGTACTATCGAAAATATGGTTGACTAGTACCAGCTAGTCAGTATCCTTTATTGGGGAAAAAATAGAAATCCCACCCCCACTAAATTTTTTTGGGGACAACCACTCTTCTCCCTCTCAGTTAGATCACACTCCCAAGAGATCATACCCTCTTCTACTCTCTTTACTCCCATTATGGTGGGGTGTTCTAAATGAATTTTTCCTACATTTTGATTTATGTCTTTGAGTTTGTAGACCTCAAAAAATTCCCACCATTCTCAATTATAAGTTTGTTCTATTCGAAGATAAGGTTATTATTCTAATTCCATCATATCATTTTTGAATTAGGTAAATGAGTTGTGGATTTCATTTTATGTATTGAGGGGGTGTCCCGATATGATTTCCTTATGTCACCTCTCATGGATTCATTGAATGTACATAACCCCTATTAATTTATGAAGATTTTTTCTTAAATTTAAATTTAAATTATTATGCAATAATAAATGTGTAATAGGTATTTCCCCTGAAATAATGTTTGTGGTCCTCTATGAACCTACCATAGGTAATTGGTTGTTGTTTTAGTGTGAAGAGGATGCCAATGATTTATCAAGTGATTATGTATCTTTATAATTAAATTGATTAAATAAATATAATTTTTATATTTAAATATTCTATGGTTTGTTCTAGGGTAAGGGTCTTAGTCGAGTTACTGATGGTTAGTGGAGCATGGATGGTCTTGGGTGACACTTGGTGAGCTTAGGTAGAAGTTTCTAAGAAATAAAATAACATGGGAAAATATTCAAAATAGGTCGGTGGTCCTCAAAACGCCTACTAGGGAATATTGAGTGATGTATATATGAATGGTTGTATACAACCACACATGTAAGGTGGTGGACCCATTATTACGAAATTTTTAGGTTAATTTAAATTGTTTTCTTTAAATTGAATCATTAAACTACTTTGATCCCCTGATAATAAAGAGAAAATGTTCTTGGACTATTACGGGCTTAGTTCACTAGCTTGACGCCATGGCCATCGATGGCTAAGTCATGGAATAAGATGATACCCATATGATTGGACACCCAATGAGGAAGTGTGGTATTAATTTATATGGATGGACCCAGTAGGTTAAGTGAGAAACTATTAGATGAGATTAGACTTGGGGGATAGACCTTATGAAGAATGGGGATGGGTTGGGTGAGTGACACACCTAGAGAAACAATGGAGTATTTGAGGAAATTGATGCCAAATATTCAGTTGATTACCTATAAGGTATACCCCTAAGGCCCATGAAGTTATGCCATTTTTTGATATTTTCAAGGACTATGATTTCATTCATGTGACAAGTTATGACCTGATTGAAATTTCTGAGATTGATGAATTAAGTGGGATGCCTCTACTATTGTGTTTACCAAGAGGACCAAAAGTATGTTTCCTCCCTAATCACTTAACCTAGAGGGATAAAGTTATAACCCAAGTGATATACTGAACATTATAGGGAATGTATGAGAATGGTTAGAGAGGGTAGGGGTGTCACCTTAGAACCAATACTAAGTATTTCAACCCATGGGGTTGTGGAAATTTGTGATAGGTATAGAAATTTTTCCAAAACCTATATTTCCTTTTTTGTTTTCACATGTTTATTTTGATGAATTGTAGATTCCCAAACATATTTACTATGATCCATATTGTTATCATTAAATGATATGATGGTGACTTTGGGGATTCCAAAAGGTGCTTCCTAAGATCTAGTTTTGGGCATGATCTAATTATGATGTACTGGAAATTGGATTTAATGATGTATATATGGATGCCCTATATGTATCATGGGATCCGACTATTGAACCATATGAAAAATTATCGGACACCAAGATTTGATCTCGAGTCAATATGAGATGTCCTAGATTACTTTGTTTTCTAGGATTCTAAATCAATCTAGGATACAAGCATTTAGTCTTGGTGTTTATTATTATTATTATGTTTATGATGTTTATTATTATATGATTCTTGGATTACCCATAGAATCTAGATAGTTGATCCTGATAAAATTATATTATTTTTAGGATTCTCGGTACCCATCAATTTTCCACATTGACATAGAGATGCTTATAATTTTGTGGTTTCTTAGTATTTTAGGAATTAACCTTGAGCTATTTTTTATACTTGGAGTTTCGAGAGATTCCCTTGATTCATGGGATATGGATGTGGATCCATTTTGGATGAGTTATTGGTATTACGATCCATAGCATTGGGGATTCCTAGGTTACACCATATGATACAATATTTTTATGGTTCACTTGGAATTGTGATGTGCTCAGAGACACCTTGACATTGGTGAAGAAAGTATGGTTGATCAAGGTCACAAACCCATGGATCCAAAAATAAATAATATTTGGTATATGGTTTAGTAAAGACATGATAAATTCTCAAAAACATTTCTTCATATGGTCAAAGTATGTAATACTTGTTTATTTACTTATTTTCAGTATTTTATTTATTTTAACAATTTCACGTGAACATATCACGAAATTTTTCTATTATTATTGGATGAAATTGAATTGGTGGTTCTCTACTAAGTTATGAAATCACACCCTTCTTGGGACATCATTTTCACTAGGTTACCTAAATAGACTCCTCCTTGGTTGTAGGAACTAGTTGCGGAGAGGGATGGGTTTGATTGAGTAGTATATATTAATGTTTAATTAGTGCTTGGGATGAGGTGATCCTTAGACTTGGGAGTATAGACTTTTTAGATTATTTTTTATTTTTTATTTTGTATATGTGATTGTCCTAGTGGTTGAACGAGTATCTTTGGTTGTATGGATGTTCTTACAGCATATTATTATTTTTTGGATGTTTTATTTTTCTACATAGAGTTATGGTTATGTGCAGTTTATAGAAACCATTGATCTATTATATGAATGTTTACTCTGATATAGAGGGTATAGTCTCACCGTGGTACCTCCTTAGACAATTGGTGCTAGTCGGAAACATCAAGCATATTTGGATACATGACAGTGGTCACATGATAGTCTAGTATAACTACAATATGGAGTGAGATGCGTAGGGGTGTTACAATGTGGTATCAGAGCTTTTAATTTGTCTTACTATTTGGGATATGGTAGTTGAGAGATATAGGAATGTGTCTAGCCTGTTATGGATACTAGGTTGGTGCATCACGAACACCTATTCTGGTAGGAAGTCTACACTTCCACAGATGGGATAAATGTTCATGGTATGCGATGTTACTATTGATATTATTTTCACCTCATGTGATGCACATTGTTTTTGGATTTATAATTATAATATATATTTGATTTTTCTCTCATTTCATTTCCACGAATCTAATAACATTGTATTTACCTCTTATCCCATATAGGTAAGACATGTCTCATGCATCATGAGTGGGAATTTTGGATTTACATGACATATATGAGACTTATAGAATGATTTTTATCACTAAAAATTTAGTATAAACTATTTAATGTGCCAGGAACATCTCATATGATATTTTATTATATAATTTCTTTGGATCATTCTACTGAGATGGATGTCTTGAATTTTATCCCATTCTAATAGCAGGTCATATGGATATACAATGATCCACCTATTGTCACATCCATGACTTATTTTAAATCAATTTTTCATTTTATTTCCATTATTTATTTGTTTTGGGGGTTTACCAAGCATTTTTGTGGAAATGGTGTGTTTTCAAAATCAGGGCTAAACCGTGAGCCCATTTCCAGATTTAAAAATAAATTTTGTTTATTTTATAACTATTACATTTTTCAAAATTTTACACCCATTCCACTTTTCAATTGTTATAACCAGGTATATGAAAATCACCATATCTCTTTGGACAACATATGAATCCATAATCAAGAAGGATTTGGGTTTTTTTTATTAAGGTATTGGGCATAACTGTAACCCCATTTCTTGCTTTAAATTATTTTTTTCATTTTTCTATATCTCATTCATGTTTTACTTTTGTTTCGTTATTACACCTCCCACTCAAATAAAAACCCCTGAGGCTCACCCCCATTAGAGAGTTTTCCTATTTGGATCTCATATCTCCCACAGATTATGGTGATCTTTCTTAATATTTCTCAAATCGACCAGATTTGAAGATGTAAAATGTATCTTTCATAACTCCTTAAATTTTATCTATTTACCCCTCATTTCAGTACCCAAATGATCTACTATGACTACTTTGAGCATACCTTGCAGTTGTGGTTACTTGTAGATTCATATTTTGTGGGATTTGAGATGATTTCTTCAAGATTTCTTCAAGTAAGTGTTTCTCTCTTGATTTTGTTCCTTCTCCTTAGGGTTTTCTCCTTCTTTTAGGAATATCTAAAATGTAAAAAATTTATGGTTCGTATATAGGGTTTTATTTGGGGTCTTTATGGTCCAATATTGTGGTTTAGGTCTCAATTTCACTTCCTTGTGGTGCAGCGGTGGTGCAGTTGATGTTTCACACCAATATTTGAGGGTTTCGACACAAGTGGTAAGTGGTTCCATTTGTAGAAAATTATTGATGAGTTATCTTGATTGGTTTATTAATTTATCATGTTTCTAATATGTTGTGTGTGGTGAAAAAACCATTTTTTTCATTGGAAAAGAATTTATTATTAAAGTTACATTTTTTTAAAGTTGTTTGTTTTTCAAATGCAACTCATGTGATATCCTTTGTGGTAGTTTTATAAAATATGAATGCGATTTATTAGTTGTTGAAAGGGTCTTAAAATTCGGTTTTTTAAATTCTTTAGTGTCATGTGGTCCTAAAAATGGGGTTTTGAATAGGTTTTATGTGTAAAACCTTGTTATACTTCTTAAAGGTGTTTTATGAAAATGTATTTTTTCATATGTATCTTCTGTGTTATTATTTGAGGTAATTTTATATCACTTGAGAGTTTTTTAATAAATATTTATAGGGCTTACAATTATGTTTTTTATTGGTATTGGTGTGATTTTGGCTTTGAAATAATGTTTTGAAATTGGTTTGTATGCAAAACATGGTTATACCCCTAGGGTTGGTTTTATGAAAAATTTAAGTGATTTAATGAGTTACACAAAGTGTGAAAAGGATGTTTATGTGATTTTTTGTTGGGTGTATGTTCTTAAAATTATTTTTTGAAAGATGAAGTGGTATTTTGTGATGTAAAATGTTTTGATAATGGTTTTTAATTTGTTGAGGTTATTTATGAAATTGTGATGTGGGTGTGAAACATGTTTGTGGGCTGTTTAGTGTGAGTGTGATGTGAAAAATGGATTTTGTGTATGCAAGAAATATTATGTGATATGTTTGTGGGATTTTATATGGAAGTTAATATCTTGGAAAGGTTTTAGAAATTTTTTAAAGGACTTGTTGAAGTTTTAATGAGATGTGAAAAGTGTTGGGGGATATTTTGGTGTGAGTATGATTTCAAAATGCATTTGAATGAAAAGTGGATTATATGATTTGTTTGATATACATGTGGGATGTTTGGTGAATGTGTGATGTGGAAGTGGTATTTTCATGTTCAAATTATATTTCATTAGTTGTTGATCTTTTTAGCACAAGAGGGAAACCCAGGTATCTAGGTGGGTTGACGTGTACTAGTATGCTAGTGATCCTTTGGGGTTTGGCTTCAGTTTCACATAGAAAGTTTTATGCTAAAAACAGTAACTAAACTATGATGATGATGATGTTGGGGGACCATGATGTTATAAGTATGGTCCCTTCTAGTGGATCATGTGCACGATAATTGATATTGTGATGGTTACTTTCACCGAGATACGAGGTACCTATGACCCACAACGAGCTAGTGCCTAGAGGTTATTTCCTGTTGCTTGTGCTCATTGGATGATTTATGATTACAATCAATATATGATATGATAGGATGGAATATTAAGTAGCTTTTCTGTTTTTATTTAAAAGTGTTGATTCTTTAAAATAGCCCACTTGAAAACTATTTTTATTTAAAGTTTCATCCTTTGGAAATTGTAACTATCATTTCTTATTTGTGAAAACTTGCAAGATTTTAGTATTTGAATGTTTATGACATGGTTTATATTGGTGGTGGTATCCTACTGGGATTTGGATAACAACTTAATTAAACCTCTTTGTGTAATTATACTAGGTTATTTTTGTCATGGGTTTGACTACAGCTTTTGTGCCAGTGGTTCAGGTTTCTAGCGGCCCTTCTTGGTGCGTTTTCTTGGAGATGGTTTGAGGGTGATTACCCCTTTCCTTGAGGTGGTTATGGGATATCCATTTTTGGTTTTTTACCTTTGTAATGGTCTTTATAAATTGTTTTAAATTGTATAATTTAGTTCTGAATTTTAGTAAAATATGTTTTAGTTTGAAAAAAGCAGATTCAGTTTATTAGATTTGTTTGTGTTTGTTTGTTTATAAACTCAGGTAAATCATTCCAAAATTTCATATTATGATATCCGTGCACTTGTGACAACCTATGGGGATCAGGGACACCATTTGGACCTTGTCAAAAGCTGGGTATGGTGCCAGTTTAGATGGTGACCAGATTCTGTTCGTGACAAAATGGTATCATTGGAGGTTCCTCTGTTTGGGTTATGTTATCTAGGGAAGAGTCGGGATAGTATAAAGGTACAATTTTTGGGACTTAAAATTCTGGTTATGGGTAGGGTGCCTGGAAATCACACTTCATGATAGAATTTGTGTCACCAGGGGATGTTAGGATTTATCTGAGACTTTTGGTTTTATTGGTTTGATGATGATTAGGGGAAATGAAAAGATAGTTGGGTTAATGGTCTCAATGAGCTGGTAGAGCCTCAAAATCCATGTGGAGTTGGGGATATTTTCCCAGAACACTATTTGTGATAGTTAAGTGATTTTATTATGGCCACCAACCATATTTCCAAGTCACCCACCAAAACTAGTTTCCTTCTGCATTGTCTTCTGTCCTTTAGTTTTGAAATCTTGGAAGTTAGGTTTTAAGGAAAAAGTGACATGGTTTAAAGAAGTGTAATGTTTATTTGAAATTATTTTCTAATAAATAGGGAATGGTTTGATTTTTGGAAATAGTAGAACTAATTTTTCATTTTTTTTTGAAATAGAAAATGGTGTGTTTACACCTCTTCTTAAAGTATGAACTATCTTAAAGTTGGTTTTGAAAAACTGTTTCCAATAGAGTTATCAAAACTATTGAAAGTGTATTAATGGGATGAAATATTTTGAAATTAATGTGTATGACTTGAAAGTAAGTTATTATTTTAATGATTGTTCATTTATGAAATGTTTGGTAAGTTGTAATTTGGGATTTTGATTTCGTGTTTAATGGTCTTGAAGAAAAAGAAATATTGGTTGATTGTTTTGGTTTTGAAAAGTGGAAAATAATTTTTGTTTTAACCTTTGGTATTTCCATGAGAGACCACATGCATGGGGTTATATGGGATGATGGATGGTTCATGGCATTACTAGATGAGTGATGGGATGGATATGAGTAGGGTGCCCAGTATGGCACAGAAACATGCATGTGTGAGGCCCATGGGGTACCATTGGTGGATTTACTAACTACTGAACCATTTGTTTTCAAAGAAATGTTTTAATGGAAAACATGAAGTCTTGATGACTAGTTTGGGAGGGTGTGTATCATGTTTTTTGGAAATGTTGAGGTTGTGGGATGTTTTGAGTCCAAGAACCCCTCCTATTTGAACTGTGTTTTGGGTTTGTGTTTGGTTAGTAAGCTGGGTTGAAGGGGTTGTTTAGTGATATCTTATGAGAAATGTTTTAGTATGACTTTACGGTGGATTACTTCATGTGTTTGGATCTGGTTTGTGGAACTTTTTGACCAATGGACCAGATTTATTGGGTCTTTGGGGTTCTCTCATTGGATAAGTTATTCCCCCATTAATGGTCAGCGCATGACTGAAGTGAAACTTGTATTGTTTTGACATCAGAAAATATTCCAATTGATCAAATTAAGGAATATTTTTATTTAACATTGTAGATTGATCTTACACCTTTTCTTTTCTTGGTTTTTTGGATCCTCTTGTAGTAGGAGGGTGCTCGTGGAAAGTTCAAAGAGACCTCAGTTTCTTAAGATACCAGATTCTTCGAAGGTGGAAGTGGTCTGGGATTGTTAGTGTGGATGAGTGTCTTGATGATGTCAAATAGGGCCTCTGGGTCCTTTGTAGTATATTTAAAGTAGGGGTTTATTTCAAACCAACATTGTGGGAAATCTGGTCATTAGAGGTTGTTATGGACACTTTTCGGAATTGTGTGTTGATTGGGGACTTGGCATAAGATCCCTTTCCATGTATTGTTTCTATCAATCGCAATGGTCATGTTCCGTGATGCCCTGTGATATTGTGTACTCATTTGACTGTAAAGGTGAAGGTCGTGCAATCCTATGAAAGTCTATGTTATATTGGGAGTATGTATCCCTTTGAAAAACATAAAATCCACTGATTTAGAGGAAGGTGTTTATATGTGTCATTTCCTTCTGTTGTTTCTTACCCGAAGAAACAAGGTGCGATGTGTGTGCATCTTCTAAGCTCTTATTTCTGTGAAATGTAGGGTTTTAGTAAAGTGTGTTTTGGAATGTGTTATGTCTTAGTAAACCCATCAGTAGTTGTGGTGTAGTTGTTTGTATCATCAGAAGAAGAAGTTCCATTCAGGGGTTTCTAAAGCCTTACTACGAGGCTGAATATGCATTAATACTTTGAGATCCAGCAATATGTCCCATAGAGAAGTTGAAACGTAGTCAGGGAAAATCCCTTGGTCATTCAACCCCTTGTATAAAGTCCTATCCCTAGTATAAATGATATGAATACCCAAACTGTGTGAACTAACCATGCATCCGTCCCGACTTTTTAAATATTGGGGTATTTTGGTGATAGCATGTGTTGGTTGGTTAAGATGGTTGGTTCTTATGGTGGGTAGACCCACTATGAGTCTTATGTAAGTTATTTTGGAAAGTTATAATGGAAGTATACCCCTTGGGATGGGGAGTCTATTTGTGCCTCCCCCTACTAGTGTCCTGATTTTGTCTCAGAAAAATTTAAGTTGTCTCTTATGGTGGGGAGACCATTTCTGTCTCCCCAAACCAGTAACTCACATTTTTCCTTGTCGTTGTCTTGGAGATAGGTAGTCTTGTTCAGATCTATCTAACTACCAAAATCATCTGGGGGTAAATTTTGGGATTAGAGAGTGCCTAGTGGTTTAGTTAAATCAAGGTAAGTGTAACCTTTTTTGTTGTTGTTGTTGTTCATTTGGGTAAATTCCTTGAGTCTTGTTTAGATAGTGTTTGAGGAGTTTTCTTTTGGGATGAAGTCTGAATGTGCTTGAATGTTTCAGGAAAGTGGTCTATGTTTTGTTTTGGGAGATTATTCCTTCATTAATTGATCACTGGAGTTGTTTTGGCCATTGGGGGAAAAGCTTGGCAAAAGAGTCAATTTCAACCCTTCGATTGGGTTCAATTTTTTCTTTTGGCAGTGTTGTTTCTTTTAGAGGGTGAAAAATTTTATGGTGGGTAGAATTGTAACATACATGACTTATTTTAAGATAAATTTTCATTGTATTTTTTTCATTCTTTATTTTGGGGGTTTCCCATGTATTTTGGTGGAAATGGGAAGTTTTCAAAATTTGGGCTAAACTGTGATCTCATTTCAAGATTTAAAAATAAATTTTGTTTATTTTACAACTCCTTCATTTTTCAACATTTTACACCATTCCACTTCCCAATTGTCATACTATGGTATATGAAAATCACCATATCTAATTGGGCCACATAGGAATCTATAATCATGATGGATTTGGGTATTTTATTAAGGTATTGGGCTAGCCCGTAAGCCCATTTACTGCTTAATTTTTTTTTCAATATCTCGTTCATTTTTACTGTTATTTGGGGATTTGGCCACCCACTATAATTAAAACACCTAAGTCTCACCCCCATCATCGATTTTACCTCCTTGGAGATCTTCTCCCCTGCGGATTAGGGTGATATTTCTTAATCATTCTCAAATCGACCAGATTTGGCGAGGTAAAATTATCCTTTCATAACCCCTTATATTTTCACTCTTTTCCCACCATTTATGTCCCCAAATGACCTACTACGACTCCTTCAAGCCTCCCCACATGTTTTGGTTACTTTTATATTCATATTTTGGTGGATTTGGGATGGTGTCTTCATGATTTATTCAAGTAAGTGTTTCTCTCTTCATTTCATTCCTTCTCCTTAGGATTTCCTCCCTCTTTAATGATGCTAATTTTTTTTAAGAAGTTAGGGTTCGTACCTAGGGTTTGATTTCATGTCTTTTTGGTAAAATCTTGTGGACTAGGGCTCAATTTCACTTCCTTGTGGTGCGGTGGTGGTGCAGTTGATGTTTCAAACCAGGATTTGAGGGTTTCAACACAAAAGGTAGGTGGTTCCTTGTGTAAACAAATATTGATAAGTTAGATTTCATGTTTTATTAATTTATAACATTCTTAATCTATTTTGTGTGGTGCGAAAATCATTTTTATTTTCATTGGTAAAACATTTAGTATTAAAGTTTCATTTTTGTTTCAAGTTATGTGTTTTTCAAATGTAACTCATGTGATATCTTTTGCGAGAGTTTATAAAATATGAAAGTGATTTATTAGTTATTGAAAGGGGCTGAAAATTCTGGTTTGCTAATGATTTAGGGTCATGTGGGCCTCTAAATAAGGTTTTGAATTGGTTTTATGTGTAAAACCTTGTTAAAATTCTTGAAGGTGTTTTATGAAAATGTGTGGTTTTCATGTGTATCTTTGGTGGTATTATTTGAGGTAATTTCATAGCCCTTGATAGTGGTTTAATAAATATTTTTAGGGCTTCCAATTCTATTTCAGATTGGTATGGGTGTGATTTTGGCCTTGAAATAAGGTTTGGAAATGGGTTTGTATGCAAAACATGGTTATACCCCATGGGTTGGTTTTATGAAAATTGTAAATGATTTAATGAAACACCCTGACCCCTCTAGACTAGAGCCGATGCATTACTTATTGTATTGGAATGCTTATAAATAATGAAAATCTTGAAGGAACCATCAGTTTAGTGGTTTTGAAGAAACCAGATACATATATGTAACTCAAATTACATTGGAAAAGGTTACAAAATACAATACATAACAAAAAGTAAAAACTGCATCCACAAGAACTCAATAAATGATCTCCTATTCATCACCTATTGAAATTAAAAAATTAAAGGGGTGAGATTAAATGATCAATAACGGTAAAAAATAGTGGAACCATGAATCAATAATAACTGAATTGTAAACAATTTGACATAATCAATATGGTATGGTGAATAAATGAAAAACTCACACCATTAATAAACTGAGATTGAAACTGCATCCAATGGTTTTGTCATGGTGAAAACCTCATGGATATTAATATCTGATCATGAATAAATAGAATGATTATTAATTTTATTTCATGTATCTGGCACATGATACCATAATACAGTAAAAACGGTTTAGTTATGTGGGTAGAAACCCATCTGATTTTTGGAAACTAACTCGAAGGGTTTGTTGCCAACTAATTTGTCTCATGAGACCTACCGTTGAATTGAGGGGATGTAGCGAGCCCCACCCACCGCTTCATGTCCAAATCATTCTTTATACATTTATTCAACAGAGGATAAATATGCCTTTACATTATCTATATAAAATAGTGGATATGGATTCATCAATATTTCCACAATCAAAACAACATTCAAAATAAATACCGTATGTAAAATGTTATACGACTTAGACAATAATCATATCCATGATATGAGAATATGGAAATTTAAATTGAATATAATTTCAATTGAAAAGTGATCTCAAAATGGGCATTAAGTACACCACATAAGGAGTTGGTGCATAATACTAAGCAAGTCACAATGAAGTGAAAATAGAGACAAAGCTCGTTACCATGTTGTAATCAATTGAGTCACATGACCAAAAGTTAATAACCACAAAATGAATCAAAAAATAACATTAATATAAATATAATAACGGTAATATATATCAAATGGAAGTACAACTGTACCACATATAAGAAATAATAGGCGAACAATGGGAATCCCATATAATTGAAAGTTAGATGATAAAACCCCTTACAAACATTTTGGCATCATAACGAGTGTTCTTGCGAGGTCTTAATGAGATCTAAAAGGGTATCCCATTACTTATATATCATAAAGGAAGTCTGGGGGAGGTGTGAAAACATGCCCCATCATTAGGTATTAAAAATAAAATATCACAATATATGGGAGATTCTTGAATAAAACGAAGAGAAAGGATCCCTTACCTTATGCTCGAAGGTGTTCTTGATTGTTCTTAACGACCTGAATAATCATATTTAGATTAATTAATTAGTGATTACAGAACCTCAAAAACATTTAATTGATATATTATAACCTTATTAGGTAAATTAATGGATTTTTTGATGTGTTTAAGAGATTCAATTTTATTGTTTTGGTAGCATTTTCTTCTTTGGTTTTCATGATCTGTTTACTTTAATTCATGAAGGGAAGTTCATTTGAAATGTGGTTAAATATAAAAAATTGTTAATATATAATATTAGTTACATTAAATAGATATAAATTATCTTATAATGATTCTGATTATATACCATGAGTATTAATCATTCGACGAGTTAATGATAAACATCTGGATTGGGCTTAGCGGTTTTGTGCATAATAAACTTGTTTTGTATTATTATTCCCTATTATGAGTGTGTAAGGATTTCAGAACATTAAACAAGATAAAATAAATATATTATGATCTGGTTCAACCATTGGAAAGGTTTCATGACCATTATTTAAGATAGTAATGCAAATTGAAAACCTGTCTTCCATGAGTGTGATCAATTAACACATCTCGGACGGTGTTTGCATTTATTGTATAAAAGGAAGGGGAAGATAGAGATTTATGATGAAATATTCCATTAGCATCATGAAAATCCAGCACATGTAATGTACTAGAATTACCATGACTTTTGGATGAGGTGAGGTGAGAAGAGAACAACAAAATAATAAAACATATAATTGAATTTGAAAGAAAAGAGAAGAGAGGTTCACCTCTTGAGTACACCTCCTTGATAAAATCCTTAAGACCTTTGATTTTGGCCTTTTGGTTAGCACAATAGGTATTGGACGTGGGGGAGGAGGTTAGAGAGATATTTTTTAAGAATTTAGGAAATGGTTGAAGCTTGAGTGGTGTGGGAAGAATAGGGGGTGTGGGGTGGTTTATATAGTGGAGGGGAGGAGAGTTTTCTTAATACTATAATCATTAATTTATTATTTAATCTCAAGAAAAGAAATAGTGAGCATTACTTGACTTAGAATAGAAATAAGATCATGTGTGTTCGATATTTGGGTTCTTACATCACTCATGATGATAGTAATAGTTAATTTAATTTATAATGTATTTATACGGTAAATTAATGTATTTTACTATTCACCAAAAATTCAAGTATTTCAGAAAAATACCAAAAATTCACCCTAACCATTTTTCAATGTTTAAAATCCAAAAATGTAGTTCATTTTTCAAAAATAATTTTCTAAATATGATTAATTAAATATTTAATTAATATCATTATTTAATCGAAAAATATAAACAATTAAAATATTCAACTTTATTTTTAAGGTGCCTAAATTTATTTATACATTCATGGGTATGGATACCATTCATAAGAGTCATATTACTATTCATATGGGTTGGTTACTATTTATATGGGTAGGATACTATTCCTAAGGGTAAGTTACTTTCCTTTGAAAATTAAGTTGATTTTATTAGACTCTAAATATCATCCCGAACACAATCGTGTATATCATATTTTCAAAATTCAAATAATAGAGTTGGAAAATTTAAGTTTAATGGATAGGTTATGACTAGATCCTATAACCAAGCTTTGTTCCATATAGGCTTAGTGAATCAAAAAATAAAGGCTATATAATTAATATTCTGTATTTAAGAGAAACATACCATAAAATGTTTTGGGGGGCTACATTATTCCATCCTTCCGGAACTTCGTCCCCGAACATTTTCATTTATAATGACCTTCAAAAATATATGGGTGGTTCTTCTTCATAACATCCCCAGGTTCCCACATTGCTTCCTCAATATTATTTTTTCACTAAAGAACCATTACTAGATGGGTTTTCCGATTTGTCAATACCAACTATCTTGTGTTAGGAATCCTGATAGGATCTTCACAGTATGAAAAATATGGTTCCAATCCAATTTTATCATAGGTGAGTACATGTGTTGCGTCTGACATGTATTTATTTAACAATGACACGTGGAACACATCATAAAATTTGGAGAGGCTTGGCGGCATCGCTAAACGGTATGCTATAGCTCCGATTCTTTCCAGAATTTCAAATGGTCTGATGTACGTTGGGCTCTATTTCCCTTTCTTACCAAACCTTAAGACCCCCTTCCATAGAGATACTTTCAGAAACACATGATCTCTCACTTATAATTCCATTTCTTTTCTCCGGTTGTCAGCAAAAATCTTTTGCATATTTTGGTCTGCTTTAATATGGTCTTGAACTATCTTCACCTTTATTGTGGTCTATTTAATATGTTCTGGGACTATAACTTTCCTCTCACCAACTACATCCCAACAAGTTGGAGTTTGACATTTCATTCCATATAATGCTTCATATGGGGCCATTTGAATACTAGAATGGAAACTATTGTTGTAGGAAAATTCCACCAATGGAAAGTATTAATCCCATATACCTTGGATGTCAAGAGAGAATGATCTAACCATGTCTTCTAGATTTTGAATTGTACTTTTAGACTGTTCGTCGGTTTAGGGGTGATAAGCAGTATTCATACGAAGCTCAGTATCCAAAGACTTCAGGAGACTTTCTTAGAATTTTGATGTAAACTGGGGATCTCAATCGGACACAATCGATAGAGGTGCACCATGATGTCTTACAACTTCATTAATATAAAGTCTTGTTAGGCACTCAAGTGGTAAATCCTCTCTTATAGGAAGGAAATGTTCTGATTTTTTTAGATGATAAGAAATTACCCATATTGCATCATTCCTTCTAGGTGTCCTCAGTAGTCCATTGTCAAAATCCATCATAATTTTATCCCACTTCAACATAGGAATAGGTTAATGTTGCATCACTCCTCTAGGATGTGGTCTCTCTGCCTTCACTTGTTGACAAACTAGACACCTTGACACGTAGTTGGAAATTTACAACTTCATATTACCCCACCAAAAATATTCTTTCAGATCTCGATACATCCTTGTACTACCCAGGTGTAATGTGAAATTTTCTCTATGAGAATTGTCTAATAGTTCCCTTTTTAGCTCAGGTACTGATGGAACACATAAACTATTCCCAAATTTCAGAACTCCTTCCTCATACACGAAGTCTTCCAATCTCCCATTCTTGACAACATTAATTTTCTTATGCATATTATCATCATCAGATTGGGAGATTTTTATCTTCTCTTGTTAATATGGTTTTGGAATCATTTGAAAGAGTAATGTTGTTTCCCCTTCCTTAAAAATTCCCATATCCATCATTAGTTGATACATGAATATAGGATCTCTCTAAATACTCATTTGAGTCTGAAGTCCACGATCTTTCCTGCTCAATGCATCTTCCACCTTATTTTCTGTTCTTGGGTGCTATTTTAGTGAACAATCGTAATCCTTGAGTAACTTGATTCATCTCCTTTTCCTCATGTTGAGTTCTTTTTTGTGTGAAAATGTATTTCAAACTCTTGTGGTTCGTATAAATCTCACATCTTTCTTTGTAGAGATAATGTCCCTATATTTTCAAACCAATGATCATGGCTGATCACTCATGATCATGAGTTGGATAATCTGGCACATCATTCTTCAACTTTCTTGATGTATAAGTAATAACTTTATCTTTTTTCATAAGGACGAAACACAGTATATTCTTTGATGCATCATTGTATATCACAAATTCCTTATTTCCAGATGGAAGAGTCAAAGTTAGAGCATTGAACAATCTTCTTTTCAATTATTTGAATTATTCCATACATTATTTAGTCCACAAAAACTTAACTCCTTTATGTGTGATCATGGTTAGTGGGTTAGCTAGTCGGGAAAAATTCTGAATGAAACGCCTATAGTAACATGCTATTTCAATAAAACTGTTTACGTCAGTTATGTTTGTTGGCATGGGCCAATATTGGATTGCCTTTGTCTTTGTAGGATCAACTAGGATTCCATACTTAGAGACTATATGGCCAAGAAATGAAAAGGATTGAATCCATAATTCACAATTGATAAACTTCCCATATAATTCATTTCTTCTAAGAGTTTTCAAAATAATCCACAAGTGATCCTCATGGTCTTCAAAGATTTTTGAGTACACCAGGATATCATCAAGGAATACCACAATAGTGTTATCAAGATATTTCTTGAAAAATCTATTCATTAAATCCATGAAAAAAGTAGGTGCATTAGATAGGTCAAAAGGCATCACTGTAAACTCGTAATTCCCATATGTGGTTCTAAATGCTGTCTTAAGAATATCTTCCTTCATCATATGCAGCTGATGATATCCGGATCGAAGGCCAATCTTCGAAAATTATTGATCTCCATGAAGTTGATAAATAAATCATCAATATTTGGAAGAAGATACTTATTTTTTTATTGTAATATCATTGATTTACCCGTAATCAGTGTATAACCTCATGGATCCATCTTTCTTATTGACAAACAGGACTAGGGCTCCCTATGGAGAAATATTAGGTCTAATAAATCCTTTTTCACTCAAATCCTTAAGTTTTTTTAAGGTACAGTAACTCCACAGTGGCCATTCTATAGGGGCTCTTTAATATAGGTCTTGTACCAAAGATTAAGTCAATGTAAAAATCAATTTCCCACTCTAGAGGATATCTAGGTAAATCCTCTAGAAATACATCAATGTATTATTAGACTATATGAACATCTTCAATTTTAATACTTCTTTCCTCACCCATAGATAATAGGTTCTCTTCCTATCCAAGAATTGTATTCAATAGATCTACTGGGGGTGGGTCTAGAGAAGATTTAGATAGTGAGGTCTCTGCTCTAAAGGTTAGAGATTCTATACAATTTTTAAAAATTGTAACTTTCTTTTTCTTAAAATAATTCATTGCATCAAAGTTTGACAACCAATTCATATCGAGAATTATATCAAAGTCATTCATTGGTATGATTATAAGGTTATAAACTGAAGAACGTTTTGGCATCTGGAGGGGGACTAATCGACATGCCTTTGTTGCAATGATACATCCCCTAGGATTTTTGACTGAAAAATCCTTTATTATATCAAATTAGAAATGTATAATTTTATAGGAAAACTTGGAAGATATAAACGAATGTGATGATCCAGAATTTAATAATGTTTTGGCTATGTTTGAGAAAAAAATTAAAGTACCTTACACCACAGCATTAAGAACTTCAACCTCTGCGATTATAATCACATAAACTCTCCCTAGCTCTCTTGGCCTTTTCTGAGGCACATTTCTTTGTCTCTTAGGATACTCATTTTCATACTGTCAAATCTCTCTACAATTGTAGCCTTGAACATACTTAAAGTGTTTCTTCCCCTTTAATTCATTAGATAGATTCCCTTTTTTACCACACTTATAGAAGACTCCCATTCCATACATGAATTTCCCAGGATGATTCATTCCATAGTTCTCGCATAATGGGAATTTCTTCATTCCCTTGTTCTTATTTTCTGCTTCACCTTTCTTTTGGTTATCAGAGTACCACTTTTTATCTTAGTTTCCCTTAAATAAAATTGATATAGAAAATTCCTTATATGTTTTGAAGGTACTTGATACAATTTCATCATATGATGAAAATGTTTGAGAATCCAGTTCCCTTCGAAAACTTGGCCTACAAACTTCAAAGAAAAGATCAATCTTTTATACTGAGTCACGTATGTAATCTACAACATACATCGCTAGCCTTGTGAAGGTATCCTCACACTCTACTAAACTATCTTATTCCCTTTAATATAATTCAAGTAATTTCCTCTTCATTTCAGTTCGTTGATCATGAGGGAAATATTTTTCAATAAATATTTCCTTAAAGGTCCTCAATTCCATATCTTCTATTTATTCTTCCTCTATGGAATTCTAAATCATGGACCACCATTGATCAGCATCACCCTTGAGACAATATAATTCCAATACTACCATTTCATTTTCATTTAATTTTAATGCAATTAATTACTTTTTAAGGGACTTGATCCATTTCTCAAAAACCACTGGATTAGTAGTTTTGTAGAAAGATGGGGGCTTCTTCCGCATGAAACGATCCAACACAGGTGTGCAATGGTTATTCATTACAACCTGAGTAAGTTGTCCAAATATGGTCATGATATGATCTGCTCCAACATTGACTATGTTGACTTTATTAGTGTGGAGAATCCTACATTTCCCAAAAGTATTGATTCCACTTATTCCATTAGACGCCATTTCAAAATAATGGCATATACTAGATTAGGTTATGAATATCAAATTTAAAATCACTTAACATAGTTTGAAATTTTCATGCATAACTAATCTCATAAACATGGATTCTCTGAGGAAAAATTTACATTAAAATTATTTAGAATGGCTTGTAAATAAAATGTGAATTATCCTAAGTATATCCCCTGGGAATTTCATAACCAAGAGTGCAGCAAGGCCCATTTTCGTATACTTGGATACCCCGAGTCAAGCCCGAAACTCCTTGTCCGAGCTTTCACTCCTAGGTACATCTGTGCAAGAGCCACCTCTACCTACTCATATCTAGATAAAGATGCATTTTCTAGAAACATTCACATAATCTATTCTTTACAAAAATACTAGGAAACTCTTGTATGTTTATCTTCAAATACTACCTTAGGGATTTGTTCCCTACTATACATTTCCTACTCGAGTTTCCATGTTTTCCACTAATCTTCCTCTGATACCAATTGTAACACCCCTACCCCTTTAGGCTGGAGTAGATGCATTACTTGTTATATGGGCATGGTTAGAAGGAATGCAAATCCTGAAGAAAAGATCATTTTTGTAGTATTGAAGAAACTAGATACATATATGTAACTCAAATTACATTGTAAAATGTTTCAAAATAGAATACATAATAAAAACTAAAAACTACATCCATAAGAACTTAATAAATGATCTCCTCTTCATCACCTGCTGAAAGTAAACAATGAAAGGGGTGAGCTAAAACTCTCAGAAAGGGTTAAAAATAGTTTAATCATGAATCAATAATAACTGAATTGTAAACAATTTGACATAATCAATATGGAATGGTAAATAAATGAAAAACTCAAACCATTAATAAACTGAGATTGAAACTGCATACATATATTTTGTCATAGTGAAAACCTCATGGATATTAATATCTAATAATGAATAAATAAAATTCTTATTAGTTGGATTTCATATATCTAGAACATGATACCATAATACTGTATAAATGGTTTAGTACTGTGGGTAGAAACCTGTCTGATTTTTTGAAACTAACTCGAAGGGTTTGTCACCAACTGATTTGTCACGTGATACCTATCGATGCATCGAGGGGGTGTAGTAGGCCCCAACCACCACTGTATGTCCAAAATATTTTTTATACATAGATTCAACACAAGAGAAATATGCCTTTACATTATCCATATAGAATAGCGGATACAGATTCATCAATACTTCCACAGTCAAAACAACATTCAAAATAAATACCTTATTTAAAATGGTATATGACTTATAAAATAATCATATACATGATATGAGAATATGAAAATTTAATATGAATATAATCTCAATTGAAAAGTAATCTCAAATGGGCATTAGGTACACCACATAATAAAGAGTAGGTGCACAATACTGAGCAAGTCACAATGAAGTGAAAATAGAGACCAAGATTGTTACCATGTTGTAATCAATTGAGTCATATGACCAAAAGTTAATAAATAAAAAATGAATCATAGAATACCATGAATATAAAGAGAATCATGATAATATATATAAAATGACAGCACATCTATACCAAATATAAGAAATAATAGGCAAACAATGGAAATCCCGCAGAATTTTGAAGTGAGATGAGAAAACCCCTTATAAATATTTCAGCATGGTAACGAGTATTCTTGCGAGGGATTAATGAAAGGTAAAGGGGTATCACATTTTTTATATATCATAAGGGAAGTATGGGTGTGGTTAAAAAAAATACCCCATCATTAGGTATTAAAAATGAAAGATAAAAACATAGGGGATATTCTTGAACAAAAATGAGAGAGAGGATCCCTTACCTTATGCTCGAAGGTGTTCTTGATAGTTCTTAAAAACTTGAATAATAATATTTAAATTCATTATTTAATGATTCCATAACCTCATAAACATTTTATTGATGTTTTATAACCTTATTAGATTCATTAATGGCCTTTTTGATGGGTTAAGAGATTCAATTTTATTATTTCTGTAGCATTTTCTTCTTTGGTTTTCATGATCCATTTACTTGAAGTCATAAGGGGATGTTCATTTTAAATGTAGTTAAATATCCAGAATTGTTAATATATAATATTATTTAAATTAAAGAGATATAAATGATCTTATAATTATTTTGGTTATATACCATTAGGATGACTCATTCGATGAGTTAATGATGAACGCTTGGATATGGCACAATGGTTTTGTGCATAATGAACTTGTTTTGTATTATTATTCCCTATTATGAGTGTTTAAGAATTATAGAATATTAAACAAGATAAAATACATATATTATGATCTCATTCAACCATTGAAAAGGTTTCATGACTCGTCTTGAATATAGTAATGCAAATAGAAAACCCGTCTTCCTTGAGTGTGATAAATTAACACATCTCGGGTGGTGTTTGCATTTATTGTATAAAAGGAAGTGGAAGAGAGAGGTTTGTGATGAAATATAACATTATAATCATGAAAATAAAGTATATTTAAGGTAATGTAATTACCATGTTATTTGGATGATGTGAGGTTAGAAGACAGAAACAAAATAATAAAACATGTAATAGAATTTAAATTAAAAGTGAAGAGAGGTTCACATTTTGAGTACTCCTCCTTGAGAAACTCCTTAAGACCTTTGATTTGGTCCTTTTGGTGAGACAAGAAGGTATTAGACGTGGGGGAGGAGTTTAGGGAGCAATTAGAGCAGAATTTAGGCAAGGCTTGAAGCTTGTGTAGTGTGGAAGAAGAGGGGGTGAGGGGTAATTTATATAGTGGAGGGGAGGAGTGTTTCTTAATACTATAATCATTAATTTATTATTTCTTCTCAAGACAAGAAATAGCGAGTATTTCATGGCTTAGAATAGTAATAAGACCACGTGAGCTCGAGATTTGGTTGCATAAATCACTCATGATGCTAGGAATAGTTAATTTAATTTGTAATGTATTTATATGGTAAATTAACGTATTTTACTATTGACCAAAAAATCACCCAAACCATTTTTCGATGCATATAATCCAAAAATGAAGTCTATTTTTCATAAATAATTTTCGAAATATGATTAATTAAATATTTAATTAAAATTATTGTTTAATAAAAAAATATAAACACTTAAAATATTCATCTTCATTTTTAAAGTGCCTAAATTGATTTATACATTCATGGGTATGGATACCATTCATATGATTAATATTAATATTCATAAGGGTATGTTACTATTAATAAGGGTATGTTACTATTCATAAGGGTAGGTTACTATTCACCAAAAATTAATCTAATCTTATTAGACTCTAAATATCATCCAGAACAAAACTGTGTATGTCAGATTTTTAAAATTCAAATCGTAGAGTTGGAAAATTTAATTTTAATGGCTAGTGTATGAATATCTCCTATAACCATGTTCGGTTCCATAGAGGCTCAATGATTCATGAAATATATGCTCTATAATTAATAAAATTTATTTAAGAGAAACATACCATAAAATGTTTGGGGTTCTATATTTAATGAGTTACACAAAGTGAGCAAAGGATGTTTATGTACTGCTTTGGTGGGTGTATGTTCTTAAAATGAGTTTTTGAATGATAATGTGGTCATTTGTGATTTTATACATTTTAATAATGTTTTGTAATTTGTTGATTTTATTTAAGAAATTTTGATGTTGGTGTGAAACATGTTTGTGGGCTGTTTTGAGTGAGTGTGATGTGCAAAATGGATTTTTTGTATGCAAGAAGTATTACATGATATGTGTTTGGGATGTTATATGGATTGTACAATCTTGTAAAGGTTTCATAAAAAATTTTAAAGGATTTTTTGAAGTATTAAAGAGATGTGAAAAGTGTTGTGGGCTATTTTGGTGTGAGTATGATTTCAAAATGAATTTGAATGAAAAGTGGATTATATGACTTGTGTTATATATGTGTGAGATGTTTGGTGAATGTGTGATGTGTAAGTGGTATTTTCATGTGAAAATTATATTTCATGGCTTGTTGAACTGGTTTGAGCACAAGAGGGAAACCCAGGCGTCTAGGTGGATGGACGTGTACTAGTATGCTAGTGATCCCATGGTGTTTGGCCTCAGTTTCACAAAGAAAGTTTGAAACAGACAACAATAACTAAACTATGATGATGATTATGTGTAGGGACCACTAGGTTATGGGTATTATCCTAACTAGTGTCTCGTGTGCACGAGAATAGATATTGTGATGTTTACTTTCACAGAGATATATGTTACCTGGGACCCACAATGAGCTAGTGCCTAGGGTTTTTTCTCTGTTTCTTGTGCTCATTGGATGACTTAAGCTTACCGTCAACATATAATATGTTGGGATGAAAAATTCAGTATATTTGGTATTTTTATTTAAAAGTGTTGATTATTTAAAATAGCCCACTTGAAAACTGTTTTTATTTAAAGTTGCATCCTTTGGAAATGGTAACTAGCATTTCAAGTTTATGAAAAGTTGAAAACTTTTATTCTTTGAATGTTTATCACATGGAATCTATTAGTGGTGGTATCATAATTTCATTTTTTATCACATCCTCCTTACACATTTTTTATGTATACTTAGTTATTTTTTTCACAGGTTTAGGTACAACTTTTGTGCCAGTGGTTCGGGTTTCTAGCAGCCCTTCTTGGCGCGTTTTCATGGAGACAGCTTAAGGGTCATCCCCCTTGCCTTGAGGTGGTTCTTGGATATCCATTTTTTGTTTTGTACCTTTCTAATGGTCTTTATAAATTTTTCTAAACTGTGTAATTCAGTTATGAATTTTAGTAAAATATGTATTAGTTTGAAAAATCCAAATCTGGTTAATTAGATTCTTTTTGTTGTTGTTTGTTTATAAACTCAGGTAAATCATTCCCAGATTTCATTTTATGATACTCAGGATCTTGTTCCATCCCTTGGGGATCAAGAACACCCTTCAGTACTTGTCACGGGCTAGGTATGGTGCCAGTTTTTATGGTGACCAGATTCAGTTTGTGACACTCATTGATGAAAACAAAAAAAGTCAATGTGTACAGGATATATATCGGAAGTATTAGGTATGTATACCAAATGATTATAGGGAGGGAAACTCATATTGGTATTTTATTTCAAGGGATTGGTTATTTAAAGTGCTATTAATAACCTATATTTTATTCTATCATATAGCTTGGAGTTTCATTAAATCTTTTTAAACCTTTTTGTAATATATGACGATATAGATTATTGAAGGGTGATGTTGGTTGAGTGAGTTTTCCTATGTGATGTGACCATTTTCTCAGTTAATTTAAGCTTTAGTAACAAACTATAAGACATTTTCTATATACCTTGTAATATAATTTTACTAAATCGGCCTAGTTTTGGGGGTTTCCCTTGATACATATCATTTAAGAAAATGTCATTGGTTATAGTGGTGTTAACCAATGCGATCACTTTTCTTGAGGGATTATTCTTGTAGGTGGATTTTTGGGAATATTTAGTGCCTAGTGGGTTGTTGGTTTTGGATTGTGATGTTGGTTATGTGAGTATGGGGACCCTCTAGTGTGTAGTTTCCATGTATTCTTCTCAATGATTTTGAGATGGGTTCATCAATGATTGTCCTATGAGTTGTGTCCCATGCAGGAGACCAAGTTTATGGGAAAGGTGGGAGGCCCTAGAGACCTTAGATTCAAACTCAAATTTTAGTTATTCAGTTCCTATTTATTTAGGGAAACCTTTTAGAGGGGTTACCCTGTGTTTATTAGTTTATTTAGGCATGATTCATGTGTAGATGCTTTAGGTTTTTTGATGTACTTCTGAGCATATTGTGAGTGTGGGTAAATGCTCAAGGATTTAGAATGGTTTTAGGTGGAGGATAATTGTGTGGTTATCTTGATGAACTAGAATTCCATTGGGAATGGATATCTATATATAATAATGATATAAAAATCATGGGATCTTCAGTTTGGTTTTCTATGGTTCGACTGTACTGGAGAATATGACCATTCATTTTCATATGAGATCGAGGCATTACACAAGGGTTATGTGAAACATTGTTTTGTTTTGAATCAGTGATCATCCATGTGTGGGATAATGACTGGTGGTAAAGATGAAATTCTACATGCATGGATTCCAATGATTTATAATTAATGAGAAATTTCCCTCTGTGGAAAATTTGATATTGAAATTGATTTAGTGTGATGAATTTTTGACTCGAGAGGTAATAAGATGTCTTTGGAAGAGAACCATGTCTATTTTTCAATATAACCTAATGAAAATTCACTTGAAAAGTGGTATAAGGAAATCTGTATGGTGGTGACTATGATTTTATTAATCGGAGATACAACCCTTGTGAGGTAGGGTCCACGTCATCATAATGAGACTGGTCTCTATATGGGAATTTGGAACTTTGGAGGCCAGTTAGATCTGAGATAGAATTCAACCAAATTACAAGGAAAATTATGGAGGTCATTTGAGATGTGATATCAGATGGATTCAAAAAATGGATTCAGTCTAGCGTTAACTTTCAAATAGTCTAAATACTGTTGGACTGGGAATGCATTGGTTCTCATGTTTGGAGCACAATAGTGAAATTCATGAATTGTGTTTTCGACCATAGAATCATAGTAGAAGTAATTTAAAGTCATTAAGGGATGTATATGAATGATCTCAAGGTGCCTTTGGGATTCAATTCATTATGATTACTAAAATTGATAACATTTCATCAATTGTGATTGATCATTTTTAGAAGAGCCTTCCAGAGAAAAACCGGCTAGATTTTTCATGTGAATTCAGATTTGGTGAGGAAGAATACATGTTGGGTGTTACCTTATATATATTATGGGTTGGATCAAGAATTCATTGATTATTTTTTAAGAAAAAGATCGAATGCTCAGGTTGTGTAGGGATAATGGATAAATACCCATTCACATTTCCAATTTGAAAATCTGAACAAGTATCGGTGTTTAAATAGAGTTATTATGTATGTTTGGGTGTGGTATGTTTGGAACCATATTGAGTGGGTCGGTGGACTACTGATAGATTGTTTTTGCAGGAAATTATAGTTCTAGAAGGCACTAATATATCAGAAGTAGCCTTAGTGAGGAAAATATTATAATGGGAAGATCCATCGACTAGATGATGGACCAAATGAGTTAAAATCATGTTTCATGTGATATAAGACCATGGGAGAGAACAAACTTGACTTACTCATAAATATTTAGAGTTATAGAAAACATTTTAATAATTTAGTGATGTATTTTTATAATAGTGCTTTGGAAATTCACTAAATGTTAACGATGAAACATGACAATTAAATTTGAATTAGCTATTGGGATAGGTTCGGATGTATAGTTGGATGAATACTAAGACATATCTAAGTTTATAATAGGTACAGTGGGGATATTTTAAAACCATGTTTTGTATAGATGGTTTCTAAAAGAAAGATTAATTTTGAATTTTAAATTTGTGTAAGTACTAGATATTCAACAAAAAATCATAATTGAATTATAAGATTTGGATAACCACTAATAAGTTTTTTATACGTTGTCAGAGGCTCATATTGGATATAAAAGGCTCAAAGAATCATAGGAGTCATCCCAAGGTAGTTGTATTTTGGGATGGATATGAACTGTAGCAATAAACTAACCACTTGTTAGCCACCATCTAGCCAACGAGCTAGCTAGGGGCCTGGATAGTTTCCTAGGCTGACCAGATAGCTAGTGTCCTAGTACTTTCTAGCCAATTGGAATTAAAGATACATAATGATAAATTCCCCCCACTCAATTTATTATAGGATTTATCATCTATTCCCCCTCTCATTTCAGTCAAATGACTAATGGGTTAATCCCATATCCTCTCTTTTTCACCTTGATGTTTGGGTGTTCAAAAGGGTTTTCTCTGATTCTTTTAGGCATGTATTCAACTATCGAGATCTTCATGAATTTTCTCTACCCTTCATTATAATTTTATTATCGTCTAGGATAGATTTTAGACTTTGAATCTATGGGCACTTTATGAAATTATCTGATTCATTGTGAGGGGATATATCAAGGGGAACTATGTTTGTTTTAGATCATTGATTCCGTGATGGTAAATTATGCTACCTAATGTAATAATTATTCTCATTAAATAAGAATTGAAATACTTATGTAATTGGTGACACATGATAGGGTTTTGACTAGGGAAAATGTTGGGGGTCTGCTGTGTGGTTCCAGCACGCTGACACCACAGGTAGAATTAAATTGAATTATTAATTATAAATATTATAATTTATCATTATCAGTTGTTTGTATTGATTTGTGGCCTCAAATGAGTTTTTTATTGTTGGTGGAGCATTGAAGTTATTGGGGGACCCCATAGTTCCTATGATAATGTTTCCATATTGTGGAATAAAGGGGGGAAAGCATCGAAAGAGGTAGGGGATCCTCAGTACTCACATATGGAATATTGCATGATGTTTATATGAATATGCGTATATAGACTCACCTATAAAATAGTATACCTATTATTACTAAATTATTTATGTAAAATTAAATTGGTTGATTAAAAATAAAATTTTAAAAACATATTAGTCCATGAGAATAAAGGGAAATTGTTCATGGGCTATTTTGGACCAAGAGAAATTGATTGATGCCTTGGCTACTGATGGTCAAACCCAAGACTAAGAGGTTAACAATATGAATAGATACTTCTAAGAGTTTTGTGTAATTGATTCACATGGATGGACTTATCATTCCATCTATGGACTTATTGGAATATTTTACCAAGGTGGATGGAACTTAGGTAGATTAGAGATGGGTTGGGTGAATGACTAAGATGGAGTGACCATAGAGTATGAGAAAAACTTTAAGAAATCTCTTCTATGGGCTTACCATGAGTTATACCATTTATACCCATGAGTTTATGCCCTATTATAAAAATTTTTATGACTGTGACATCCATATTTGAGATGGGTTGTGACCTGAGTGACTTAATTGACACTGAGTACCAATGTTGGGTGCCTATACCCTTGTGTTTACCAAGAGGACCTTGAGCAGTGTTCCTACCTCATGAAATGACCTCAGGAGCCCCAGTAGGTACCCGAGTGATATACTGACCCTGAGAAAGAGTGTATGGGAATGGGTAGAGAGAGTTTTATATGTCACCTTTGAACTCATATTAAGTATATGATCTCAAGGGGCTATAGACAATGGTGGTGGATTTGGGAATTCATCTGAACACTATATTTTTTTATTTCACATATTTTTTTGGTGTTTTTTGGAATCCCATGAATATTTAATAGGATCAATATTATGATCCATATATGATATGATGGTGATGTTGCGATTTCCTAGAGATTCTTCCTAAGATATGACTATGGTCTTCATGTGATATCGATGTGATATGGATTGGATGGGATGTCATCATACTCGATCCATAGTATGTGTCCTAGAATATAAATATTGAGAAATGTGAATAATTATTGTGACACTAGGATACTACCTCAATTCTATATTGGACGTTCTAGATTCCATTTTCCCCTAGGATGTGTAGCCTATCAAGGATTAGGCCATTTAATCTTGGCGATTTTTATGACTAATAATATTACTATATAAAATTATATTTGATGCCCAAGCTTCTCTTATGATCTTACAAGTTGATCCTAAATACATTATATAATTATATGGATTTATGGTATCATTCTTTTGGAATGGTGACATATAGAACATTTTGATTCAGCAAATTCATTGTATTATAGGGATAATACTTGATCCATTAATTATAATATGAGTTTAGATAGACACCATGGATTCTAGGGATCTGGCCTTGGATCCATTCAGGATGAGTTGTTGGTGGATTGATCATGAGGATTGGGGATGTTTAGGTTACAACCTAGTATCTAGTATTTATGTTGTTGGCACACTTTTGTGACCTTCTCAGAGACACCTTCACTGGTTGAAGTACATTTGGTCGATCAAGGTCCCAAATCTAAGGATCGTCACAAGTATGGTATTGGATACTTGAGTTAGCATAATCTATGAGACATTCTCTGAGACAATCTGGCATTAGAACAAATTAGGTAATGTTATTTTTCTTTTATTTTCACAATTTTATCTATTCTGACCATTTCATAAGAATATATCACTGCATTGATGGTTAATATGGGACCACATTGGTGGTTTTGTATGAAGTTATGTATTCACAGCCTACTCTGGACACTATTGAATTGGGGTACTTGGCAGTCTCTCACATAGTTATAGGAAAAGGTTGGTCAGAGGCTTAGATTTGATCAGTAGATATAACTCAATATGTAATAGGGTATTGGGTTGAGGTGAGGCTTAGTGTTGGGAGTAAGTCCTAGTTGGTTTTATATTTATTTTTTATTCTTTATATGTGGTGGTCCTAGTGGGTTATTGAGTCAGAATGATTTTATTAATGTTGTTTCCTTATATTATTATTATTATTTTGATGTTATATACTTTTTTGTATACTCTGATGATTATATGTGCTATATGATACTCAATGACTTCCTATATGAATTTTTAGTCTGATATAGGGGGTATATTCTTCCCATTACACCACCTTATACCGCTAATGATATTAGATAGCCTCTAGTGTCACTACCACAAAACTGGGCAAGGCCAGCGCCACCCTTTATCAGCGCTAACGAAAAAGCACTGATAAGGGGGGGTACCTTTATCAGCGCTAAAAAAATCCCTAATAAAGGGTACCTTTATCAGCGTTAAAAAAATCACTGATAAAAGTACCCCCTTATCATCACTTTTTTAGCGCTGATAAAGGTACCCCTTTAACAACGCTTTTTTTAGCACTGTTAAAGGGTACCCCTTTATCAGTGCTTTTTTAGCAACGCTGATAAAGGGGGGTCTTTATCAACACTTTTTTTAAAAGTGCTGAGAAATGGTCTACTTCAAAAAAAATCATTAAAAAATATATTAATATTTAAATATATAGATATAGTTATATTGATATAAATATAATATATATTTTTGAAATATAATTTGAAATATATTTTAGATACATATAAATATACAGTTACACTTAATATATAATAAATTTAGTGAAAATGGCTTAAAAAAATTAAAAAAATATTTTTAATAGAGAATTTGCTATTTATTATTGAGTAATAGTAATTTAATAACAATTTGAAGAATAAAAAATGAAAAAAAATTAAAAAAGATCCAAAATATGTTGAAAATGCAACTCGAACATCAAACGGCCATAACTTTTGATCCGGGTGTCCGTTTGAGCTCTACCGCATATCAAATCGAAACTCGCGACGAGCTCTACGCGATAATAAGAAAGGAAAAGCCTAGATAACATTATTCAAGGCCAAAAAAGTCCCAGAATTCCTCCAAAACTGAGTTTTTAGTCGGGATACCCTGATTGTTTAACATTTTGTGGATTTTCAGCCTCATTTAAGGGGGTATTATTGGATTTTTTTTCTGGGGACTAAATTTATTCCAAGTTATTACAACCATATTGATATTATGTTATTGAAATTTAATCGTTTGTTATAATTCACTACTATTTATAATCAAATATATAACAATATATACATATTTTTTATATATTCACACATAAAAATTTAATTATAAATATAAATAATAAAATATGTTTACATATAAAATATATTAGCTTTATCTAAATAATAACTAATATCCATTTTATTTAAAATAAAAATATAGGAATATTTATATACCAATATATTAATCTAACTATATATATATATATTAATATAACTACATATATATATTCATATAACTATAAATATATATTAATATCACTATAAATATATATATTAATATAAAAATACATATATATATTAATATAACTATTTATATATATATTAATATAAATATATATTACTATACGAATAAATATAACTATATATATATAGAGAGAGAGATATATATCATGAAATGGAAAACAAATCAAAATAGAGGGGTGGTAAGGGATTAGGCGTGCATAGGGGAGGTCTCAAGTTCAAAACCTAGTGGAGGCAGGGGCGCGCACATGAGGGTGAATTTTAGGGGGGGGGGGTGCTAGCGCTGATAAAGGGGTGGAGGGGGTGCGTGCGGAATTTGGAGGGGCTGGAAAGCGCTGTTAAAGGGGGCCCTCAAGCACTGTAAAATCCCCCCGATTGGCATGATTGTTTTTAATTTTTTTAATTTTTTTAGGTTTTTTACTTTTATCATCACTAAAAACAAGCCCCCCCGATTGGTTGTATGTCTTATTAACATAGAGTCTTTAGGCATCAATAGTAATTTTTTTGAAGTAATGTGAGTCTCTATTTATTCTATTTATGAGGCATACTATGGATTGGATTTTCAATAATATATGGATTTTGGTATCTTTTTTTAATAGAACCAATAGACTGGATATTTCGGTATCATAATTGGTATTAGTATTTGATGATGATTAGTTTCAAGGACTGGATTTTTTTTATTCTATCTTTCCATGGAGATAATAGAGTTATTTTTGATGTATCTTCCATTATATATTAAATTAGTGTGACATTAGCTCTACTGAGTCTTGATGGGCCTCGTAATGTCATTAGGTTGAATGGGAGTATGACGTAGAAAAATATATTTCTGTATTAGATATGGCTTATGAATCTAAAAGGGATAGATTAATCATATGAAATCACCAATGATATAAAGAGTAGAATATAATGGAAATAATATCCTAATATGGTTTAAAGGATAAAAATTTAAAAAAATTACAAAATTGAAATGTAACATGAATCCCATAAAATCATATCTCAGATGGAATGAGGTTTGATGAAAGGTATAAAATGAACTTAAGAAAGAGTTATCATGAATTATAGAGAAATACAACCAAATATCAGAAAAGTTATTGGATAGCCATTATCAAAATAAAATACCCAGTTTTGGGTTGAGTAGTTTGGTTTGATGATTGAAATAGGATTTGAGACACATTTTAGTGAAATTATAACTGAGATATATACAATACAAGGTACCATACATGTGGAAGAAATAAGGTTGATCTATATGAAGAGAACTCATGAATTAATTTGATAAGGAGGAGTTAAGAAGCTATCAATTCAGAAATTTTTAATATATATTATTGATATTTACACCAAGGGTATAATTGATATCACAAATATTACTCTATATATTAATGTGGATTTCAGATAAATATCAAAACAGAATCATACAATTACCAGTTTCTTAATTTAGTTATTCATGGGATACAATGTTGGTTTCATGTTTTATTTATTTTCAAAATGATTATGGATTGATTATAGAACATTTTTATATGAAAAAAAAGAAATACTTTTTTCTTATTTTTTAGAAAATAACATTGCAATAGTTTGTTAACTATGAAGAAACAGTTTAAGATAAGACTAATGTTTTCACATATGTAAAAAATGTTCTACAATATAGATTGATATTATAAATTATTATTTTTAGAGGTAATTGAATTTGATATGTTTTGAAATTTTGGTTTCAATGGTACATAGTCTTCCATATATAATTCTAAGATTCTTTGAATTCTATATTCTGAGAAAACATAATGTTTGGAAAAGGATTTATGGTTTCAAGAATATTCATTTCAGGCGAGGAGTAACACCGAAATTTCAATCATTACATCGTTATATATTATATTATGTCATCAATTAATGTTTTGGATTTATATGATAAAATGATTTAAATTGGATTCATAAAAGACTATTACTTTATAGAATCTAGATTGTAATTCCTAAACATTTTTTTGTAGGCCATTAAATTACACCACATTATTGATGTTTTAAAAGTTTGATATAGGTAATAAAATTTATAATAGATTAAATAACATCAAAATTATTTTCTAATACACCATAATTATTTTATATATTTATAGGATAATTAAAATATTTTATTAATTACACTATGAAAAAATTTAATCATTTTGAAATGTGTTACTGATCCAATTAGATTCTATGGATATGATTTTATGTTTTAAATAATATTTTAAGATATTTGATCCTTGATTTTTTAGATCTATGTTTGACTAATAATTAACTCATTAGTTAGGTTTTTAGGCCATTATTCAGGAATATTTATAAAAATATAATGTTTTTTTATGGATTTTGATACTGAAACATTGAGATAATTTCTCATAATATTGTGAGTATTCTAGATATGTGATGTC
Source organism: Viscum album (assembly GCA_963277665.1). Classification (NCBI taxonomy): domain Eukaryota; kingdom Viridiplantae; phylum Streptophyta; class Magnoliopsida; order Santalales; family Viscaceae; genus Viscum; species Viscum album. The sequence continues at coordinate 1,477,651,549 of OY728161.1, forward strand.
ATGGTTTGAGGAGAATAATAAATATAATGAACCTCAAAAAGTATTGAAGGATATCTATGGTGGTAATTTTCTTTCAATAATGTTCTCTATTCCTTATAATATTTATTTTCAAAATTATTCTAAATTCCAGGACTAAAAGATTTCTAATAATCCACTTATCTTCATTAAAATTAAAAATATGTGTAAATTATGTTCACAACCACTAAGAACAAGGATGCTTCAACTGAATAAATATTTTTTTTTCAAACTTTATAAAATTCTCGTTTCATGTGTTAATATCCACCTCTATCTCTCTCTAGTTATATGATTTTATCATTACATATATATCTTATGAATTAATAGATATAATAATATTATGATATTTTTATTAATTTTTTTAATTACATTGATTCACCCCTTTCTCAATGTTTACATTTTCCCCATAGCTCATCACAATGTCTCATCTAATTAGAGATTGTGAAACTTAAATGTTTTATAAGACTTATTAAGGAACTGTGTTGATTAGGAATGTTTGATCATGGATATTCAGTGGTAGTTATGGAAGTTCACTATTTTGAGGTATGTTTTATTTCTTGTTCTGTTCTTAGTTTTGAATGAGTATTAATGGTTTTCATTTTATTTAGTTTATATTAGTGTATTATTGTATATTCACAGAAACAAAGAGGTTTTCATGAGTATTACTAGAAAGTGATATTGGAAAGTTGTGGTGTAATACCCAAATATTTTATGAAATATTTTTTAAAATTTATTTAATTTCATCCCTTGCTTTAGTTACACGCAACATCGAGTTTTAACGAATTGTGATATACTATTAATATTATTATTTGTGCACACCCATTATAACCTAGACAATAAATTTGGTAATATTAATTGTAATAGAAATATTTTGAAAATTAATAAAAAATATTTTACCTAAAAATATATATTTATAAATAAGTACTTAATTTTTAGTGAAATATTTAAATTATTTGAGAGTAATTTTTTCTAAATTTTTTTTTATTGTTTTTTTAGAATAATAATAAAATTAATTTTACCTATTTTAGAAAATATTTTCTAAGAGATTAAATTTAAATTTTGAATCAACATTTAAAAATTAACTTAGGATGAATATTTTGGATTTTTTGAAAAGTTTAATTTTTTAATGAATAGTGAAAATAATATTTTTTATTGAAAATAACCTTCTTGTTTAAATCATTTACAAAGTTATATTTTTTTTAAAATGGGTTAAAGTTAAAATATAACGACCCGACTCTTTGGAAAAGGTACATATCATTATTTTTTCTTTCAAATATTTCTTTTAAGCTTGTTTAATGTGTGTAACATCCTAAGGAAGGTCTGGGGAGTGTCTAGGGTTGGTTCGGAGCCTGGGAGTTTGAGAAATGGGCTTACAGGCAGTGGCGTATGGCCTGCGCACAGTCTGCGCACGGTCTGTGCACGGTTTGGGAAAAACCGTGTGGCTACAGACATGGGCACCTGCAGGGGTGCACGACCATGCGGACCAAGTCGCACGACCATGCAACTATTGTCTGGGAGGCAGTGAGGTGTGCACAGTTTGCGCAGGGTTTGGGTAAACCGTGCGCCTAAACTGTGTGACCCTATTCTAGGTGAAAATTACCAATTTCCCTTAAATTCTATTTAATCTTAAACTCTCCTTTTTTCTCCTTCCAGGGGACATCAACTCCCTTTTTTTCCCTCCTTGAGCTCTAAAATCTCTTTCCCTCTATTTTCTTGGTTGTTCCTTCCCCCGGTGTCCGAATCTCGATCCGTCGAAGGCGTTGGATCACCCTCGGTAAGGCTTACCCCGCACACCATTCTTTCCTCAGTGAATCTTGGTATCCATTGTGTTATTTTAACACAGGCTCATAAGCCCTATTTTTAGGGCTTTGGACTAGAACTCAGATCTCTTCCAACCTACTACGAATCTGAGGTCAATATGAGGCGAGCCTACTCCTAAAGCTATAAGGTAGGTGGTCACGTGGTTTCTATTTTGTGTATTCTCCTTTTTGAGTTATTATCGTCGTGTCGTGGTTTGTCTTTCGCCAAACCCCTTATTTGTAATGACTGCTTCATATCTAAATGACCCGTGTGGTATGAGATTGATGAATCTAACCTAGATTGGGAATGTAGATGAGGTATGGACTGGGTAAGATCAACCATTGGTGTTATGCCTTAAGATTTGGCCCTTTTTCAAATCTGTAACTTAACGATATGTCTTGAAAGGAATTTTCCATGTTAGGAAAATGAGATGACTTGGTTAAAGGTTGGCTAGGATGAGATACCCTGAACCCCTTGAATGAATTGAAATGTATGTTTTATTGAGATGTGATTATGTGATATTATAATATGGAAATTCCATGCTTTATTAATGTGATATGATATAAGATGGATTGCCTTATATATTGTGATGTGAATGGTTATGTCATACTATGTTGACATGCTTGTGATAACCCGTGTGTGGGTGGGAGGAATTCTTACCCCGTTCCAGATAAGTCTTCATGTGTGGTCATGAGGAATTCTTACCCCATGCCAGATAAATCTCTGTGTGTGGGCGGGAGGAATTATTACCCCATGCCAGATGAATTTCCATGTGTGTGAAGGAGGAATTCTTACCCCGTGCCAGCTGAATATTTGTGAAATGGGACGGGAGGTATTCTTACGTCGTGCCAGCTGAATCTTTGTGAAATGGTACGGGAGGCATTCTTCCCTACGCCAACTACAGTGCTTGTGGATGAGAGGCATTCATACCTCATGCCATAGATGATTATATGTACGTGAGAATCATGGACGAGAGACATGTTTACCTCATGCTAGTGATAACCTTTATCAATGTACTTACACTCTGGTGATTTGTTTGGACTACCAGCTATGAGCTGTAGCAGGTAGACCCACCAGGTGTCCCTTCGTAACTTGATCGGGAGGGTTGGATATTTACATTGCTTTACTTACTTGCAGTCTATTACAAAATGTTACTTGCGAATACCTATTTGGATTACATGTAGACACTATTGGTGGTGGCCTACTGAGACTTGTCTCACACCCTACCCGGGCGGCCTCCATGGAACTTGTGTAGACTTTACTGTAGCATGTACTTATAGGGGCAAAGGCCGAGCTTCAGGTTGTTGGTACATATATGTTCTAGTGGGAGTTCCATAGCAGAGGACCGAGCTTGGCTAGATATGATCATGGACTAATTTTGTTCTTGTTTCTTTTTGTATTATTGTATCAGCATGACATGCATCCATTTTGTATCGGACACTGCCTATGTGGCTTTGGTATATTTATCAGAGTTTTTTCTCATTTCTGTTGTTGGTTTGTATGTTTCCTTTTTTCTCCCGTTTATCCATTACTTGTGTATCCACTATTTAATCACTTGATGCTATACCACTGTGTACTATGACATGGGGGTAATGTTTCCCCACTGACTAACCATTACACCCCCGCTGCTAGTTGGCATCCCCTGGAATATGGGGAGAAGCGCTAGGGGTCATGTGACCAACCGGGTTCGGGGCTCGGGTTGAGGTGCAGCCGGGTCCAGGATGTCACAAAGTGGTATCAGAGGTTTTCTTTCTTTCATGATTTACTATTTGGAGATGATAGACTTGGAGAATGGGAATGCTTAAGTACTTATCCATGAGCCATGCTTGGGTGTTGTGAACCCATGTATGGGGTATGATCCAAGTTTCCTATTTTATGTTGTTATTGATTCTGTTATTTAATATTGATACCATTTCACCATTGGATGCTTCACATGTTTATTGATGTTATTGAGATTTTCAATGTTGTAATTTGGATTTCATGGTTCGACCCGATGCAATGTGGGTTATGAATTAGATCATGCATCACGATAGGCACAATATGATTGGGCCATGCATCTTTCCATGCCATGTTTAAATTTTTAGCGACCATTGTCTGTTGTTTATTTCCATGCATTGTTAATATGTGTGGAACTGTTTTAACCTTTCTTGTAGGTTGTGAATTGAAGAATGATGTGGTTTTAGTGGGTGTCACTCTTTGGTTCATAAGGTTTATGGGCCCTTATGGATGGGAAAATGATATTCCAACTAAACCAACCATTTTATTAAAAGGAAATTCAAATACTTGATTAGCACATGTAAATGAGAAATGACATCCAAGTGTGTGTCATCTTTCAGTTCATGAGGAGTATGGGCCCTTATGGACTGGGAAATGCCATGTCACTGTATTAAGTTAAATTTGACCAGTTGCAGGTTTTACTAAGATTTTTTATGGGTGTGGATTGGTGATCTTAGAGGTAAGAATGATTAGTACCTATCCTAGATTCTAGAGTTCAACCTTTAATTTGTTGGTTTCTTCTTTTGAGACGTTTGTTTGGCATTGTAGCACTATGCCTCTGAGACGTCCTAGAGTCATGATCGCTGAAGGAGGCGACGATCACGTTCCTGAGGTGGCGGGCCCTGAGCCACCTGTTTATCTTCCTATCGATCCACCCATGGCTCCTCTTTCTATTCCTGAGATGGACGTCGATTCCCAGTTCCGTGAGGGATTCTTGTGTATGATGCATAGTATGGAAGGTGGAGTGAGACCTTCCCCGAGTATGGCAGAGTTGACTCACAAGTTTCATTCACATCATCCTCCTACATTTATGGGATATAGCATACCACTTGTTGTGGAGTCCTAGTTGGAAGCTATTATGACCATCTTCGAGCACCTTGAGACGCCTCCAGAGCAGATGGTAAAGCTCACAACTTATATGCAACGTGGTTCAGCCAGGAGGTGGTGGGATATCATCACCCAGTCGGGACAACAGAGAGATATGGTCTGGACAGATTTCCTGACATTATTCTACGATTATTTATTTCCCTAGACATTGAGGGATGATAGAGCTAGAGAGTTTATGAATCTACAACAAGGGACCATGACAGTAATGGAATATTCGTCCCGTTTTACTGAGTTATAGCATTTTTCTCATACACTAGTTGCTGATGATCTCACGGCCGCTAGGCGTTTTGAGGATGGGTTATGTTACACCATCCGGTCGCAGGTTAATGTGTTCTGGTTGATTACTATTTCAGATATTGTCAATCAGGCTTCGATCATAGAGCGGAATTTGAGAGAATCGGATGGTGGAAACCAGGGCAGTTCAGCACCTAAGGGTTCTAGTGGATCTACTTCTAGGAAGAAGCAGTGTTTTGAGGACTCCCATGGTGTTAGTAGTGGTCAGACACTTTTTCCAGGTGGTACTCTTATCTGTCACCAATGTGGGGTGCCAGGACATATGAGGAGACATTGTAAGAGAAATCCAATGGAGTGCAGAGGTTGTGGTAGGTTGGGTCACCTCCACCGTTTCTGCAGGACTTTTCCCCTAGGGCCTATTGAGCAGGGATCTATGCCTACTCCACGATATGGTGCTGGATCGGCAGGATCACTTTAGTCAGGCAGCTAGAATACTATCGGCCGATCAGGCCGTGGTGGTAGTTGAGGCAGAGGTAATCACGTGTATGACTCTCAGTGCCCACAGGGCGGGTCTAATCAGGGTAGCCAGGCTGTGACTTAGGGCCATGGTACTTTCCAGTTGTATGCAATCGAGCCTACGCCACAGGAGCAGTTTGTCAGACCATCTACTGTACGAGGTATGATTCTAGTTACCTCTACGTTAGTACCTGCTTTTTTTGACACAGGCGCTTCTCACTCTTGTATATCGAAGGCAGTTATTGGAAGTTTGGGCCTCGACGTTGAGTCATATCATGGTACGATCACGTTAGATACCCCATTAGGTATCCATTCAGTGGGTGTTCTTCACTGTCAGAATTGTCCCCTCGAGGTGGGTGATTACCTTTTCGTGTGGAACATGTATGTTCCGGATATGACAGGTTTTGATGTAATAATTGGGATGGACTGGTTAGTTCCCTATAGACCCCAGATTGACTGCTATCGTCGGAGGGTGGCGTTTACGTCACCCGAGGGCGGCACACATATGCATAAGGGAGAATGGGATCTTAGTGCGACACGAGAAGGACTGGAACGCCAGAGATTAGGAGGTTTCACTGCATAGGTTGCCTATCTTTATCTCGATGACCAAGGGTTACAACCCTCGATTTTTCCTCCTGTGGTGGAGCATTTCAGTGACGTATTTTCTGATGATTTCTCTAGTCTACCTATAGTGTGAGAGGTGGAATTTACTATTGATCTTATACCAGGAGCAGCACCAGTGACCATTCCTCCTTATAGGATGGCACCTAAGGAACTTCTGGAGCTCAAGAGTCAGCTGGAGGACCTAGAAGCAAAAGGCTTTATATGTCCCAGTACAACTCCTTGGGGATCACCAGTTCTCTTTTCCAAGGCAGATGGTACCCTTCATCTTTTCATGTATTAGCGTAAGTTAAATCAGTTGACTATTAAGAATCGGTATCCTTTACCTCGAATTGATGACCTATTCGATCAGCTCCGAGGAGCGATGGTGTTTTCAAGGATAGATTTGAGGTCAGGCTATCACCAGGTGCATGTTAGAACATCGAACATACCTCACACGATGTTCAAGAGCAGGTATGGTCTCTATGAGTACCTAGTAATTCCGTTTGGGTTTACGAATTCACCTGCAGTGTTTATGGCTCTTATGAATTAGATTTTTCACCCTTACCTTGATTCTTTTGGGGTTGTATTTGTAGATGATATCTTAGTCTATTCACGCTCGAGACACGACCATGTAACCCATCTTGAGATCGTGCTAAATACACTAAGAGAGCATCAGATTTATGCTAATCTCAATAAATGCCACTTTTGGATAAATAAGGTTCACTTCCTAGGTCACATTATTTCTGAGTCTGGAGTTTCAGTTGACCCTGAGAAGGTGAGTGCTGTAATTTCTTGGGAGAATCCCAAGAACATATTTGATATCAAAAGTTTTTTGGGGATTTCTTGATATTATAGGCGGTTCATTCAGTACTTTTCATGCCTAGTAGCACCACTTAGAGCTTTGAACAAAAAGGGGGTGATATTCGATTGGTCAGAACCATGTGAAGTGGATTTTCAGGAACTGAAGGGCAGACTAACTTCAGCACTGAGACTGATCTTTCTAGAGCCAGGAAGAGCTTATACGGTCTATTGTAATGCGTCAGGTATCGGGCTTGATTCTTTCTTGATGCAGGATGAGCGAGTCGTTGCGTATGGTTCCTGTAAGTTGAAGGCTCATTAATGGAATTATCCGACACATGACCTCGAGCTCGCAGAGGTTGTACATGCCTTACGCTGTCGGAGACAGTATTTTTTGGGAGAGCGTTTTGTGTTATTCACTGACCACAAAATCCTCAAATATATCTTCACTTAGTGGGATCTAAATCTCAGGAAATGCATTTGGGTCGAGTACCTACAATCCATTGATTTCGAACTGACCTACACTCCTGGGAAAGGAAATTCAGTAGCCGATGCGCTGAGTCGGAAAACTCAGTCACAAGTGGTTCGGGAATCTAATGAGGAGTGGAAGCTGATGGCCTTATTTTCATAGATGCACATTGAGGTTCAGGAGGGTCAGGGTCAAACTGTTCTCTCAGCCTTAGTAGTGACATATACTCTTTTGGAATGGGTCAGGGCGAGGCGGTTATCAGATCCGGAAGGCCTTGTTCTATGAGAATGTGTCGTTGATGATGCCTTTACAGATTGGACTATGGATGAAGGTGATACTTTCTTGTTCTGTGGGCGTGTATGGGTCCTGGAAGACATTAGAGAGGAGCTGATGAGATATATCCACGCCTCAGCATGGGCAGTTCACCCAAGCATCACCAAAATGTATTGTGATTTGCGATGACAGTACTGGTGGCCTAACATGAAGCAAGAGATAGCCAGTTTTATCACGTGTTGTTCCACCTTTCAGTAGGTGAAGGAAGAACATCAGCGTCCGGTAGGGCTTTTGCAGCCGTTGTCCATTCCGAAGTGAAAATGGGACGATGTTTCTAGGGACTTTGTAACCGGTTTACCCTGGTCACCTCGTGGCAATGATGCAGTATGGGTTATCGTCAACCATCTGATGAAGGTCACACGTTTCTTACCTGTGCGGGAGACCTTCACGGTTGATGGATTGGGAAGACTGTATGTCAAGGAAGTAGTGCACCTTAATGGAGCACCTCAATCTATTATCTCAGATAGAGATCCTCATTTTACATCTCGAATCTGGTAGGGTTTATAGAAGTCCTTGGGTACGCAGGTACTTTTGAGCATGGCCTGTCACCCATAGACTGACGGATAGACTGAGCGGACCATACAGGTACAAGAGGATATGTAACGTGCCTAAGTTATTGATTTGGGAGGTTCATGGGAGAAAAAAATTCCTCTTGTCGAGTTCAGTTATAACAATAGCTTCTAGGATACCATTGAGATGGATCCCTATGAAGCCTTATATGGTAGGCCTTGTCGCTCGCCTTTGTGTTGGCTTGAATTAGGGGAGGAAGTTTTTCTAGGACCACGTCTTGTGTAGGAGACTACCGAGCAGATACAGCTTATTAGGAAGCGTATGCAGGCAGCTCAATCTAGACAGCAGTCCTATGCTAACAAGCACCGACGACCACTTGAGTTTGAGGTTGGGAACCGAGTTTTCTGGAAGGTCTCACCCAGGTTGGGGAAAAGACGTATACAGAAGCAGGTAAGCTTTCACCGATGTTCGTATGACCCTTTGAGGTGATGAAGTGGATTGGACCAGTATCTTACCAGCTTGCACCTCCATGGAGATATCAGGCTATGCATGATGTTTTTCATGTATCTTAGCTACGATAGTACTTTTCAGATCCAACTCATGTTTTTTAGGCTGATGAGGTTGAACGAGAAATGGATGCTTCCTTCTAGGAGTATCCGATGCGAATTGTTGACCAGAGCATGAAGACACTCCGTGGTAGGTCTGTTCCTCTTGTATGGGTGCTATGGTAGCACAACCGAGTACAGGACGAGACCTCGGATTAGGAGGCTGATATACGTTCTCTATGGCCAGAGTTTCTCGTTGATGAGACCTCAGTACCCTCGGAAGGCCAACTCGGGTATGAGTTGCTTTAAGGAGGGGAGGTTATAATGAACCGACTCTTTAGAAAAGGTACGGATAATCATTTTTTCTTTCAAATCTTTCCTTTAAGATTTTTAATGTGTGTAACATCCTAAAAAAAGTCCGGGGAGTGTATGGGGTTGGTTCGGAGCCTGAGATTTTGTGAAATGGTCTTATAGGCCGTGGTGCACAGCCTGCGCTTGGTCTGCACATGGTTTTAGATAAATCGTGCAGCTGCAGACATGGGCACCTGCAGGGGCGCACGACCATGCAGACCAGGCCAGACGACCATGCAGCTTTTGTCTGGGAGGCAGTGAGGTGCGCATGGTTTGCGCACGGTTTGGGTAAACCGTGCGCCTAAACCATGCGACCCTGTTCTGGGTGAAAATTACCATTTTTCCCTTAAATTCTAATTATGTTTAAACTCTTCTTTTTCCTCTTTCCAGTAGACAACAGCTCCCTTTTTCTCTCCTTGAGCTCCAAAATCTCTCTCCCTCTATTTTCTTGGTTTTTCCTTCCCTCGGTGTCTGAATCTCGATCCGTCGAAGGTTTTGGATCACCCTCGGTATGTCTTACCTCACGTACCATTCTTTCCTCAGTGAATCTTGGTATCCGTTTTGTTATTTTACCACAGGCTCATAAGCCCTATTTTCAGGGATTTGGACTAGAACTCATTTCTCTTCCAACCTACTATGAAATAAAGGTCGATATAAGGTGAGCCTATGCCTACATTTCTAGGGTAGGTGGTCACATGGTTTCCATTTTGGGTTTTCTTCTTTTTGAGTTATTATCATCGTTTTGAAGTTTCTATTTCGCCAAAACCCTTATTTGTAATCACTGCTTCATATCTAAATGACTCGTGTGGTATGATATTGATGAATCTAACCTAGATAGGGTGTCTAGATGAGGTATGGACTGGGTAAGGTCAACCATAGGTGTTATACCTTAAGATTTGGCCCTTTTTCACCTTTGGACCTTAACGATATGTCTTGAAAGGAATTTTCCTTGTTAGGAAAATTAGATGACTTGGTTAGAGGTTGGCTAGGATGAGATAGCATGAACCCCTTGAATGAATTGAAAGGTATGTTGCATTGAGATGTGATTATGTGATATTATAAGATGGAAATTCCATGCTTTGTTAATGTGATATGATATAAGATGGATTGCCTTATATATTGTGATGTGAATGGTTATGCCATACTATGTTGACATGCTTGTAATAACCCGTGTGTGGGCGGGAGGAATTATTACACTGTTCCAGATAAATCTTCATGTGTGGGTGGGAGGCATTCTTACCCCATGCCAGATAAATCTCCGTGTGTGGGCAGGAGGCATTCTTACCCCGTTCCAGATGAATCTCCATGTGTGGGCGGGTGGAATTCTTACCCTGTGCCTGCTGAATCTTTGTGAAATGGGATGGGAGGCATTAATACCTTGTGCTTATATATCCTTTATGGGTGGGAGGAATTCTTCCCCATGCTAGCTACAATGCTTGTGGATGAGAGGCATTCATATCTCGTGCCAGTGAAGATTATACATACGTGAGAAGTATATACAAGAGGAATTTTTACCTCATGCCAGTGATAACCTTTATCTATGTACTTACACTCTGGTGATTTGTTTGGACTACCAGCTATGAGCTGAAGCAGGTAGACCCACCAGGTGTCCTTTTGGAACTTCAGCGGGAGGGTTGGTTATTTACTTTGATTTACTTACTTGCAGTCTATTACACACTGTTACTTGCGAACACCTATTTTGATTACACGTAGACACCGTTGGTGGTGGAATACTGAGAAATGTCTCACACCATTCCAGGGAGGCCTCCTTGGGTCCCATGTAGACTTTACTGTTGCAGTTACTAGTAGGGGAAAATGACAAACTTCAGGTTATTTATACATATATGTTCTAGCAGGAGTTCCAGAGTAGAGGATCGAGCTTGGCTAGAGATGCTCGTGGACTACTTTGGTTATTGTTTCTTTTTGTGTTATGGTATCAGCATGCCATGCATCCATTTTTTATCAGACACTGCCTATGTGGCTTTGGTATATATAGTAGGGTCTTTCCTCATTTCTGTTGTTGGTTTGTATGTTTCCCTTTTTCTCCGATTTATACATTAGTTGTGGTTCCGATATTTAATCACATGCTGCTATATTGCTGTGTACTCTAACATGGGGGTAGAGTCTCCCCACAAACTTACCATTACACCCCCACTACTAGTCAGCAGCCCCTTGCATATGGGGAGACGAGCCAGGGGTCATGTGGCCAACTGGGCTTGGGGCTCGGGTTGAGGGGCAGCCGGGTTCGGGACTTCACATAAAAAAAGTTCAAATATTTTATCATTAAACCAATTTATGTTATTTTAATCAATTTCATGTATATTTTTTATATAAGAAATTTTAATAGTAATGAAATCCTTTGGTTTCTAAAACAACTTTTTTCTTCATGTATCAGGGTTTAATTTTGAATTAAATTCTATGACTTCTGTGAATTGAATCTGGAAAAATTAATTCAAAATTTTGTATCAGAATAATTATTATTATAAAAAAAGTTCAAATTAATTTTTTTCATAATAAATATAAAATAATATGACTATTTTAACTATTTTGGTTATGGTTAAAGTAGGTTTCCATGTGGTTAGACTAAAAATATAAGGATAAAAATGAACTAAAAACATATCCAATTCATATTAGATGGATTTATTTCAACATTATATCAAATAGATATCAAGATTTATCCATTTTGGAGACTTTTGGAATGTGTTAAATATTGGTTTACCATTTTCTCCCCCAAACATCCATGTGTTTCCTCTACCCCACTTAAAAAATGGGAACCCCTCTCCTATCCTATTCACACAACCAAAGTCTTTTGGTTTATCATATCCATATCTAAGTACCTTATATCCTTCCCTACCAATGTACTAAGCCACTTATATTGATTATTAAACCCCCATAAGAAGGATTTTTGTGCGTACCTAAAGAGGTTGTCTAAAGAAGATACATCATTCTTAATCGGACATTTTTTATTTGTTCTTACACCATCTTTCAAATAATCTTCAAATATGAGGAAATAATAACATATTTATATAACATATAATTATATTTTATTATTTTAGATTCATAACCCACATCCATCTCCTCTTTCATAAAATGGGAAACAAAATTGTCAATCGTGTGTACGATGGACTACCACCCCCTTAACGGATGTAATTCATTTTCCATCACTATCTCTCATGGATATATATTGTTGGTCGGAGTGGATAATCAACAGGGGGGTGAATTGAGTTCCAATTAAATTTTTTGTTAAAACTATTATGGTTAAGAAAACCCCCAATATTAAAAACATCCCAATTAATTAAGGCAGTAGAAATGTAAATGTTCAATTGGTCAACAAGTTTCTCAAAGGGTGATTAATCCTCAGATGAATCAGTGTAGAACACCAATTCGAATTTTGAAAAAAGTTTACTGAATTAAACAAATACACACACTAACCAAAACTAATTATCAAAGAGTAATCAAAAACAGTTTTATGTTTTAGAAAATATAAGCAGCAAATAAAATCAAAATAGAGTATATGAAGATTTGCACAACAATGTAAACAAGAGGTTCAGTATCAAGCCGCGACCTAGTCCTCTTCACATGGTGATCAGCTTCTACCAAGTAGTTTACATTAAAACATGATACACAACATGTATCGGGCTTTACAATAGTTTCCACAAACTGTCTAGGGAACACACCCTCTACCACAGTTATTTGTGGGAAAGACAAACCAAATAGACCACACACGGTCTCTTCCATAGTAATACGTGGGAAACACGGTTAAGGTGATGTTTGATTAGAGTATAGTTAATATCCTCCAGTTCAAGCACATGATACAATGTGTGATATAATGTAAAGACCCGAACAATTCAAGGAAATTTTTTTATTAATTTTCTTTGGATTTTTACAAGAACGCAGTTTCAGACGACACCTGATTCCGAGGCCCGGTGTGCCGGAATCATTTTCTGAAGTTTGGCTTGGGTACGTTCAGTGAACGGACGAGCGGGTTTTTCTAACTTTTGAACCGGTGCTCGGAATCGAATTCTGAGGGCACCGATGGAATCGCAGCGCCGATACTTGCTTAGAAACGCCTCTTCCGGAGTTACGTTTTCTCGGGTGTGGTTTTTAATTTTTGGGCCTTAAGTTAAGAAATAAAATAAAGTGGTGCGACAACTTTATTTTTATTTCACTTAAGCCACTTAAAAGCCACTTAAAGCTGCTTAAGCTAAGTTAAAGCGGATAGGGTACAATTCAAAATATCCTACCCTCTTGGTAGGATATTTTTGGGGTGGGGCCCACACGAGCCCACCGTTTCTTTTCCGCTAAGTAACGCACCCGCGAAAACCCCTATTGATTGAAAGACAACTGGAGCGTTTCTTAAACAATTAAATGCTCTAATTAATTGGGCGGTTTATTTCGTTGAATTAATTCTATGAATTAATGGGTCATTACTTAACTTATCTTTTTTTTCTTTTGTTGGCATGTTAATAAAATAAGACCAACACTTTTCTTCTTAAGTATTCTTCGTTGAGAGGATTTGACAGAAACCTCAAGTTCTTCATCATCCTTCGCGAAGAACGCGAAGAACGCGAAGAACACGAAGAACGTCGGCCTTCAACGAAGGGCGAAAAAGAACGCCGAGCCCTCGGAGATCGACGACGCGACACCATGTACCGCGACTCCGGCGATTCTTCTTCCGTGACGTTCTTCCACGATAATCCAACCCCGTGAAAACCTTCGATCGACAATGACAAGGTAGGGGGGTTGCGCTCCTTTTAAATTCTTTGTAGATTTATAACAACAATATGGATTTAATTAATATTAATTAAATATATATGTTCTTGAAGCTCGGAGTTCGTCGACGCGACACCGTATTCCGTGACGACACGACGCTCTTCCGCGACGATGCGACGCCCTTCGGCGACGTGACGATCACCTCCTTCTGCGGCGATCAATTCCGTGAAGAACGCGTGTGCGGTGACTTGACGAGGTAGGGATTTTTATTTGAGAACAATATTTAATTCCCGTGATTGTTTCTTTTAAAACAATGAACCCGGTTTCATAAGAACAATTTTAATTCATTAAAATTGTTATTTGTTATGTTTTCATGTGTTGATTATTTCTCCCGACTGTTATCACCTAACACGGAGGGTGCAGGCCAAGAAAACACGGCCTGGCAACCATCCACAGTTCTTTGTTGATGTGCGGATTGGCGGGAGACAACAAAACATGCCGTAGGAACGATCCGTTGTTTCCGCAGTGAAGAACGGGACCCGGGAGGAGCTTCAGTGCAGACGGGAAGGAAATCGGACCACCAGAGCAACTCCGGTGTCCCGCGGAAGCCACCGGCGGCGCGGGTCGCCGGTGCGCCGCCGGACAGGGCCGTCGCGGATGAAGCTGAGGCGGCGGCGGCCAACGGACCCACGGTCGTGCAGGTCCGGCACGCATGGGACGCCGCAAAGCCGCGTCCGCTGTTTCCAGTGCGGCAGCTTCTTCCCGCGGGGGCAGCGCCACCCCGCGGCTCCCTCACTCGGCTGCTCGGCCGAGCCGAGCCGGGCCGGCCCGACCGGCCAAGTTGCACCCTGGCCGGACCGGGCCGCGCCAAACCAGGTCCGACCCGGACTCGGGTCGGGTCGACCCGGTTCCGGCCGACCCAGGGGGGTCGGGCCGGGTTGGTCCGGGCCCAGACCCCCCGTCTTTGGACCGTTTTCAGTCTTTTACCCGTATCTTGAGCTACGGACCTCCGAACGATGCGCCATCAGCGACGATGCGATCCTTGGATCGAGACGGTCGTTTCGGTATATCGCACTTAAGGTTTCGGAATACTTTGAGTTCAGCCGGGTTGGTTCGTACACGAAACCAACCGGGGCCTCGGAGCAGAAACGCTCATATCTTGAACTTCGGACGTCTGATCGACGTGCCTTTGACTTCGTTGTTTTCCTATAAGTGAGACGGATCTTTTGGCATACTCTGCCTGAGATTTGGACAAATTTGGAGTACGGTCGGGTTGGTTTTGCCTTAAAAGCCAACTTGGCCCCTCGGACGAAAAAGCCAATAACTCTCAGACCGGGCGTCCGATTGACGCACCATCTGCGACGTTGAGTTCCTGTTGACGATACGGAACTTTTGGATACATCAACTCTGGACTATGTGTCAGTTGATGTATCAGCCTTTCGGCTCGTGGAGTGGAGCCTCCCGAACGAGCTTGTTGTGTGCGGGAACCCTAGAGCTGGCTGCGACTGCTACTGTGACGACGACGACTGTGCAGAGATCCTCAGTAGATTCTACGGCGATGACTACAACACTCAAAGATCCTTTGTGGGTCAGTGCTACCGATCCTGTGTGGGTCCGACTCTGTGTGGGTCAGCGCTCAGCGGTTCTATGTGAGCCAGTGCCTACAGGTCCTGTCTGGGCCCGATCCTGTGTGGGTCTTTGCGGGGGTTAGTTACCTATCGATCATTTGTGGGTCATTGCGGGGGTTAGTACCTATCAATCCTTTGTGGCTCCGACAACTTAGATGGATCAGTGATCATCTCTATCGTCATTTAAATAAGTATACCTGTGTGAGATGAAACTCTTCTTTACTTTCCTTTGTGGATGGTGTTGAGCTATCCTGAGTGGATTTACGTTTTACTTTCCTTTGTGGATTGTGTTGAGCTATCCTATGTGGATTTTACGTTTTGCTTTCCTATGTGGACTGGGTTGTACTTGAGCTCGGATGTTGGAGCCGAGCGAGAATTGATGACTTAAGTATATGTATGGGCATATACCTAAGTCGTGTCGGATGTTACTTCGTGATTGTATCTTTCCTTTGTAGATTATCCTTTGTGGATTCTGGTAGACCTTAGGGGGTGTTGGGGTCCCAACTGAGTAGCTTATACTCACCCCTGCACGGGCTATGCTTGCACTACGTTGTGTTAGTTGCAGACGACGGACAACGCTGATCGTGGTGGAGGCTTGCGGAGCAGGACGGTACCTGGAGGTGGACCACTGGGCGGGACGTACTTGGAGCGGTCGGCTGGACCCGAGGAGCAGTGGAGGCTATCTGTACCCACCCATTAGGTGGGACTTCCAGTGGATGGCTTGAAGTTGTAGCTTTACTTTTCAGTTGCTGTTTTTCCCCTTTCAGTTTTACTTTACAGTTGGGCTTGTATTTCTGGCCCCCTTTACTTTTCCGCACCTACTGTTGTACCAGCTTTTACTTAGTGTTTACTTTTTTCTGCTTGCTTACTCTGTGGTGCTTGTTTACTTTACAAAGGCAATGCCTTCCCTTTACCGGGATTTACGCCTTGGTGCTAGTCTCCAGCCCCTGGCCTATGGAAGGCGGGCTTGGGGTAGTCACGGCACGTGCCCTGAGGACGGGTCGTGACAAATTGGTATCAGAGGTGGTCGGTTCTACCGCAGACTCTGATCTTTCTTCTATGTGAAGCAATAGTGTTTAGCGTATTGGGTGTGGTTATCAGTCTAGGGAGTCCAGTGTTGGTGCGGTGGCCGATGTATCCGTACACCAGGACCCTGACATTTGATTTCTGACTTAATGCACGAAAACATTGATTGCATGTGTGTTTCAAGTTTTCTTTGTGATTACATTCTATCAGCTCACCAGGTATACTGTTGTGACCGTGGCGCACCTGTTTCCTTTCAGGATGGCCCCACGATGGCAGCCATCTAGGGTTCCGAGAGTGGTATGTGACGACAGCCCGCTGAGCGACTAGGCTTCGGTACATGGCCCTTTGACAGCATAGGAACCAGCGATACCTCTACCCGCCGAGCCACCGATGCTTCCAGCACCAGCCGCTGACGATTCATGTCGCCTCAGTGCACTGCATGAGTTCTAGCGCTAGCGACCGCCTAGGTTCCGCAGGGAGACGGACCCCCAGGCAGCTGAGGACTGGCTGGAGGCAGTGGTGTGAGTTTTTCGGTTAGTGAGGACACCAACAGACCTCATGGTGATCCTCACAGCGAGACTACTGCACGCAGCAGCAGGACGATGGTGGAGCTTGATGCTTCAGGGGCACGATGAGGCCTCTCTAATCTGGACAGACTTTGAGGGCCTCTTCCGCTCAGAGTTCGTCCCGGACACCCTCCGTGCGGTGCGCATCCAGGAGCTTCTTCAGCTGCGGAAGGGCAGCTTGACGGTCGCCCAGTACTTGGCGAGATTCACCGATCTCTCGCGCTACTCGACCGACATGGTACGGGACCCATTCTTCTGGGCCCGGACCTTTGAGCAGGGTTTCAGAAACTAGATCAGGGCATCACTGATCTCCCTCATCATTCCGACTCAGGAAGGAGTACTGGAGTGAGCCCTTTTGATCGATAGCTTTCTTGCTGAGAATTCTCCAGCGGCGAGACCTACCGCGGGGCGGCACGTAGCAGAGTCTTCCGTAGCAGGCAGTCGACGGATGACTCAGGGGTCCAGGCAGACCAGACCCTCACATAGACGGCCTCAGGACACTGGCTCAGTCGTGCGGGGCACACAACGCAGAGCCAGTCTTTCGAGAGGCAGGCAGTGCTACACATGAGGCGGTCCGCAGGGAGGAGGCGGACGAGGCAGAGGAGCTGGCCGAGTAGCAGGTGGTGGGTGATGCTTTGAGGCTCTACCACCACCACCACCCGGACGTCCACCCCGGCCACAGGGAGCTGGCGGGCAGATACAGGCATAGCTCCAGGCAGCGGAGGCCTACGACCACCGTGCGCCCAAGATGATTCGAGGTACGATCTGTGTCTATTCCACCCTTTCTCCAGTTCTTATAGACACAGGAGTGAGTCACTCTTTCATAGCTGCTTCCCTTGTTCGGAGCTCGGAGATTCCGACAGAGCCGTTGGCCCGATCCTTACGGCTAGAGACTCCTACGGGAGCAGACTTGACGATTACACACTGGTGCCGGCAGTGTGAGATTACTCTAGGAGGCGAGAGCTTCGGCTAGGATCTTCTTGTAGCGGCGTCGGGGCCTTTCGACGTCATCTTGGGCATGGATTGGTTATCTACAGTCCATGCACAGATTGACTGTATTAGGCGCAAGGTGCGATGTGTACGCACCGACGGGAGCAGGTTCACCTTCACCAACGAGAAGGGAGCCTTTGCAGCATAGGATGGACTTCTGCAGAGGAGAGGACAACCCATCACTCATCAGTTGGCTAGCCTCATCCTAGGAGCTGTTGACATGCGGAGTCCTAGTTTTCCTGCAGTGGTGGATCAGTACGCGGACGTCTTTCCCGACGACGTTCCAGGGCTACCTCCTCACAGAGAGGTATACTTTCATATTGATTTGTACCCCAGGACAGCCCCGATATCCACTCCAGCATATCGAGTGGCCCCCGCTGATCTTCGAGAGCTACGGGTACAGTTGGAGGACTTGCAGGGTAAGGGTTTCATCCGAACCAGTGTTTCACCCGGGGCTTCCCTGATATTGTTCGCCAAGAAGGCGGATGGGAGTTTGCGACTGTGTGTCAACTGTCGTCACCTGAACCAGGTGACAGTTTGGAACAAGTATCCACTACCGAGGATTGATGACCTCTTCGATCAACTCAAGGGAGCATGGTGGTTCTCAAAGATAGACATCAGGTCAGGCTATCATCAGCTCAGAGTTCGAGACGAGGACGTGCAGAAGACGACCTTCAGATGTCGGTATGGACACTATGAGTTCTTGGTTATGCGATTCGGCGTAACCAATGCTCCAGCTGTGTTCATGGGCCTCATGAACAGGATCATTCAGCCATACCTAGATCGATTTGTCGTGGTCTTCATCGAAAACATTTTGATATACTCGACGACTGAGGAGGAGCATGCCTATCACTTACGGGTTGTACTAGACACACTCCGAGAGCACCAGATTTATGGAAAGCTCTCAAAGTGTCAGTTCTGGATACGCGAGGTCCACTTCTTGGGGCACGTCATCTCTGAGGCGGGAGTTGTAGTGGATCCTGCGAAGATAGAGGCAGTGCTAGCTTGGGAGCCACCCAGGAGCGTGACAGAGGTGCAGAGTTTCTTGGGACTAGCTGGATACTATCAGAGGTTTGTTCCAGACTTCTCTAGAGTTACGGCACCACTCTCAGCTTTGACGAAGAAGGGGAAACCCTTTGTGTGGTCAGACAGATGTCAGCAGAGCTTCCAGGAGCTGAGACATAGATTGACCAGCACACCTATCTTGAGGTTGCCTGAGGAGGGAGTAGGGTACGTAGTCTACTGCGATGTATCAGGGACCGGACTCAGATGTGTCCTGATGCAGGAGCGGGCAGTGATCGCCTATGGATCACATCAGTTGAGGCCGCATGAGCAGAACTATGCTACCCATGACCTGGAGTTAGCATCAGTGCTCTTCGCTCTGAAGACATGGCGACACTATCTAATGGGAGAGCGCTTTACAGTCTTTTCTGACCACCAGAGTCTCAGGTACATCTTCTCGTAGAAGGACCTGAACCTGAGACAGCGGCGATGGCTCGAGTTCCTCTAGGACTATGACTTTGAGATAGTCTATACTCCTGGGAAGGGGAACGTGGTAGCCGATGACCTCAGTAGGAGGACGAGCATTCAACTACTTGAGGAGGTGATAGAGCAGCTAGCCGCTTTGCAAATATCCTTTGTGGATAGAGATGGAGCATCCTTCCTTCAGTCTCTCACAGTCACTCCTCCACTACTACAGCAGGTCAGAGAGGCATAGCGTGGGGTCACTGACTGTGAGACACGGCGTGCACAGATATCCTCAAGACATGCACATGATGGATTCTCCTTTGGAGCAGAGCATGACATCCTTTTCATAGGACATACCTTGTTACCAGTCACTTTACTAGAGGAGGTGCTGAGAGAGTTTCACACTTCTCCTTTGGCAGTACATCCTAGAGTGGAGAAGATGTACTAGGACCTCAGACGACAGCACTAGTGGCCAGGCATGAAGAAATCTATGGCAGAGTTCATTTCTCGATGCCTCACCTGCCAGCAGGTGAAGGCAGAGCATCAGGTACCAGCAGTCTTGGTATAGCCCTTGGAGGTCCCAGAGTGGAAGTGGGACGGGATATCTATGGACTTAGTGACTGGACTTCCATGCACTTCCAGAGGTCATGACTCCATCTAGGTGATTGTCGACCGACTCACCAAGTCGGCTCACTTCTTACCCATCAGAGAGCAGGGCTCAATGGAGATCTTGGGGCGTCTCTACGTTCAGGAGATTGTACGGCTTCACGGGGTGCCATCATCTATCGTCTCCGATCGAGAAGCTCGCTTTACTTCCCGGCTTTGGGAGGGGTTGCAGGAGGCGTTTGGGACGCGGCTTCGTCTGAGCACCGCCTTTCACCCTCAGACGGATGGTCAGAAAGAGAGGACCATTCAGACTCTCAAGGACATGCTCCACGCATGTGTCCTCGACTTTGGTCACAGTTGGGAGGACCACCTACCCTTGGTGGAGTTCACGTACAACAAAAACTACCACTCCACCATCGGGATGGCACCTTATGAGGCGTTGTACGGCAGACCTTGCAGATCTCCTTTGTGCTGGACAGACCCTGGGGAGTCAGCACTTGTGGGACCAGAGATGGTCCAGGCCACGACAGAGAAGGTCCAGGTCATCCAGGAGCAGATGAGGACAGCTCAGAGCTGGCAGAATTCTTACGCTAACAGGAGGCAGAGGCCACTAGAGTTCAAGGATGGCGAGCACGTCTTTTTGCGTGTCTCACCTCGATGTGGATTACAGAGATTTGGCCGAGGTGGCAAGTTATCTCCACGCTTCATTGGACCATTCCAGGTCCTTAGTAGGATTGGAGAGGTGTCTTATCACCTGGCTCTACCACCTCAGTTGCACCGGGTGCACAACGTCTTCCACGTATCTCAGCTGAGGAGATACGTGCACGACCCGACACACATCATTGACCATGGGGAGCTAGACATGGATGATGGGGCGACTTTTGCGGAGGTCCTGGTGGAGATCGAGGATCGACCGGAGTGGGTCCTATGTGGATGATCGATTCCTCTAGTGCACATCAGATGGCAGCACGGGAACCTCCAGGAGAGCACTTGGGAGCGGGAGGCTCAGATGCGTGCTCAATACCCACATTTGTTTCCCTAGTTTATGATGTATTTTTACGGGGACGTAAAGCCCTGAGGTGGGAGTGATGTAAAGACCTGAAAAATTCAAGGAATTTTTTTATTAATTTTCTTTGGATTTTTACAAGAACGTAGTTTCAGACGACACCTGATTCCGAGGCCCGGTGTGCCCGGAATCATTTTCCGAAGTTTGGCTCGGGTACGTTCAGTGAATGGACAAGCAGGTTTTTCTAACTTTTGAACCGGTGCTCGGAATCGAATTCTGAGGGCACCGATGGAATCGCAGCACCGGTACTTGCTTAGAAACGCCTCTTTCAGAGTTGCGTTTGCTCGGGAGTGGTTTTTAATTTTTTGGCTTTAAGTTAAGAAATAAAATAAAGTGGTGCGACAACTTTATTTTTATTTCACTTAAGCCACTTAAAAGCCACTTAAACCTGCTTAAGCTAAGTTAAAGAGGATAGGGTACAATTCAGAATATCTTACCCTCTTGGTAGGATATTTGTGGGGTGGGGCCCGCACGAGCCCACCGTTTCATTTCCGCTAAGTAATGCACCCGCGAAAACCCCTATTGATTGAAAGTCAACTGGAGCGTTTTTTAAACAATTAAACGCTCCAATTAATTGGGCGGTTTAGTTTGTTGAATTAATTCTATGAATTAATGGGTCGTTACTTAACTTATCTCTTTTTTCGTATGTTGGCATGTTAATAAAATAAGACCAACACTTTTCTTCTTAAGTATTGTTCGTTGAGAGGATTTGATAGAAACCTCAAGTTCTTCACCATCCTTCGCGAAGAACGCGAAGAACACGAAAAACGCCGGCCTTCGACGAAGGGAGACGAAGAACGCCGAGCCCTCGGAGATCGACGATGCGACACCATGTACCGCGACGCCGGTGATTCTTCTTCCTCGATGTTCTTCCACGACAATCCAACCCCGCGAAAACCTTCGATCGACAACGACAAGGTAGGGGGGTTGGGCTCCTTTTAAATTCTTTGTGGATTTATAACAACAATATGGATTTAATTAATATTAATTAAATCGATATGTTCATGAACCTTGGAGTTCGTCGACGCGACACCGTATTCCACGACGACGCGACGCTCTTCCATGACAACGCGACGCCCTTCGGCGACGCGACGATCGCCTCCTTCCGTGGCGATCAATTTCGCGAAGAACGCACGTGCGACGACTTGACGAGGTAAGGATTTTTATTTGAGAACAATCTTTAATTCCCATGATTGTTTCTTTTAAAACAAGGAACCCGGTTTCATAAGAACAATTTTAATTCATTAAAATTGTTATTTGTTATGTTTTCATGTGTTGATTATTTCTCCCGACTGTTATCACCTAACGCGGAGGGTGTGGGCCAAGCAAACATGGCCCGAAAACCCTCCGCAGTTCTTCGTTGATGTGTGGATTGGCGGGAGACGACAAAACATGCTGCAGGGATGATCCGTTGTTTCCGCAGTGAAGAACGGGACTTGGGATGAGCTTCGGCGCAGATGGGAAGGAAATCGGACCACCGGAGCAACTCCAGTGGCCCGCGGAAGCCACCGGCGGCGCGGCTCGCCGGAGCGCCGCCGGACAGGGCCTCCACGGCGGTGGCGGCCAGCGGACCCACGGCCGCGCCGGTCCGGCACGCACGGGACGCAGCAACGCCGCGTCCGCTATTTCCAGCGCGGCCCCACGTGGGCTGCGACACCTTCTTCCTGCGGGGGCAGCGCCACCCCGCAGCTCCCTCCCTCGCCCGCTCGGCCGAGCCGAGCCGGGCCGGCCTGACCGGCCGGGTCGCGCCCTGGCAAGACCGGGCTGCGCCGAACCGGGTCCGACCCGGACCCGGGTCAGGTCGACCCAGTTCGGGCCGACCCAGGGGGGGTCGGGCCGGGTTGGCCCAGGCCCAGACCCCCCGTCTTCGGACCGTTTTCGGTCTTTTACCCATATCTTGAGCTACGGACCTCTGAACGACGCGCCGTCAGCGGCGATGCAATCCTTGGATCGAGACGGTCGTTTCGGTATATCGCACTCAAGGTTTCGGAATACTTTCAGTTCAGCCGGGTTGGTTAGTACACGAAACCAACCGGGCCCTCGGAACGGAAACACTCATATCTTGAGCTTCGGACGTCCGATCGACGTGACGTCCACTTCGTTGTTTTCCTCTAAGTGAGACGGATCTTTTGGCATACTCCGCCTGAGGTTTGGACGCAGGTGGAGTACGGTCGGGTTGGTTTTGCCTTAAAAACTAACCGGGCCCCTGGGATGAAAAAGCTAATAACTCTCAGACTGGGCGTCCGATTGACACGCCGTCTGCGACATTGAGTTCCTGTTGATGATACAGAACTTTTGGATACATCAACTCTGGACTATGTGTCAGTTGATGTATCAGCCTCTCGGCTTGTGGAGCAGACCCTCCCGAACGAGCTTGCTGTGTGCGGGAACCCTAGAGTTGGCTGTGACTGCTACTGTGACGACGATGACTGTGCATAGAACCTCAGTGAATTCGACGACGACGACTACAGCACTCAGCGATCCTTTGTGGGTCAATGCTACCGATCCTGTGTGGGTCCGATTCTATGTGGGTCAGCACTTAGCGGTTCTGTGTGAGCCAACGCCTACAGGTCCTGTGTGGGCCCGATCCTGTGTGGGTCTTTGCGGGTGTTAGTTACCTATCGATCCTTTGTGGGTCTTTGCGGGGGTTAGTACCTATCAATCCTTTGTGGGTCCGACGACTTAGATGGATCAGTGATCATCTCTATCGTCATTTGAAGAAGTATACCTGTGTGAGCTGAAACTCTACTTTACTTTCCTTTGTAGATGGTGTTGAGCTATCCTGAGTGGATTTACGTTTTACTTTCCTTTGTGGATTGTGTTGAGATATCCTGTGTGGATTTTACATTTTTCTTTCCTATGTGGACTGGGTTGTACCTGAGCTCAGATATTGGAGCCGAGCGAGAATTGATGACTTAGGTGTATGTATGGGCATATACCTAAGCCGTGTTGGATGTTACTTCGTGATTGTATCTTTCCTTTGTGGATTATCCTTTGTGGATTCTGGGAGACCTTCGGGGGTCTTGGGGTCCCTACTGAGTAGCTTATACTCACCCCTGCATGGGCTATGCCCGCACTACGTTGTGTTGGTTGCAGACGACGGACATCACTGATCGTGGTGGAGGCTTGCGGAGCAGGACGGTACCTGGAGGTGGACCACTGGGCGGGACGTACTCGGAGCGGTCGGGTGGACCCGAGGAGCAGTGGAGGCTATCTGTACCCACCCTTCAGGTGGGACTTCCAGTGGATGGCTCGACGTTGTGGCTTTACTTTTCAGTTGCTGTTTTTCCCCTTTCAGTTGTACTTTACAGTTGGGCTTGTATTTCTGGCCCCCTTTACTTTTCCGCACTTACTATTGTACCAGCTTTTACTTAGTGATTACTTTTTTCCGATTTCTTACTCTGTGGTGCTTGTTTACTTTACAAAGGCAATGCCTTCCCTTTACCGAGATTTACGCCTTGCTGCTAGTCGCCAGCCCCTGGCCTATGGAAGGTGGGCTTGGGGTAGTCACCGCACGGGCCCCGAGGACGGGTCGTGACATATAAACAGACACACACACTTCTCAAAGATATAAAATAAAAAACACAATAGATTAGTTATGATGAGAAAGTGTTTATAAGGCTATATGTGTTTGTAGTTAATCTCTTGACCCCTTGGAATGAGAAATGTTGAAGTTCGAGTCAATCTCTGGAAGTTGTTTCCAAAACAGAGTGTTGTAACTCCAGGTTCAAAATTTTAGTATTCTTCTTCTAATGTTGATCAAGAGTAGATGAAGCATAGAAGGCAGGAATGAGTTTATCCCATATTGTTCTTCACGATGCTTGTGGGTTCACGATCTTAGTGCTGGATGGTTCGGCTTTTTGATCTGTAAAATAAGCTCTATCACACTTCCCATGCAACCCTTTCTTTGTGTCTACATATATGTTACACTTCTTGTTTGTATCCTCGATTCTCTTCTTATTTCGTGGTATTCCCTTTTTATATTTGAGGTTCGACAATGGGAATGACTAGATCACGTGCATTCTTTCTCGTGCCTCATACTGTCCACGGTATTGTCTTCTAAAACATTTACAATCAGCATTAATAAATTTCAGAGCATTTATTTTTTCAAATATGACCATTAGAAAAGTATTGAGAAATTGGACAAGTATGGAAGAATAAGTGTTAGTAGACTGGTAATGGTTACCTTTATATCGGTAGGCTTCATTAGTCGGTGAACATCTTCAATATCCAATGTAACCTTTAACAGTATGCTTACACCAGTAACAATGTAACAGTGACCTTCTCGCGGTAAACCTATAACGGTGACCTTGTAACGGTAACCTTGTACTGGTGACCATATAACGGTAACCTTTTATCAGTGAGCATGTAGCTGTAACCTTATAGCAGTAACCTGATAGCTGTAACCTTGTAGCGATAACCTTGTTGCAGTAACCTTGTAACGGTAAGCTTGTATCAGTAACCTCATAGCGGTAACCTTGTAGCTGTAACTGTGTAATGGTAAGCTTGTAACTATAACCTTGTAATAGTGACCTTTGTACTTAGATAAATTCTACACTGTACGTTTAACCAATCAAGCAGTGAGATTGAATGTATATGAATATTACTCTGTAGTAACAAGAAACGTTAATGAAACATAATTAGTAAATAATGAAGACATGTTTCTCACTTAAAAGAAAACAAGTTTTGGGATTATCAAAATATGATTTGGAATTATCAAAATAGGATTTGGGATTATCAAAATATGATTTGGAATTATCAAAATATGATTTGTAATTATCAAAATAGGTGAGTTCCAACAATCTCCCCTGTTTTGATAATCAAAAATTATGGCATTCAAGGTAAAACAAATCTGCTAATGTCTTTGTGTCAGAAGATTTAAGTTTTGAATATTTTCTCCCCCATGAATGAATTCACACCTTTTCCTCCCTTTTAATATTTTATCACCCTTTGTGATTAACAAAAGGTGTACAGAACAAAAAAATATTGAAAAGATAGAATCTTTATTACTAAAACAAGAGTACATTATAAAAAAATTGATACACCAATCCCTATCAACTAAGACAGTCCACACTCAATACACATTAGATATGCCCATAGATGCTTTGTCCTTGGAGGATGAGGATGTAGGTGCTAAAGGTGGAGGGATATGCCAAGGGATGGAAGTTAACAAGGTAGGAGGAGCTGCAGCAGAAGCATCAGTAGACCTGTAGTGAGTAGAGCTCTGAGGAATCGAGGGGGTCATGCTTTTGATGGCCTGGGAAGGAGTCATCAATGGAGTGACACCGGTGGAACCTAAAGCAGGTGAAGAAGCAGGAAGAGCAAGAGGGGATATGATTGGAGTGCAATCCACATGGAGGAAAGGAAAGAGAAGATTCCTGAATTCCATAATGATACTACCACCTTTCTCCATATCAAAAATAAAATCATCCTTATTCTCTATGAATTTTTCCAAAGCAGGAGTCAATTATCTGAGTCTGCTAACCCGATCCTTAAAGGCCTAAGTGATAGGTGGGATCCTTAAATTTTCCAACAACAACATGAAGTTACCATCCATATGATGTTTGGTTTACACCCATTTTTAGTATTAATCAACTTGATCCTTGAGGGCCTTGTCATCCTGAGAAACTTATCTTAAATAGTTTCCCACACGATTACGAATTTCCCTGGCGATGGAAATGACATGAGAATATGAGGAACTACCACCTGAGAACTTTACCAATTCTTCTCTGACAATGGTCTTAAAAGCTTCAATATCAATTGGAGGAGAAGCTGAAGTGGAAGCAGATGCAGTTAGCGGAGCCCGAGAGAAGACCATTGTCCCCTTGAAAGATTTTTTCAGCCCATTAATCAGTCTTTTGACATCATCATCATTCCCTTTCATTTGTGTTTCCATGAATTTCTTGAAATCCTCAAACACTATGGACATTTTCTGAACTATACTTTTGACATATGCAAGGTCTCAGTTCACTTGGGTCCTTGAAGCCATATAAGCATTAAATTTGGCAATAGACTGTTTCATAGAAACCATAGAATCTAACAACTCACTTATTTTACTCTAGCATTGCCTTACTTACTAGAGCAGAGTAGATTGAATATTAGAGTGAATTTTGGCTAAGTCAGATGCTAGATGCTCATGAGCTAGAGCAACAACCTTTTCCACATCTGAAGACCTATCCATAGAAACTTTTTGCAGGTCTAATTTCAGGGATTCAAGATCTATTTTTCTAACATAGTCTTGAGGGAAAGAAGTTTTTGGAGGGAAAAAAGTGAGGTTTGGCACTGAGGGTCTTCTGTTAGGCCTCTCATCTTATATGTAATCATAGTCTAGACCGAGCACCAAAAATCCAGGGTCCTCAGACCACCCTTCAATTTCATGAAAAATAGCTACTGAGCCTATAACAGCAGGTTCCTCCCCCTAAATATGAGTAATCTCCTAATCAGCCACAATCATTTTCTCCAGACCTCCTTGATCAACTGCAAAATCAGAAAGGTTCACTTCCACTTCCACCTAAGAATATTCAACTACTTCCAAGATAGGTCCAGCCTCAACTAAATCAGCAGCTTCTTCTTCTGCTCTACTTCTTACCCATTCTGTATGTCCTATTAGAGGACTAAGACTTAGAAATTCCTCTTCATTTTCAGTATCAGATGTCTCAAGGTCAGTATTAATTAATTCAGAGTCATCATCCTCATCTGAGGTATCTCTAACTTCTCTTAAATAAATTTCATCCCCTTCCTCTTCACTGGTTTTCTTATCACTATCCCTTAGGATAGCTTCCCTTATGGGCAATCAATTTGGTGGGATAGGCTCACCAAAGGATACAATAGTCGCACAAGGATTGGAGGGAAGGTTAGGTTCACTCTTGTCATCTATTTTAGAGTCCTCTATTTCTTGCACAGTAGCAACTTCTTCTTCATTATCTGAGTAGGCAGGCTCAGATTCATCAGGCTTAAGGCCAGAGACTCTCTTATTCTTAGGCCTAGTAGGATGAGTCAAAGGATTGAACTCTTCATCCACCTTATCCTAATCATTCACTCTTCTATTTAGACATGGATTCCAGTTAATCTTAATCAGCTTTAAGATTACATTGGTGATGCAATGGTTGTCTTGTACAACAATAATTTATTCCTTATCTCAAGCAACTCCTTTCACTTTCAACACAAGAGATATCAACTTGGCATGGAATAGAGCATTGGATTTGGAACTAGGCTTGGTCATGTCTTCAATTTGAATCACAAATAGCCTAAACAGGTTAATCTTATGTCCATGCTTCAACCAATATAGAATGAATATGTCTTGATACTTCCAAATAGTGAAGTCCCCTCTCTCGGGACTTATCACATGTTGAACAAATTTCAAAAGCAGCTTATCCTCTCCAGCCATCTCAACAATAATGACTTTCCTAGGAATTCCATTCCCTATCAATTCTTCTAAAGCTTCTTCATAGAAAAAGAACTCACTAGTGGGAGGAACCACTTTTGAGTAATAGTCATAAATTCCTTCATGGGGAATCCATAAACAATCAGCACACTCAGTAGAGCAGAAAATTACATTTAGTCCATTTACTCTGGAATTCATCCAGTGCTCATTCTTAGACTGGTCGAACATCTAATACTCATATAATTCCCTCACCAACTTCAGGTAATAGGGTCTATTGTTGTTTTCAAAACATTCATCCCAGCCCTGAGCTTCCAGTTCCTTAAGCACTAAAGATCGACTCTAAAGCAACAACTTTGAACTTAATTCCTTCTCAGCTACTATCTCCCTCTTGGATAAATGTGGGTTCAGTACCTTTTCCACTGTTTCGCTTCTGTTACTCGATTCATCTCTAGTTCTCTTAGGATTAAGCGCATCTTCTTCATCACTGACTAGCGGCCACTTCAATCTAACCATTAATCTGGAGCGGTTTGAGGTTTCAGCAGAGGTTTAGGTTCTAAGATTTTAGAGCAAGAGGTTCGTAGGAGGGTTTGATGTGGATCAAAATGTGGTATGTGTTCTCTTTGTATCATTTAGGGATCAGAAAATAACACATATAAAATAAGTAAATAATGGTATAAAAATGTTTCAGATTCTGATTGAGAGCACACAAAATGAAAAGTCCTAGAATTCGAATGTCTATCGGTAAGGAGGTATCTACAAGGTCTAACGGTGAGGTCCTAACAGTGAGGTCCTAATAGTGAAGTTCTAACAGTTAGTAGTTTATCATACCTAACTCCTATCTAGTGTAATTTAACCTATCATAATTCAATGTCTTTGTGAATATATCATCCAATTGGTGTTCATTACCAATGAATTCAAGAGTGATATCACCTTTTTGAAAATGATATCTCAAGAAGTGATGTCTTACATCAATATGATTTGTTCTAGCATGAGGTACTAGATTCTTAGAGATGTTAATAGAACTTGTGTTATCACAGTTTATAAAGACATGTTTTAATTTATATCCATAGTCAAGTAAAGTGTGTTTCATCCACAAAATTTGATCACAACAACTACTAGCAGCTATATATTTAGCCTTTGTAGTAGATAATGCAAGAATTTTTTTTCTTACTACACCATGATACTAGTGACTTGCCTAAAATGTGACATGTTCCAGAGGTTGTTTTTCTATCTAACTTGCAACCAATAAAGTCAGCATCCGAATAACTTATTAAATCAAAAGGCTATCCTCTTGGATAAAATATTCCTAAATTTATTGTATACTTGAGATATCTAAAAATCCTTTTAACAGATTTTAAATGATACACTTTGAGATTGTCTTGAAATCGAGCACACATGCATACACTGAACATAATATCAGGTATACTAGTAGTAAGATAAAGTAGACTCCCAATCATACTTCTATAATTGGTTTGATCCACTGGTTCTCCAGTTTCATCAGCATCCAATTTGCAAGTTGTACTCATAGGTGTATCACTACCTTTATTACTATCCAAACCAAAACGTTTTAAAATATATTTAATATATTTATATTGATTTAAAATAATACCATCTTTGTTTTGAAAAAATTGAAATCCAAGGAAAAATTTTAGTTCCCCTATTAAACTTCTTTCAAATTCATTTTGCATCATTGAAAAAAAACCAGTACATAAAGAATGTTTAGAAGATCCAAAAATTATATCATCTACATAAATTTGTACTATTAAAACATCTTTGGAAATCCTTTTAATAAAGAGAGTAGGATCTGCTATCCCTTTTGTAAAACCTTTTGATATAAGAAAATAACTGAGTCTGTCATACCATGCTCTTGGAGCATGCTATAGACCATATAAGTCTTTAGACAGTTTAAAAACATGATTTGGAAAATGGGGATTTGTAAATCTAGGGGGTTGTTCAACAAATTCATCTTCAATTATATATCCATTTAGAAATTCACTTTTGACATCAATTTGATAATGTTTGAAATTCAGATGAGCTGCATAAGCAAGTAGTATCCCAATGGCTTCTAGTGTAGCTATAGGAGTGAAGGTTACCTCGTAGTCTATTCCTTCTTCTTGACTATACCCTTAAGCAACTAGTATAACCTTGTTTCTTACTAAATTTCCAAACTGATCAAATTTGTTCCTAAACACCCATTTAGTGCCTATGGTTAAGGTGTCCTTATGTCTATCTACTAGTTCCCAAACATTGTTTCTTTAAAATTGATTCAATTCTTCTTGCATAACCAACACCCAAAATTCATCATTGATTGCATCATTGATATTTTTAGGTTCAATCTGCAAAAGAAATGCTTGATGTTCAACTTGGTTTCTCATAGAAGCTCTAGTTTGTGTCCCTAGATTTAAATAACCTACCACAACATCTAAATGATGATTCCTTAGAGTTAGAATACCTCTAGAAAGAGTTGAACTAGACTCCTCATGGTCTTCCATTGGTTCAGGATCAATAGGTGCAGAGTCAGGTAGATTCCCAAAACTGGTTACTTTTACAGGAGGTTCACTATCATTATCATTAAGATCCAGAATTGACATATCTTCCTCAAGATATTCAAGAGAGGTTTTGGGTTCATGTGGATCAGTCTCATCAAACTTGACATGAACTGACTCTTCCACACATTTTCATTTCTTATTGAATACTCTATAGGATTTACTAGAGATTGAGTAACCTAGTAAAATTCCTTCATCACTTTTGGAAGAAACTTTTTCAAGATTATCTTTAGTGTTAAGGATAAAGACTTTGAAACCAAAAACTCTAAAGTAAATAAACATAGGCTTCCTATTGTTCCAAATCTCATAAGGGGTCTTCTTAAGAATCGGTCTAATCAAGACTCTATTAATAATGTAATAAGCTGTTTTAATAGATTCAGCCCAAAAGTAAATTGGAAAATCATATTCATTGAGCATTGTCCTAGAAATATCTTGAAGAGTCCTATTTTTTCATTCCCCAACTCCATTCTGTTGAGGTGTTCTAGGAGAAAAAAGTTGTTATTATAGCCATTGTGTGAGAAATAAGATTTAAACTCTTTATTTTCAAACTCACGACCATGACCACTTCTCAAGGTCTTGATGCAAAGTCCCCTATGATTTTCAACAGAATTGGAATATTTTATAAAATAAGAACAAGCTTCACTTTTGTGAGCTAGAATGTATACCCAAGTGTACATAGAAAAATCATCTACAAGAACATAAACATAGTGCTTCCCATTTAAACTTGAAACTCTTTATGGTCCAAACAAATCCATGATAACTAAATCAAGTGGTTGAGAAGTAGAAACTTATTTCTTTGGTTTGAAATAAACTTTGTGTTGTTTTCCCTTTTGACAAGGATTACACACTTTGTTAAGAGGTACTTACAATTTAGGTAAGTCTCTAACTAATCCTTTCCTAGTCAGTTTTCTAAGTGAGTGCACATTACAGTGTCCTAGTCTTTTGTGCCACAACAAGGATTCCTTATAAAACACATTTAAACAAGAAACATTTTTCTTAGCTAAAGAATCCATATCAACAACATATACATTCTCATTTCTGAGAGTAGTAAATATTAAATCATTTTTGGAATTAAAATCATTACATGCATCATTTTCAAACTTGAAATTAAAACCATCATCACAGAACTGAGAAATACTTAGCAGATTGTATTTTAACCCATCAACAAAAAGTACTTTTGAAATTAATACAGTATTAGGGTTACATATCTCGCCTAAGCTGATGATTTTCCCTTTAGCATTATCACCAAATGTGACATATCCATCAATAAATTTAATCAGACTTTTGAAGCATGAATAGTATAATTTCATATATCTTGAACATCCATTGTCCAAGTGCCACAGAGCTCTACAGGAACAGTTTAGATAATTTTCTGGAAAAACAGATTACACATGGGGTATCTTTGGTACCCAGATTTTCTTGGGTGCAGAGAGGTTAGAAAGTAATACTTTAGGAACCCATACTTGTCTCATAGATTTACTATAATCAACAGATATATTTTGAGACATAAACACTCTGTTTGGTCCTTTAGTGAATTGTTTTTCAAGAAATGGTCCATAAATTGAACTAGGTGAGAATTGTCCAGATTTTGGAACAAATTTGGTTTTATTAAACCTTCTTCATACTAGCTAATATCCTAGACCATTTGTATATTTTTCGGCAATTTTTTGTCCTAGAAACTGAGTCAAGGTATCTCTACCAGCAGTAAATTTTTCAAGATCCCTCTTTAATTGTTAATTGGATAATTTGAGTTCAGTATTTTCTTTTAACAGCTAAGAACATTTTTCTTTCTCAATATCTAGATCATATTTGTAATTTGTATTTAGATAATGTTGTCTTTTCAATAATTTATATTTACACTTGAGTTCATTAAAAGTATCCTCAAGCATTCCATAGTATTCAAATAGTTCATCCTCCATCATATTTTCATCATTGTTTGATTCACCTTCATTCCCAGAATAATAATCATATGGAATAGGGGAATTAGGTGTTACCTCAGATGTTTCTGTCATGAAGCACAAGTTGGCATGATTGTTCCATTCACTATCAGATTCATCAGATCCACTAGAGCTGTCTTCTGAAGCACTCCAGGTATCTTTTATTTCATTTTTATAACCTTTTCCCTTATCTTAATATTTCTTCCTAAATTTCATCCTAGGGCAGTCTTCCTTCACATGACCTATTCATTTTCACTCATAACAGATTATTTCATTTGATTTTTTATTCCATTTTCTATATTTCTTTCATTGTACTTTACTATCATACTTTCCTTTGTAGTTTGACTTCATTAATAATCTCTTATTTTGGTATAATTTTTTGAATCTTCTAGAAATATTAGCCATCTCCTCATTACTGTCTGAGTCTTCACTTGTGGAAGTATTTACAGGAGCTTGAACTTTTTCTTTATCCTTTTTCTTTGATGTATTAGTCTTAAATGTTACATATTTCTTCCTTGGTTCCTCATATACTTCTTGATTCACCTTAAGTTCTTCTTCATACATCATAATATTTCCAATTAGTTCCTTCACCAGAAGTTTTCCTATGTCACAAGATTCTCGAATAGAAACAGAAGTCCCACTCCATCTGTCAGGTAGGCATCGAAGCAGTCTCATAATCTGGTCCTTGTTATCCACTGGTTTCCCAAGCAGACTCATAGTATTCACTATCTCATTGAACCTGAGATACATGCCAAAAATAAGTTCATGAGGCTTCATTTTAATGTTATCATATATAATAGTGTAAGTATTTAATCTCATTTCTATAAAATTGGTTGTTACATTATGAGAAATAGCTAAAGTATCCCAAATTTCATATTTAGTTTTACAAGAAAATATTCTACTAAATTCCTCACCACCTATAGAATAGTACAAAGAATTCAATTATTTACAGTTATTGTTATATGTGGCATTAGTCAACTGAGACCATGTGTCTCTAGCAGTATCAGGTAATGTATGTTGTTCTTCAATTGTGTCCCAGATTTCAGGTCCCATGCTCTCTAGATACATTTTCATTTTTAATTTCCACTGAGCATAGTTGTTACCATTAAATAAAGGTGGCATGTTTATAGCATCACCCTAAACTCTATTTTCCATAATTACTAAGAATATTAAAGAACTAAAAATTTAGATATGATAGAAATTTTATGATCTTTAAGATAAAACTAAAATCACAGTTAAATTTTTTTTTCACAATGGATAAAAAGTCCACATGATTCCAAATGTTGGTCTTAGTGGATACTCAAGAGGGGGTGAATTGAGTTCCAATTAAAATTTATATTAAAAATATTATTGTTAAGAAAACCCCCAATTTTAAAAATAGCCTAGTTAATTATGGTAGTAGAAATGTAAATGTTTAATTGGTCAACATGTTTCCTTAAGAGTGATTAATCCTCAGATGAATCAATATAGAACCCCAATTCAACTTTTGAAACAAGTTTACTAAATTACACAAATACACACACTAACCAAAACTAACTGTCTAAGTGTAATCAAAAATAGTTTTATGTTTTAGAAAATATAAGCAGTGGATAAAATAAAAATAGTGTATATGAAGATTTGAACAACAATGTAAATAAGAGGTTCAGTCTCAAGCCTAGAACTAATCCTCTCCACTTGGTAATCACCTTCCACAAAGCATTTTATATTAAAACATGATACACAACCTGTATTGGGATTTACAACAGCTTTCACAAACGGTCCAGGGAACACACCCTCTACCACAGTTCTTCGGGGAAAGACAAATAAAACAGACCACACAGGGTCTCTTCCACAATTATATGTGGGAAACACAGTTAAGGTGAAGTTTGATGTGAGGATAGTTAATATCCTTCAGTTCAAGCATAGGAGAAAGTGTGTGATATAAATAGACACACACACTTCTCAAAGACATAAAATAAAGAAGCACAATAGATCAGTTATGATGATAGAGAGTTTATAAGGCTCTATGTGTTTGTTGTTAAGCTCTTGACACCTTGGAATGAGAAATTTTGAAGTTCGAGTCAATCTCTTGAAGTTGTTTCCAAAACAAAGTGTTGAAAATCCGAGTTTAAGATTTCAATGTTTTGCTTCTGATGCTGATCAAGAGTTGATGAAGCACTGAAGGTAGGAATGTGTTTATCCCAGAATGATCTTTATGATGCTTGTGGGTTTAGGATCTTAGTCTTGGATGGTTCAACTTTTTGATCTGGCAAGTAAGCTCTTTCACACTTCCCATGCAACCCTTTCTTAGTGTCTGTGTATATGTTACACTTCTTGTTTCTATCCTCGATTCTCTTCTTATTTCTTGGTATTCCCTTTTTATATTTGAGGTCTGACAATGGGAATGAGTAGATCACGTTCATGCTTTCTCGCCCCTTGTACTTTCCATGGTATAGTCTTCTGAAACATTTACAATCACCATTAATTAATGTCAGAGCATTTATTTTTTCAAATATGATAGTTAGAAAAGTATTGAGAAATTGACAAAGTATGGAAGAATAAGAATCGGTAGACCGGTAACAGTAGCCTTCATATCGGTAGGCTTCAATAGTAGGTACACATAGGCATTCTCCACTGTAACCTTTAATAGTATGCTCACACCAGTAACCATGTAACGTTGACCTTGTCATGGTAATCCTGTAAAGATGACCTTGTAGCATTAACCTTGTAGTGTTGACCATATAACAATAACTTTTTATTAGTGACCGTGAAGTTGTAACCTTGTAGCGGTAAGCTTGCAGCTGTATCCTTGTAGCTGTAACCTTGTAGCAGTAACCTTGTAACGGTAATATTGTAGCAGTAACCTTGTAGCGGTAACCTTGTAGTTGTAACATTGTTACAGTAAGCTTGTCACTGTATCCTTGTAATGGTGACCCTTGTACTTAGATAAATTTTTCACTGTAAGCTTAACCAATCAAGCAGTGAGAATGAAAGTATATGAATATTACTCTATAGGAACAGGCAACGTTAATGAAACATAATTATAAAAGAATGAAGAATGGTTCTCACTTAAATGGAAACAAGATTTGGTATTATCAAAATATGATTTGGAATTATCAAAATATCATTTGGGATTATCAAAATATGATTTTGAATTATCAAAATATGATTTGGAATTATCAAAATATGTGAGTTACAACATATATAATGATGTATTTAAAGTATATTTATATTATATTTACAAAATAATTATAATTATGTAATTATATAATCATATCTACCTTCTTACCTTTCAATGCAATGGAAAATGATAACGTTGCTCATGTGTACATGTGGACTACCTCCTACACAAAGCGATGTAATTATTTTTTCATTTAATTTTTACATGTAAAATAATAAGTATAGAATTGATGCATATATATGATATATACAAAATAAAAATAATTGTATAAATTTTGTATATAATTTACCTGTATTTCATTCTATTCATCGATAAAGTGGAATCAATGTTCATCCGTACAAACAACCTGCCATCTTTATGAACAGTGTAATTCATTTTCAATCAGTAAATTTTATGGATTACTATAAATAAATATATAATGAATATATATTATATTTATTTCATGGTAAAAATTATTTAGATTATGAAATAATGATTAAAATAAATGAATTGAAAACACCAAACCAAAACATATTTGAAAACAAAACAGTTATTACCTAAAACTCAATTTTAATAAAGAATTTTTAATAAAAAGGTGATAAAAGATTATTAGTAAATTATATATGTAAATAATATATTATTATGGTTCTATAATAGATGCATAATAAATATATATTTGTTATACATTATGTTTAAACATGTATGAAGAATTTTGAGACTTGAGGTAAAGTTTTTTTCTCACTTTTGTTTCCACATGGCACATTCCACAATCAATACTTTTTTCTTTTGTGTGGTGTATAAATTATTCATTAATGTATTTAATGATAATTTTCATGAAAATTGTGGGATATAAATACCATTATAGGGTTATTTTTTCATGGGAATTAAAATTCAAAATTTACCAAAGTGGTAAATAATTTATGATACAATCTCAATGTTTATCAGGATAATGTATGATTACATTTCGAATAAAGAAATATAATGATGTAAATCTCAATAAAATCATGTAATTTCTTCTCCAATGGTTATTTCTAGAGAATAAATTATTTCCTTTAATTTTCCTCTCCTAAAGTATTAATGATACACAAATAACATTTTTATTAAAAAATGAATTTATTTCTCTCTTTGGACGAAAATCCTTTCTATTTCATAAAATGTTTTAAATTAATTATTTACTACTATCAAATGATTATATAACGAATTTTTTTACCATGTTGTACTTTTTAAAAAATGGATTGAATGAAATATTTTTGTCATCTTTTGGATGTGCCAATTTTTTCTTTTTACAAAAAATATGAAAGGAATCTTTAATTTAACATGTAAGACATGAAGGGGATTTATTTCCATCATGAAAACTCAGTGATTTAAATATTCACTTACACGATTAAAAGTTTCTTTTCAAATAATTTTTGTTTCATTAATATTTGGTAAATCTTTATATTTTGATTAATTAATTTTAAAATGGAAAAGATATTTCCCTTATGAATGTTTTAAATATATTTTTATATAATTCCAATCCATAAACAAAAAAATTGGTATTACTTATGATTTACTTGGGATATGATCAAATGGGTCCATCCATATTCTTTACTCAGATAGTTTATGATTATTATGAAAATATGTTTATGAATCCTATTCCTTTACCATAGGTTATACATTTATGAAATGTTTATAAAACATGTTTCCTTTTTATGGGCTGTGATATGATGGATGATTTATGATATTATGGCACAAAACATTATGTATTATGAGATTAGTGGGACCTATATCTCCATCTAAGAAATTGGGTAAAGATTAATGTATTATGATCTTAAAGGGTACATGATAAGTTATCCCAATCTCAAAATAGGGTACACATGTGGTTATCCTAAGCCTAAAAAACAGGGTACAAAGGAGGTTATACAAAGACCTAATAAGAGGGTACATGGAAGGTTATCCCAAGCCTAGAATTATGGACACTGGAGGTCATTCCAAGCTCGATGTAGATAGATGGGTGTTTTTCCCAAGACTAACATGTTATGAATGTATTGGTGGGTATCCTTGGCATAAAA
Source organism: Viscum album (assembly GCA_963277665.1). Taxonomy (NCBI): domain Eukaryota; kingdom Viridiplantae; phylum Streptophyta; class Magnoliopsida; order Santalales; family Viscaceae; genus Viscum; species Viscum album. The sequence continues at coordinate 1,477,689,725 of OY728161.1, forward strand.
TTTTCTATTCTTATGTGTATTCCACAAATCTATTTCTTATACCAAAGTTATGTTCTCATGGGTAATGTTCTTTGATTCCATTATGATTTATGTTTTATGAACTACAAATATTTTTCCATGACTCACACTTATGATTTATATTATGTAGGATATGTTTTTCAAATGTTAAACTTATGATATCTTACCCTTATTATCATATTATAATGATATCTTCTTTTTTTTACCATTACTAATAATTTAAGCTCACTATTTATTATTGTTAATTTCTCTATGTCAAGAAAAAAATTATGATGTATGATATTTCTAAGAATGGTTAGTTTAATGAAAAACTTTGTGGGAGATGATGCAGTTCACCTATAAATATGTTTTTTATGAATATAAGTTTATAGAGGCATTAGACCCATACAATTATGATGTGGATCTTTAATTTCTATAATCAATATTAATGGATTGAGATGTAATATCTCGATACAAAATTTTTGGGTTATTATAGTTGTTATTAGAGAAAGTTTTAGATAAAATTTGGAAACATGGATGAGAAAAAATTAGTGAGAACCATTAGATCAATTATAATTATAGAAAAATATCTTTTAATTTTGATAAAGGATCGAGAGAGTGGTTTCTAATCAATTTCAACCTTGTCAGGACACTACAAGTGGATGTGGATTTGAAATAGTTTTAGAAAGGGTTAATAAATATGAAAATGACACATTGGGATTTGAATATATTTTCACATGGTTCATTACAATGAGTGTTGTTGCACACATTGTTGACACTCACGGGTGATAAATCTTGGAAATTAATGAACTCTTTACAAACAATCTTAAATAATTTGAATAGAATATGACCATGAATGAATTAGGTTAAAACAAATATGTAAAATATTGAAAATTAATTATCATTATTTTTACATTCTAGGAATGATTTTTAGGATTAACCAGTTTTATTAATGGTGCATTGTGGTGGTGAATTTTTTATTATAGTAAATAATTAAATATTGAATGATGAATTTGTGTTGGTAATATGTAAGCTCAAATTTCAAATTTCTTTATTTTATCAAAGTAATATGAATTAATTTATATAATAAAAGTATCTATGAATGATAATTTCTATTCCCAATGATTAGATATAGAATTATCTGTGACAAACCCTAACGTAAAGATGACCACATATCAAGACTATGATTCCACTACCGATAAAGATTGTGGAAAAATGCTTCCTAAAAAACTTTTTATTCTCTCTTTGGTTGAATTTAATGTTATATTAGGCTTGTATTGGATTTATCTACAGAAATACCACATAATTTTTTGAGGAATAGAAGTCATGTTTGATATTCAAAACCCACATATGATGATCTATCAATGTGATGATAGATGTGAAATTTTTATGGAGATCACATAAATTTTATTTGTCTTGATTCCTATTAAAAATTGGAGTTTATCTCAATAGGATGGGGAGAAACTCAACATAGATGATATACCGATTGTGAGGTAATTTTTTTATTTCTTTCTGGAAGAGCAGTATAGTCTTCCACTAAATCATGAAGTCGAGTTTTCAACAAAACTCATTCCTGATGCTACATCTATTTAAAATGATCCCTATAGAAAATCCCCAATTTAGTAGCAATAATTAAATAAGAAAAACTAGGATAATCTTGAAAATGGATTTACTTAGATATTTTTTCACCTTAAGGTTCACCTTTCCTTTTTTTATAATGAAACATTGATCAATGTGACTTTTCATTGATTATCAGGAACGAAAAAAGATCGAAATCATAAACATGTATCCTCTACCCTGTATTGATGGCATGTTTGACCAAACACAAACATATCAGTATCTTTTTGAGATTTAACTTCATTCTTGATACCATCAATTGACAGTCTAGAAGTATGATATACCCAAGACAGTATTTTGAACAATGTAGGAAAACTATACATATATAGTGATTCTAATTGGTCTTTCTAATTTCGCCATTATCTTCATAGATTTAACGAATTGAGTATTTAAAGACTAAAATCATTATTTCGTGGTAATATTTATATGTTATGTACTTATCTATTAAAATAAAAATTAATATAATGAATATTAGATGAGAAATGTACTAAAGACCCTATGGAAAGAGAATTTGTATGAAAATTTTTCCAAGAGTAAATTTGGGTTGAAGAAAGTTCCATTTTTTATAATATAATGTGAGGGTATATATTGGGATCAATAAAATATAAAGGATATTAAACATTATCCCAGAAAAACCATGATGAATGAGATCCATAGTTTCCTTGGTTTGGGTGGATATTATAGATGAATCTAGGAAAATTTCCTATAGTTGTTAGATCCACATACCATGTTAACTTGAAAGGGATATAAGTTCATTTGGATAGATAAATTTGAGTAAAAATTCATTTATATAATGATATTGTTATTTATTTCTCCAATTATTATGTTACCCTATAGTGGGGAAGGTTTTGTAATATATAGTGATGCATCAATAAATTTACTAGGATGAGTTATCATGAAGAATTACTTGGTTATATCTTATGGCTCACAAAAATAGAAGAATGATTAGAAATATTACCGAACTCATGATTTGGAGTTATATATGGAAAATTTTGAATTAAATATACAGAGGCATTATATTTATAGAGAAGGATTTGATATGTATACTGATCATAAAAATTTAAAGTACATATTCCCACAAAAAGAGATGAATATTCACCAGCAAATATGGTTGGAGTTGATTAAAAATTATGACTATTAAATACATTTTTTCTCTGGGAAAAAGAACAAGGTTGATGATTATATGAGTCAAAAGGATCTTTCATGATTATCTATAATGAGGTTTAAAAATGTATCCAATATTTATAGATTTTTAAAGGATAGATGTGTTAATTTTGATAGAAGGGGATAAATCTTATCTTTCCCAAATAAGTGTTCAACTATCTATCAAACTAAAGATTAAAGATATTCCAAAGGAAGATGGAAAACTATAGAAGAAGGTGGGAAATTGTGAAGTCCCAACCCTGGAGACACTAAATAGTGCCCCTAGCTGGTTGGCCACATACCCTCTGGAGTGCCTCCCCGTGTGGTAGATGGTGACGACTAGCAGCGAGGGTCTGGTTTGTCATCCTTGGGGATATTATACCCTCTTGTACCAAAATGAAACACCTCTGGAAGAAAAAAAAATAACCAAGTGTGGAAGCATATAAATAACCAGAACAATACCATGGAATATGATACTCAAAAGTAGAAAAATACAATACCTAACTAAAAGGTAAAACATGTTATGATAATGAAAGAGTCAAGTGTCTATGATGAAACTAATAGTAAAGACACAATGAATCCCAAGTGGGTCCTTGCCCTTATACTGTCCTGCAACAACAAAGTCTACATGGATGCCGATCAGGCAACTCAAATTGGGTGTGAGTACAACTCAGTAGGCCACCACATGCTATGTCTAAAACATTCCCAATCAAAAGACAGTTCATGGAGTTCTATGAAGAATGAAATACAATTCAAAATTAAATAGTTATCAAACTGTCATTTTATACTTAATCTTCACATTAGGCCCATTTTAAATTCAGGTTTTCCATTTGAATCATCATTCATTATTATTAATAATTTGGTGTAGGTCGTCATACCCAGCACCCCAAATCTTATTAAGTCTAGGTCGCCCTGCCTATCACTCTATATCTCATTCGGTGTAGGTCTTCATTCCTAGAACCTCATAATCTGATGCCTGGATAACTATTGGGGTGAAACGCCATGTCCATGTTCCAACTTCTAATCGGTCTAGAACACCATGTATGGAACCAAAAAACCTCATCCATTTAATCATTATTTAATTCACAAGAATTATCCACATCATTCAATTACTAATCCAATGATTAGTTAAACATTTCAAAGGAAATTAGTTAACATAAAAATTAACTAAGAACATAACCCATTAATTAATTCATCAACTAATTAATCAATCAACACAATTCTCATTTCAAAATTAATTCTTCACAATTTATTATCCATATCAAATCTCAACATGTCATAATTAATTCTCACAATTAATTATCTTTGATAAATATCATGGAACATAATTAATTCCCAAAATTAATTATCTTACATAGCTAAAAATTATTTCTTAATTAATTCCCCTTAATGAATTACCTTAACACAAACAATTCAATATCTCAATTACAATATCTCAACCCATAACAAATATCTATTTGGGAACCCCACCCCTCATTTGATCCATGATTTTATTATCAATTAATCACCAAGGAAAATCATAAACCAATTTTACATTCATAATTACTCAAATTTAGGAAATCAATTATCAAGGAATCTAGAAAATTCATAAAATCACATTCACATATCAAAACCAAGACCATGGGAGTTCTATTTAGACCACCAACCTTGGTTTATTGAAGGATGTTGGTCCAACTAAAATCCCCAAAATCCAATTGGCACAACGTCATCGATCATGCTTTGGATCTAAACCTCTAAACCAAAATTATGATTAAAGGCATCAAGATCATGAAAATCTCGAACAAGATCCACATACCGGGAAGAGAGAGAATCTTCAATACAAGCTTTCAATATCAATGAATGATGTCTTGATCACCTTGGAATCCCTCCAAAATGCTATGGGATCACCTATAAATTTTCAAGCCTGAGCCAAGGTCGAAATATAGGAGTCTTGGGGGCTTCAAGTGGTTTTAAAAATGATTTTTGCATAATTAATCATGCACATATGCTTTCCTAGGAAGTGACACATGGTTAGGAAAAACCGTGAGCCAACTGTGTGGTCTTCCACTGTCTGCACAACTAGATGATTCTTGGTTTGGAAAACCGTGCACCAATTGTGCCGACCTGCACTATCCGCATGGTTAGGATGTACATGGTTTGGCCCAAACGTGCACAAACCATGCACAACTCACTATCTTTCGAAGTTCCTTAGACAGTTCACCCAAACACACCCGAGGTCATACCCCAACCCAAAGGTACTTAATAATAACAAAACGTACATGAAAAAACATCCGAGATTACTCCAAAAAGGTCAAGATCTTGCAATATCCCCATCTTATAATAGCTCTTCCTCGAGATTCACTCCCAAACTTCTCTAAGATTCTGATCCAAAAAGATTGGTCCATTGAGACCTCATGCCTGCTTTCCATTCCCAAGTTTCCTCTTGAACAATTCCATGTTTCCATAGCACATGAAATAACATCATAGTCTTTCACTGTAACTCTTTCTCACTGTGACCCAGCACACGTATCGGCTGATCCTCAAAGGACGTATCTATCTTGAGATCAACCTCTTCTACATCAATCAGATGAGAAGGCTTGGTGGGATACTACTGTAGTTGTGACACATGGAAAACATCATGCATAGTTCAGAATTTATTTGGAAGTGCTAATCGGTACGCCACTGGCCCGATTCACTCTAGCACCTTAAACAGTCTTACAAACCCTGGTGCTAACTTTCCCTGCCTCTGTATCATGTGGTGACCCAATCTAGGCGACACCTGAAGAAATATATGATCACCCTCTTTAAACTCTAGGTATCATATCCATCTATCATCATACGACTATTTCATACTCTGAGCTATAGCCATACATTTATGAATCAACTGTATCTGCTCCGATGTCTCCTGAATGATACTTTATCCCATCAACTCTGACCCATCCTTCTATAACCAAAAAAGTGGTGATCTACAAGGTATTCCATAAATTTCCTCATATGGTTCCATCTGTATAGTTTCCAAATAACTATTGTTATAAGAGAACTCTACTAAATCCAAGTGATTCTCCTAAGAACCATAGAAGACAAGAACACATGATCACATCACATCCTCTAACACCTATATAGTATGCCCCCAACTGCCCATCTATCTGTGGGTGGAAGGTTGTACTTAACAGAACCTATGTACCAAGAACCTTCTGTAAGCCCTGCCAGAAGAATGAAGTAAAGTGAAAATCGCAATCATAAACTATAGTCCTTTTCACCCCATGCAAACGAACTATCTCTCTCACATACTATTCTCCAAATATTTCTACTACAAAGGTTTCCCTAAAAGGTATGAAATGTGCTACCTTAGTTTTTCAATCCACAAAGACCCAAATAGAATCATTCTTCCAAAGATTCTTTGGAAGTCCTACAATGAAATCCATAATCATGTCATCCCACTTCCATTCCAGAATAGGTAATGGATACAATGGGCCTCTAGGTCGTTGATGGTCTATCTTCACCTGATGATAGGTGAAACATCTTGTTACGAACCCTACTATCTCCTTTTCCAATCCTGGCAACCAAAATTATCATCGTAGGTTAGGTACATTTTTCCCCCCTGGGATGTACCACCCACCTTGAAACATGAAATTCTCGCATGAGTTCCTCTCACATACCCATAGGCACAACAACTTGATTTTTCACAAAGATGATATCATCCTCATCTATTATCCTGTATAAAGGTGTATCACCACCTTCAAGGCTTTCCATTAAGGCTAAACTCTCTAGATCCTCATACTGCCTATCCCTGATCTATCTAAAGAGTGTAGAATCCACTACTACAGAAACCAGAGTCATCCTCTCCAGACTCTCCTAAACTACCACATGTATTTCTTCAAGAAAAGTCATCATCTTCCATTCTTCACTCGACTCATGTACCAACTACGGTTGGGTATTCTTATTCATGGCATCAACCACACAATTCCCATTTATGGGTGTATATTCCAATTAAAAATCAATGGACTGCATATACTATACCCATCTCCACTGTCGAAGATTCAAGTCGCAATGTGAAATGATATAATTCATGCTTTTGTGATCCGTAAAAACTGTAAACTTTTCACACAGAAGATATTGTCTCTAATACTTACGAGCATAAACCACTACTACCCAATCGAGGTCATCTGTTGGGTAATTCTGTTCGTGTGGCCTTAACTACCGAGACCCGTAAGCAACGAATCAATCCAATTGCATCAACACAACTCCATGTCTGATCCTATAAGCACCACAATACATTGTGAACTCATCACCCGACTCAGGTAATATCAAAATTGGTGTTGATGTCAAGTTCTTCATTAATTCCTAGTAATAATTGTTTCATTCTTCTATCTAATCAAACATTACCCCTTTCTTTGTCAAACCCGAAAGTGATGCTTCCATTCGGGAAAAGTCCGGGGTAAACATCCTATAATAACAAGATAATCCCAAAAAGCATCTGATATAAAAAAATTCTTGGGATTCTCCCAATAAACCACTACATGCACTTTTTCTTGGTCCACTACCACACCTTCTTCCGAGATGATATGCCCCAAAAAGTGTACCCTGACAATCCAAAATTGACATCTAGATTACTTGGTGTATAATTGAGGCTCTCTAAGTATCCCCAAGATGATGTCAAGATATTGGGAATTATCGTCATGAGTTGTAGAGTACACCAAGATGTCATTCACAAACACCACCATAAACTGATCTATTTATGGATGAAATACCCTATTCATGAAGGCCATAAATAATGCTGGAGCATTTTCCATCCTAAATGGCATTATGAAAAATTCATAATGGATATACCTTCTCTTGAAAATTGTTCTTGGTATATCAGAGGTTGGAAATCTCACACAATGATACCCTGATATCAGATCGATCTTTGAGAACACACAAGCCCCCTTCAACTGGTAAAACAAATCATAGATTCATTGAAGAGGATATCAGTTCTTCAGAGTCATTTTATTCAACTTCTGGTAATAAAAACACAAGCTCAAACTCCCATCAGACTTCTTTTCAAACAAAATAGGTGACCCCCAAGGTGACGTACTTGTATGGATAAACCCTTTATCCTACAAATCCTCCAACTGCATTTTGAGCTCATGAAGCTCAGTTGGTTCTATTCCGTATGGTGGAATAGATACCAGCTCAACCCCCGACATGAGCTCAATAGTGAATTCTACATCTCTCTCAGGTGGAAACCATGAAAATTCTTTACTAAAAACATCCTAAAACTGTTTAACTACTGGTGAAATGATGAATTTCCTACCACTCCCATTATCCGTCAAAAGATAAGCCACTTGGTCTGTGAGATCTCCTAATTGTTGAGTAATTGGCCTAGCTTGGCCTACATGGATATCCCATTCTCTATGATGAACATACTGGTCACCCTCAGGAGATACAAATGCCACTCTCCTTTCATAAAAATCTACGTGGGATCAGTATGTGACTATCCAGTCCATACCCGTAATCAGGTTGAATCCCGTTATATCAAGGACATAGATATCCTAAGGAAAACGATACTCACCTATCTCTAGTGAACATACCTTGCATAAATAGATATCCTTAGACCATGTTTCATATGGTGTATCTATATTCATCACCCCACTTATGGACTACATCTCCTGGCTCAATCAATTAACAAGATTTACAGATATGCAGGAATGAGAGGAACCCATATAAAAAAAGGAACTAACTAGAGTATAAGCAACTAGAATAGTACCTCGCTCTGTCGATGGACCAGACTCGCTCTCCACAAGTGTAGGATGCACTACATGTAACTGCCTTTCCCCTCTTCCCTATGGTGTCATCTGAATCCGCTGAGTAGCACCACTCTGCTGATATGGTCTCTTATACCCTAAATCCCCACATCTACTCCCTTTACCGCCTCTGCCAGTAGAACTCCAACTGCTAGACCTATATGGTGTAGAAGACCCCATTCCCACACTCTGAATTTGACCAGCTTCCCCCTCAGCACCAGCCTACCTCTGATTCTGACATAACTTCTATAGTTGTCCCATCTTACCAAAAAATGGACACTCAAATGGTGGTTGATGACAATGTGTACAATAAGGTCCCTGCCTACCGCACCAGTTTCAAAGAACATGAGTATGATCTGGTTCTTCTGTTCCTCCTGACTGTCCACCATGATCTCCACTGTCCTAACTAAGGTTATCGTGATGGTGTTTCATGCTCTCAGAAGGCACCCTCCTTGATCGTCCAGCTACTTGTCCAGTATTTGAAACCTCCATCAGGTCCCCCTATTAAATTAGATCCTGATTAAACACTTCTATGAATTTATTCAGACTAAAGATATTTAGCTTGGACTTAATTTTACACCAAAGTCCATCATAAAATAATTTTTCCGAAGAATCCTCATCTACCTCCAAAGCTGGAGAAAAACATTGAAAATATATGAAATGTTCAGTTTAATCCATTATGGACACATCTCCTTAGGTTAGATACATAAAATATGATGCCTTCTCTTGTCTCAACATCTATAGATATAATTGTCACAAGAACTTCTCCAGAATTTCCTTCCATAAAATCTCATCAGTCTATCCAGATCGTACCTGGATGTCCCACCAGTGCTTCACTGAACCCCATACCATATAAGCAGCCAACTTGACCTTCCTCTTAGCCAGATTCTCCAAATTGTCATGTTTTATCTATATGTATTCAATATAGAATTAAACACCCTCAGGTCCACCCTCTCCAGTAAAAGTAGGAGGGTCCTCCAGCTAAAACTCCCTTGACAACTCCAACATTATTTTTTCACTACTGTAAATCTGGGTTTTACCAATGCTCCTATACTAATAGTTCATCCAAACCATTGTTATAGGAGACCTTTACCAACAGTTTCATCGAACCGTTGGTAAATGTTGAGATATGTGATGATTTCCCAATAGTTTGAATAAAACCATTGGTAAATCATCATAGGCTGCTCCTTTTACCAACAGTTTGTACAAACCGTTGGTATAGGTAAGCTTTTCCTAACGATATTTAAAAACCATTGGGATAGATCCCCAAAATTGTAGCAAAATCAAGCAGATGTGCTTGCATTTGTTAGTTCTCCCCCAATTTGTAGAAGCCCCCGCGTGTGCCCCAGTTGAACCTCAATCAAATCGACTGAGACTCCCCCATTAGTTTAGATGGGATAAGTCAAAATATTCATATCTTGTTGCTCATTTTACACTTCTCTTACATATTTATCCATTTTTATTGAAGTTGGAAACCCTAAATTCAGTGATCAAAAAACCTATGGTTTTTTCATTGGGGATATGGTTTGTTTTATTAGGGATTAGGTGTATGAGGCATTATACTTCCTATTATGGGTGGTTTTAATCAAAAGTTATGATGTTGGAACAATTTATGATGTTATTGTCTCTATTTAATCTCATTTCCCCTGACTTAACATTAAATTCGATATCACATTTGGTTTAATTTTTTTTTAATTTCTAGTTAAGTTATTTGTAGTTGATGATTGTCCAATGTTAGTTGTTTTCAATGGTTTGGCGAGGAAATTGGGCATTTAATGTGACCTTTCCAAATGGGGGTGCCTTTAGAATACTGCAAACATCTTTTAAAAATGATCAAAGGGATTTTATTATTTAAAATGGATTTCAAAAGATATTTTTGAAATGATTTAATATTGAAGAAAGTGTTTTATTAAAATGGTATTTTTTAATAAGGCTTGTGTAATGTATTTTGTTATATTACACTTGTTATGTGGCTATGTTTGGTATTTAGTAACACATGAGATAACCGGTGTGTGAGAATGTGTTGTGAAAGAGATTTCATGGTTTTTCTTGATTATATTTATGTTTTGAGCCTATTAATGAGTTTTTTTAAATATATTTTGAGATATTTACCTATTGGAGTTAAGTCATACCATGATCATGGGGGATATTATATGTTTATTGGTGAAAACTGGGAGCTGTTGAGGAGGTTCATGATTAAGGCATATAATTAGTGCTAAACATGTGGATAAACCATGCATAGTAGTTAATTATTGAAGTGTTTGATGTTTTTAGTCCTTTTTTAATCGAAGTTTCTTTTGATGCTAATGTTTCTTATTGATACTTATGATGGGAATTTATTTTAGTTTCTAAATGGACTGAGACTCCCCCACCATGCACAATATATGCAACCTCTACCCTTATTTAGTCATTCTGTTTACACAGCTTATGAAACCTCTACCCTTATTTAATCTGTGAACTCAGGTCATTAATTCAAGCCTTCATTCTCACTATCATGAAATAAATTGAATGATGTATACCCATCCTACCATGATTTCTTAACATAGATTGTGTCCAACATATGGAATATGATCTTTTGAATTAATCAGTTAACCAAGATCATATATTCCATTTCCCCCAAGATGACTATACTAATATAACTTTAGGGTCAATTAAATATGGTTCTCATTGTATGTTTTATATTATGGGTCCTTCTTGGCCAATAATCACTTTTATGAGGGCGGGGTGCTTTTCACTAGCCCTGCTGGCATGTGTAGAAATCCATAAAAATATTAGATAAGTCACAAGTTTAATTCAATAATGTTGTTATCATTGACATACTTTATTATTAATCTCAAATTTAAAAATAAATGTTTTTGTCTATAATTTATGTGTCCTTTTTGGCCAATAATTTTTTTTTCTATACATTATGAAATTAAAACATGGTCCCCAGACAGCCCCCCGGACAGCCCCCCCAGACAGCCCCCCGGACAGCCCCCCCAGACTCCTCCTTGGACCCCGGACAGCCCTCCGAACACCCCCACCCTCCTCCCTGGACCCCAGACAGCCCCTCAGACACCCCCACCCTCCTCCGTGGACCCCAGACAGCCCCCAGATAGACCCCTGGACATGAATAACATTTTCCTTTTGTACCACTATGTGTGGAAGTCAATGAGACTAGTATGCCTTATGCAAACAACTATTACAATTTGATTAAATGTTATACCTCATGGATGATATGTAAATGTAGGCATGTTGATTTCACATGACTTTTTTTTATTTCTATGGTCATGCAATGTTATTTAGGATTATTCAATTTTTGTATCTCTTGAACTATATGAATGTCTTGGTAATCTTATTAGCTCATGCTCATCAAATGCATGTGATTGCATGCTTTAATTTGAATACAAAGCCTTGTTGTACATTCTACTTGTTATGTGAATTATGCCTTCTTTGATTTGGATTACTTGTCAATTGTTAGGATAAGACATGGGATACATGTTAAGGACTCATGGATGGACTCGTCAGGCTCAGGGAATTTAGACGAGAAATTCCAGGATGTATGCTTTGGTTTCTAGGAGAGGGCTACTAGGATGGATTCTATTACTCATGAGTGATATTGGTTCTATTGAAGATAAACTGAGGACATGTATGTTTTTCAAGATGGTAATACCATACCTCAGGTGATAAATGGTCCCCTTTGTGAGATACTTGGCAAGCAAGGCTGCCTAAATCCAAGGCGCGATGTGGCCGACACCACTCAAAGTGTCTCTCTTATGTTTTAAATAGACCTCATTTTAAGTGAAAACAACAACTGGTATATGAAAAACCAAAAAAAGAATTCATATTCTATTTATTCTTTAGGAAAACGATCCATGAGTCATATGTGACATGTATGAGTCAACCCAACCTCAATCCGAGGTGCGGTGTGTCCGACACCACTCAAAATGTCCCTCTTTTGCTTAAAATGCACATCATTTTAAGTGAAAACAACAACTGCCATACAAAAAACAAAAAAAAACACATTCGGATTCTATTTAAACTTTAGGAAAATGATCCATGGGTCATATGTGACGTGTACGAGTCAACCCCACCTCAATCCGAGGCCTGGTGTGGCCGGCACCACTCACACTTTATCACTTTTGTTTAAAATGGACATCATTTTAAGTCAAAACAACTGGCATATGAAAAACCAGATAAACGGATTCCAATTGTGTTGATAATTTATCACAACGATCCATGCATCATTTGGGACGTCTAAGAGTCAAATCCACCTCAATCTGAGGCCCAGTGTGGACGATAACACTCTAACTGTGTCTCTTTTGTTTAAAATGGACAGGATTTTAAGTGAAAAGAACAATTGGCGTATGGAAAGCTGAACAAATGCATTCGGATTCTATTGATACATTAGAAAAACGATCCATCTATTATATGTGACGTATACGAGTCAACACCACCTCAATCCGAGACCTGGTGTGGCCGGTATCACTCTAAGTGTCTCTCTTTCGTTTAAAATGGACTTCATTTTAAGTGAATACAATAAATGACATATGGAAAACCGACCAAACACATTTTTATTCCATTAAAACTTTAGGAAAACAATACATGGGTCATATGTGATGTGTACGAGTCAACCCCGCCTCAATACGATGCCCGGTGAGGCTGATATCACTCTAACTGTGTCTCTTTTGTTTGAAATGGACATGATTTTAAGTGAAAAGAACAACTGGCATACGAAAAACCGACCAAACTCTTTCGGATTCTATTGATACTTTAGCACAACGATCAATATATCATATGTGACACATAAGAGTCAACCTCACCTCAATCTGAGGCACGTTGTGGCCGGTATCACTCTAAGTGTCTCTCTTTTTTTAAAATGGACAACATTTTAAGTGAAAACAACAACTGACATACCGAAAACCGACCAAACACATTAGGAATGTGTTTATGCTTTAGAAAAACAATCCATGGGTCATATTTGACGTGTAAGAGCCAACCCTACCTCAATCTGAGGTGTGGTGTGGCCGACACCACTCACAGTGTCTCTGTTTCATTTAAAATGGACTTCATTTTCAGTGAAAACAATAAATGACATACAAAAAACTGACCAAATGAATTCATATTTTATTGAAACATTAGGACACCGATACATGGTTCATATGTAATGTGTATGAGTCAACTAAAACTCAATCTGAGGGCCGGTGTGGCTGGTACCACTCAAACTGTCTCAGTTTTATTTGAAATGGACAACATTTTAATTGAAAATTACAACTGGCATACGAAAAACTAACCAAATGTATTAATATTGTATTGATACATTAGCACAACGATCCATGGTCCATTTTCCCCATGTACGAGTCAACCACGCCTCAGTATGAGGATCAGTGTGGCCACCGCCACTCAAAGTGTCTCACTTTTATTTGAAATGGAAAACATTTTATGTGAAAACGACAACTAACATACGAGAAACCGACCAAACACATTCGGTTTCTATTGAAACTTTAGGAAAAATATACATGGGTCATTTTCCATGTGTAAGATTCAAATCCGCCTCAATCCGAGGCGCAGTGTGGCCATAACCACTCAAAGTGTCTCTCTTTAGTTTAAAATGGACTTCATTTTAAGTGAAAACAACAACTGGCATACCGAAAACTGACCAAACACATTCAGATTTTGTTGATCCTTTAGTAAAACGATCCATGGGTCATATTTGACGTGTATGTGTCAACCACACCTCAATTAGGGTCATGGTGTGGCTGACACCACTCAAAGTGTATCTATTTCGTTTAAAATGGACTTCATTTTAAGTAAAAACAATAAATGACATATGTAAAACTGATCAAATGTTTTCAGATTCTGTTGAAACTTTAGAAAAACAATACATGGGTCATATGTGACATGTACGAGTCAACCCTGCCTCAATCCGAGGATCGGTGTGCCTGATAGCACTGTAACTGTGACTCTTTTGTTTAAAATGGATAGGATTTTAAGTGAAAAGAAAAACTAGCATATGGAAAAATGAAAAAATGCATCAGATTCTATTGATACTTTAGAACTACAATTCATCTCTCATATGTGACGTATACGAGTCAACCCCACCTCAATCCGTGGAGCAATGTGGCTGGTATCACTCTGAGTGTCTCACTTTTTTTTAAATGGACAAGATTTTAAGTGAAAATGACAACTGACATACGGAAAACCAACTAAACTCACTCGGAATGTGTTTATGCTTTAGGAAAATGATCCATGGGTAATATGTGATGTTTATGAGTCATCCCCGCCTCAATCTGAGGCACGGTGTGGCTGGAACCACTCAAAGTGTCTCTCTTTTGTTTAAAATGGACATCATTTCAAGTGAAAACAACAACTGACATACAAAAAACTGACCAAACACATTCAGATTCTGTTGAAACATTAGGAAAACGATCCATGCTTCATTTTTGATCTGTATGAGTCAACCCTGCCTCAATCCAAGGTGTGGTGTGGCCGGCACCCCTCAAAGTGTCTATCTTTAGTTTAAAATGGACTTCATTTTAAGTGAAAACAACAACTGACATACGGAAAACTGACCAAACACATTCAGATTCTGTTGAACCATTAGGAAAACTATCCATGGGTCATGTTTGACATGTAAGAGTCAACCCTGCCTCAATATGAGGTATGGTGTGGCCGACACCACTCAAAGTGTCTCTCTTTCGTTCAAATGGACTTCATTTTAAGTGAAAACAATAAATGACATACATAAAACTGATCAAACACATTACAAGTCTATTGTAACATTAGGAAAATGATACATGGGTCATATGTGATGTGTAAAAGTCAACCCTTCTTCAATTCGAGGCTCGGTGTGGCCGATAGTACTCTAACTGTGTCTCTTTTTTTAAAATGGATAGGATTTTAAGTGAAAAGAACAACTAGAATACTGAAATCTGAATAAACGCATTAAGATTATGTATATACATTTTCAAAATGATCCATCTGTCATATGTGACGTATACGAGTCAACCCCACCTTAATATGAGGAGCGGTGCGGCCGATATCACTCTAAGTGTCTCGCTTTTTTTTTTAAAATGGACAACATTTTTAGTGAAAACAACAACTGACATACGAAAAACCAACCAAACACATTCAAAATGTGTTGATGATTTAGGAAAAAGATCCATGGGTCATATGTGATGTGTATGAGTCAACCCTGCCTCAATATGAGGCGCTGTGTGGCTGGCACCACTCAAAGTGTCTCTCTTTTGTTTAAAATGGAGATCATTTTAAGTGAAAACTGCAAATGACATACAAAAAACTGACCAAACGCATTCAGATTCTTTTGAAACTCTAGGAAAATTATCCATGGGTCATATGTGATGTGTAAAGACAACCCTGACTCAATCCGAGGGCCGGTGTGGCCATTACCCCTCGAACTGTCTCAATTTTATTTGAAATGGACAACATTTTAATTGAAAATTACAATTAGCATACGGAAAACTAACCAAACATATTCTGATTGTATTGATACATTATCACAATGACCCATGGGTAATTTTTCCTGTGTAAGAGTCAATCGTGCCTCAATCCGAGGCACGGTGTGGCTGCAACCACTCAAAGTGTCTCACTTTTATTTGAAATCGAAAACATTTTAAGTGAAAACAACAACTGACATACAGAAAACTGACCAAACACATTCGAATTCTATTGAAACCTTAGGAAAATGTTCCATGGGTCATTTGTGATGTGTAAGAGTCAACCCTGCCTCAGTCCAAGGCACAGTGTGTCCGGTACCACTCAAAGGGTCTCTTTTTAGTTTAAAATGGACTTCATTTTAAGTGAAAACAACAACTGACATATGGAAAACCGAACAAACACATTCAGATTCTATTGAACCTTTATTAAAATGATCCATGGGTCATTTTTCATCTATATGAGTCAACCCCGCCTCAATCCAAGGCACGGTGTAACCGGAACCACTCAAAGTGTCTCTCTTTCGTTTAAAATGGACTTCATTTTAAGTGAAAACAATAAATGACATATGGAAAACTAAACAAATGCATTCGGATTCCGTTGAAACTTTAGGAAAATTATCCATGAGTCATATGTGATGTGTACGACTCAACCCCGCTTCAATCTAAGGCTTGGTGTGGCCGGCACAACTCAAAGTGTCTCACATTTATTTGAAATGGACAACATTTTAATTGAAAACAACTACTGGCAAACGGAAAACCAACCAAACACATTCGGAATGTGTTGAAAGTTTAGAAAAATGATCAATGGGTCATATTTGATGTGTAGAAGTCAAAACTTCTTTAATTCAAGGCATGGTGTGACCGGCACCACTCCGAGTGTCTCATTTTTTTTTAAATGAACAACATTTTAAGTGAAAACAACAACTAACATACAGAAAACTGACCCAACACATTATGAATGTGTTGATGATTTGGGAGAAAGATACATGGATCATATGTGACTTGTACAAGTCAACCCCACCTCAATATGAGGTGCGGTGTGGCCGGAACCACTCAAAGTGTCTCTCTTTTGTTTAAAATGGACATCATTTTAAGTGAAAACAACAACTGATATAAGGAAAACTGAAAAAACACATTTTTATTCCATTTAAACTTTAGTAAAATGATCCATGGGTCATATGTGATGTTTATGAGTCAACCCTACCTAAATATAAGGTGCAGTTTGGCAGGCACAACTCGAAGTGTCTCAGTTTTATTTGAAATGGACAACATTTTAAGTGAAAAGTACAACTGACATACGGAAAACCAACCAAACACATTCGTATTCTATTGAAAATTTTTAAAAACGATCCATGGGTCATATGTGATGTGTAATAGTCAAACTCTCTTCAATATGTGGTGCGATGTGGCCGGAATCACTCAAAGTGTCTCTCTTTTGTTTCAAAAGGACATCATTTAAAGTGAAAACAACAACTGACATACGGAAAACCAACAAAACGCATTCAGATTCTATTGAAACTTTAGGAAAAAGATCCATGAGTCATATTTGATGTGTATGAGTCAACCCCGCCTCAATATGAGGCTTTGTGTGGCCAACACCACTGAAAGTGTCTCCTATTTATTTGAAATGGACAACATTTTAATTGAAAACAACTACTGGCATATGGAAAACTGACCAAATGCATTCTGAATTTGTTTAAACTTTATCAAAATGATCAATGATTCATATGTGACGTGTACGAGTTAATCTTTCTTTAATTGGAGGTATGGTGTGGCCGGCACCACTCAAATTGTCTCATTTTTTTTGAAACAAACAACATTTTATGTCAAAACAATAAATGACATATAGAAAATAGACCAAATGCTTTCAAAATATGTTGATACTTTAGGAAAATGATCCATGGGTCATATGTAACATGTACGAGTCAACCCCACCTCAATTAGAGGCACGGTGTGGCCGGTATCACTCCAAGTGTATGTATTTTGTTTAAAATGGACATCATTTTTTGTAAAAACAACTAGTATATGAAAAACCAAACAAATGTATTCAGACTCTGTTGATACTTATTCAGTTTTTTATGTATTTTATTGATAATTGATAATTAAATTATGTATGTATTCAATTATGAATTGAATTCAGGATTCCACATATAATTGTCATCTAAATTTTAAATTGAATTCTAAATCAATTATTTACGTTTATAATTATATTATGAATTATGATTTAATTCTGGATGTGTATAGTTCAAGAATGAATTATATGTTAAATGTGTATGAATTTGTACTCTATATGTATGTCTTAGTTTGTTATTTCTGGTATAGTATTTGGAAAGGAGCAGAATGGACATCATTAGAGGCTGCTGTGTAAATTGGAGGCTACTGTGCAATTTTCACAACATAACCTGTGCCAATGGTTTCAAACTGTTGGCATAGGCTTCCGACCATGGGTAAAAACCCTTCCTCAATGGTTTACAAACCATTGGGAAAGGTTTTTAGGGATTTTTTTGCCAATGGTTCATTGAGAACCGTTGGGAAAAACCATTCCCAACGGTTTAGAAACCGTTGGGAAAGAGTTGATTTCCTTAGTTTTACCAACGGTTTTGTGTAAACCATTGGTAAAACTTATTCCGACAGTTGACCAAACCATTGTCATAGGTTAATTTTACTAACGTATACCAACAGTTCTTTATAAACTGTTGGGATAGGTTTTCCCTACAGCTTACTTACCTACGGTTTGCAAAATAGTTGGTATAACATATACCAACGGTTCTGTAGGATTTCCCAATAGTTCAGAACCGTTGGGAAAGAACCCATTTCCAATAGTGTTTGAACGCACCCTGGGACTCTCTCCATGAATTGCATGAAACAAGAAATGTTCTCTTGGAACTATTCCCTTTCCTCCTCAGCTTGCACCAAAGGTGCCCCAAGTTCCATGTCTGGAATTTCGTTTTGGGCCATACCCCTTGGTCACTACCTCAACAAGCATTGTAGATGCATATCTCTACAAAGCCAACAGACATCTGAGGTCTCATAATGCTACCTTATAACATTTACATAATAAGAGAAACTAACACAACAAGTTTCAGCATGTCCTTTCCCCTTTTTCTTACCTCATGGTAAACACTGAGGCCTTAACACTACCCTTAATCATCCCACTCATAGGTCTTGTTTAACCAGGGTATATACATTATAATTAATTAATCCAATAATTAATTAATCCCATTATCTCAAATTAATTAATTAAAAAATTAATTAATATATCATACTCATTTCATCAATCAAGGTTCCCCTTAGACACCCATTTATTCTCATTTTTTGTGTCATTATTTCAATCTCACAACAAGGAAAAATAGTCTATGTTAAATAACTTACCCATAACCTATTTTCTCGTGAATGCCTAGAATGATGCATGTCACAACAAACCTGAGTGCCTAGAATGATGCATGTAGACTCAACCATCATGCCTCTTTAGGCCACAAATCAAAATTTATCAATTTTTAAAATAAATATAAAATCACAATATAAGTGTGTCACCCAAGGTGAATTAATATCTAATTGTAACAACAAACAACAATCACAATAATCTCACCCTAGGTACTCGGATTTTCCCCATACATGGGTTTGAAACACTATTGCAAGAGCTCATTACGAAGCCCTGAATCTTTCTATTCTCCAATCTACCTTTCTCAAAATAGTAAGACAATATAAGAAGAAATAAAATAAAACTTATATGATACCACTTTGTGATGTCCCAACCCGGGAGCCACTGAATGGTGCCTCGAGCCGGTTGCCCAGAAGCCCTCAAGCGCGCCTCCTCGTGTGCCAGAGGGTGTTGACTAACAGTGAGGATCTAGTATGTCAGTCTAGGGGAGACTATACCCTCTTTTATCAGAATAAAACACCAATGGAAGAAAACAACAATAACCAAGTGAGGAATAGTATAAATAACTAGAACAATACCATGGAATTTGGTAGTCAAAACTAGAAAAATACAATACTCAACTGAAAGGTAAAACATGCTATGACAATTAATGTGTCAAGTGTCTATAATGAAACTAAGAGTAAAGACACAACGACTCCCAAGAGGGTCCTAAAACACATCTGGTTCCCTCCCCCATGGTCCAATCCCAAACTACAACATAACCCATAACCTTGCCCTTATCATGTCCTGCAACAACAAAGTCTACTCAGGTGCTGATCAGGCATCCTGACTAGGGTGTAAATACAACTCAGTAGGCCACCACCAACCGTGCCTAAAACGAGTCCTGTCAAAAGATAATTCATGAAATTCTATGAAGAAAGAAAGAAAATGAATAATTAAATAGTTACCACATTGTCATTTAATCATTAATCATCACATTATGACCATTTTCATTTGTTGTTTCCCATTCTAATAATCATTCGTTATTATCAATCATTTTGTGTAGGAATTCATGCCTAGAACCAAAAATATCATTATGTATTGATCTCTATGCCTATCACTCTATATCTCATTTGGTGTAGACCTTCATGCCTAGCACCCCATAATCTCAATCTTGGATAACTATTAACAAGGAAAGAAATATCCATGTCCCAAATTCTAATTAGTCTCGAACACTAAGTCTAGAACCACAAAATCTAATCCATTGAATCATTATTTAATTCATAAGAATTATCCACATCATTCCATTACTAATAAAATTTTTATTTAAACATTTTAAAGGCCATTTTTTAACACAACAATTAACAAAACACATAACCCAATAATTAATTCATCAATTAATTAACCAATCAACACAATTCTAAATTCATAATTAATTATTCACAATTAATTATCCATATCAAATCTCAACATGCCATAATTAATTCTCATAATTAATTATCTTTGATCAAAATTAGGGCACATAACAAATTCTCACAATTAATTATCTTACATAGGCAACCATCATTTCATAATTAATTCCCCCCAATTAATTATCTTAACACAAAAAATTCAATATCTCAATTAAAATATCTCAACCCATAACAAATATCCAAAAAAATCCTATTTAGGCAGCACCCGGTTCATTTCTTCCAGGATTCAATTATCAATTAATTACCAAGTCATATCACAAGTCAATTTCACAATACTAATTACCACATTTTAAGAAATCAATTATCAAGGGAAGAAATAAAATTCTTAAAATCACTTCACATATCAAATCCAGGACTAATTGAGTTTGATTTAGACCACCTAACTCAGTTTATTGGTTGATATTAGCCCAACAAAAATCCCCAAAATCTGAGCAGCATAACATCATTGATCAAGATTCATATCTAAATACCAAAACCAAAATTAAGATCAAATGCATCAAGATATTTCAATTCTAGATCAAGACCCACAATACTAGATCTATATCTCAACTCATAAGTTTAGATCCATGGAATGGTGGAGATCATCCATGAATAGATCAAGGGAAGATAGAGGAATGAGTGGGAGAAGGAAAGAGATGAAATCCACTTACCAGGAAGAGATAGGATCTTCAATCAGGGACTTCGATCTTTAAGAACGCCGTTAAGTCACCTTGGAAGCCATCTGAAATGCTCTTGGACCACCTAGAATTTGTTAATCCCTATCCAAGGTCAAAATATGGGATTCTCAAGGTGGGGGGGGGTCAGATGGTTTTAAAAAGGATTTTAGGATAATTAATCCCACACACACAGTTTCCTAGGAGGGGAACACAGTTAGGCAAAACTATGCTCCAACCATTCAGTATTCCACAAACTACTTGGCTTGATGGTGTATAGTTATGAAAACCATGCGCCAACTGTGCCAACCTCCAATGTTTGTAGGGTTATCTTGCGTATTGTTTGACCAAACTGTGATCAAACCATACACAACCGCCTATCTTACCATGTTCCTTAAAACTTCACCCAAACACACTCCTAGTAATACCCCAAACCAAAGTTACTTAATAACAACAAAAAGTACCAATGAACATGCTGAAGAATGCTCTAGAAAAGGTATAGATCTTATAAAAATGTTCCTGAGTTTAAACTTTATAATGATTGAATTATAAAGTTCTAGAACCATGTATGTTATAACTAAACACTTTATTTTAAGAAGGACCAATTAGTAGAAGATCATACTTCTTTATTATATATTCATTATGGAAGTACAGGGATGTATAGATATTTGAAATATTATTTTTGGTGGGATGAAATGACGATATATATTTTGAAATTTAACTTAGTTCATAGTAAGTCAGCAAGTTAAGGTTGAGAGACAAAAGTATTAGGTGTTTTTATAACCAATACTGATGCCATAATAGTAATGGTAAAACATCACCATGGATTTTATGTGTTAGAATCCCCAAAAAATCTAAATGGAACAATGAAATATGGGTTGTATTTAATATCCATAAATTATACACACTTCATATCTATCATATAATATAAACCTTTTAATAATATTTATAGAATATATATTAGGTAAGTGGTAAGGTTTCATAGAGTACCACATTATATTATTTCTGACCTAGATCTGATGTTTCACTCAATATTTTAGTGAACCCTTCAGAAATTTCTTGATACGGAATTGAGTTTCTATACAGTGTATAGTTATTAGATAAATGGTCAATATGTGAGAATAATTGAAACCCAATAGGCAATGTTTAGATCTTGTTCTATGGATTTGAAATGTTGTTGGGGTCAAAACCATCATGTAGTCAAGTTTTTATAAAACAATAGCTTCTAACCAAGAATTCAAAAGGCTCCTTAGGAATCTATTTATGGAAATAATTGTGGAACTCTAACTTGATGGGTTAAAGATGAAAATAATCTATTTATACTAGATATTCAGAAGGAATAGTATATAAGTTTTGATCCATTCAATAACACATAATGGTATACCAATTCCAACCAAAAAGTTATGCCGATAATCATCAATGTGATAAAGAATTTGGAGTTGGTGAGAAGGGTTTTCTATGAATTTTACTAAGGAATAAGGTTATGACATTCAAGAAGAAATTAATGATTAACCCTTGGTATATGGTCCAATTTATTATTCTTTATTGATTCGGGATCATAGATTATTTTATGGTGCTTCAACTAAACCTCTCTCTAGTTCATGATGTGTTATATATATCTCTCCTAAGGAAGTACATACCTGAACCTTCAAATGTAAAAAACTCAGAGGTCATACCAATGGATAAAGATATATCTTATGAGGAAAATCTAGTTGATATTTTGGTTTATAGTGATAACCTCCTACAAAATAAGACCACTCAGTTGGTCAATGTTTTGGTTGAAACCATCAATTTGAGAAAGATGTATAAGAAATTGAGGATATGACGAGGCATAAGTATCCTTAATTATTTGTATAAGAGTGTAAAAATTTTTGGGTGAAATTATATTTTTTGGGGGGTTAGAATGTAAAAACTGTCTTTTTTTATAAAATATTTCTTTTTTAAATAAATTTAATTTCTTCAATGGCTTGGATTACACACAACACCATGTTTTAACAAACTACAATATACTATTAATATTATATTTTAAATATGATCATTGTAATATAGATGTTATACTTTGAATTGTGAATATGAATGTTTTTTAAAATTAATTATATAGGTTTTAGATAAATAAAATATATTGATAAATAAGTTCATAATTTTTAGTAGTCTTATATGATAAAAAATATATTTTTCAAAAAAAATAATTTTTATATCTTGTTTTGAAAAAAATAATAAAATTAATTTATTCCAATATTATAAACATTATTTAATAATTTAAAATAATTTTTTTAATAAAAATTTCTTAATTATACTATGGTTAATTATTGGGATTTTTTCTGAATTTGTTTTTAATGGACAATGAAATATACTGATTTTTATTAAAAACTACCTTTTA
The DNA here is from genome assembly GCA_963277665.1 of Viscum album. Lineage (NCBI taxonomy): Eukaryota > Viridiplantae > Streptophyta > Magnoliopsida > Santalales > Viscaceae > Viscum > Viscum album. Next base: position 1,477,713,546 of record OY728161.1, read on the forward strand.
GATTAAATAAATTGAATAGTTATGTTTTCTTAAAAATGGTTTAAAATTAAAATTATTTCAATTATGTTATTATTATTCCAATTTTGTTTATTTTATTCAAATTTGTGTTGATTTTTGATATAAAAACATGTTATATATATGAAAACTTTTTCTTTGGAAAACCATGTTTTGACCCGATTTATGGGTTTAATTATAAATTAAATTCTACCACTTATGTGAATTGAATTTGTAAAAACTAATATCATATTTGGAATAATCATAACTAAAGATACACAATAAGTTTAAATTAATTTTTTCCATAATGAATATTAAAAACTATAAAATGTAATTACCATGGTTAAGGTTAAAATAGGTTTACTAGGGGGTAAACTAAAGATATAATGGTTACGATGAAATAATAACTTTTAAAATTATTATTTTTCCATATTTCTAGAATATAGCATCTAATTTATAATAATTATCCATTTTTATGCTTTTTTTCATGTGTAAAATGTGGTTATACCTTTTTTTTAAATTTCTTATTGTGTTCCCCCTCACTTATAAAAGGGCACCCCATCTCCTCTCCTATTCACACATACAATGAATTTTTGTTCAAAAAATACATTAAAAAATATTGTTAATCCACTATAAACATCCTATTGTCCCTATATTTATTCATAAACCCTCCTAAGATGGCTTTTGGAGCTAACCTAAGGAGGTTGTTCGAAGAAGAGATATCATTCTTAACTGAGTGTATTTATTTGATTTCTTCTACCACGTCCTTCCAAAATTATTAAAATATGCTTCTATAATAACATAATTATTTTTCATATACATATATTATATTTCATAGTGAAATAACCCACACCCATCTCATCTTTCATCAAATGGGAAATGAAATAGCCGATCATGTGTGCCGTAGACTACCGCCTTACGAACGGATGTTATTCGTTTTTCATCAATGCCACTCATGGATGGATATAATGACATATTTAATTTTTATATATTATATTTATGTAATAATAGAAGTTATAAAATTATAATATCTTATCTACCTTCTTACCTTATCAAATATAGGAAAAAATAACGTCGCTCATGCATATGTGTGGACTACGCCTCCTTGAAGTGATGTGGTTCATCTTTCATTTTATTTTGACATGGAAGTTAATAAGGATTGATTTAATTAATATATATGATATATATTACCTAACATTATTCATTAAACATTATATATTCTTTAAATTTTGTTAAATCCATCCTTTGAAAAAATGGGAACAACATTCATTTATACGTTTGACCTACCGTCTCCACGAACATTGTAATTAATTTTCTAAATATGTTTATATAGATTTCTATAAATACATATATAATGAATAAATATGATATTTATGGTATGTATAAAATTCATTAGATGATGTATTCAAGATCAAAATGGAATTACTGAAAATACCAAACCAAAACATACATGAAATATAAAGCAGTTATTACCCGAAATGTGATGTTTACAAGATTGACTGAAAAATCATTTTTTTTATTTTTGAAAAACACTTTATGGTTAAATGAAAACCCACCCACCAGAACAAAATAACATTGAGGAAAAGTGAGAAATAGAATAATAGAATAAGGAACCATTGGTGGGCTGGGAAAAGAACCCTATTCAGAAACAGACTCACCCAAAAAACACCAGAAAACATCCCAAAAAACAGTAGCCAAAAATCAAAAACCAAAGAATAGGCCAGACAAGGAACACTAACCAAGACCAAACAGCCCAAGAAAACCAACAAAAATTATTTTTTGGAATCCATAAATACCCTACACATAGAAACTTGGGATGTATAACCACCCCACACCAGGGACTACTTATCCATGATCATCGGTCTGCAAAAAACTGTCACTATCCACGGTAACACTGAAGGGTACACCAGGGAATCCCCAATAGCACCATCCACAAAACACAACAAAAAACCGACCACAAACAAAATTACCCAAACCAGACCACCATTATAGAAGACACCCACACTACCCAAATAGCCAAGGGGGCCTTAAGACAAGACTGAGATGGATTCCTACGTGAAGGGTTTGGGAGAAATGGTAGTGGTGATAAGAGAAAATCAGACAATAACTAAGGAGACACCGGGGGCCTACCAAAACCCAAAAAATCCATGTCGCTGGAACCAATAGTACCACAATTGGAATGAAAAAACAATAGGTCCCATAGAGAAATCAACTATAGTAGCCAATAATTGATGAAAAATAGAAAATGATACCTGCACAGATTTTTTGTTGAGAGATTGAACAATGGAAATGGATTTGTAGCAAATGTTCTGAAACATAGAATTATTGGAATGAGCATGAGAGGCATCCCACACTGAGAAACCACTAGTAAAGAAAAGGAAGGAAACATTAGAGATATGGCCAGATAAGGTAAGGCCGTCACATGTGAGAAGACCTGTGAAACGATTTCATTGGAGGAGGTTTAGTGACCATTCATCGATAAAGCTTCAAAGGACATTCCATTCAATGAAAAAGTTGGACGGTCGATGCCACATCTTTCCAAAACCGCAATTCCTAACCCTAGACCACACTATTCCCAATAACTAAAGGATGTGGAAGGAATAATGGAGGAGAACGGTGGTATGGAATCCAAAAACACTGAGAGAGTGGTGAAAACGAAACCCTAGATCGCCAAGGAAGCTCCAACTCATGCTCTGCCCTTACGGGGCCATACTACCACATGATTTTAACAAGAAATTATTAATAAAGGTGTAATAAATGTTTAAAAGTAAATCATATATGATATTATGTATATCATTATGTTTTTTTTATAAATTTAAAATTAACCTATATATTTTTATACATGTGGTTTATTGTGTACTAAGAATGTTGAAACACGAGGTAAGGGATTTTCATCTCATTTTTTTAATGGGATATATGACTTATTCATTACTTGTTTCTTTTTTATAGTGTATATACTTCCTCTAAATTAATTTTATGATTATTTCCATGAAAATTATGATATATAAATATCTATATAAGGTTTTTTCTTTCATGGGTTATATGATTCAAAGGTTACCAAAGTGGTACTAGATAAATGTTACAATATCATCGTTTGTTGGTATTATTTATGATTAAATTTACGATGATGAAATATTATGATATAACTATATTGAATATCAGTTATTGTATTATCATTTATTTATTTTGATATAATATTCTATTTACTTTAAATTTTTATCTTAAATAAATAAACATACGAAAAATAATTATTATAAAAAAAATTGACTTTATTTCTCTCTTTGGTCAAAAAACATTTTTCTTATATAAAATGTTATAAATATATTGTTACTATTATATAAGGATTTTAAAAAGGAATTTTCTCCAATTTTAAATTTTTTACAAAAATATTTCGATATAATATTCTTGTCATTTTCTGGATGAGGAACTTTTGACCTTTTCCCAATAATATCGAAGGAATCGTTGTTTTAACATGTACTGAATGAATGGAATTTCATTTCATCATGACCTATAAATTATTTAAAAAATTCCTTAAATGATTCCAAGGTTATTTTTAACAAAAATATTTTATGAAATATTTGGAAAAAAACTAAAATTTAATGAATTGATTTCAATATAGAAAGGATATTTCCACCAATTGTATTTTAATGATCTTTTTATGGAATTTATATTCATCAATGAAAAAAACTGGGTTTTGCTTATGTTTTAATGGGAATAATATCCCATTGTACTATCATTTTTCATTCCCTAGATGGATAATTATTATGATGGATAGTTGTTTTGGAAACTCATTTCGTTCCCATGGGTTATAATATAATGAAATGTTTTTGAAGCATTTTTTCCTTATCATGGGTTATGATATGAATAATATTTTATGATATTATGTCACTAAAATCTATGTATTATGTAACAAGTTGGACCTAAATATCCCACCAATTAATTGGTAGAGAATAATGTTATATGAGATCAATGGGTACATATGAGGTTATATCAAGCACAAAAGAGCATACACATGAGGTTATCCCAAGCCCGAAAAAGAGTTAACTTGGGAGGTTATCCCATGATCGAAAAAGGTTGGTTTAAAGGAGGTTATCCTAAGCCCATAATATGCTAAATGGGAGTTCATTACATCCCAAATTTTGTTAGATGGGTGGTTATCCCAATCCTAACATGTTTTTGGTGGATATCCTTGACCAAATATTTTATATTCTTATGTTTATTACTCAAATATATGAATTATGAAATAGTTATGTTATAATTTCTGATGATTTTTTATTACATTATGATTTAGGTTTTATGAACTATAAAAACATATTCCTCGAATAAATACTATAATCTCTATTATAAAGGGTATGGTTTATAAATGTGAAACTTGTGTTTTCATACCCTTATTCTCATGTTATATTGATATATCCTTTGTTTACTCTTACTGAGAATCTGAGATTATCCTTTCTTATGGTTATTTCCACTAGGTTATGAGGATAGGTATTATGTATGATAGGTCTCATAAGGGTTATATTTATGAAGAAATTTGTTGGAGATGTATAGTTCTCAAATGAACCATTTGTATATGAATCTATGTTTCCAGAGGCACCAGACACATATAATTCGGGTGTGGATCATTATATTATCTAAGCAATATTCATATATTATGATATAATATATATTTATTAAACATTTGAGATTCTATAGGTTGATTGGAACACCAAGATATCATTATATCCTAGATTGAGTTTTGTGGTACATAAATTTATAAAGTCACGTTGAGTGGGACTCATGAGTAATAGATTTTAGAGTATGATTGAATTTTTGGTTGGCTTCATTGGTCTGGTAATGAAAAAGATAATCCAATATTAGGGAGAATTGAATCAATCTATTGGAAGTATAAACCTTGTAAAGAGTAGGATACGATGAATGATTGGGGATAAATGAAGAATCAATAAAATATCAAGTTATTAATGAAATATTTTGGAGGATAAATTGAGGAAGATCGATTTAATCTAGTTCCAAGATAACACCAATTTTATGAATCAATATAATGGAATTTGGATTGGGTTATTCTGTATGAATATTGATTTATATTAGAACTTCATGAATGGTTAGATTATTTATCTAATTTGGAGGGATTTTATACATGTGGATTTCATATTGTGATGGGTTATTAAACTGAAAAACATTACAAATAACTGAGTTATAGAAAAATTTGGGAATTAAATTTAGATAATCAACTCTTTTTTTTTCTTTTATATTTTATGACATTATTCTATAAAATATCACATCAAATTATGGGGGATAAGTGCCTCTATATTCACATCACTTTATATATAATAAAATTTATTCAGAAAGAAAGAAAATAAAGAAAAAAACAACCCAACTAACAAAAGGGTAAAAGGGAAGAGAGACATTATCTACGAAGGTATAAAGAAATGTAAACCTAGAACATCACCTCTTAGAATGTTAACCCCTGGTGGTTTCATGCTCTGGAAGTCATGAAAAAACACGTACTCTGTTTAAGGAAAATCTAGAGATGCCAAGTAATCAGCCACCTTGTTACCTTCCCGCCAAGTGTGAGACACTTTTGTGTGGGTGCTGAGAAGAGAATGACACTTACGGGATAGATATTCAATTGACCAAGGAATTGGTCCCAGGCCCTGAATAGCATTGTGGACCATCATTGAGTTAGTTTCGGCTTCCAGAAGATGTATGTTACACTGCCGACACACGGAGAGTCCTATGTACATAGTCTTTGCTTCTGCCACAAGCGAGGTGCCATGCCCTAGCCGGATAGAGAATGCCAAAAAAAACTGAACCAGAATAGTCACGAACAATACCACCTCCATTCATAATTCTAGATTTACAGGAGCCATCAGTATTAAGTTTCAAACCACGAGCCGGAGGGAACCACCTTACCGAGTTTCCTAAAGGTTGATTAGTAGAAGAAGGTTCAACATGAGAAGTAAAGTTAATCCATTGTAGTGTAGGAGCCTCCCTGCAATGAATGAGGGCCCTACTCATGTCAAGAAGAAGGGATATGGTTTTGAAGATGATCTCTCGACCAGATTACAACAACCCATCGAAGACACTAAAATTACCAATTGATATTTTTTCATTGGATATATTTTCGAACAATGGAATTGGTTTCATAAAATTTGTATATGAAATGACTGATTTTCATTATGGTCTGGAGTGTAAGATTTTTATTATTAGATGTTTTTAAATCATGTTCATAGAAAACATGATCATACTGAGTTTTGATGTAGGAGTAAGAGGAATTATAGGATTCTAGTGATTAAAAAAATATAAAGAGATGTTGTAATTGTGTCTTGAGGATGAGAATACATATAGTGAGGAGATTGAAATGGATTGTATCATAAAAATTTAGTTTCCTTTGGTATTTGGTCATGATCTATTGTAATTGGAAGCAATGTGAAATTGATCTTGGATTTTTTAATTGGGAGAGGGGTTTTTTTGAAAAAAATTTAGGTTTTTAATGTAATATAGTTTTGTAAATTTGTAGGAAGAATAGTCTCATAGTGAGTTTTTCAGTTTTGGGAAACATATCTCTTATTTTTATTATAAAATATCTCATTATAATCCTAGTGGGATCACACCAGAGGATTAATAGGTTAAGTAGTGTCATTGTGGCATTACCCAAGCCACTAGGGAACTGGTGGAAGGATAAGGGGATGAAATTGGTCCATTATAATATTGAATATATGTCTTTGGGATTAAAATGACCTCATGTTTTTTAATATTTTTATGTAATTTTATTTATAATTTATAAATCCTTACCCCTTTTAATTTAATCGGCCAAGAATATCCCCTCTAATAATGTCTTCTTTGCTATCACTAACATTTTTCCACTACATAATAATATTTCTGTCAAAATGTTAACTAGAAGTGAGAATAAATGGATTCCTAAATATAATACAAAGGGAATAAATAATATCTTGATCATTTCATTATTTATATTTATAGTATTTATGAAAAAAATCATATTTTGTGTTGTTTTATAATTATTTTTTCATTTTTGGAAATTGAGGCTGAATCTTCAAAATATATTGAGGGATTAGGTACTAAATATAGAAATAAATATGTGTTATGTTTAATAGGTTTTATATTTTTCATGTATGATTGTCTGAGCTAGGGATACTCAAATTAGGATCAAGTGGGTGTAAATTCATGAGATAAAACAGATAAAGACTATTAATATAAAAAATAATATTCTACACATTATTAGGTGATTTTATGATTATTTGGTGATTATATTTACATTTTATTGAAAAAACTAGCAATATTAATTGTGAGATAAATTAAGAGGTGATTATGATTACTCTTATAGGATATTATGAGAGGAATACCCTATGTAAGACTTTGGTTGCTCAGCTTGGGGATCAACTACGTGTTACATTATTTAAAAATGGGTTGAACATAGTTAATCAGTTATGGGATTTCTTGGAAAAGGTGTTTAAATGTTAAATTAATGAACTAATCATGGGTTTATTAAGTAAGTATCATATGATTGGGTGAATGATTTCAAATCACTCAAAGGTGGGTTTGGTAATGGATTCACAATATAAGTTATTTGAGTGAAATTGAGTAAAATTTTCGAAACAATGATTTTTTTAAAAAATAGAAGTATGAAATTTTGGTTTTGTGTTGACCAAACAAGCCTAAAGTGTTTTGGAGTGTTCCAATGAGGAAGAGTATTGAGATATATTCAGTGGTTGATGTTTTTTAATGTTTTTTTCTAAGCTAGAACACTCTTATGTGTGGGTAGAAGTGATATTATCCTTGGGTCCTTTGTTAAGTGAAAACATATAGGCCTGGAATTAGATATACTAGTGAAAGTTGAGTGTTCTCCATTTCGAAAAGAGGCAAGTTCATGGACTTCGTATAGTAATTGGATGTTGTTTAGTGTTAGTTTTACATTATGTTCTTCATGTTTGTGGGTATAAGTAGATCCTTCATATATGAAATTATCATAGTGTTTTTTAGTTTTAGTTTGTAATTGAGAATTTTATTTTTATATGGTTTCCAGGGAACCTAGTGTAATAAATTGACTTATGTGGAATGTTTTAATACATTGGTTTAACATATTATAGTGCATGTATTAGAGTATGATGTGATGATTTATGCCTATGATCTTAGTGGTCATTGAGTTATGTGTTTGTTATTGTGGGATATGTATGTAATGATTGATTTTGAGTTGTAGGTATAACAACCCTTATCTTTATTTCACATTAATACATGATTTATTACATAATATTAAACTTAATATAACACAGAAGATTAATAAATCTAGGGTATTTGGGAATTAGACCCATTCCATAACAACTTAAAATACAGAATACACAATATTTATTGAAAACTTTCTTTAACATGATCATAATCTTCCTATTTACTTAAAAATACATGGGAAAACCTAGAGATATATATATAAAAGGAGTGATATAAAAATCCCAGTAATCTAATAAGCATGGAATAAAATGAATAGAATAATTCATGTTAGAAAATAGGTACATCAGTTGGGCATACAAACAGTAGGAATCAAAAACATGAAGAATGAGACATGATAAGACATGATAATCATAAAGGCATCATGGGAAATGTAGTAACAACATAAAACACAACATCATAAACATGGTTCAAGGATAAATTCAAAGAAATATTGATATAAAAAGTATTATAAAGGAATCGGGTTCACTCCCTATCCCAAAAATACATCTCATGAGACTAAAAATTACCTAAGCCATTAGAGCGCTATATTATTCTAGCTGCACCTATCACTTTCATGTTATTCTCACTCTAAAGTGTGCCACATAGATCATGCAACATGGATTCATTCATCATCATATTTTATTTCATGATCAAGGAGTTTAGAATACATACATGTAAGTTCGAATTCAAATAATTATAAGTGTATTAATTTTAACTCCCTTGATATAAAATGGGTATGGTATTCACTACAAAATTATTCTGGCATGGAATGTCGCAGTGAAATTTCAGCAGCATAACAACAACACATAAAAATTCAAAAAATGGGTTGATGAGAGTGAAATGGGTCTTGAATCATCTAACCAAAAAATGGCCAGTAATAGGGATATGTAAATACTTATTCCAACATTAGGAATTGGAAATAGAAGGAATAATATAAAAAAGAAACTTGAATAATAAGGAGAAGGAAAAGATCCCTTACCATGAGAGTGTGACATAAAATGTTTGGAAGGAGCTTCTTAAGGGATTGGTGGAACCATTGGAAAAATATAGATAGGTTAGGGTAGATTTAGTACGTTCTCTACAGTTTTAGAGTGAAGATAAATGGGATCTTAGGTGGGATTATATAGGAAATGAGTGGGGGAATTATTTATCATTTCTCAGACATAGATTTTAGACTCTATATACTAAAATAACCAAAACCACAAACCATACCATGGGTTTTCCCATGATTTCTACCAAATGGGAGTGGTTTTCATTATTCTATAAGATAAGGGGAAAAAAATAATAAAGTAATACCCTTTATTTTTGGGTTTGGCTTAGTGGTAAGCACCCTGTAATCCTACATGAAAATCGGTGGTTGAAAACCCATTGGACGCAGGTACTATAGCAGTACCGTAGTTCACTGTAGTGGCGATGGGTCACTGTAGCTATGCCAGGGTACTGTAGTAGTTGTGAGTACTGTGTGGTACTGTAGTAGTGGTACTGTAGTAGTACTATTCATAGAATGGGCCTTGGGCCAAAAATTTGGGTCTACAGGCCATGTAATGGGATAAAATGCCCATTGGACCTTTAGGCTATGTAATGGGTCTCCCTCTAACTAGTTAAAGAGGTATTTTCTTTTCTTTAATAATAAATGAGGCTTTGGCCCCAACTTTTAAAATAATAATAATAAAGTATTTATAAAAGTAAAAAAATAAACATAAAATAAAATTGTATAGAAGGGAATACATATGATTTGTCATTGAACACGTATATAGTATTTATTACATAACTCTTCATTCATTATGATTTCATAATACACAAAATATATTTATACGGTATTTAATTTTTACCCAAAAATTCAACTCTCTATGAAAATATGGAAAAAATTAACTATTGGATAATTTTGACCTTCATATTCCAAAACTTATATTCATTTTAACTAAATATTTTTCTAAATATTTTCATTTTCAATTTTAAAATAATAATCTCCATTTATTGACAAATGCATAGTGTTTTGACAATAACAGATTTCGAACCCTTATAAATATTAAATTTGATATCATTAAAATTATATGATGATTTATATTTAATATATATTTTTTAAATCATTTTATTTGAATATTTTTTTTTAAAATTACATTAATTTATCAAAATGAATTTATTAATTGAAATTGCATATTACCTAAAAACAATTTGTGTTTTATCTTATCAAAATATAATTTTTATCACTTTTATTACTTAATAATTTAAAAAGTTAAAAAATAAGTAATAAATATAATTATCATTTTAATTAAAATAAAATATAAATTATAATCCTATTATATTTAATTTTTAATCATTTTTTAAATTATTTTACCATTAATTAACCTATTTCATTTTAGCAGGGTAATTAATATTTACTACATTTATAATTCAGATTCTATAAAAAATTAAGTTGAAACTATTACATAATATTAATTGAAATTATTGAAAATATGGAATCCATTTAATTAAAATAAATTTATAGAGGTGGAATAATTTAATTTATTCTAAAACTAGCAAGCAAGATGGATGGAGATTTTCTGAAAAATACATTATTAAGGAAAAGATTATTTTACATTAAATCTAAAACTAGTGATATTCATTATGTTAATTTAAATTCATAAAAATTGATATATAATATTAAAATTTCATTTATATCATTGCTCATAATGGGTTATTTTAATTAATTAAAATTGAGATACATTATGAATTTAAAATACTATCTAGAAAAATGTGTTTTTATCCTAAATATAAACTTACACTAAAATTCAATATAAAATGATTTAAAAGAAATTAATTGAAATAAATATATGAAAATAAAATCTATTTTACCTCAAAATAAAATTAAAATATTAATTAGGATTTTTAATTAAATAGTTTTTCGAAGTAAATGACAATTTTTAATAAAAACTGCATTTTTCAGTATTCACTGAAAAATAAATATTCTCTGAAAAAGCCATAATTTTCAGCCTAAGTTAATTTTGATATACTGAAAAAAAAAATGTTTTTGGTTTTATCAAATAAATTTTCTAAATGTTCTAGAAATTAATTTTAATATTTTTTCATAAAAAGAAATAAAAATAATTTTTAAGAAAGCATATTCTGAAGAAAAAATACATTACCCAAAATAAAATATTTATTTATTAAGAATATTTTAATATATTAATGACATATATATATATACCATAAATTATTTACTCCTTTTAATAAAAAAATAATTGATGTGAAAAAATGGAAACATTTAAATTATCATTTTTATTTTGGATCGATGTTTTGTATCATAAACGATATTGGACATATCTTTCTATATTAAAAACTCAGAGCATTGCATTATTCATCCCTTTAAAAAAATGTCATCCTCACAATTTAAACTTCAAATTAGTTCTTTATATTATGATACATTTACTTGAATGAAGGGAAAATTGGGGATTAATATGTTTAATCTATTAAACAGACAAACATGAATCTAATGACATAAAAGTGAAAACATATAAATGATGTGTATTCTTTTAACTTATGAATTTATAGGCTTAAAACTATTTTATCCATTATCCATTTCCTAACATTGAATCTTATGGGAATTATTGTTCCCTTAATAATTGTTTTTAACGAGCTTTCGAATTTACCAAATGTAATTACTTAGGAATGTCAAACCTGGTGTGCATCAAGGCCTATTTTTGTGCACCAGTTCATAATTGAGTGTAGATTAATGTGGTGTTTTTTATATTTTACCCCTATATGCATCTATTCCAGATCCAAATCCACTTTTTGTATCCAGACATAGATGTATTTTCTTGATAAAGTACTTACTCTATACTTACCAAAATTTAGGGATGTTTTCTTATATATAGTCTTATTCCTAAGGATTTATCTATATTTTTCTAATCCTAAACCTAAAAATAAGAAAACTTTTCCTTTAATACCAACTATAAAAACCATTATCTTTATTTCACATTAATATATGATTTATTATATAAGATTAAAAATAATACAACCTGAAATATTGATAAGTCTAGTGCCTTTGGTAATTTGGTACATTACATAACAACTTAAAACGGGGAATACATCATCTGTATTGAAAACATACTTAGCATGATCATAATATTCCTTCTTACTTAAAACTACAAGGGATAACCTGAGGACATACATAAGAAATGGCTGATCTATAAATCCTTGTAAGAGAATAAACATGGAATGACATGAATATAACAATACATGTTAGACAATAGGAATATCAATGGGTCATAAAAAGAAAAGGAATCATAAACATGGACAATGATACATTATATATATGATAATAATAAAGGCAACATGAGAAATGTGGCAATAATATAAAACACTGCATCGTAAACATTAGTTAAGGATAACATTAAATCATGATTGAAAAATTCCAATAATGGAATCTGGTTCACTCCCTATCCATACATAACGTCTCATGAGACAATACATTACCCAATGCCTTGAGTGCTATAAAATTCTAGGTGTAACCTTTACATTCATTTCATTCTCATGCTTTAGAGTTCCACAGAAATCATAAAACATGGGTTAATTCATCATCATATTATATTCCATGATCAATTAGTATAGAATAAATACATTTAAGTCCCAATTCAAAGAAGTATAAGTGTATAGTGGTGAACATCCGTGATACGAAATTGTAATATTATTCACTACACAGTTTTTTTGTCATGTAAAATCATTCTGAAATTTCAGTAGCACAAATGTGTCACTTAAAAATTCATAAAATGGGTTTATGAAAGAAAAATGGGTATATATTAATTTTAACATAAAATATAAAGTAATAGGAATAAGAAAATACATATCTGAATATTAGGAAATCCAAATTTAAGGCATAAGAAAATGAATAAATTTGAATAAAGTTGAGAAGGAAATGATTTTTTACCTTTAGAGTGAAACTTGAAATGCATGGTAGGAGCTTCTTGAGAGCTTGGGGGAACCATTAGTTAAATCTAGAGAGGGAAGGTCAATTTATTGACGTTATCCAAGGTTCATTATAGATGATAAATGGGAGTTTCAATGGGATTATATATGAAATGTGGTGGGAATTAATTATCATTTCTGAAAAATAGGTTTTTTACTATATAAAATATAATAACCAAAACAAAAAACCTTCCCATGGGTTTTCCATTAGTTATAAAAAACGGGAATGGTTTTCATTGTTTATATGGTAAAATGACTAAATTAATAAAATAATAAAATTTATTTTGTGAATTTGATTGATATTATTAAAGAAATGATTTTAAAACCATAAAATATATTAATGGGTTTGTAGGATTCATAAAGGCTTTATAAAATTAACCAAATAATCATAAAATATTATTATTTTTAATTTAAAACATATATTTTGTATTAAATACTATTTATAGTATTTGTTACTTCACTTTTGGGTCATTATGATTTCATAATACGTAAAATATATTTATATGGTATTTAATTTTTACCCAAAAATTCGGATGTCTTGGAAAATTATGAAAAATCCGTCATTGGATAATTTCAACATTATGATTCCTATTATAAAATTAATTTTATCTCAATAATTTTTTAAATATGTACATTCTCACTTTTAAAATAATAATACACATTTATTAAGAAATGATGGGTTTTTTGACAATAATAGTTTTTGGACCCTTATAAAAACTACATTTGACTTTATAAAAATTATTTGATAATTTATATTTAAAAAAAATAATATAATATGAATATTTTTAAAAAATATATATTTTTTCAAAAATACATTAATTTATAAAAAGGAATGCCTTATTTCAAATTTTATGTTACTTAAACATATAATTTGTGTTTTATCAAATGAAAATCTAATTAATATCAAACTGATTACTTAATCATTTATAGAGTGAGAAAATATGGAATAAATATAATCTTCATTTTTATTCAAATGAAATATAAATATTCATACTATGTGGGTAAATATTTTTCTAGTATTTTTGTAATTATTTTAACCTATAATTAACCTATTTTCCTTTTCCCTTGGTAAATAATAATTATAACATTTACTATTAATATTATAATAAATATTATTTTAGCTCTATTACCTAAAATTATATATGATGAATCCAAATATAGATTAATTTTTTTTAAATAAATTAATATAGGCTGAATAATTTTATTTAATATAAAACTCTCAACCATGATGGAAAGAGGTTTTTCAAAAAATTCATTTTTAAGGAAAAATGTTTTTACTTTATCTCTATAACTAGTGATGTTCAATATATGAATTTAAATTCATAAATATAGATATATAATATCAAAAATTAATTTATATCATTTCTCATTATAGGTTATTTTAATTAATTTTAATTGATATTAATTATGCATTTAAAATAGTTTTTAGAAAAAAAGCATTTTCACTATTCACTAAAAAACAACATTTTCACTATTCACTAAAAAATCTATATTTTCCAAATAAACCAAATTTTCATCATAAGATAATTTTGATAGAATTATTTCAAAAATGGATTTTTTCATGAAATAAGTTTTATAACTTTTCTTGAAATTATGTATAATATTTTTTCATAAAAATACATAATTTGTTTTGAAGAAAACATATTTTGATGTATAAGAAGATATTACCCAGAATTGATTTATTATTTACTAATAATTTATCAATATATTAAAGATGTAAATATATATATATATTTCATAAAATATTTAATTTTATTAATATCCAAAAAAATATTAATGGAATGGTTAGAATGATCATATTTAAATAATCTTTATTTGTTTTGGTTTGGTGTTGCATATCACTTATGCTATCGATCATATTTTTATCTTTTAAAAACTCAAGGAATTACATTAGGAGTTATGATCTAAGAAACCTAGTTAGTGTTTTCAATTTTTTAAATCATGGAGTGTACTAGATATTAGTAGATATATAGGGATGTGATGTATAAAACATGTTCATATTTTTTGTGTTCCATTCTAAAAGGCTTGTTCTTGAGTGTATCAGATTCAAAAGGGTAAATGTGAATCCCATAAGATCCTCTTTTTATGCGGGTTGAAAATTCATTAGCGAGTTTGAATTTTTTAATTAGTTGAGTATTTAATTTTTAAACTAGCATTCATAAAGCTTTTTAAAAACAATGTTTTGGTCAAGTGAAGTGGCTTAGAGGTAACATCGAAGGTTCAGGTAAACGCTGGGGGAAGTTTAGGGCTAGATGGTGAGCCTAGATCAAAAATCCGGTAGGGGTTTTAAATTGGAAAACTTATCATTTTTTTCATTTGGTTTTTTGAGGGGGGAATTGTTTTCCACTCATTTGTGAACAAACAGGGTCCAACCCCCTCCCTTTTATGGCTATTTTAGTTCCCCGTCGATTGGGATAATTTCTATAGAATTATGATGATGATAAAAGGCATGTTATTTTTTTATCCTCTTAGAATTGTATCCCTATATTTCTTCCTCTGATTTGTTTCAATATTTGGTTAGGTATTGATGGTGATTTCACCAAAGTATTTTGGAATCCAAAATTTTTTATGGGGATTTTGTTCAGCCAAGATTGGGGATATCTGGTAATTTTGTTTGATTGCTTCCACTCATCAATTTGATGAAGGTACATCTTTCAATTTATTTTTCTATGTGTTTTTTTAAAATTTAATTAATTTAGTGATATTAATGTTGGAGTGACTTAGTTATTTAGCTCGATATAGGTTCAAAAGTGTGTCAGGGGTGTCCAACACCCAATTTCTCAAAGAATTAAGGATCGTTAAATAACCCATGAGTTTAAATGAAATATGAGTTGTATAAGTTAAATTATTTATAATTCACTGGTAGGTGGTGTTCATAAATGGTAGAGTTGGGGTGTTCCTTAGTGGTAGAGGTTTCCCATGATTATGCATCAGACCTAGGTTCAAATCTTGGTGGGAGTGAATTTTTGCATGCATGCAATGACCCAGGCATGATGCAGGTAGACACTGACACAAATATTTTGTGGACATGATGTTTCACTGGGCCTCCAGTCTATATTGTGTGCCTTTTGGCAATGTAATATTCTCCATGCTCACTGATTTTTCAGGTCATGTATTGAATGAATAAGGCTTAAGGGGTGGGATATCCATTAAGGGGGGAGGGGCTAGTATATCCCTTTCCAGCTTCTGTGTGTGGTGTGTGTGTGTGTGTGTGATTAATGTAATTTTACCCCCAAGAACCTAATATATAATTATGATGTAATTTTTTTTAATTAATTATAAATTCTAAAATTAATTGTGTGGTAACAATTAGTATGATTTAGGGCCTTGGGTGAGTTTCTGATGGAAAGTGGAAAATGAATTGGCTTTGGGTGGCTTGGAAAACCTAGGTGGAGGTTTGAGGATAAGAAATTAAAATCCTAAATTCATTGAAATGAGTTAGGTGGTTCTTGGTACATGACCTATGGATATATGTATATATATATGATTTATGTGATGCATATTCATGCCATTTAAGGAATTTATTAACTTTAATTATTTAATGGAAACACTAACTTGAAATTGAATGCCTCATAAAAATGTAAATCCTTTAATTAAATAAAAAAATTCTAATTCTTTGTTGGAACTTGTTCATTGGATTATTGTCCTTGGCCATCGATTCCCGAGGCCATGATTCAAATGGTTCATGTTTACACTTTAACCCATTACATTATGTTTATCAAACTGAATTGAAACAGATAAGACTTAGTGTTCAATTCATAGGATCCCATTTTATATATTGGACCTATTAATATGGATCATGAATCTTATTATACCTTGGAGAAATTTTAATGGATGAATAAAGTACAATATGGGATATCATTATCCTCAACTTATGTTTATATTAGGTGGATAGACCGTGGGTAAGACACACATGGGTTGGATGAGTGGATTGACATATCATAACCATTGACAAATGATATGTCTTAAGATCCACCTCTATAGACTATTTCCAATACAAAAATACCCTTTTAGGCTTATGAGTCTCTTTAATGTAAGACACAACTGATGGATATGATTCCATCTTGTAATTGGCAATGAATCGATATATGGTTGGATCTAGGGCCCCAACTAGGGTGAGTCAACATTTTTATTATCATAGGGGACCCAGTTAGTTCCTTAATGATGGGATGACCCCAAGTGGGTGTTATGTGATGTGGTCAGTGCTAATGGAACTTAAAATTAGGAGAAATATTATTTCTTTTATTATTTAAATGACTTAGATAATTCATATGAGGTGGTTGTGACACTATTAGCATATGCCCTAGTGGAAGTTACAAAGAGATATGCCCTATACCCTCATGGAGGTTGGTATATGTATAGAAAATTCCTTCATGGTGGTTCATATATTTATTATAAAGGAAATCAACAATATTCATGGTTGTAAAAACCCCATTTTCGAGGTCCTGAAAACTCTATACGAGGAGATTGTGAAAACTTACAATGGAGAGGTGTTGGAACACCCTTTAGGGTGGTCACATACAAATGAAAATAACACCGATATGGTGGTCTATACACTACAGGTGGGGATTTCAAGGATTTAATGGTGGGATTGTTGGTTCATGTCATAGGATAAAATTACTACCATGTACTATATGTTAGGGTCTTGTTAGGTATTCAGTGGGTGCGGTCCATCATTATGGAATATCAAAGTGCATCTTCTTGTAACAATTTTGTATTAAGATAAATAAATCCAAGGGTTGTGATACTAGGATGGATCATTCCTCATATCATTATACTATATACCTAGGTGAGTGTATCCCCTAGTTTGTTATCTTTATAAAATGGTGATATACTATTGGTCATTATTATAGTTGACATGTTCATCGTGACATGCTCAAGGAAACTCCAACATTAGTCGAATTTGGTATGATTGATTGTGGTCAAAGACCTATTGATAAACTATGATTTATTTTTCTTTATTTATTTCTAGAGGTTTATTTATTATTTTGAGAAATTCATACTAACATGTCATTTTATTGTTTGTTATAGAGAGGACATTATTAGTGGGGACCTGATGATCTTTTTATGCACACCTCACTCGGTCTTCCATTTCACTCGGGTACGTAAGATGACTCTCACTTGGGTGTAGGTATAGTTTGGGCAGGGGCCTTAGTTTTCTTAATAAATTGGTATATCTTAGAGTTTTGATACTAGTAGGGTGTGAGGTTTCAAGTACGGATCAGAGACTCATTTTTTTCATCTGTATGTATGGTAAAACTTGTGGGTAATCCTTCTTGTATATTGTATGCCCACTAAGGTCTTTGAAGTTACATTTTATTTATTATAGTTTTTCCATTTATTTTTTTACACTATTCCACCTTTTGTATGATATTTAGTTATTTATTATGTGATCACACACTCTGATCAAGGGGTATAGTCTCCCCACAGTACCGCCTTCTACCTCCCCTGTTAGTTAGAATCCAAAAGAATATGGGGAGGTTAACCTAAGGTTGCATAACACCACTTTTCAGGTTACAATTTAGAGTGATAAAGGATGGGACATTAAAAACTATGTGGAACCCCAAGTGTATATTCCCTAAATTTCTAAAAATGGTAGGGGACATAAGTGATATTCTCATGGCACTCCGTGTTGTGGTTTTTTAAGGGAGATAGTTATGTTACTACCATCCTGAGATTTTAATTCACTTCTTGATAAATTATTGGATGATAGGGGACTGTAAGTGACATGTGTTACCTTGTTATATAAATTCTTTCATAGGGGAGATGGATTAATTACAACAATAATATAATCTTTTTGAAAATATATTGATTTTGGGATTGTAGTGAAGGCTATGGTTCCCCCATAATATGGTTTTGGTGAAAATATATGATTCACCAATACTGAAAAAAGTAAGTAGGGTCTATTGTTATGGTTACCTAGTTAAGAAAAGTTATATATACTTTATTATGTACATAATATGGGTTATATATAATTTTACTTTACTGTACCTTAACACAAAAGTGATATATTATGGATGTTATAAGGAAATCATTAGAGGTGTTCTGCTAATATTTGTTCTAACACCCAACATGTTTACCTTAGTGAATGTGTATGCTCTATGTCTAACAAGAAAGTTATTTCAAGGACCATTATATATGTGATTATTATAAGAATCTAGAATTATTTAAGGACATGGGATTGAAGAAAGAATTGGGATTTTACCTCATTTTAGTTAATTAATTTATTTGGTTTATAACTATATACAATCTTCCCATTGGGTGATCCTATGTTGGATGTATAACTCACATGATATAAAAAGTGTTCAATTTTATATTTCATGTATTTGATATCTATTATTAATGGTTATCACTTCCTTGTAAAAAAATATATGAATACCTAAGTTTATATATTATAGATGTCTTAGTTGTCTACATATTATTGTTTACATATGATATTAAAGTTATAGTCTCCCTAAAACTATATATGGACCCTCACCATTAGTCGGTAATTTTTAGTATATGGTTTGGTGCACTTAAGGTATGTGGTGATTTATTCAAGGTTTTAAAACTTAATATGGGGTATTTCATGGGAATCAAAAGCAACTAGACAATTAGAATTTCTTGAGAGTGTGAACATGTATCAAAATATTAATAATATCAGATAAAACCATTTAGACTTGGTGAGATTAAATTTTAGCTATAGGTCTTATAAGATAATGGATTCATGTAATCAATTATCTTTCCATGGGATTCTATGATACTCTTTATTATCAAGGTGAAAAAAAAATCACCTCTGTAACTATGTTAATAGGATGTAAATTAAGTCAAAATTACTGATAAATATTTTCATATAATTAATTATGAATAATTTCCAAATTAAAGGAAAAAATGTGTTTTTTATGATAAATTTTCAGGGGGTTTTGCATCAACAATGGGTGAAGAAAGTTGATATTGTTAAAATATATTGTTGTATTAGGTACAAGTACTATGATATTTTGGGTATATATTTGCAATTACTAACATTATGTATTTTTATAGAATTTATGAATCGTATATTTCATTGATATCTTAACTATTGTTTCATTTTATTCATGGATGGAAAATTAATGAAATCATGATCATGCACTGACAATGAGAGACATTAAAATATCATGCTAAGAACATTGATGAAATTTAATCATTAAAAAAATTTCATCAAATATACATTTTTAATCCTTGAAGTAAAATTTATTGTTTATATTATATTATAAATTAGAATATAGGTAAACCGTGGGAAGATAAAATTTATTATACCACATAAGCATCAAAAAATGTATTTAAAGTGTATAGATTTATAGTAATATCTTGTCATTATCAATGCATTACTCATGATTTAAATTATTTCACTTTTTCAATGAAAACTTTTATTAAAATGGATGTATCATTTTAGTATAATATATAACATTGTAAATTTTTTTTTAGGATCTAAAACATACTTTTACATTATCACATATTCTGGTATTTCCTTATTCAGGTGATGGTTATGTCATATATTTTGATATTTCATTTATATGACATTGATTTTGTCAAATCCATGAAATATTTTAAAGGTAAATCTCATTTAATTTCCATTAATGCTTTGTTTTGGGGGTTTCCCAATCTTTTTTGGAGGAAAGGGTGATTTTTCATGATCTGAGCCAAACCATGAACCCATTTCCAGATTTAAAAACCAATTTTGCTTCTTTTATAAATATTTCATTTTTCAGTATTTTTCACCCATTTGAATTCCTAAATGGCCTCCCCTGACCTATTAACACCACCATTACAATTTTTACCCCTTATGAATTCATGATAATGGTGGATTTTGGTTTTTATTTAAGAAATTAGGCCTGCCCGAAAGCCCGTTTCCAATTTTAATTTTTTTTTGTTAATATATTATTCAATTTTAACTATTTCTTGGTAATTACACATCTAACCCAAGACCACTAAACCTAGGAGCGCCCCATTCTCTTCTCCCACTCTTTGGATCTCATTTTATTTGCAGATTAATTCAAATATTCTTAATCTTCCTCAATTCGAGCAAATTTATAAAGGTATTTTTTTTTCTTCATAACATCGTCATTTATCACTCTTCCCCCCCCCCATTAAAATTCTTAAATGATCTAAATATCCTTTTTATAACCTCCCATTAATGTTTGGAGGGTTTAAAATTCAACTACTGGTGTATTTGGGGTGATATCTTCAAGATCCCTCAAGTAAGTGAGTCTCCCCCAATCTTCTTTCAATTTCCTTAGTGTTTTATTTAATGTGTGTTGGGTTTATTCCATTATCCTTGAGGTTAATAATTTACATCATGTAGGGTCTCGAAATTATGGTTTTATCTTGTGTTTCATGGTCCAAAAATTTGGTTTTAGGTCAGTTTTACATTTCTTGAGGTGCGGCGGTGGCGCATTTCAGTTTTCACACAAAGGATTCAAGGGTTTTCATTACTTTGGTAGGTGATTCCATGTTTATGCAATAATTTTTCGTTATAATTCTGTATTTATTATATTTCCATGTTTATATCATTTTATTATTACGACAAAAATTATTTTTAGAGGTGTTGTATTGAAAATGAATTTTAAATGCCAATTTTATGTGAAATTGGGGATTTTTCATTGAAATGTTTTATAAATTTATTTGGAGATGCCCTATAACTGCTTGGTTGATTTTATTGAAATGTATTAGGGCTTAAAATTAAGTTATGAATGTTTATCTCCCTTGTTTTCTTCTTTGAAATGTGATTTTGGTGATGTTTGATAAGTGAAGGATTTTTTGGCACCATTTGGGGGCTAAATTGGTTGTTTTACATAGCTATTTGATGTTATTACTAATGGGGTTATATTATAACACTTGTAATAGGTTTATAGAAATATTTTGGGCACTGTGAATTCTGTTTTGGTAAATGTGAGTGTATACATTGTGTGCAATGTGGGGTTTTGAAGGAGTTTTTGGTGCAAAACAATGCAGGTTTTCGAGAAATTGTTTTATGGAAAATCAAAGTGTTTTGTTGTGTATTTTAAGTAGTTAAAAGTATGTGTAGATGCTATACTATTTTAATGTGACCATTATTTTTGTTTTATATTAAAATGGATTTATGTAGAATGCTGAAATCGTTTGAGCACAAAGGGGGAAGCTCAGGTACCTAGGTGTTGAAGATGTGTACTAGTACGGCTAATGGACCAGATGAGTTTTGTCCCTATTTCACTTAGCATTTGGATAATGAAAATTTTAAATAATCTATATGTATGATTATTTGGGAACACTAGGTTATGGGTATATTCCATACTAGTGGATCATGCATGAGAACAAATTTTACTTTGGTTACTTTACACAGAGGTACGAGGTACATGGGGCCCGAGATGATCTAGTGCCCAGGGGTGTTATCGATTTTGTTTATCATTAGATTGGTTGTGTTTTCCCAGGTATTTGGGTGTGTTTGTAATTATATTATAGTATTTATAATTCCTATTTTAATGTGTTAACATTCTGAAAGTTTTAGCTTCAAAACTATTTTCAATTTAAAGTTGCATTTCTGGTTATTTAACACCGCTTTTCTTTGCATATCAAAACTGCTTGCTTTTTCACCCTGTATTGCATGAAATTTGGAATAATTGGGTGGTA
Source organism: Viscum album (assembly GCA_963277665.1). Lineage (NCBI taxonomy): Eukaryota > Viridiplantae > Streptophyta > Magnoliopsida > Santalales > Viscaceae > Viscum > Viscum album. The sequence continues at coordinate 1,477,736,328 of OY728161.1, forward strand.
TCTTATTGGTCTTAGGCTTACACACTACTTAATACCCTTGGGTGTAAGTATACTTTACCATTCTTTTCTTGGGTAAAGGGATGGTTTTGGGTGATGGTGGTTCATGGTGTTAGTTCCCATCCATGGTGAGGAGTTGTGGAGATGGCTTGTGGGTGATTATCCATTGTCATGAGAAGTATTTGAGGATGTCTTGTTGGTGTCTTTATTTGTTTTTGGAACACTTTAATTATCTTTAAACCAATGTATTATGTTCTGGTTTTTGATTAAGACTTGTTTGGCTTGAAAATTTCAGATTTATATTATGGATTGTTTTTAATGTTTTATGCTTTCATACATGGGTAAATCATTCCCAAAACTAAACTAATGATATATGCGAACTTGTTCCAGCCTATGGGGATAGGTAACGCCCTTTGGTGCTTTCCAAGGGCTGGGTTTGGTGCTGGTATTTGTGGAAACCATATTCGGTTCGTGACAAAATGGTATCTAAGGAGGCCTATGTTTTTGTGTTATATTACTATTTTGGGATGATTCAGGATAGAAAAAAGCTAGGACTGTCGGGGATACAGGTTTTGGTAATGAGTAGGGTGCCTAGCCCGCACCTCTCATGGTAGACCATGTGTCACCAGGGGATTTTGGAATTGTCTGATTGACTTCACTTCCATGTGAGACATGTGGGCTGCAGACCACACATGGACATCAGGCGGGGGTGGAGTAATTGTTTCTTTTATTACTGATATATGTTTAGATTATTTATATTTTATGTATTTGATTAAAATTTTCAGAATTGTGGTATTGATTATAGTTTTGTGACTGTCTCATTTTGTACCAATATGACTCCTTAGAAGGTTCACACGCGCCCACAGGAGGAAGCGAGAGAGATTCCTCCCAAAACGATTGATCAGAGGCTTGTCGAGGCTGTGGTCCAGGCTATCTAAACTTTGGGACAAGAACTGTCTCCTAATCATATTTTTGTTAGGGAAAAAGAGACGGGTCCTATAAAAGGATAAAGCATAGGAGTTTCTAAAAAACATGCCTCCTACGTTCCAAGGAATCTTAGAACCCCAGGAAGCAGAAGAATGAATCTAGAAGATCGAGAATATGTTTGAGTTCTTAGAGACATCCGAGGAGCTTAGGGTGATGTTTTACTCCTTTCTGTTGGAGGTTCCTAGCCGTAAGTGGTGGGATTCGGTGATTCAGACTGAGAAGAATGTGCAGATGAGCTGGGGAGATTTCATGGTCATATTCAATGAACAATATTGCCCTGAGGTCTTGGTATTTCTTGGGTCCAGATAGTTCATTGTCCTTGTTTAAGGGAATCTTTCTGTGATGGAGTAAGAAAACCGTTTCACTGAGTTGATTCAGTATGCCCCTAAAGTCATCTCGAATGAACAATTGAAGGCCTAGAGGTTCAAGAAAGGCTTGCGACCAGAGACATACTCCCAGGTTTTCTTGTTCAAGCTGAGGACCTATGCTAAGGTTGTTGACTGGGCATGTATGGTGGAGATTGATAGGAATTGTGTGGCTGGTTTCTTTGGTTTTGTATCAGTAGTGTGTAGTGGTAGATCCTCAGAGAAGAAAAGGAAGTGGGAGGAACATGTGAATAAAGGAGGTGGCTGTTCAGGCCACACTTCCAAGCAGTTTTCGTCTGTGGCTTCTCATGCGAGATCGTCCATATGCCACTAGTGTGAGAAGCACAAGCACATCTGACTAGCATTACAACTTCCTCCAAATCCTTTATACCAGTGTGGAGGCATGAGGCATTTACAGCGCTTCTGCGGGGTGGCATGTCCACTTCCGGGTGGGGTTGGGTCAGTGTCATCAAGAGGAGTTCCATCACAATCCAAACCATTAAGGACAGGGGGATATTGATTTTGGAGGCCGTGGTGGTAGATATTGGTCATATTCTGGGTAGATCCATTTCAGGGCATAGACATAGACTAGAGGTCATCCTCAGGTGGAGACCGTACATCTCCATGTGGTGGATCAGGCACCAGTAGGATCAGAGGCGGGACCACCGACATTTTGGGGTACCGTTTTGATTGCATCTTATATATCTACTACCCTTTTTTATACTGGTGCCCATATTTCATTCATTTCTTCCTGTTTTGTGGACATTCTGAATTTACCAACTGAGCTATTGTATTTTGTGATGGAGTTGGTGACGCCGCTGGGAATGAAGAAGGAACAGGGTCTCAGGTGCCCCTCGTGTGCGCTTTCCATGTCAGGGGCTGAGATGGAGTGGGAACTCATAGTACTAAATATGGAAATTTTTAACATAATACATGGCATGGAATGCCTAGTATACTTCGAGGAACACATTGACTTCTACAGGTAGTTATTGAGTTTCCCGACACCTGATGGGAGTCTTCGGGATTTTCATGGAGAATGGGATCCTCGGTTGGGTCGCACAGGACCTCCACTCCCAGTTTGGGGAAGTCTTATCTTCCAGTTATCATCACTCGCGCTAGAGGTAAATGTTATTTCCCATATAGGTTCACTAACTCATGTATTGAATGAGTTTCAAAGGTATTCCCCAATGATTTTTAGGTTTTCCCACGGAGTAGGATGTGGAGTTTCGATTGATCTGGCACCGGTAACACAACCGATATCTCTTCCCTCATATCACATGGCCCCTACTGAGCTGAGTGACTTAAAGATATAGCTAGAAAATATAGAATCCAAAGGATTCATTCACCTGAGAATCTTTCACTGGTCTGCTTGTGTGTTGTTCATGAAAAAGGTTGTTAGATCCCTCCGGTTGTGCATTAACTACCAGAAGCTGAATAAGGTAACAATTAAGAACAAATACCATTTGAATAGAATAGATTATTTTTTCGATAAATTGAAGGGAAAAAATTGGTTTTCTAAAATAAAATTTCATTTGGTATACCCACAACTCAGGGTGAATGAAGATTATATCCCAAATAAAGCCTTTTGAAGCAGGTATGTCCACTTTGAGTATTTGGTCATGGCCTTCGGATTGACCAATACACCTACAATTTTTATAGAACTACTGAATAGAGTGTTCCATCAGTACCTAAATTCCTTTTTTGTGGTGTTTGTGGGTAAAATTTTGGTTTACTCTGGATCTAAGGAGGAACAAAAACATTACTTGAGGATCATCTTGGTCACTTTGCAGGATCACTACCTCTATTCGAAGTTGTCAAAGTGCACTTTCTGGATCCGGGAAGGGAGATTTCTGTGGCATGTGATCTCTGAGAAGGGGGTTTTAATGAACCCCGAGAAGATTAGTGTGGTTATGTCATGTGATCAGCTGAGGAATGTGTTCGAGATTAGAAGTTTCATTGGCATGGATAGTTATTACTGGTGATTCGTCCAGGATTTCTCTCATCTTGCAATCACCAATGACCGCGCTCACTCGGAAACGGGTAAAGTTTCTATGGGGCCCAAAATGTGAGTCATCATTGGAGGAGCTAAAGAGGCAGTTGACTAATACCCCTATGCTGATTTTGACCATGGCTGGAAAGAGTTATGTGGTCTATTGTGATTCTTTAAGTATAAGTATTGGGTGTGTGATTATGCAGGATGATCACTTGATGGCGTATGTCTCTCGCCAACTCTGACCACACGAAAAGAACTACCTGACCCATGACTTTGAGTTAGCAGTAGTGATGCATGATTTGAAGAATTGGCATCACTACCTCTTTGGGTAGATTCTTGTGGTCTACTCTGATCACAAAATCTTGGCCTATATCTTCTCGCAGAAGGACCTCAACTTGAGGAAGCATCATGGGATCAATTACTTGCAGGGGTTCGACATTGACATTGTCTATACCCCATGAAAGGGTAATGTGGTGGCCAATGCTTTGAATAGAAGAGTTCCAGTGAAGGCTTTGAGGAATATAATTATGAGTGGGCTTTGATGGGGATCTTTTCATAGATGCATGTGGAGAACATGGAGCACATTGGAGGTTCATTCTTGGAAAGAATCCAATTGAATCCATATCAGTTGGAGTTGATTCAGCTGGATCAACCCAGTGATAAGCTTTTTCAGTGGTCGAAGCAGTTTCTTCTTATTGGGGAGATACCCTCTAATTGGTGGTCATCCCTTAAGGTCATCTTGTGCTTCAAGGGCCTTTCAGTAGTTTAATTATCTCTGCGGAATTTAGTGATGGAGGACAACCACTGGTCTTATTCGGTTGTCTATCTGGGTGCCACCAAGATGTATTATGATATCCGTAGGCAGTTCTGGTGACCAAGTATGAGAAAAGACATAGAATACATTGTGTTGAGATGATGCCCACGTCCATAGGTGAAAGCAGATCATCAAAGGCCCTTTAGTTTGCTCTAGTTATTCCCCATTACTACATAGAAGTAGGACGTGGGATCTATGGACATCATTGATGGATTACTTCATACACCTCAAGGTAACAATGCCATTTGGGTGGGGATTGATCGTCTGACCAAATCATCCCACTTTATTCTGATTAGAGAAACAATTAAAGTAAAGGAGTTGGTCCATCAGTATCTTCAAGAGGTGGTGAGACTCCATGGCATTAAATCAGAAGTTTTCTCTAATAGAGACCCCTATTTCACTTCTATGATCTGTGAAGGCCTTCAGATGTCCTTAGGGTATCATATTAAGATAATCATGACATACCATACTCAGACAGATGGTCAGACAGAGCAGTTGAATTATATTTTGAAAGACATGCTCCATGCATGTGTCCTAGACATTGGAGGTTTCTAGGATAGAAATTTGGGGATAGTTGAGTTTGATTATAATAACAGTTACCAATCCTCGATTCAAATGGCTCCTTTTGAGGCTCTCTATGGTCATCCTTGTCGATCCCCCCTGTGTTGGGATGAGTTTGGTGAGACCTAACTGCTAGGGCCGAGTCTAGGGCAGGAGACATTTGAGAAGGTCATGTTGATCAGGGATCATTTATTGACAGCTCAGAGTCTCCATAAATCATATTTTGATCATAGGCGTCAAGACCTAGAGTTTTTCGTGGGTGAAAGAGTATTCTTGAAAGTGGCCCCTCATCTGGGCCATCGTTGATTGGGGAAGCAAGGGAAGTTGACCCCATGGCATATCGAGACCTTTGAGATCATCGATCATATTGGAAAGGTGGAATACATGTTGGCTTTAAATTCTTAGTGGAAATCCATCCATGATGTCTTCTATGTCTCCTATTTGAAGAAATAAAACCCAGATTTGTCCCATGTGTTGTGTTGGGAAGAATTGGAGATAGAGCCCAACTTGTCTATTATTGAGAAACCAATGAAAATAGTGGACTACCAAGAGATGTTTCTTTGAGGGAATTCAATTCCATTGGTCTGGGTTCTTTTGCAGCATGGGAATGATACACATGAGACATGGGAGCAGAATTCATGGGTCAATGAAGAGTACCCGTTCTTGTTTTCCAATCAAGCTTCAGGTTGATTTTCCGGGGTGGAAAGTCTTCCATGGTGGAGAGAATTTTCACATACATGACATATTATAAAGGTAAATTTCAGTTAATTTCCATTCTTACTTTGTTTTGGGGGTTTCACATACTTTTTTGGAGGAAAGGGTGAGTTTTCATGATTTGGGACAAACTGTGAGCCCATTTCTTGATTTAGAAACCAATTTTTGTTTCTTCTATAAATATTTCATTTTTCAATGTTTTTCACCCATTATAATGTCTAAATGGCCTCCACTGACCTATTAACACCACCATTTCAATTTGGACACTTTAATAATTCATAATAATGGTGGATTTGTGTTTTTATTTAAGGTATTGGGCCAGCTTGAAAGCCTATTTACTGTTTAAAAAAATAGTTTATTTAATATATTATTCAATTTTAACTATTTTTATGATTCCACCTCTATCCCGATCCCACTAAACCTAGGAATTCCCACATTCTCTTCTACCCCTCATTAGATCTCATTTGTTTCATGGATTAAGTCGAATCTTCTTAATATTCCTCAATTCGAGCAGATTTATAATGGTATTTTTTTCTTCATAACATCTTAATTTCTCACTCTTTTCCCCAATTCAAATTCCTACATGATCTACATATCCTTGTTCGAACCTCCCTATAATTTTTTGATGGTTAAAAATTCATCAACTAGTGTATTTGGTGTGATTTCATCAAGATCCCTCAAGTAAGTGGGTCTCCTTCAATCTTCTTCCAATTTTCTTAGGTTTTCATTCAATGTGATTGGGGTTTCTTCCATTATCCTTGTGGTTCATAATATACAGTAAGTAGGGTTTTGAAATTAGGGATTGATCTTGTGTTTCATTGTCTGAAATTATAGTTTTAGTTCTGTTTTACCTTTTTTGAGGTGCGACGGTGGTGCGTTTGAGTTTTTGCACAAAAGATTTAAGGGTTTTCATTACTTCGGTTCGTGATTCCGTGTTTATGAAATATTTTTGTCTTATCATGCTATGTTTATAATATTTTCAGGTTTATCTTAATTTATTATTGCTGAAAAAATTGGTTTTAGAGTTTTTTGTATTGAAAATGAATTTTAAATGCCAATTTTATGTGAAATTGGGGGTTTTTCATAGAAATGTTTTATAAGCTTATTTGGGGATGCTCTATAAATTCTTGGTTTATGTTATTGAAATTTATTAGGGCTGAAAATTTTGTATTTAATTTTTATCTCCCTTTTTTTCTATTTCGAAATCTGATTTTGGTGACGTTTGATAAGTGGAGAATTTTTGGGCACCAGTTTGGTGCTAAATTGGTTGTTTTGCATGGATATTTGATGTTATGCCTAATGGGGTTGTTTTATAACACATGAAATAGGTTTATAGAAATGTTTTGGGAATTTTAAATTCAGTTTTGTTAAATGTGAGTGTGAACTTAGTGTGCAATGTGGGGTTTTGGGTGAAAAATAATGCGGGTTTTTGAGAAATTGGTTTATGGAAAATCAAAGTGTTTTGTTGTGTGTTTTAAGTGGTATAAAGTGTGTGTAGCTACTGTACTATTTTAATGTGACCAGTAGTGTATTTATATTATAATTGATTTACGTATCATGATTAAATTGTTTGAGCACAAAGGGCGAATCCCACGTACCTAGGTGGGGCAGATGTGTACTAGTAAGGCTTGTGGACCAGATGAGTTATGTCCCTTTTTCACTTATCATTTGGATAAATAAAAGTATAACTAAACTATATTAATGATGAATGAGGACCACTATGTTATGGGTATGTTCTATACTAGTGGATCATGCATGAAAATGGATTTTACTATGGTTTCTTTACACCGAAGTATGAGGTACATGGTGCCCCAGACTATCTAGTGCCTAGGGGTTTTCCCAATTTTGTTTCTCCTTGGATGTTTTGTATTTGAACATGTATTTGGGAGTATTTGGAAGTATATTACAATATCTATCATTACTATTTAAATGGGTTAACATTATGAATGTTTTATCTTGAATTTTGTTTTTCAATTTGAAGTTTCATTTCTTGGAATTTAACACCGCTTTTCTTTGTATATAAAAACTGCTTGTTTTTTCACTCTATATTGCACGAAATTTGGAGTTATTGGGTGGTATCCTATTGGTATTAGGATCACACCCAACATACACCCCTTGAGTGTAAGTATAATGTATCATTCTTTACTTAGGTAAAGGGAAGTCTTTTGGTGATGGCAGTCCATGGTGTTAGTTCTCATCCTTGGTGCGAAGTTGTGGAGACGGCTTGTGGGTGATTAAACCTTTCCATGTGAAGTACTTAGGGATATCTTAATTATGTATTTATTTTTATTTGGACCACTAGTATTTTATTTAATCCAATGTATTCAGTTCTGGTTTTTTTCTTAAGAATTTTTTTGCTCGAAATTTTCAGATTTGTATTATTGATTGTTTTTAATGTTTTATGCTTTCATACTCAGGTAAATCGTTCCCAAACCTATATTAATAATACCCAGGAACTTGTTCCAGACTGTGGGGATAGATAAATACCTTCAGGCCTTTCCATGGGCTATGTTTGGTGGCAGTATTGGTGACTACCAGATTCGGTTCGTGACAAATGTGTATTTATACATGGTAATTATATGGTCGATTATGGCTAATGATAGTTCTGATCCCTTCACACATGACCTGGATCAGGAAATAGTTGTGTGTTTATTAAAAACATAGAACCACTATCCATTATGTGACAAGTTTATAGTATATTATTATCATAAGTGTTTCATGTATGATTGTGGGTTGAGATACTTGATTTTATGTTATCCTTTAGAATCATGTGGTTGTTAATTACTTTTTGAGAGTGGATTTCCTATAGGATTATAAACTTTTGAATTATTTTTCTATCATGGCACAACCACAATTTTTTGAGAGTGTATCATGGGTTATGTTATAGGATCTCTTATCTATCAATATATAATATTGAAGAATCAATTTCTAGTGAGAGGTTTGGGACTGTTATAAATTTTAATTAGGAAGTGGGATTATATCTACCAGGACATCTTTATCATCCAAGTCCATGTTTTTAAAAATGTTTTCATAAAATGTTTTAATATTATCCTATAAGTGTTTAAAGTCACTTTACCCATGTTTTAATTTTATAAATTTTTTTAAAGGAATATTTCAGTTGTTTTCCAAATGAGGTACATTATGACATTTTTGAAAAATTAAGGAAAGAATGTTTTTTACTTATACAGTGAAAGTGGATGTTTTTCACTGTTATGTCACCTTAACATTTTTAAGACTTCCATACAATCTTACAAGGTTATCTTCAAAAGAAATTTTTTATTTTAAAATTTCATATATTTTTAATTATTTAAATTAAAAACGGGATATTTCCCTCAATGAGTATTAATGAATTATTTTCATCTCTGTCAACATCCTTTGTTGGATTTTATGCTTGCTTGAGTTTTATTTATTATGATATAATATACCTTATTGCATTGAATTCTTGTGATATTTTTGACTATAGATATGTTATTTCTATACCATTCTTGCTTTATGGTTGAAGTATTAGCATTTTGTATGCCAATTTTAAATATGAATGTTTATGTTATGTTTCATCCTTTTCATATGAGGAATGAAATGGACATAGTAAGTGATGGGTGGGGCCTGTTATAGCCCCTTGATGCATTAGAAGGACTCATGAGTCAAACTATTATCTTAGCATGAGGACTTGATAGAATATTTGTGTATGGTCTTAGAATAAGGCCTTGACATAGTGGTTAAGATGCCCAACCTTATTCATTCCCTCATTATGAGATTAGTTATTGATTTTACATGTTATTATTCAACTAGTAGAACATCCATGTGAATGCTTAAAGTGAATTATTTGATTTATTCTTGACATATTATGCTTATGATAATTTTTTTAAAGACTTGTGTTTTAGTTTTGTACCTTTCTGTAAAGGTTTGTGCTTAGTTTTGATAGCTTCTGCCATATTTTTTTCTTTATTGAGCATCTGAGCTCACCCATTTCTTAAGTTCTATTTTCCCAGGATGCCAAGAATTGGTTTATGATTGATATTCAGGGTTAATCTATGGGAATAATGGTGTTCTCAATGGACTTCCTATGCTGTTTTTTTGTTAGAAATTGCAATTTAAAGTTTATGTATGTAATATTTTTTCCATGATTACTAAACTAATCCATCCTTCAGGATTTTATTCCTTCGAATCATGTTGATGTATTGAAATAATACACATACTTTAGGATTCTTGGATTGGTGCATTACAAATTTTATGTGAATCCTATGTTCTATGATAAATTAGGAACACACACCCATTTAACACCCATGTCTAAGTGTAAAATAATAAATAATAAACCGCACATATTAAATCTTGAAAATTTGAAATAATAACATTCAAAAAATAATAACAACAGTCCTCTACCTAGAAACAAAGAATATTTATATACATGTGTTAGTTACTCCAAGGAATAAGGCATAAAATACCAAGAATTATTGATTACATTAATCTAAATAATTTTTTTATTTCAAAAATAAAAAAATGAATATATATTTTTAATATAAATATTATTTTAAAAAATTATATTCTTTTTCTATAAACAACATAAATTTTAGAATATTATAAATTAAATTATTGATGTTATAAAGACACTATTTTTACTATATATGTATTTTTCCCCAAGAAATATATATGGGTAGGTTTCTATTAAACATAAAGTCGCATTTAACATTTTATAAATTCAAAATTTATAGGTAAACCTAATTTTTTTGTTTTTAAATTAAAAATATATAGGTAATATGTTAATTAACAATTTATAAACCTAATTAATAATACATCAACTATATTTTAGATCATATTATGCCAATGAATATTTATAATATTAATTATATATTTTTTTCAATTATTAGACTAAATATGGTAAATTATAGTAATTAAAAAATATAAATTACTATAGTAATATAAAATTTATCATGAAAATAAAATATTAATTAAAAATGAATACAGGTGATGTATATTAATTATATATATATATAATGATAATTATATTAATTAATATAAAAACTATTTTTGGCAAAAATTTATGTTTATTTAATTATATTAAATATTAGTACAACATATAAAGAATTCATTATCTTAAAATACTAGGTGAATATAATTATAGGTAGATAAAAAAATAAATATATTTTTTAAATAAAAATGTATAGTTTGAACATTATATTATGTTTCTATGAAATATATTAATAATATATATGGAATATATGAATAATAATAAATTAATGTAATATAAGAATTGTAATATTTTATGAATATTATCTATAGAGTATAATATTTTATTTATAAATATTAATAGTTAGAAGTATACTTTTTGCAAGAAAAAATATATAAGTAAGACAAAATTTACAATTTAATATATTTCATAAGGGTAATACCATGTATTTGTTTCACATAAAGGTAACATAGTGGGATGCATAAATATAATATGGTGTTCATGTAATAGCAGGGTTTTCTCGTATAAGAATAAGATGATCCTCACATGAGTGCAACTTGTCTAAAACCTTATGTATGAGTAGACCTATAGATGTAAGGGTAAATTCCATTTCTATGTACGGATCATCAGCTTCTACATAAGGGTCATATTCCACTCTTGTAAGGGTAATATATACAATACACAGGTTATGTAAGGGTATCCAAACACATACATAAAGGTAAGTTGATTGATATAGTCCCTCTGTAAGGGTATTCAATCTTATAAGTAATGGTAAAAGAGACGTAAAAGGATTTACGTATGGGGGAACCCTACATCCAATAAAATTACATAATGGAATCATACTACCTACACAAGGGTAAAGTAACATAACATATTTTTAAACCTCATAACCAAGATCCCACATCATGGTGAAAATCATTCCACATAAAGGTAATGATATATAATATTAAAATTCAAACTTCTATATTTAAAACTATTATATTATTTTGTTGTGCTCCTCATTTGAAAAATATTCAAAAAAATAATGAATAAATATATTTTAAATTTTATTATAATTTTGGTTCCCATTCCTTTTTTGATGAAATAGAAAATTAATGTTAATTAAATGAGAATTAATTATGAGCATTAGTATTTATGAAATTGTTTGTATCAGTACACATGATCTGGAATAGATTCCAACTTACTACGTAAGCCAAAAAATAGAACCACTATTAATTTTTTTGGTTATGAGGATTATGGAATAATACATGGTTATAGTTAGGAAGTCACGATATACTCAATATCTAGAATATATATTTCTATGGTTGTATAGGGAAACTGGTGACTTTCCCTAAAATATTTTAGAGAGGGTTCTTTTTATTTATTGATAAGGAAAATAATTGAATGTATATTTTATATAAACATTATTATAGGTGATATTATTTAAAAAATATAGAAATCAAGTTTATATCTAGAACATTATTATTCATAATATTTAATTAATTATAAATAATAAAAGGATGGATATTTAAAGAGAACCCTTCTTTCACATACTAACCATCTTAGGTGCATCATACAATCCCTGATTATATAATTCCAATATCAAGTGATAGATATAAAGTCAGAAGAATAATGGGTTGTTCTTGGAATCTTCTAATATAATTCCCAGGATTCTTCATATTCTAATGAAATGGATTTTTTTTAAAAAGAAACACTTTAATTTTTTCAATGAAGCTTATTATTTTTAAAATAAAAATAATTTTTCTATTTATTTCTATTTAAATATTTGTATTACCGTTATTTTTAAATGGAAGATGGTTTTTTCTTCTAAAAACCCATTTAAAGTATTTATTTTTTATAAACCTATTATATTATAAGAGAAATATATTTTTAATAAACTCATACTTAATGTTTACAAACCTCTTTTTATAAGTGGATTTTTTAAATTAAATTTATATTATTTTTCCAAGAAACTAATTTTTAAGGGAAAATGATTTTATTTTTTCAAAACAATTTTTCTATAGGAGATCCGAATTTGTTTTTTTATTAATATTTAACAAAAAAACCATAATTTTAAGAAGGAAAATGATTTTTATGGTTTTTGAAACCCATTTCTTGTAAAACCAATGTTTTAAAAGTTATATATTTCTCAACTATTATTTACAAAGAAGTTTGTTTTATGAAATATATTTTAAATGTTTTTATCTCAAAAAAGTTATTTTAAGAGTTATATAAATTATTATTTCATTTAAAAAATGTTCATTGAAATTTAAATATTTTATCATGATTTTATGTATTATATGAAAATGGACTATATTTATCATTGTCATTCTATATTTTTTATGTTAATAATTTTTTTATGTTTAATTTCAAATAATTATTTATAAGTTTTTTATATGGATGATTACATTATTTATAATATTTATGAATGTTTTTATTTTATCCTTTAAAATAAAATTTGGTAAATTTTATTAGCTGGGTAGTTGTTTTCATCTTTGAAACAAATTCTTATTATATAAAATATTTTATTTTTTATATGAAATAAATGATTTTGAAGGAATTTTTATAGAATTTTAAAAGAGATATGATTTGATATCATGATTTAAAATCACTCATTGAGTATTTCACTTCTATCCCACATTTTATAGTTTTTTTCACAAGTTAGTGATGAATAAATGATCAATGGTGTCTGTATTAAGAATATACATTGAAGGAAGAAATATAATTGTTTGTTGGAATTTTGTAAACTATAATTTGTATTAAGGTTTTATAATCCTCAAAAACCCTAGACTAAAATGATCCTCATAATTTATATTTTTTAACTGATGTTAAATAGTTTTTGTTAAAAAAATAAATATAAAACTTGTTTTTTACAACAGATCAAGTAGTAAGTGTTTTGGGATATCATATAATGTGTATCTCAAGTTTTAAAAGTATCCTATCTAAGTCAACCACATCATAAATAGTAAGACAAATAAAATTATGGATATGATACCACTATGTGTTGTACCTATCTTAGTGAACCTAAATAACTCAAATATAGAGGGTTCCACAAGACCTCATGCATTCCTCCCTATATGAAAAATTCCACTGACCTCTGGTTAGGTTCTACAAGTATCATGGGGAGACTAGACCCTATAGACTTGAATACCATAAATAGTAATATATTTTATAAAAAAACTATTAGAATAATATAACAAATTATTTACAATCATTACACCTATGATCCATCTATACTAAAATAGATGACATGCAATAAAAAATGATATGATATCGTAATGAAACATGATCATATATAAATACATAGTATCACCACATGGGATGATCATATATAGACTAGTCGAAAATATAAAAATTCGTGTATTCATATACCAAACTAAACACCAATTTCTACCTAGATCCTTCTCCCATGTTCTACCATGAATCTCTAGCAAAACCATCCATAATAAGGTCCATTACATTACCTATATCATTAACCATGAAACATATATGTTCAAAAATAATCCATTATAGGGTGTGAGTGAAACTAATTAAAACAAAACTAATTGTGTCCTTATAAAAATCCAATAAAAAAAGTTCCATAATGATGTGATATAATATTTCATAATTAACAAAAATAAATAAAATCAATAAATATCACATCCTTAGTGTTGTATAGGACACTCAAGGTGTGACTATTCATGCTTTATCCAATGCATAAATGTGTCTAAATATATCATATGTTATATTGGTAGGTCTATATTGGGTACATCGAGTCACAACCTGGTATGTCAATTGGGAATCAGTTATCATATCAAAATGAGAATGATTTCACGATGATAACCTATAGAGACCTGAAGCTTGACGTACATGGACATTACATTACTTTTTCGGAATACTTAATACATAACAAAAAAATACACACAAGGACCGTAAATGTTTAGTGTCTTTGGAAACTCAGAATATAAACAACTAGTCATGTTGAAAGATCTTCAACATCTCCCATAACGATCTTCCCCTTTTTGTTTCCTTACCTAAAACCATTCTTTATTTCCTGGGGAAAATAAAACATAAAAAGGGTGAGCTAAAATGCTCATTAAGGTCAAACATAGAGAACATAAAACAATCCATAAGGATTTGAAAGCAAAAACTTGAACATAAAATCTAAACATTAAAACCTTGAGCAAAGACATAAATCTTGGAAGTACCTAAGGCATATATCATAAAGGAACATCAATGAAGATAAAATATCATGGGAATAAAACATTTAATTGTGGAAAACCATTAAGAACATGATATGATTTCCATAGTATCCAAGGCATTACTTCCAAGACAATCTTAGTGGACAAACTCCCTTTCTGAATCGAGTTCACTCCTCATTCCAGTCCTGTATTACTGAACTGGTTTAAATTTCCATTCCAGCCATGTATATCTTATGAGATATAAATCTTTACCCAATGCATTGGAGGGAGATATAGGTCCCACCCCTCTCATAATGAAATCATTCTTACTTGTGCCACAAAATAAACGTACATCATCCATAAAACCCCAATAAATAAAACGGGTTTCCTAAACATCATCCCATCATCACATAATCCATATCAAAGAAATGGATATCACTTCATAATAATAAAAGTGAAACCATGCAAATCATAGATACATTATACTTGAAACATACACATATGAAATAATGTCATCTTAGATGAAAAATGGTTTTGATAAAACACTTGAAATGAATTCTTGTGGAAAATATCCTTTTTTCTTTCATATCATTTTCTTTTCACAAAATGTCGTACAATTTTAAAAGAAAAGGATTTTGTTGAAAATAGTCCTGAAATATTTTGGAGGAAGCTTCAGGAATATAAGGCTTTATAAAATTGTAAAAATCCTTTCATGCCGTATACGTTAAAAAAACATTCTTCGCGTACTTTTGTCGGAGAAGTCAAAAAGTACCTCGTATGGTAAACAAAAGAATGATTACTTACATACCATGTAGTAAAAGTAAAAAATGGGTAAAAATGACTTTAAACACACATGAAAACACTTTTATAAAACATGGACATGGATGATAGAAATAACCCCAGTAAATACTTACGAATAATCAATTTTAGATAAAAATGAGATTTTCAAAATTATCCCTTACCTTAGGTCTGATATGATTCGTATGGTTCCGAACCTTTTGTATAATAATTTAAATAATTTCATTGACTTATTACATAATCATATTCATTGTTATGATATCATATATGTTTCACTTATGACTTTATATTACCCGTTCTTTTGTAAATTCCATGTTAAAGTAGCGTTTTGGGTAAAATCATTTCATTTATCGTATGTGTTTCGACTTGTCGTTTCTTGATATTATTACTTATATCCTGATTTAAATAATTACAGAATGTAAAACATGATTTATATATAATATATATTCATCATATAAATATATATTATAGATTGATAAAAGGAATGAAATACACCGTTCATGGAGACGGTAGGCCGTACGTACGCATGAACACTGTTTTCGTTTCCTTATTGAATTGAATGAAACTAAATAGATGAAATACATATATATATATACATAAATCCATTAGAATTATTATTTTATATCTTTCATTATTATTCATTATATAAACTTTATGATCATTCATGTATGGTTAATCATGGAGAATGAATCTCATCACGTCGTGGAGTCGGTAGTCCGTACGTACGCCCGAGGGATGATATTGTTCCCATAATTATAGAATTGGAGTGGATGGTATAATATATAAGAATCAGTATGATGTTATAATAACCATATGTAGTTATTATTTACACCATTATACCCATCTATGTAAGGTGTTGGTGGAAAAACAGATTACACCACGGCGTGGAGACGGTATTCCGTACGTATGCACGCGCGGTGATTTTGTTTTCTGTAGGGTGGATAGAAGGTGAAATAGGTTTGTTTCATATTTATAATAACATATAAGTATATGATTTATACTGATGTTATTACTTCATATTGAAACAACTAAATAAGAAGAAGTTGAAGAAGAAAGAAAATTGAAAGAATCGGTAACAGATATTACCTCTTCTTTGACACGCCTCTTTGAATCCTCCTCTTAGGGTTCTAAAATTGGTGTTTGAAGAAGACCAGGACCTCTAAGATGTTTCTAGGGAAGTGGAGAAGTTAATTTTTCAGGGTTTGGCCGAGCTTGAAGGTTTAAAGTGGTGTGAGGTAGAGAGGGATGAGGTTCCCTTTTATAAGGGAGGAGAGGGTCACCTTTGGAAAGTGTGGAAATATTATTTTATTATAAACTTATCTTCGGTTTCAAAAGGTCCAAAAATAATTAAAGATTAAGATAAGATGACTCATGGTCTAAATAAAATCATCCAATCAGAATTGGACATGTTTTGGAAAATATTTTAATCATTATAATCTTATTTATTTAAATCATTTATTAATGAGGTAAATACTTTATCATTATTGTGTCATAAATAATTTAATTTATTTGGCGTCTAAAAATTATAAAAAAGTATCGTTATGTAGGAAATTTTTTAGATTTCTAATTAATATTTATAGTCTAAAATATAATTTATATAACCCCTTATAAAAATTAATTACTAAAAGATTTTTGTTAATGTCAATTTTGTCTTTACTTTAAATTAATAAATCCAAATTGTCATTGTCACTACCAAGTGGCTCAATGGGGTCCCAAAATCGACCCAAGGATGCCCATGGTCGGCCAATACTCATCCAATAAGGTTAGGACAAGTTTCAAGGTAATTTTGTATTACTATAATATTCTTTTAACCTTGAATTACCCTATTTACTTTTAACCATAGTAAATAAAAAAAATTACCGTGGTTACTATTTATAATATAAAAAAATAAAAGTAACCTATTAACATAATTTCGACCCAATGATTCCAAATATGGAATCACTTTTTCAAAATTCAAAACACAGAAGTTTCAGTAATTAATTTAAAATTAATCTCGTTGTTAAGCAAACAGGTTTTAAAAGTTAAAACATTGCCAAAGATTGAAATGTTTTTACCTATGAATTCAATGTAAAATTAATGATAATGACATTCATTATATTAAATGGTAAAAATATATTCTATTTATACTTTAAAAAAATTCAATATTATAATTTAACCGTATAAAGTATTGCGATGAAAAAAGTTGTTTTTAATTAAAATATAGCGTGTTTTTACTATTCATTAAAATATGAAAGTTATCAGAATAATATGAAAAATTTATCCAAAGTAAATTTTTATATCCTGATTCTAAAGAAGAATTTTATTTTGTCAAATTGAACTTATAAACTTGTCAAAAACAAGATTTAATGTGGGTGCGCCATCAAAAGGCAGTAAAACTGCATTTTTTGAAAAATAATTCTTTTATCTAAAAAACGGATTTTGTTTTCACACATTATTCTAGAAAATGTATAAGATGAATTAAAATGTTATAAAATTTAAAATTCAGTTAATACTATTCATAACGGCTAATATTATAATATATCATTGTTTAGTGAAACTCGGTATTGTGTACGACACAAGCTATCGAGGAAGGTCGTGGTTGCGTGTAAAGCAAGCCAAGATAGTGTTGTGTGTAGTGAAAGATTCCTTTGATGATTTATATAACATAAAAACCAAGTATTTTTCATAAAAGCCTCGGGTGTTACATTCTACCCCCCTTAAAATGAATTTCTCCCTCGAAATTCGCCACTTCATAACAAACAGATGAGGATACCTTTCCCTCATCATATCATCAAGTTCACATGTTGATTCTTCTAATTGGTGGTTCCTCCATAAAACTTTCACCAAGCGATTTGTCTTTTTCTGTAGGACTTTTTCACTACGATCCAGAATCTCTATCGGTTGTTTTTCATAAGAAAGATCGTGTTCTAGCGGTACAACTTCTGAGATGAGTACATGTGAAGGATCATGTATGTACTTTCTCTAGAGAGATACATGGAACACATTGTGAACTTGAGAGAGATTCGGTGGAAGTGCCAATCGGTAAGCTACCTTCCCAACACGATCCAGAATTTCAAAATGACTGATATATGTAGGGCTCAACTTTCCCTTCATTCCAAATCTCATTACTCTTTTCCAAGGAGATATTCGTAAGTATACTTTATCACCCACTTCAAACTCTAGGTCTTTTATTCGGTTGTCGGCATAAATTTTTTGTCGACTCTGAGCTGCTCTTATGTGTTGTTGCGTAGATATGACCTCTTCTGCCATCTCATCAACAAGATCATGTCATAATAGCTTTCTTTCCCCAACTTCATCCCAGCAAGTTGGAGTCCTGCATTTCTTTCCATTGAGAGCTTCATAAGGAGCCATCTGAATACTGGAGTGAAAGATATTATTATATGAAAATTCCACCAAATGTAGGTGTTGATCCCAACCACCTTTGAAATCCATAGAGCAAGCTCTCAACATATCTTTTAGAGTTTGAATTGTCCTCTCAGACTGACCGTCTGTCTGAGGATGATAAGCAGTGCTGAAACTCAACTCTATATCCAGAGTATGCTGAAGACATCTCCAGAACTTTGAGGTAAACCTTGGATCCCGATCAGATATAATGGAAAGTGGTACTCCATGCAATATTACCACTTCCTTTATATATATCCTGGAAAGCTGATCAAGAGAAAAATCTTCTCTAATAGCAATGAAGTGTGCCGACTTCGTAAGATGATCAACTATAACCCAGATAGCATTATTGCCTTTGGATGTTTTAGGAAGTCTAGTGACAAAGTCCATAGTGATGTTTTTCCATTTCCAGTCCGGTATGGGTAATGGTTGTAACATCCCCTTAGACTTCTGTCTCTCAGCTTTAACTTGCTGACAAACCAAGCATCGAGAGACATATTCAGCAACATCTATTTTCATGTCATCCCACTAGAAATACTCTATCAGGTCTCTATACATCTTCGTGCTTCCAGGATGAATAGAGAATGAAGAACTATGAGCCTCATCCAGCAGCTCCTTCTTTAATTCTGGGATGGGAGGAACCCAAACCCGATTCCTGAACTTTTTTATCCTATCACAATCATGGTTGAATTCAGGAACATTTCTCACCTTCTTTTGTAACTCGAAATCTTCATTCTGCGCCTCTTTAATCTTTACATGTATAGATGGTTGAACATTCATTGGAGAAAGATACGATTTTTCCTATTCCATTATAATTCCAAGATCCAACCTTTGTAAATCCATAAATATTGGATCTTTTGTGATCCTCATCATGGATAAGCTTGCATGGTGTTGTCGACTCAATGAATCTTCCACCCTATTTGCTTTCCCAGGGTTGTAAGGAATTGAGCAGTCGTAATCCTTAATCAGCTCCAACCATCTTCTTTGGCACATATTCATCTCCTTTTCTATGAAAATATACTTTAAACTTTTATTATCAGTATAAATGTCACACCTTTCTCCATAAAGATAATTCCTCCAAATCTTTAATGCAAAGATTACCGCAGCTAACACCAAATCATGAGTTGGGTAATTTTGCTCATGGATTTTCAACTGTCATGAGGCATAAGCTATCACCATATCGTTTTTCATAGGAACACACCCCAATACATTCTTGGATGCATCACTGTAGATCACAAACCTTTCTCCACTACAAGGATGTGTGAGCACAGGTGCAGTAGATAACCTTCTTTTCAACTCCTTGAAATTCTCTTGACATTCCTCTATCCAAACAAACTTAACTCCTTTCCGAGTCAACTTGGTGAGTGGATTAGATAATCGTGAAAAATATTTCACAAAACGTCGATAATATCCAGCCAAACCAGGAAAACTTCAGATTTTGGTTACAGTTGTTTGTCTCGACCATCTTTCGGTAACCTCTATTTTTGCTGGATCCACAGATATCCCCTCTTTTGAGATTATGTGACCCAAAAATGAAACGTTTTGAAGCCAAAATTCACACTTTGTAAATTTTGCATAAAGATTTTCCTTTCTTAGGGTCTTTAATACAATTCTCAAATGATCATAATGTTCTTCCGTGATCTTTGAATAGACAAGAATATCATCTATAAAGACTACCACAAACTGATCAAGATAGTCTCTAAAGACTCTATTCATCATATCCATGAATATAGCAGAGGCATTAGTAAGACCAAATGGCATCACTATAAATTCATAGTGTCCATACCTTGTACAGAAATCCATCTTTGGTATATCCTACCTTCTCACCCTTAATTGATGATACCCAGAATGAAGATCAATCTTGGAAAAGTATTGAGCTCTGCGTAGTTGGTCAAATAGCTCATCAATGCGTGGGAGAGGATATTTGTTCTTGACAGTGATCTTGTTAAGTTCTCGATAATCAATGCAG
This sequence comes from Viscum album, assembly GCA_963277665.1. Classification (NCBI taxonomy): domain Eukaryota; kingdom Viridiplantae; phylum Streptophyta; class Magnoliopsida; order Santalales; family Viscaceae; genus Viscum; species Viscum album. Next base: position 1,477,756,991 of record OY728161.1, read on the forward strand.
AGTCTCATTGATCCATCGTTCTTCTTAACAAACAGAATAGGTTCTCCCCAAGGTGACGCACTAGGGCGTATGAATCCTTTATCAAGATTCTCTTGGAGTTGCTTCTTCAATTCCTGTAACTCAATTGGGGACATTCTATAAGGAGTCTTTGAAATAGGAAAAGCACCTGGTACGAGTTCTATTGAAAACTCAACTTCACGATTTGGTGGAATACCTGGAAATTCCTTCGGAAAGACATCATCAAATTCCCGTACAATGGGCATATTATTAATCGTGAGTTTCTCTCCAACCATTTGAGATAAATAACCTTCATTTAGTGGAATCAAGACCCATAAGATAGAAGAAATTTCCACTAGAAGGTTATGTTCATCCTTGCATCGATAGACGATCATAGATTGATCTGGAATATGAAATGGGACTTTCCTTCTTTGGCAATTGATATGAGATCCATATAAAGAAAGCCAATCCATGCCAAGAATAACATCAAATTCCACTATAGGAAGGATCACAAGATTTGCAAGATTCACATTCCCACAAACATCAATCAGAGAAGAATTGAAAACTTTTGATGCGACTGTTGTGCCATTAGGAGTTGTCACAACCAACTCAACATCTAATCGTTGAGGTAATACAACGATACCCTTAGAAAATTCTTTAGAAATAAAAGATTTGGTGGATCCAGAATCAAATAAAACATTTTCTCCTTTAGAGTGGATGGTAAGTGTACCTCTCACCACTTCGTTGTCGTACTCCACATCGCCGATAGTAATTGTATGTGAGTTTCCTTTGTCTTTGGACTTAAGAGTTTGTTAACGTCAATCATCATAATCAACCCTTGGATTTGGGCATTGATTGGCATAATTCCCCATCTCCTTTCACTTGAAACATTGAAGTGTAGTAGGTTCATTCTGTGTATCCCTTCCTTTGTTTGCATCATTAGACATCTTCTTCCCATTATTTCGACATTCAATTGCCCGATGACCTTCTTTTCCACACTTATAACATTTGTGTGTCACCTTAAGAAAATTTCCTCCATGTTTCTTTCCACACTTTGAGAATAAGGGAAAAATCATCTTCTTTTCAGTGTGGTGTTTAGATTTTCCTTTGAATTCCATTTTACTCTTCTTATCAAACCCATGTGACTGATGGGTTACACCAATCTCTATCTCAACCTTGAGAGAACATCGAATAATTTCCTCGTAGCAATTGAAGTCCCTTATGGCTAATGCCCTTAGAAGAATTGGTTTTAAGCCACTAAAGAATCGATCGATCTTACTCTCAGGTTGGATAATAATTCTGGAAGCGTACCTTGCAAGTCTTGTAAAATTTGCTTCGTAGGTGCCAATAGATTCATCATCCTTTTGATTCAGTTCAAGAAACTCCTTCTCCATCTTTGTTCGAAGAATATGAGGGAAATACTTATTGAAAAATAAGTTCTTGAACTCATCCCATTCCATGGACTCAATTTCATCCCTTTTCCTCATATTCTTAATAAGATTTCACCATTGATCAGTATCACCTTCCAAACGATACACTGCTAAGATGACTTTATCATGTTCAGAACATTGAAGAACTGAAAATATCTTTTCAGTGGTACTGATCCATTGTTCAGCCACTAATGGATCAGAAGACCCGCTGAATGAAGGTGGACGCTGCCTCATGAAGGATTCAACAGAATGTTGCTCCTTCCTTTGCTCATTTAGATGTCTTGCATGATTCATAGCTTGAGAAAGTTGTGTGAGCATGACTACAAGATTTTTCATTCCAGCTCCCATATCGTTTGGTTGCTCAGGGGGACAATCATTGCATTGCCCGTCACATTCCGCATTAACACGGTTCCTTCAACTTCCATCCATTGACTAAAACCAAGAAGAATAGTGTGAGCAAAACTAATTATAAAAAGAAAACCACATAATCAAGAACAAAATTTTACACTTAAGGTATTATCATAGGTTGTTCATGGAAATTTCTAAAACAATAAGATAGTGTTCTATGCTTAGACATATCCTTAGGTTTCTTACTAAGGCTTTCACATCCTAGTTTCCAAAGGTTGACTATACCTTTCCTCTGATACCAACTATAGAGACCCATACTTTACATACATGGTTAATACTTCAAAATTGAAACATACTTATTACAACATATAAAAAAACCATGAAAGGACCGTATAGGTATAGTTTCTTTAGAAACTGGGAAACATAAACAACTGGTTCATAAAGCATCTACACTGTCTCCCATTTATTTCATCATATCTATAGTCCTTTTTTGGAATATCTTACTTAATAACCTTCTTCCTGACCTGGGGAAAGAAAACATACAAAAGGATGATCTCAAATGATCAGTAAGGGCAAACATAGAGAACATAAAACAATCCATAATCATTTGAAAGTGAAAACTTGAACATAAAATCTAAACATTAAAACCTTGAGCAAAGACATAAATCTTGGAAGTACGTAAGGCATATATCATAAAGGAACATAAATCATGATAAAATAGCATGGGAATAAAAAATGTAATTATGGAAAACCATTAATCACATGATATGATTTCCATAGCATCCAAGGCATTGCTGCAAAGACAATCTTAGTGGACAAAGTCCTTTTCTGAATCAAGTTCACTCCTCGTTCTAGTCCTGTATTACTGAACCAGTTTAACTTGATGTTCCAGACATTTCTATCTCATGTGATATAAATATTTACCCAATGCATTGGAGGGAGATATAGGTCCCACCCCTCTCATAATGAAATCATTCTTACTTGTGCCACAAAATAAACATTCATCATTCATAAAACCCCAATAAATAAAACGGGTTTCATAAACATCATCCCATTATCACATAATCCATATAAAAGAAATGGATATCATTTCATAATAAGAAAATTGAAACCATGTAAATCATAGAGACATTATACTTGAAACATACAAATATGAAATAATGTCATCTTAGATGAAAAATTGTTTTGATAAAACACTTGAAATGAATTCTTGTGGAAAATATCCTTTTTTCTTTAAAATCATTTTCTTTTCACAAAATGTCGTGCAATTTTAAAAGAAAAGGTTTTTGTTGAAAATAGTCAAGAAATTTTTTGGAGGAATCTTCATGAAAATAAGGCTTTATAAAACCGTAAAAATCATTTCATGCCGTATACGTTAAAAAAACATTTTTTGCGTACTTTTGTCGGAAAAGTCAAAAAGTACCTCGTATGGTAAACAAAAGAAAGATTCCTTACATACCATGTAGTAAAAGTAAAAAATGGGTAAAAATGACTTTAAACATACATGAAAACACTTTTATAAAACATGGACATGGATGATAGAAATTTCCCCAGTAAATACTTACGAATAAGCAATCTTAGATAAAAATGAGATTTTCAAAATTATCCCTTACCTTAGGTCTGATATGCTTCGTATGGTTTTGAACCTCCTGTATAATAATTTAAATAATGTAATTGACTTATTAAATAATCATATTCGTTGTTATGATAACTTATATGTTTCACTTATTACTTTATATTACCCGTTCTTTTGTAAATTCCATGTTAAAGTAGCGTTTTGGGTAAAATCATTTCATTTATCGTATGTGTTTCGACTTGTCGTTTCTTGATATTATTACTTATATCCTGATTTACATAATTCCAGAATGTAAAAAATTATTTATATATAATATATATTCATCATATACATATATATTATAGATTGATAAAAGGAATTAAATACACAATTCATGGAGACGGTAGGCCGTACGTACGCATGAACGCTTTTTTCGTTTCCTTATTGAATTGAATGAAACTAAATAGATGACATAAATATATATATACATAAATCCAGTAGAATTATTATTTCTTATGTTTCATTATTATTCATTATATAAACTTTATGATCATTCATGTATGGTTAATCATGGAGAATGCATCTCATCGCGTCATGGAGACGGTAGTCCGTACGTACGTACGAGCGATGATATCATTTCCATAATTATAGAATTGGAGTGGATGGTATAATATATCAGATTTAGTATTATGTTATAATAACCATATATATTTATTCTTTACACCATTGTACCCATCCATGTAAGGTGTTGGTGGAAAAACAGATTAAACCACGGCGTGGAGACGGTATTCCGTACATATGCACGCGCGGTGATTTTGTTTTCCGTAGGATGGATAGAAGGTGAAATAGTATTTTTTTCATATTTATAATAACATATCAGTATATGAGGGATACTGATGTTATTACTTCATAATGAAACAACTAAATAAGAAGAAGTTGAAGAATAAATAAAATTGAAAGAATCGGTAACAGATATTACCTCTTATTTGACACGCCTCTTTGAATCCTCCTCTTAGGGTACTAAAATTGGTATTTGAAGAAGACCAGGACCTCTAGGATGTTTCTAGGGAAGTGGAGAAGTGAATTATTCTGGGTTTTTCCAAGATTGAAGGCGCAAATTGGTGTGAGGAAGAGAGGGAAGAGATGCCCTTTTATAAGTGAGGAGAGGGGCACCTTTGGAATGTGTGGAAATATTATTTTACTATAAACTTATATTCGGTTTCAAAAGGCCCAAAAAATCATTAAAGATGAAGATAAGATGACTAATGGTCGAAATAAAATCATCCAATCAGAATTGGACATGTTTTGGAAAATATTTTAATCATTATAATCTTATTTATTTAAATCATTTATTAATGAGGTAAATAGTTTATCATTATTGTGTCATAAATAATTTAATTTATTTCATGTCTAAAAATTATAAAAAAATATCATTATATAGGAAATATTTTTAGCTTTATAATGAATATTTATAGTCGAAAATATAATTTATATAACCCCTTATAAAAATTAATTACTAAAATATTTTTGTTAATGTCAATTTTGTCTTTACATTAAATTAATTAATCCAAATTGTCATTGTCACTACCAAGTGGGTCAATGGGGTACCAAAATCAATACAAGGATGCCCATAATCATCCAATACTCATCCAATAAGGTTAGGACAAGTGTAAAGGTAATTTGGAATTATTATAATATTCTTTTAACCTTGAATTACCCTATTTACCTTTAACCATAGTAAATAAAAAAAATTACAGTAGTTACTATTCATAATATCAAAAAAAACAAAAGTAACCTATTAACATAATTTGGACCCACTGATTCCAAATATGGATCCATTTTTCAAAATTAAAAACACAGAAGTTGCAGTAATTAATTTAAAATTAATCCCGTTGTTAAGCAAACAAGTTTTAAAAGTTAAAACATTGCCAAAGATTGAAATGTTTTTACCTATGAATTCAATGTAAAATTAATTCTAATGACATAAATTATATTAAATGGTAAAAATATATTATATTTATACTTTAAAAACATTAAATATTATAATTTAACCATATAAAGTATTGCGATGAAAAAAGTTGTTTTTAATTAAAATATTGCGTGTTTTTACTATTCATTAAAATATGAAAGTTACCAGAATAATATGAAAAATTTATCCAAAGTAAAATTTTATATACTAATTCTAAAGAAGAATTTTATTTTGTCAAATTGAACTTATTAACTTTTCAAAAACTAGATTTAATGTGGGTGCACCATCAAAAGGCGGTAAAACTGTATTTTTTTAAAAATACTTCTTTTATCCAAAAAACTAATTTTGTTTTCATACCACATTATAGAAAATGTATAAGATGAATTGAAATGTTATAAAATTCAAAATTCAGTTAATACTATTCATAACGGCTAATATTATAATATATTTTCGTTTAGTGAGACTCAGTATTGCATACGATGCAAGCTATCGAGGAAGGTTGCAGTTGCGTGTAAAGAAAGCCAAGCTAGTGTTGTGTGTAGTGAAAGATTCCTTTGATGATTTATATAACATAAAAACAAAATATTTCTCATAAAAGTCTCGGGTGTTATATAACCTCAATAAGTGGGCTTAGAATATCTGTCCTATTGAAATTTTCAAAATAGAGGAAATAATCCAAAACCTTTGGAATCAACAAAAGTGTGGGCATTTATACCCATTTCTTAATGATAACATATATATTTTAAAAAATCTATTGCAAAAAAAAATTTAAAGTGAAAACCTCTTTAATTAGAAAAGTTAAATAGTGAGTTTTGATTCTATAGAAATATCTATATTATATATGTGGGTATGTCATAAAATATCAATAATCATCTAAACTAAACATAGGATATCATTACACTCCAAAGTTGTCATCAAAATAAATAAATATATCAACGAGAGACATAATTCACATAAAATAATAGAAATTCCATCCCTCTACATTTTAAATAATATACTATATTATATTCTCATCCTATACTAATAGTGGTCTCAAGAATAAGTGGTATATCACCCTAATAATTACCAAGGTTAAAAAAAATATGTCATAGTTACCCATAATATTAACTATATCCAGGCATATAAAAAACACAACCTAATATATATTATATATATTAAATAATAAAATTTTCATAAAATACCACTATAATTCATAATAAGTCAGATGATTTCTTACACACACACAACTTCATTGAATGTTTTAAATCTAACATACATACTTCCAAATATCGTTATAAATGAAGAAATACAATTAAAACCTCAGTAACCCTATAATGTATGATAATATGTCTATATTATAAATATATGTTAAACTATAGAATAATTATTATAATAGCCTCTTATGTAAAATCACACTTCCCCTTATCAAAGAGGATAATGGGAATTCTTTAGTTTCTAATAACGTATAATGTAACCAAGGATACCCCTCTTTGATTTTCTTTTAATTTTGAAAATCACTTTGGTTTTAAACCTAATGTCATTAGAGATCATGGAAAACATAATAAAACACTAAGTGGACCACATATCAGGTAAACGTGAAACATATCTAGTAGATGTTTTTATAGATATTTAAGTCTTCTTATGGAAAATAAATTTGGGTAAAATTAGAAAAATTATGCTTGGTATGAATAACATGGGTTCTGTTATGTGACCATTTTTTCTATTTCTCTAGAAATTGAAAAATAAAAGGCCTTGGGTATATAAGTGATTTAGTGTTGAAAACTAATATAAAAATTGTAGATTGTTAAAATGGGGTTGCTTCAGTTGGTATGAAATCCAATGTGTAAAGAATGTGTTTTTAGTACTAGATATGGGAGTATTGGTATTGAGCTATCATTGATAGCATCAATGCATTAGAGGATAATAAGTTATTAGATGAGGATAATTTAATAGTTATTTATACCATTATGGATTGATATTTTTAAGGATGATCATAAGTTTAAAGGAATTATAACATTTTTAGGTTTTATGTTATTTGATTTTAAGGGGACTAGTGATATTTTGGGAAATTTATACTGGGATTTAATAAACCATTGTTCTATATGTAACCCATTAGTATAACATGTGATTTATTATGAATTTATCTATGAAGAATGTTATTGGGGACATAAGTTGAAAGAAACATATAACCATTAAGGATTATACAAGCTTTTATGATGATTTAATTATTATTAAGGGGAATAAAGGGTTATCATATTTTGGGAATATATGTTTAGAAAACCCTGAGATTGAAATGTGCTCTAGTTACTATGTAATGATTCTTTTTAAGAAGTTCATATTATCAGAAATATTATATTATTAAGGGAAAATATTATTTTTCTAGATGGTATTTTATTAGTGGAATAATGATTGAGGTAACATTTAGACCATATATGTTTTTTGTGCTTCATTGGTGATTCCAGTTATTATGGAAAATGATTAGTATATTTTAGAGAATATAAAATTAGCTCATACAAGTTATTGGTATGTGAATTTATGAGTGATTAATTTTATTTAATGATTAATTTTACCTTGATCATGGAAGATTATTTGATCAAATATTTTTGATTCAGGGTTTCATATTTTTTCAAGCATATTTTACAAGATTTTCATGGTTAATTATTTATTAAATGACTTCAGTTTAACTTTGGGATTTATTTTTGAGGCTTTAGATATAGATGTGTAAATATGTATACATATTAGATATTATATTAACATATTTTTATCGATTTTGGTTTTTTAATGCTTTGATACGGGATGAATATTTTTTTAACCTTTTCTGTTTTTTTAAATCCATTGAAAGATAATTTTAGTTCTTTAAAAATAAAAAATCTATATGATTATTTATCTTGTGACGTGAAGAAAGGATTGAAAACTTCTACAAAAACATCCAAATCATGAAGTTTAGTGAATAAATCAACTAAATATATTCACTAACATTACTGATCACAATGGCAAAAAATAACCCAACTCATTAAATATACAGAAAAATCTATCAAATCATATATGGAAAATATAACTCATCTGTAATGGAATGCTTTTTGCAACACATTTCCATGTATTAGTCCCAAAATTTTAAATTAATAGTTTAATAAATATTTTTAAAATGATAAGTTTCCTCGGATTAAAAAATACATTAATTTCCTTTACAAATTTAATTTTAATATTATTGTATTAAGAGGAATTTATGACACTTATATAAATTTGTCTTCCACTACATTGAATTGATTTTGAAAATGTTTTAAACATTTCTTATCCAAAATATGATAACATTTAGAGAATTTTATTTATTTTAGTGGTGGAATATGACACCCTATGATTTTAGAATATATTTTATTTCAAATAACTACTATGTTTTATATGTTGTAACTCACACAACACCGATTATAACAAAATAATGATATACCTTGTAAATGTAATTATTTATATATGAATTTTATAACCTTGTTTTTAGTTCAGTGAGGATGAATAAGAGTAACCTCCTAATGAAAAATAATGAAATATTTTTTCCTATTAAGAATTTATTGATTAATACTTAGAAAATAGGTACTCAATTTTTAATGATAATAATATAATAATATAAGGTTAATAATAGTTAAAAGTAGTTTTTCCTATATATTTTTTATTTAAATAGATATATTTATAAATTTTAGAAGTTGAATTTTATAAAAATGATTTTATTTTTTACTTTAATGTATTAGTATAATAAATATGTGAATTTTTTTGTTTTTTTTGGAATAGTTTATTTTTGAGCCAAAAGTGAAAAAATACAGATTTTATAGATAATTTAACATTTATGACTTTAACATGATATTTTAATTAATTAAAATTTTATGAAACGTTTCTTATATATTAAATATATATTTTAAAAGTAATATAATTAATTTAAAATTAATATTTTGAAAGTATAAATTATTTTTTTTAATTTTTAGGAATCTTTATATTATTTTTATTCAAATAATGTTTTTTGGTACATCAATTTTAATAATTTTTTCAAAAGGTTAAATACAATATTGGTTTGGAATAAAAAAATAAAAATAAATATATTTAATAAAATCTAATTAATTCAATCAAATTTAGAATTATCCATGAATTTTTTGAAGATCATATTTATTCTTAAAATATTCTAAAAAAATTATTTATTGTATTTTTTGATGATATATTAAAAGTTATTTTTACTGATTACTAAAATTGGATAATAGAGAATATATTCAATATTATAGATTAGAATTTTATAATTTGGTAATGATTCACATTTGATATTTATTTTTAATCAATAATAATGATGGTAAATGTTTATCCCCTCAATAAAGGTGAAAATTGGTTAATTGGGGTTAAAAAAAATAAGTTGTGGTCTCAAAATCATTCAAAAAATTACATTATTTAATTATATGAGGGTATTTCAAACAAAATCATATTGTCTTTGAAAATATGGCATTAAGGTTCCATTTGACTTAGATAATGGACTTTATATCGTTTAAAATAAAGAATAAGTACCAAATGTCAATGTTTTTTTAATATCTCTAATATTTGTTTTCATAAAAATTCAAAGATGTTATGAATTTATAAAAATATTAATTCTTAATATGAGTAAATTATTTTTATTATACTAATTAATTTTTGAATTTTTGTAATGTTTTATTTACAAAAAATGTGTACACATCTTTAATGAATTTCTTATCCAAGAGGGTAAAAATCAAAGTAAATATTCATAAAATATTAAAATTGATGTGTTGTTGATACATTAATATAAATTTTGAATTTTTAAGGATCCAAATTAAAGGTAAATAATTTTTCAAATTTTCAAATTTACACACCATGGTAAACTTGTGGTTTCTCAATTCAAATTTTGTGAATAGTCCTAAAAAATAATTTAAGTATATTTTATATTAAACAATTTTATGTTAACTAATTTAAAAATAACTACGATCCTATTAGTTTTTAGTTGAATGATAAATTTTGTATAATATCTTTCATTTCCCAAATTTCTCCCCTTTACCTTTTATAATGTCATTATAGACCCTTATAGGTTTTATATCGTGTTACCACAGTAAGGGTTGAAAGGGTTAAAAGAGTGGTTCACCTAAGAGTTAAGGTATAAAATAACAGAACCCAAGTAGTAAAATATAATGGTTTTATTTTATTTTTACTTAAACCATAATATTTTCAAAATTATTAAATTTTGGAGCCACATTACTTGAGTAAGACATATTTTGTATAATAATGTTTAAATAATATACATGCTTTCCATACACCTCATCTATAATAGGTAACCTCCTATAATCACTTATCATCACCACTTGATCATCTCAGATCAATAATTATATTCGAAAATAAATTACCAAACTTTATCCTTAAGAAATAGAAGTATTTTTCTCACAAAAAAACCCTCTCAACAAGTCCCAATGTGTATGCTAAAGGATGATACCCCCTAAAGAGGTAATTGTCCTTAGAAATCCACTTCGAGTTTATTTCTTCTTTATCCTCATATAAATATTATCTAACCATATTTCCATGATGAAATAGGTATTAGTACTGTAATTATTTGTTTTGATGTTAATGGTAAAACAATATTTAATTCCTTTTTATCTAAAGAAAAATAAAAAAATCACTCATGAGTATGTACAAACTATAGTATCCATGAAGTGATGTTTTTATTTTTCTTAACCATATCATATGAATAGTTTTGTAAATAATATTTAATGTATATATATTATTTTTATGACATTATTATTATTCTTAAAAGATAAAATACTATGTACCTTCTTAAATTAAAATCATTTGGAATGAGAAAATTATAAGTCGTGACTTGAGGGTTCCCAGATCTGAAGGATTGTATGGGTAAAGGGTTTTTGACATTTATAGGAGGACTCACCCAAGAATAAAGTTACCACTTATTAAAAAACTCATTATGTGGGATATTTAATGAAAGGCCATTTGGATAATGTACTTTTTAGTCAATAATGGCATCCATCAGTTGACAAACTCTTTATGAGGGATATTTTATGTAAGGCCAACTAGGGAACATGCTGCATGGTCTGGGAAAGGATCTCTTAAGAATTATGACATTTTATTTCTAAAATCCAAAGAAATCTTATGGAAATTCAGATTTTCCCAAGAATATATTTTGGTTTATGGAGAAATTACTAGAATACGAAAGTGGTATTTCATGGAAGAATTTCTAAAGAAACAAGGAAAATGGATGTTCTACGTAGGTCTGGCCCAAGCTTAGGAAGTGTGGTGCCTGTAGTTTTTGGTCATACAACTAGGACCATAATTTCATGGAAACAATGGATGGTACATGGTTAAATGGACAAATATTATTCTAGTATACTTTCAAAATATAATTATAGGAAATATAAACCATGGTCGTGGAGACTTTCTAGTTGGGAGAAAGGAAATGGGACAAATATGCATAGGATAACCACTGATTCTAAATATCGGGTTCCAGCATTCCGTCATCAAAACCTTAAAGGGGAATAAGCTGCTTTATCAACGCTTAAAGTTACCAAGGGCTGAAAAACCCATCACGAGGGTTGTTTTATGCAAGTCCAACATGGGAACATACTGTATAGACAAATAGTTGCATCCTTTGGTAGACAACCCTGTTAGGGGGGAAACTTATAAAAGTCCAACTCGGGCATGTGTTGCATGGCTAGGAAAATGAGCTCCCAGGTTTCATTAATTCCTCCACCAAAAGCTAAGGAATGGTTATGAAGATATGAATGTATTTAATATTAGTAGTATGACATGTTAAAAGGGAGTATTTTTAAATATATGAATAAAATTTTCCACTGATACTGCCATGAGTTTGGAGTCCCTTGCATATATTTTTCTCATATGTAGAAGGGGGACATCTCTTGTTTCCATGATGGGTTCTCTAAGGAGAGGATCCAAAATAAAATCACCTTCATAGATTTTGGATTTTATTTTGGAGAAAGGAAATTTTCTTTTTCCACATGGATGGGGATAGGGATTAAGGCCCAGGATTTACTATATATCTCAATGGGGTGAGAATCATGGCACATATAGTTCTAAAGGTATCATGTAGTTTGATGTCATGTAGTGAGGATATTGGTCATGCATTTTAATGTCATATGGAATGGATGTGCATAATTCTTATATAAAAAGGGAGTATTGTGGCCGGACTAGGGTGTAGGACCCAAGCATAACTATCTATCTTGATGGGTCAAGAATCAATTCATATGTAGTTCTAACTGATACTGGTTCATGTTAGAAGTGAGAACTTGTACTGGATCACCCCATGTAAATATGACGTGTACAAGGGAGAGTAGGGATTTTTTCTACATTGTTCTATTGCTAGGCGCAATATTGAAGGTCTTTGGGTCACTAAATATGTTATAAGGATGATAAACAATCCACAAGTATTTCTTGATATTCCATTTATTTTAACGTCATGCAGTAAGGAAGAGATAAACCAATGTGAAAGAATGAGAACCTTGTGGATGTGCTAAGGTGTAGGACTCGAGCATCATTGTGTATCTCATTGGAATGAGAATAAAACTGCACGTGGTCCTTGATAGGATCCATATGTAGATCTGATTCATGAACATAATGTAAAGAGGCTTTATAATTTAATCGTGAATGGACCCAGGTTTGGAGATTCGAGCATCACTATGTATCTCAATAGGATGAAAATCAATCCACACATAGTTCCTACCAGTCTGTTCCCCACACTAATTAGTCATTGATGTGGGTAAGGGGTCCTTTCACAACATCTAGACTGGTGGTTGGGCCTAATGTACAATGTTTAGGTATCACTATGCACCTCAATTTTAATGAGAATCAAATAATAAGTCATGGGAAGGCTCCCTATTTAGGTTTGATTCATGTACCAGGGGGTTAAGAGACTATTTAAAAACCAAAGATGGATATGATATAGGAGATCTGGGCATCACTACATTTCTTTCGTGGGAAAGAATCAAGCCAAACATAGTTCTTGATAATGTTCCCATGTGTAGGTCTGACCCATACATAGGGAGTGGGGGATTTTTTAAAATCGTGACTGAACCCAGCATTGGATATCTGGGGGTCAATAATTATTTATATAGGATTAGAATCAAGCCCAAAATAGTTCTGAAAGATGGTTCCCCACACCAACTAGGGTTTGATGTGAGGAAGGGGCTTTAATATTTTTTAGATATTTCCCAAAATAATGGTTGGTCTCAAGATAGAAAATAGTATGAGATTCAAGCCATATGTTTTGAAAGAGTTCCCTATGTAGATTTGGTTGATACATAGGGAAAAGTGAAATTGTTTCTTTGTAGTCTCATTCTGTTCTGAGATTGGGGATCTGGGTGTCACTATTTATCTCATTGGAATGAGAATCAATCCATACATAGTTCTTAATGATCCATGTATTTTATCGTAATGCGAAAAGGACGATGATGCTATGAAGCTTAATATCGTGTAATAGGGATGTAAATGGTGTTATGAAGTTTAATGTCCTACAACTAAGATGAACTCTATTTGATTACACAATGTACTTCTTCAAGAACCTTTCATTGGTTGGAGTTTTAGTGAGTTCTCCATCCATTGAGATTAAGAAATACGCTCTATTAAATTGGACCTTATGTATGAAGTAAGGTCCCTACCACTTTGGCTCTAGCTTCATCAGATTCATTCCAGGGATCATAAGAGTCCTAAGGACCAATACAAATTATCCTTGGTGTAATGAATGTAGACGGACCTTCTTATTAAAGGTACATGATATCCAATCTTGATAGACCTCTATATGATTCAATGTTTGAAATCTCTCTTCATCCATTAAAACAAACTCATCCAGTTATTTCTTGGATCACTCATCTATGGATATCTAGTCTCAAATGGAAATACAGAGCGATGGAAATTGAACCTCAATGTGAAAGACTGCTTCTATTCCATTAAACAATGAGTACAGGGTTTCCGGCATTGCAGTATGAGTTCTAGTTCGATAAGTGAAAAAGGAATCCAAGAGCTCTTCAGACCAAGATTTATTATCTTTATCTACCATCTTCTAGAGTATATTCAATAGGGCATTGTTAAAAGACTCTATATGTCCATTGGTCGCTATATGATAGTGGGATGAATGTCTAGATTTGATATTTTATTCCTAATATTGCTTTCCCACATTAGTAAAACAAAATTTTGTTTTTTTTCATCAATATAGTGTGAGGGACACCAAATCTGGTGATAATGTTAGCTTTGACAAAAATAACAATACTTTTGGCTCTGAATTCATTAAGAGGTATTGCCTCATCCCATTTGGATGTGAAATTGTTAGAAGTAAGGATGTACTTGAACTACTTAGCCATAGATGGAGGACATGGTCCAACCACCTCCATTCCCCACGTGGAAAATATCTAGGAGTATTTAGAGGTATATAGTAACTTAGGGGGTTGATGAATGAAATTGGAATTCACATGGCAAGGAAGATGCTTCTTAGTGAATTCTGTGTGATGTTGCGTCATCGAATGCCAAAAGTATCCAAGACTTCATATTCGAGCAGAAAGCCTACACCCTAATTGGTGGGCACCATAGGATCCTACATGTACTTCATCCATGAAATCCACAGTATCTTCTATATCAACAAATATAATAAAGACTCCATAAAATACTCCCTTGTATAGGACTTTATGGTGATTTAGGCCATCATAAAGAGTGAAATTAGCCGCTCGTCACTAGATCTTCTCTCTTCCAACTCGGTCTGTTGGAAGTAATCCATCATGGAGACATTTCAATATGGGTGTTATCTATCTCGTGAAAGAACCATATGGATCAATAATGGCGATGATTTCATTAATTTATTATTCTTTGATTTGATCAAAAGGTGAATCTACTCAACAATGGGAAATGCTAAAAATTGTTTTGTCCTAATTTGGATCTACCAAAGCTATATCTGCATTTTCCAATGCATCTGCCTAATCATTCTCTGATCGCGGGATGTGAGTCAATGTTGGATATGAGGGGAATTATTCCATTAATCTTCATAAATAATCACATAGGAAAATTAGCTCGTCTTTTATGGTGGTAGAATCCCCATTGATCTTCTTGATTATCAATTATGAATCACCATTCACATCTAAGGGGTTCATTGGTAATTTTAGTGCTAATTCCAGGCCTGCAATGAGAGCCTGATATATTGCCTCATTTTGTGTACCACCTTCTTATAATAGGAAAGAGTACGGAAACACTTCCTTCTCTGGGGAGATAAGAAAAATTCATATCACAACATTGTTGAGATTAGGGGTTTCCATTCTTTTCCCCATTAGACTCTCGGAAGCACTATCAAAATACTTTTCTTATGTTCTAGGGATGTCCTGAATAGAGATGATTTATCCATTAGGTAATTTAGTATTTAATGAAATCTCCTTTGCAGATGGGTGCTCATCAAGAAAGTCTAACAAGTCTTGGCCTTCACTTTATTCTAAGGCTGAAATGGTTTATCAAACTATTTCATGATAACTTCCCATCATGCCAGATACCTTTTTATTATCGGATGAGTGAGGATAAATTTGATCAGGTTATTTCAAGAGACCAAGTGGACCTTATGATGTTGTAACGGGTGCCTCAGATTCTGAATTGAAAATATTAATGCCAGGAAACTCTTCTTAATATCTAAATATGAAGTTTCAGCATCGATTATGATTTGACTCATATAATAAAGGTTTTTTTTATTCCCAACATCATTATTTTGTGTAAGGAAGGAACCTAAATATCAGTCTAAGGATTTCATGTAAATAATGGGTGGTTTTACTACAATAGGTGGAATCAATACTGATTGGATTAAGTGGTATTTCTTGAGGAAATCAAATAATTCATGATAGTCAGTGGTCCACTGATAAGTGACCCCCTTATTCATCAATTTAGTAATGGGTAAACACTTTCCTATGAGGTTGGATATGAAGCACCAAATATAGGATAAGTATCCTTGAATTCATATGATCTCTTTCAAGCTTTGAGGAGGTGACATGTCAAGGATTTATTTAGTATTCTCAAGATCAACTTTGACGCCACGATGCAATATAATGAAGCTGAATACTTTTACTATGGTTACCCAAAATACACATTTCTAGGTGTTCATCTTTAGATTATGCCGTCAAAGGATGCTAAAGACGGTCTCTAAGTCAATCAGGTGGTTAAAATGTTTCTAGGATTTGACCACTAAATCATCAACATCACATTTGACAAACATTTCTAGGAAGTGTTTAAAGATGTGATGCATAACACATTGGTATGTGGAGCTATAATTCTTCAAGAGAAATGGAATTATCCATTAATAGAATGCACCTTGAGGGGATCTAAAATTTGTTTCCTCTTCATCTTATGGGCACATCATAATTTTATTGTACCACGCCTTTCTATCCATAAAGGATAGAGATTTGTATCCAGTTGTTTCATCAATCAAGAGTTCCATGATTAGAACTAGGAATTCATGTTTGGCACAAAGCTGGTTGAGATCACTAAAATCATTGAAAAATTTTATTTTTTTTGTTCTTATTTTTCACAGGGACTATTTTGGCTGGTCATTTTGGGTACTTCACCTCTCCGATGATGTTAGCCTTGATTTGTTTTCCACCTCAAATGTAATTTTGGAGGCATGAACTGGGCGTTTCCTGCTGGATTCTTGGTTGTATCCTCTTTGATCTTCTAGAAAACCCAAATTCTGAGTGGCCACCCAAGGGTCGAGGCCTAGAATCTATGTGTAATTATAGGCAAACACATACCGATACTTCCTTATAAAGTATATGTATTCTTCTAATTCTTTAGGAGTCAAGGATGCATTAATATGAGTGGAGAATGGATCATATGTTGTACCCAAATTTTTATATTTGAGTTCATCCATTGTGGTGAAGATTCCTTCATCAAATGATATAGGGGTGTCCTTGAGTTCTTCTTCTTAGTCCTCTTCATATTCCTCATACTCTATTTTATAGAGATGAAATGATAAAACGAATTCTTTCAAGGGAAAAGGGGAGTTGCCAATCAACCATCTAGAGGATGAGGAAATCATTTTAAGCTTGCTTTCTAGAATGAAACCTTTTTGGAGTCTGGAAGGGGAAATGAGGGACTCAGAATGAGTCTCTTTACTTTCTCCTATATCCGTGATGGATTCTTCTACTTTGGTTGAAAAATCTCGGCTTTATTAAATCTCAAGAGGTAGAATGAAGACAATTTCATTCAAGATTTCATTACCATTTAGAGGGTTGATAACTTCTTCCGTGCCATTGGGATCAACTTTCATGAGTTAAAATAAAGATGCTGCTTACTGAAAATGTGAATTATGGCCTACCCATTATATTTTATTAATAGGTAGCATGTAATTTTTACTTAACTTCTTTAAAGGGTTAGCGTGGATAATCTCCCAGAAATTTGGGTGGCATCATCATCCATGAAAGGTTTCCCTCCATCATGATAGAATCTTGCATCAATGTATTATGTTTCATAGAATTTTAACGGTGCCTTTCCACCATAAAATGTCCCAATTTGACCATTGAGACAATATTTGAGACGTTGCTGGTATGAAGAACGAATGGCCACATGATGATGTAGCTAAGGTCTTCCCAAAAAAACATTGAAAGTTATATCCTGTTGGATTACCACGACATCTGAGTTAGATACAAGATCTCTGAACTAATTTCTGAGAGTGCTCTCATCGAGAGGTTATTGGTCATTATTTTCATAACCTCATAACATCAAAGTGGAGGGAGATAAGTGAGATTCCTTGAGACCTAGTTGACAAAGGGTCAAAATCGGGATGAGGTTGAATCGTGATCTATTATCAATCCAGAATATTTGGAAATCAATTTCATTTAGCCTTACTGATATATAAAACGGTCTGATATGTCCTTATTTGAAAAATCCTCATCTTGGTTGGTGAATGATATTAATTCACGGAATACTACAGGATCATTATCTACATGATATCGTTCAACATCAGAAACATCAAATTCAAATTATAGAGGGATTTAAATTTCCCCAATCAGTTCATCTTGGAGGTCTTTTGACAGACTCAGTGAATCTAGGATTGATAACACGGCTTGAACATGGGATATTCTCTTAAAGACATCATATTTTTCCTCTAAAGGTCATTTATTTTTGGAATTAATATTCCCATATTGAAGGGACCTTAGGATATGATGTTCATGGGGTGGATGGACCATCCTTTGGGGTAGGAGTTGGATGTGATTCTGCTCTTGGTGGATATGGTCAGCTAGGCCTGCATACCTACCGAGGAGGTGGTGGGATATCCTCTAATTGTTCTTCTAATATGATCAGGTCATGGTGGGCCTAACCATGCATGGGGGAATAACCCATTGAACCTATTGACCATTATTGAGATCTTTCCCATGAATTTCAGTGGAATAGGCGGTTCGAGTGGGGGTATGGTTGAAGTGGTGGCTCCTAGCATGACTACGTCTTCCCTGGTATCCTTGATCCTGAAGAAACTCTTTCCCCAGATCCCTAATCAAGTGCAGGGAAATATGGTTCCTAATTCGAAATCATAATTTGAGTAGGTATCTATTAACTGAATATAAATTAATGAAACCAAAGATAAAATCCTCCTCTGATGAAGATTCGATCTGGGTGGTCAAATTTTTTTGTACAGTTTGGCAGGGTGGTTCTTGTGCTTTTGAGATAGTCGACATGAAATCTGTTAAGGTCAAGTAAAATTTTTTCTTTGAAACAATCTCATCTTATTCTTATTTCTCCTTATCCTTCTGGAATCATCGCTCCTTTGATGATAGGCCTTAAAATGATCATCATCATCATTATTATTATTATTTTCTTTCATAAAAATAGCAAGGTCAAAAGCACCAAGCAACAAACCGACCCAGGCATGGAGAACACCCCTCCACCCAAGGGTGAGTTCAAGGTGGCCTAAATTAATGTAACCCAATTACATCCCCTTTGATTTACTCCAGTCCTTTAGGCTGAATGCTATGCGACGTGTGAAATAGAACTGCCTCCTCCCTAGGCATTTCCAGGGCAACTAGGTGGTCGTCCACTTTGTTCCCCTCCCTCTAGGTATGCAGCACTCGAGTCTGTTTGCCAATCAGATTCTTGCACAACCTAATTTCATAGCAGATCGACCATGGTGGAGTCTCGTAACCTAGAAGGGAATTGTAAACAATGAGGTTGTCGGTTTCCACCTCTGAGGTCGTGATCCCTTTCTGGTGGAAAATGGTGAGGTCGGACAGCAAGGATTTTGCCTCCGCCTGAAGAGAGGTACCACTTCCTAATCTGGCGGAGAAGGCCAAAAAGGCAGAGCCTTGAGGGTCCCGCACCACTCCTCCCCCCTGCATAGTCCCCTGTAGACAAGATCCATTGGTATTAATTTTCAGGCCCATGAGGGGAGACCTCCACTTTACCCAGGAACCCCTCCTGTCCCCATGTAGATCATGATCCCTGGTTATACCCTAGAATTGGCATAAGGAAGGAGCCGCTTTCTGAGACTTCACTTCTTTGTTGAGATCCACAGGCAAGTTTATAGCCCAAATGATAATAAGGCAGGCCGAAACCACTGCACTCTCATGGATGGAGTAGTTCCGAGCCCTCCAAATGCTCCAGCACCCCGCCTGGAAAAGAACCGAACGGGCCATCCTCTCTGGTCCTCCTCCTTCTAAACCATGGTACCATTAATCCAGGAAGCCACTAATATCCTCCTAGAGAGGGTTGGTCACCATGAATTCCCCCAGAACCTCCCAGACCTCTTTCTCCCAATCACTAGTGATGAAAAGGTAGACATAGGATTCCTCCCTGTGTACCTTGTAGCAAATACATTTCAAAGAAAGTTGAATACCACATTTCCTCACGTTCTCATCTGTAGGGAGGGCTCTATTCTTGAGTCTCCAAGAAAGGAATTTGAACTTAGTGGGAATAATTTCGATCCAGAAGATATCGCCCCATCCTCCCTGAAGGATCTGTTCATGGACTGCACGACAAAAATCTTTTTAGGAGAAGCGCCCCGAAGGAGACGCGGTGAAAACACATCTGTCGTCCTCTGAGTTGCTGATAATGTCGTTGAAGAAAGCCCGCTGCTCCTTGTCCAACACGGCCTCAATGAAGGGGGAAAAGAGGTTGGATTATTTGAAGGAGAACAGTGGGGCCAGGCATATAGGGAAGCCCAACTCCGAGCCGCACCATTTCTGATGTGAGAAGGAAATTTCCCCTCTCCCAATCAGCAAACGTGAAAGCGGGCAGAGGATATCCACAATGAGGGCGATTACGGGCTAGAGGTGACTCCCGCTCTCTGAGCTATTGCAGCGGCTAACGTATGAGTGCATGGAAGCCCCCTAAAGCATGCGACCTTCCAAAGCACTCCATGCAAGCCTAGAATTCAAGTAGTAGATCGAATATTTCAGGTTCCGCACACCTACACCTCCTTCTTCCACCAGTTGAGACAGCTTTCTCCACGCCACCCATTTCTTCTTCCCCTTTGATTGAGGATCCCAAATGTACCTGGCTAAAGATCTGTCGACGGACTTGATGACCCTTTGGGAACCTTGTTGGATGCAAGGGAATGGAGGGGTGACGTCACCAGGACACTATTTACCAGGGTGATCCTCCCTCCAATGGATAGAAAACGGTTCTTCCAGTTAAAGAATTTGTTGTTGATCCTTGCAGATAAGGCATCGAAGTCCTGGATCCTGAGCCTACTCATTGAGATGGGCGCACCTAGGTACTGCATCAAAAACTTACCCCTGGCCATCCCCAGGAAGATGCTGACCGACTTCATCCTCGCCACATCACACCCACTGCCGATAAAGAACTCGATCTAATCTTTTGTAATCCTCTACACACTCCATTGACAGAAGGTCTCCAGCACCTCTAGGAAGATCCTAAGGGAACTCCACCTTCCATTGATAAACACAAAGGAATCATCGACGAACATCAAATGGGAAATTGTCTTTACCCTCAAGCGTCGACGGAACAGAAGAATTCCTCTTTGATCAATACTATTCTTCAAGAGACCACTCAGAACATCCAGAGTAATGGTGAAAAGGGATGAGGAAAGGGGCTCTCCTTACCTGAGGCCATGAGTGGGCTTAAAGAAGCCGAAATATTTACCCATTAACAGCACCAAGAGCCAGGAGGAGGTGAAGAAGCAGAAGATTAAGTCGACATTCCAAGAGTTAAAACCCATACATGAGAGAACACTATTGATGAAACTCCATTCCACTTGATCAAATGCCTTATTCATGTTTAGTTTGATGGCCACGTTGTACCCTCTAGT
Organism: Viscum album; assembly: GCA_963277665.1. Lineage (NCBI taxonomy): Eukaryota > Viridiplantae > Streptophyta > Magnoliopsida > Santalales > Viscaceae > Viscum > Viscum album. Next base: position 1,477,778,545 of record OY728161.1, read on the forward strand.
CTTGAGGTTGATGTTGTGCAACATCTCCTCAGTAAGGGCGACCGCTTCCTGGATATTTCACCCCCTTACGAACCTGTGTTGTTCAAAGGAGTTTCAGGGAGGGTGATGGAGGGCCAATCTGTTGTTGATAATACTCGCAAGGATCTTTTAAGGCACGTTGCACATGCTAAATGTACGGTAGTGAGAGATCTCGGACATGTTCTTGGTTTTTGGAAGAAGAAAAATTGTGGTGGCGCAGGCTACTCTGGGTAGGTAACCCCCGTGAAAGAAGTATTGAATGGATTCCATCATAGACTCCTTAACCAAGGACCAAAAAGACCTGTAGAAGGAAGCTGGGATGCCATCCGGACCTGGGGCACTCTCCGGATTCAGATGCATGAGCGCATGGTGGATCTCTTCCTCATTAGGCATTGCACCCATGCTGGCATTATCATCATCCGACACACGACTCTAGATTGAATCAATGATCGTTGAAGGCTCAGAGGGATACCCCTATGGGAGGCACCCGTTCGGGCCTGTGAGAAGGTCATGGAAGAAGGAACAGGCCATGCTACCCATGATGTCTCTGTCGTTAGTGTAAGTTCCATCCTCCATCAGGATGTTTGGCCTAGCTCGCTTCTTCCTTTTGTTGATACATGCGTGGAAGAATTCTATGTTTTGGTCGCCCTCCTTCAACCACTTGATCCTGGCCGCCTCCCTGGCCAGACACTCTTGTTTAAAAAGGAGTTCCCCCATCATTTCTTTCTTCCTTGTGAGCTCCTCATACACACTTTCCTCCCAAGCACTTTCCAGGGAGGCCTCCAGCAATTCCACGTCTTTCATGGACACAGACAGTACCTCATCCAGATACCTTTGATATTTTACCCAATCCCTCAAGTATGAATTAGTATTCCTCAATTTCCTGTGAAGGATGATCCACTTGTTTCCAAAAAAAGGAGTCTCCCAGGCCTTAGAAACCTGGTCATGATAGCCCGACAATTCAATCCAGAGCATGCTAAAGAGGAAAGAAGCAGGAAGCCAGGCCGTTGAACTTAGAGAAATTAGCAGCGAGGAGTGGTCTGAGATCCCCCTAACTAGATGAGTGAACTTAGGGTCTGCAAAGAGAGATATGGCATGTAAATTACCCAGATAGTGGTCCAGACGACCCCATGAGCACCGAGCACCCTGCTGATTATTGCACCACGTGAAGTTGTCCCCGACAAACCCCAGATCTGACAATCCCATGCTGGCCATGAAGCTAAAAAATGCTGAACTAGACTTCCTGGGGAAGGGTCCTCTCTCCTTCCACTCACCCAGGTTATAAACCACATTGATGTCCCCTCCCACAGTCGAGGCCTCCGGTCCCGAGTCGAACTTCTCCAGCTCTTTCCACAACCCTTCCCTAATATGGAGGCCGCAACTCCCATACACAAAAGACGCGAGAAAGGAAACATTCCCAGTACTCACTTTAACTGTGAGGAACTGTTCCTTGGATTGAACTAAGGATACCAAGCATTCCATGCTCCAGAATACCCATATATGCTTGTTGGTAGACTCGTCTTGCATGGAGCCATGCATGCGAAGCCTTTTGGAGAACTCAGTAATTCTAGAGGGGTTCTGCTTGTGCTCAAGGATGGCCACCACTGCTACCTTGTGTTTAGAGATCTCAGACACGAGGAAGTCCATTTTAATATGATCTCCCAGCCCCCTTTCATTCGAGACGAGTAAAGGAATCATTGAAAAAGAGCCACCCTAGAACTGGCGCCAGAGCGTTTCGCCTTCAAGCCGTGGCTAAGAGATATGATGTGATCTTCCTTGGAATGTGATCTAGTGCCTACCTCTGAGCCTTGATCCTTGGGAACCACAAGAGAGGAGGGGCAGCTAGGCCTGGGAGTTTTGTGATCCCTCTTGTGACAAGCCGAGGGGGGAGATACACCAACCCCTTTTTCCCCGAGGCTATCTAGATTAGTGAGTGAAGAGGAACCCTCCACCAGAGTTGAAGGAGAACCCGCCTCCGGAGGTTCCCCTAAGATCCATACTGAAGGTGGCCTCGATCTCAGGAGTTCCTCAGAGGCTAGGATGCCTGACGACCCATAGAAAGGTGTCGATAGACAAGAGACCAGAATGGACTTATCATGTATCGGGTTAAAAGACCCCAGGAAGCAAACAAGAAAAGAGGTGGAGGAGAGGAGGCTGCCTTCCTCGACCCATGACACCCTGTCTCTGCTTAGGACATGTCGGGCATTGCCCAAAAGCAATGGGGGGGGGGGGGTTCCGGAGAGATAGTAGTAGAGAGAATGGGGGGATATCTACCAGGAGAACCTCTGCAACCTGCTCCGGCTGAACCGAAGAAGAGGGACATGACAGAGCTCCCACATCTGCACCCCTCTTATTAGCCCTCCTTGTTCCCTTTCTCCCCTATTGATGACATACCTGCAGCGAATTCCCCTGGAGACAGTACTGCGAGAAGAAATGAGGGAACACTTGGTAGACCACCTCCTGAGTCCAGTACATGACATCCTCGACTAGAATATCCACTTTCTCAGGGACTGGGAACGAGATATCTAACTCCACACAAATACGAGACTCCGAGGTTGAGCATCCCATAATTGTGGCTGTAGCCAAGCACAGAAAACCCCCAATGGATTCACCAATCGCCCGTAAAAGGCCTTCATTCTGGAAGGGGAGAGGCAGCCTCGACATGCAGACCCAGGCGGCCTCGGAAGGGCATTCCTTCCTGTGTTGGGAATCAAGAGACCATATAGAGAGGCTGAAGGACCCTTCTCCCCAAGATCTAGTAACCCTACACCAGACATGGAGGAAATCTTCCTATGAGGCAAGGATGATGCTGAAGGAACACCGGTGGAGGTCCCTGACCAAAATCAGTATTCTTTTGTAGGAGGTCCCTGAAAAAAAAAACAGTCTTGTATGGGGTGTCCCATCATTTGGTGGAAGTAGAAATAGTTTTTGAGATCCTCATCACCTTCTTTTGGATTCCTGGGATTTGTAAACTGGACTATGTGTTTTCCAAATATGGGATGAAAGAACCTGGGACTTCGTCATTCCAAAAATAATAGTCCTTGTTCTTCAAATCCACAGTCTGCTTCTTTCTCTCAACTCTTTGATCATCCAGATGAGGACGTCATTACTATTAACACTCAGGAGGTGGATCCCCATAGTATGATGTGGGCTTCGAGGTAGGATATGGTACAAGGGTGTACATAAGTTTAACTATAGTATCATGTACCTTTATTGTTCTTCTTCATTAAGCTGATGGGATTACATGAGACCTTTTTTTTTGGTCTCTACAATGTGGTTTTCCAACTATTGGTCATTTTTGACCAAATTCCAAAACCCTCATACGTATTTCACAGGGATAAATGGTGTTTGTAACTTTTAATGGTGATTTTCTATATATATATATATATATAGCAAAAAACTCTTAATGGGGGAGTGGTGGGTTCAAGAAGTATTTCAATCCTCTCCACCGAGTAATGAAGTCTTAGACTCTTTTATTTTATCATGTCTTGTATTTTTGAGGTATATGATTATTATCTTCTGTAGCATTTAGATGAATAGTAAGAGGTACATATGATGATGATATTCCCATCTAGTGATCGATCAGGACTGAAAACTCATATAGAATATAAAGGCTGGCCCTTCAATGATTGCATGAAGCATCTGAGCTTCACTGTTTCCTACTACTTGAGGATCTCCATCATGGTATCAAAGCAAGAGATGAAATGAATCAAATGTTATTTCAGATTTTCCGATCTGATGAAATTTGTAAATTTTGGATTCCCAAGGTTTGGAAAAGGAGGGGGTGGATCCACCCATTAGGGGTAAGCCTTATTTTATGGTTGTACTAGCACACACCATCCTTCCATAGCTTTCAATCCAGTAATTAATGACTCGATTGTGTTCATAAGCCTTTGAGGAATGTCAAGTTGAGCATGGACCTGAAAAGGTGAAGTAGTTAGAGCCTCGAAGAGTGTGACAACTAGCTGGACCATCAGTAGAGGCACCACTGGTATTTGTCGTGGGTAAGCAATAGGGGTTATCTTATAAGGGCGTTATTGACCATATTATGGTTGCATGCCCAATGGATGGAATTCTAGATCTACTATTGGGGGATTCAAATATATTGGTTATTGATGTCCCACATTGAGTGGATGTTCCATGTCTAGTTCTGTTGTTGCAAAAAACATTTTTTGCTGAGGTCCTCTAATTGGAAGTGTGAGTTGAGGGTCTACTTGCAGAGTATATCTGGAAGGAATAATTCCTCAAAGTAACTCTGCATTAAGTCATCTCAACTCTCTCATTTCATCCTTTTACTGAGAAAATCATTCCTCTAGAAAAAGGGATTACCATTCACTGAGGGGAAGGTGATAGATGATATTAACCTTAAATTTTACATTATTATATTTCTTTCGAGGAGGTAGAGGTGGATTGTTTAAGGGGATACCCAAATTTTGGGTGAGCCTTTGGTTTCAGGTATACACACCTTCTACATTTGTTTCATTGTGGATCATCTCCGGAATAAGAACAAATTATTCAGAATCATTTGAATCAGTATTATGTTTTGGAGGGTCTTCAACAATAGAATTAATTAAATTCATAGATGTGTTTTGCATTGTAGGAATTTTGTAGGAATCTCTGTAAGAACTCCTTCATCTTCATCCCCCATAAGACCTTTTACTCTTCTTTTTTTTTGTTCCCCAAGAATTGTTTCATGGGAAGTGACCTGAAGGTAATCTACAAAGAGTTCAGTTGTACACATTCCAAGTGAACGTACCAAATCATGATATGGGAAAAATTGAGAGGATTAACTCTATAGTATCTTCCCTAATTGGGAGAAGACTGATCACTATTGAGGATGGGATTGTTAGGTTGAAATACCCCCAACTATGAAGGCCAAGGATATTCCTATTCTGCACTCACAACCCATCTGGTTTGGTTGGATGATCCTAAGGGATTGGATGAAAAATCCCCCAGCCCTGTGGGCTGGGGTTGTTCCCAAAATATTTTGGATAATATTATCATAATTTCTCTTATGATTTTATGGATTTTGGTCTGAATGTGGGATGGGTGCATTATTCATCACTCACCTGAATCACCCGTTTAAGGTGACCATTTTGTTACCTCTAACATTTTCTCAATATGACAACTGATAACCTCTAAGAGGGATGTATTCTCAATGTTCATTTATTCTTGACACAAAATAATCTTCACAATGTGCTCTCTTTTGGCCTAACATCGGTGAAAGTCGATCTAGGATTATTCTATTTGAGCATATTTTTATTCATGAACAGATTAAATTTGTTGTAACTGACCAGGGGAAATGTCATTTCATGATGCCACCATTGGCGGAAATTATATTCTTGGGAGCGTAGTGAAATGCAATGCTCCATGTACACCTCAACCTTCGATATGAACATAAGATGCGGTATCTATGATCAGCTTTTGCTACCTCATTAATGCATCATGTAATTAATATTAAAGAGATGCCTATTACTTCTCAATCTTGTGATGTCGTGAATCCATGAGAGATGCCATGTCAATTTGGAAATGTAACCCTTTTATTACCTTAATGTGAGTTTGATACTCATCTTATTTTAATACAGTTTCTTTTAGTTGTTGAAGAGTTTTCCATATGTTGAGGTAAATTTCATGCATACAATATTCCACCAACACCTCTAAAATGTAGTATTCAGAGGTGGATAATGGCCAGAAAAAGACTGGTATGTCATCTTCATAATGTTGTTTCCTCATGTTTAGCATATCTTTTTCTTCTTTCACAATAGGTTCCCCGACTTGGTCTGACCAGAGTGGACTCTCCTCGATTGCTTTATCATAAGAAATGGGATTGGTTGAGATTTCCTATGCTATGTTGGAAGGAAAATGTCCCAAAGGAGGATTATATAATGACTATCAACTTGGGATATGTTATGGTTGAGAAATATTTACTCCTATAAGTGACAAGGCATCAGACATTATAGTCCTTGTATTTGCAAGGGCGTCAGGATCTGAAGGCCTTCTCAACACTGCATTTTCAATTGGAGAATTCTCTTGAAAATGTGAATCACTACTATAGAGAAAACATTCATAGATATCTCCATCATCAAGAGGACCATCATGGTGGATGACAAGAAGGGTAAGACCATCTTTCTCCTTGGTCTTCTGGCCACATGGATGGTTTTTTTGGCTCTCATCAAGAGATAAGCTCTTAAGATTGATCGATTTTTTTCCATGAATCAAGCCTTAATTATGAAGTGTCTAATGAGGAACTTCATAATTATTTCTACTACTCTATTAATTTGGTAACAAGAGGGTATGATCGTGATCTACAATAGATAAAACTTTTAGGTTATTAAAAACACTAGTGTCAAGTGATGGTTGATTGTATATCAACTCTCAATTTTCCAATCATTATATTTGAGACTTCTTCCTAGATGCCTTATCACAAGTGATTGGGTCCGCTTGCTGGGAAAAGTGGTTATCATGGGTAGGTATTTTTTCCTTCTTAGGAGTGTCCATTATAATATGCCAATTACCTATGATTGGGGTATGTGTATGTTCTCGATCCTACAGTCCGTATATAATGGGGGAGTTTTCCCCATGAACCTCCTGGATGAGAGTAGAGGTATGTGTCTAATCTAGGGTGTTATGCTAATGAGCTACCCAATTTGTGGGGAGATAGTTATGTTTCCATCCCTCATGGACTACTATCATTTCCATGATGATATCCTCATAAGTTTGTAGGATGTGGGATGAGAGTTTCGTATGCCTATTCACTATTTCTAATATATTCTTGGTGTCATCAGTGACTATAAAGGGGATATACATCCATTTTATATCAGAAATAGGTGTATATTCCTGCTCATTTCCTCCCTTTCTTACCGTTAGATATTGAGAATACTCATGGGAAGAGGGTTGAATCTAACCTCTTCCTTTCATTGGAAAATTCTGACTAGATTCTCTATTTCCTACCTGATAAGGATATTGTAATTCCAGATAAATATAGGTAGGTGTGTGTTCTTGCTTGTATTTTTCCATCAAACATGGATGACAGACTTCTTTGAGTAATTTCATATGAGTCTTTTAGTAGGCTTGGTGGATGAAGGAATGTGTATGTTCCTACTTCGAGGTTGCTGTCATGTTTGGTTGGCGGGCTTCTTTGAATGTGGCTAGGCAAGTCTACTAGCCGACCGAATAAAGGAGGACTGTTGTATGTGTCCGTTCATCGGTTTCCACCAAACTGGGTTAGTGGGATTATTTAGAGGGGGGAAAAGGTGTAAACCATCACCCTATTAGTAGTTCTCCACCCTTTGCGAGCCTTCTTGCATGACATTGTTTATGGGACCTTGGCTAGACAACCGAGGTGAGACCCTCATCATGTTGAGGATTCACTAATGTGTGTCATTTGTGATGAAGATTATTGGTGGGATCCCTTGAGAAGGACCATTGTGTCTTTTAGATGAGACCGTATGTGGCCTCCTGATCCACCTCCCTAAAATATGGGAGGGACTAGTCATTGTGTTCTAGGGATATGCTCTTGAAATGGTTGATTATGGTTGTTAGAACCATCTATTTCAGGACCACCGATCATCATTTATCGAACTATTTGTGGTAATGGTTGAGCTAGAGAGATTGTCAGGAAACCTCCAAGGCCATGATCGTACTATTTTATGGTACTATCAAACTAGTGAGTTAGAGGCTCAATGTTGAAGATGAAAAGATGGTGATGACGTCCTTTTTATGGATGAAGATCCATCCTGAGTAGCAGTTGGGGCATATTTTGGTGAAAACTTTATGTTAGACCTTGGAAAGAAGGGATTTATTTAAAGAAAGTTTCTATGGATATATAACATAAATAATCAAAAAAAACCTTGTTAATGAACCATCATTTTTATGAACACATATGTGATTGATTGCCTTGTCTGGACGACTTTTTTGAAAGTAGAAGGGGCATGACTGGAAGGTGATACTATCATCTTGATTAAGGATTCACGTCCGGTAATACATTTTTTGTTTCCCTCAGATTTTTCACCTTTTTATGTTTTTTCTATTTTTTAATGGTTTCCAATGGGTTAATTTGTGGAACCAAAAACACCCAATGGTTATGTATCCATAGGGACCTACTTTCCAAAGGTTGGAACTTGTTATGTATTTTGAACCATGATGCTTAAGAACTCGCATTGTTTTAGAGGTTGGGAGGTCGTGTTCATCACTCTCTATTTAGGGAATTATTGCTTACTTAGGGACTCTATTAAAAATTTAATATATGTTCATGAATCCTTCATTAATTACCAAATACAATATGGGTCCACCCAATATTAGAAATAAATTATTAGAATTTTTAGAATTTAGAATAATCCATATGTATCTAAGTTTCTTCATCAATGGATAGATCTCTATGTATCTGAGGTTCTCCAATGATGGTATCCTCTAATATAATACTTAGAGATTCTTTGGTAGTTATTAAAATGATGCTGGTTTTCTAACCACACTATGGGGCACTCTAAAGTTTAGTTTCATCCCGGTTGATGAAGGTCACCTTGGATTTTATCATCATATAGATAGATGATATTTGTTTTGATATTGGGATCAAACCCATAGGTGGGATTCCAAAGTATCCATATGAAAGGAATCAGAACCCACATAGTTTTGTGCCATTTAATAGGGAATATCAGAATTTTTTGGTCGTGTAATGAGGATCCAATAATAAAATTTAATTTTATATAGTAAGGATTTCTAGGAAAAGGTTCATAGTCAATGTTTAGTATGAGACTTATGTCAAAACAACCCAAGGAACTAGGAAGGGACATGAGTTCCCAAGATAAATGAGTCCCTTTTAGGGATATGGCCCTAAAGAACAGGGTAGATTTAGGATGTTGGATTTAATCCTTAGGGAGGATTTTTATGTATCTCATTTTGATGGGAATCAAATCTCATTTATATTGTTAGTGGGGACCCATGCTTATAGAGTTCATCAAGTTCATGTATCATAGGGGAGTTTGAACCTTTAAGATGATAGGTTGGGGATTAATCTACAGAAGGATATCCCCTTTGAATTGACCATGAAGGATGTTTTCACTCATGATGATTTGGATGGTTAAACCAAGGTTTACTTCTATATAGAATATCTATTTTACGGGGATTATTATTGGGGATTATTCTAAATGAGGATGCCCATTGAGCTCGAACCCTAAGTGGGTTTCCTATATATCCTAGTTAAAAAGAATCGCAGTTCTCATAGGTTAATCCTTTATGTAGGTTGTGTGGTTTTCATGATCATTACTATCCACTAAGACCACGTGAGTCATGATCAGTGTGAGATACAAGAAGAAGTAGAAGATTTGACAAACCAGAAGATTTTCCTACTTCGCTAGTGGAAGAGGTCAGGTCTATGGGGGAAGAGGCCAATGCTACGGTGGAAGAAGTGAGGGATACATCACATTCTTCTCTTCACTTTACATTGGATGAGAATCCAAGGTAAAGAAGAAATGAGGGTCAAGGATGTAGAGGTGGAGAGGAGCAAGACTGCAACCTCCCATAAGAAAGGCTAGGGGCTTACACCAGGAAGGTTGTCCATTGATCTGTTTAGTAGATTGAGGAGGATCTAATTCCATGTTGAACGAAAAATAAAGTCTGATCCTTACCCTCCCGATAGGGAACTAGAGGATCTGAGTCTCATAGATGAGAAGGGTCGGACATGGTCTATACCATAATCCTCCAGATTGAGAACTCTGCAACACCATCCCTAGAGTAAGGGTCCTCGTGACCATATGGATATATACCCACATGCACTCTGAGAACCATTTCTAGCCAACCATAAACATGTGGGGAACCTATGACCATATGAATACATTCCCAAATGGAGGACACACTAATGTTCCACCCATCCAGGTAGTATAAATCCGGGGGTCTCAGTGGAGGTTTAATATTGGTCCCTTTTAGATAAGGGGACCATGGATAATGGAGACCTTCCATTGGTGGATTTGGAAGAGGGATCAAAGGGTGACTGGTATAGGTCCTGGGTGCATGTGATCAACATAGGAATGCCATGTAGTTGAACCACACAGTTTCTATGAGGAACTAAAATTGCATTGCATTGGGGGTATATGCATGCACAAGTTAGATATACCACTATTAATAGGCTACCGAGTTGACAACACTTTGATGAGGATTTATCTAAGGCACACGGGGTCTCCTCTGGTGTTCCTAAAAGCGTCTCACATAGGTCCCTGATTAGGGAGAGGGACCTCATGTGGGTGGTCTCTCCTTAGGTGAGAATGATCCCTGTGCAGGTGACTTATTTCTTTAGACCCTGAGGAGAATTTGATCCTACATATACCATCAATTATCTATTCTCTCAGGTTTCAGATAGCTACAAAAGAAATTTTAGGAGACCTAAGAAAAGGTTCTATATAATTAGAGATCTAGGGTTTTTTCTATTTTTTTGTTCAAATCAGGATCTGAGGGGTCCTATTTATAGGAAAGTAGGGGACCTAGTCGATGGAAGTTGTTGGTGTAGGTACCCTATGTAGGTATTTTGTGTAGTTCTCACATGTAGGGTTCGAAATATTATTGTGTCTCATAATTCCTTGGCATAGTTGTTACATGTAGGTCTTCAGAGTATGTGGAAACACCTTCTGGGATATACTGGCATGAGCTACACTGGCGTATTAGTGTGCAGGTGTTATGTATATAGGACTATTGGGACCGATATCTTAGCTCTACATAAGATCCTATAATACTTTAGCATTTTAAACATGCTCTGTATAATCCATTGTCCCTCTTTTCTCAAAAGAATGTGTCAACATAGTAATTACAAGTAACAATAAAAATGTGCTCAGAAAACAAGGCAATTAACACCATAAATAGTGTAATTAATGAAATATTATCAACAAAAGCGTAATAAGATATTATAATAAGTTAATATATGATGTTATAAATATGAGTATGGTAATTTTATAATTTTTTGAAATGTTTAAAACCATTATACATGTGGATAATATATTTTCACTCGAAAAGAAACACAAAGAAATGGATTTTCATCTCACTTTTTAAATTTGTGAGACAAATGTCATATTCACCACTTAATTATTTTTTGTGGGGTATTCATAACAAATTTTGATATATTAGCTCATGAATTATTTTACATTCATGTTATTTTTAGATTAAATTTGAATTATTTATTCTAAGATGACTTGAATTAAATGTTACCAAGTGGTAAAGAATTTCATAACATGATTTCTTTTTATTGCATTATATTATTTCCTCATTATCCTTAATATTATAAGATTGTGTTTGTGATAACTTTTTAATATCTATTTTTTTATTTCCACTAGTTTTAGAAAATATTTTTAAGAAAACCTTACTTCATTTCTCTCTTTATTAGAAGATTGTGTTTTCTTCTAAAAGCCTGGTTTTCTGAAATAGTTTTACAAAATGTTTTTAACCATTACAAAATGATTTATTAAATAATTTTTTTACCATTTTTTAATTTTATAAATGATTTTAATGGAATATTTTGGTCGATTTCTAAACAAGTAACTTTTCTAACTTTTTACCAAGAAAAAAGAATGTTCTTTTTAGCTTTTATGGATTATACATATTTATCTTTCATCATTTCTTTGAATATTCCAGTTCATGTTTAAATGTTTAATTTTATGATATAATTTTTTAATGACTTTCAAAGAAAAGTATTTTAAAAAATGAGGAGTATATTTTCTTCAATAATTTTTTTTTAAATTTTTTTTATAATATTTCCATTCATCAAAAACAACATACCTTTAGTATACTCCACTTAGAATATTTTGTACTGATACCATCATTATTCTTTATATGGATGGTTGATGATTTATTTTTCCAAGGATAATATTGAAATTCCCTTGATTCATTTTTTGGTCCCCTTGAAATATTTAATTTCCTATGATTTTTAGTCATTGAATCCCCCTAATTAAAAATATTAATTATCATGGGTATATTTCCTTCCAAAATAATATATCAATGGTACATACATTTTTTACTTTGATATTTATTTGGTTATGTTGGGAAATATTGATAAATACATATTCATTATTCCATACTGATATTTTATACAGATTATTTTTCATTAATTAAATAGATTACTCAATATTCGGAAGGCTTTATACATGTAGTGATAGGTGGGTCTTGGACTTTGTATAGCCCCTCGATGCATTGACATGTTATCATGAGAAAAATTAGCTGCGCAAATTAAACAGGTTTATATATATAGTTATAAACTATCTGGAGGGTATATCTCGATAGGAGATTTTTTCATGTTCATAATACATGATATCCAATAATTATGAATTTCCATAATTTTGATTCAATATTTATTATAAATGGTATTTTCACAATGAAAATGTCTATGGATGAATTTAATTATCTGATTATTGATTAAATGGAATGTGTTTTTAGTTATTCACATTTATATTTTATTTAAATACTTTCTTCTCATTTTATTTATTATGTGGTATGTGTATTCAGTAATTTCCTTTCCATATTGACTATTCTCATGGATTAATCATTGATTCCACTTTACTTTACCCTTACTGATCATTTGATATCACCCTTAATTGTTTTCTTTCCCTATATTCCATGAAGTGTACTAAGAAAGATATGAGAGGATATCTTATATGGAATAAATTTATCCTTGAAATAAAAAAATTATGTTTTAATTGTTTTATTAATTTCTAATAAAAAACTCATGTATGTATCTAGTCTACTAATACTACTAAATTGATCGGTTATTTAAGATACATTTCCTTTTAACCATACCAATGTAATGGTATTAGACACTGACTCTAGGGTTATTGGGTAAGGTTGGTAAAATTTGAATCATAGGATGGTTAGTAGAAATGTTGGGAATTAGATTTAATAAAACATAGATTACAAAATGTATCCCTAAAATAGAATTTAAGGATGAGTATATATGAAAATTATTAATGTTTTAGTTATATAAGGATTATATTGTTTTCTTAAAAATACATCCCTATTTGGATACAACAAGCAGGTGTGGTTCTGGAAGAGATGTACCTATGTGTAAAAAATCTAAAAATGTGAATTTGTCATGACTTGAGCATAACATGGTACATGAAAACATGCCTTACAACACACCAGGTTTGACACTTCTATGAGACACGCTGAGGATAATTCAAATTTTCTTTCTAAACCGTTGAGAATGATTTGAATATATGATGATAATAAATAAACTTGGTTAAACCTAAGTTATTTTATATTGAAAACAAGGTGTTGTGATTTAGAAATATCATAAATTATTATAAAAGTTTCTCAATGTGACTATTGTTAATTACACTATGATTTATACTTTTAGTCAATGGCTCGGACCCGAAGGAGTCATGTCAACATTGAACCTGATGGACTTGGTAGTGAAAATGAGAAACCAAATGGGATGTTGATATGAGTGAAAATATTTTTTTCATTCCAAATATATTTTCCCAAAATATGATTAACAAAATATACCTTAACCAGCCTTGGAACTCCGTAAAGAGAAGAAGTATGGTGGTTGCTAAGAGCTTGAGTGATGGATACCATAGATACAATAAGGCTATATTTCTAACAGGAAAGAAATGTTGAAGGAGAGACCTAGGAAAGTTTCTCAATAGAATGAAAAAACTTTTTATCTATGGGAAAGAAGGACATAAGGAAAATAATTTCTGAGGAGAAATGAAGAGTGTGATGGACAGAAATAAATCTCATACTCAGGATCCCTTTATAGTTTGTTTCTTTAAATATGGGGAACTTGGGTATTACCCGACTTAATTTCCACTTGAAAAGGATAATCTCTGGACCAAAGAATGACATATGTGGAAATAAATGGATGAAGTATTTATTTATTGGGGTTGTATTGAAAACCTTTGTTAAAAGTCTATTTAAAGATTAAATTTCAAAAGAATAAACATATTTATTCTGGAAATTATATTACTGTAGTTCAGAAAAAGGAAAACATGCATTCCCAATGACAACACATCGAATTCAGCAAGGTAGTGGGGCTTCAACCCATGACTGAAATATGATAAGGGTTTCAGGACAACCACAATCCTACAAAATTTCTTGGTTACTGTGTAATTATGTTGAAATAAACAATTTGAGAAATATATATTAATTATGGAACTATGGTATCGCATTTTTAGGATTAGATATTAATGAATTAACCATATTGGTTTTGGAAAATAGTTAGAGGCAAATATAATGACCTTTTTTATAAGTGTAATGATCCGTCAAAAGAAGATTTTAGATCTTCAAAATAGGGGTTTCATTTTAGGATATCCATTTCAAGTAGTAAGGGATGAATTAGAATTTGATCAGAGCACAACCAAATTATAGAATTGTGCATATGAAATTTTAATTTATCAAGTAATTATATATCATTATATTGTTAAGAAGTAAAATAAGTAATCAACATTAGGAAAAAGATCCTTAAACCATATTTCCACAATATCTTAGTTTTTTTTGAATTACTGGTCTTTTAAAAATCACAACTTTAGGATTTGAGGCCCTCAAAATTCCACTAATCATCCACGTGTTCATGATTGATGACCTCAATCACTCCCTATAAATATGTTTACTTTTACTCAAAGTATGTATCTACATTATACACTAATGTTCTCCTACATGGAAACTGAGATATATGATATTCCATGTAACCTTTGTAATTATCATTCTCTCTTATTAATAGGATAGGTTATTAACTCTTCTTACAATGTGGGATATCAATGAAAGAATTTTCAAATAAAAAATCCCAGATTACAAATATTTATAATAAATTTATAGGAATAATTTTATTTAAGTTGGGGGGAATGTAACACCCCAAAAATTCTAAAAGAGTAACTTTTTATTCGATAGCATATATGACACACACCAACAAGGGCATAAGAGAGTATAATATTTTGATACTTTATAATTTATTTAATATTTTAAATAAATAAAATCTATGATATAACTTGAAATGATTGTGATACTGAGTCGGCTTGCATTGTAAGAAACAAATACTTCCTTTGATATCTTCTTTTACACGAAAGACTTAGTTTTACCAAGCAATAATATATTATTAAAATATTATAATTTAGTATAATAAGATTTGAAATAGATATAAAATTAATGGTTATAGATATTATTAACTAACTTATCAAAATATATTCTTTTCACAAATATAAAATGAATTCAATGGTAATCAATTTATTAAAAATTAATATTAGAAACAATTAAATATAAAGGAAATGTGTTTATCCTTACAAAGGTGTTTTATCCTAATAGATTAAATTAATTACTATTAGTGAATTATATTAATGAAATATATATATTATATAGTCATTCAAATATTTTTTATATTCACCCAAAAAATTTTATATGAATAAGATAATAACAAACCCAACTTTGCACATAAAAGCTTAGAATTTTCTAAAGACAGTTTTACCGCCTTTTAATGGTGAACCAACATTAAATCCGTTTTTTGGAACTTTTATAAATTTTATATGTAAAAATAAAATTAATTTTTAAAATTAGAACATAAAAATTATCTTAGAGTGAATTATTTATAATTTTTTGTGTGGTTTCATTTTTGGATGAATAGGGATAAATATGGAATTTGAATTCAAACCCGCATTTTCGTCTAATTTCTTTATAAGGGAAAATTATATTTTTATTGGTTAGAAATATTAATGAAATAATTTAAATATCATTTAATTAAATTTAGGTAATTGTAATCAACTTCACATTGAAATTGGATATAAAAACATTTCAAACATTTAAACCTTTTTACTTTTAAAATCCTCTTTTTCGTCCCGTCTACAAGATTATATTTGAATTAATCTATTAAATTTTGTGACTGGAATTTATAAAAAAAGATTAATTTTTTTTAATGAGAATAATTTATAATTCATAAGAATTTAAACTTGGTTTTTGACCATAATTATTAGTGAATGTGAAGAAAATTAATTACAATGATTAAGAGAAAAATTTGATTAACAAAGGAATAAACATTAAACTTATGGCCCAAAATGACCCAAAAACTTGTCCAAAATTCATTTTATTCCCATATTTCTACCATATACTTCATTTTAAATAATTATTTTCATTATGGATACCACTTTACATGGGAAAAATGTGGGTTAAATTCATTTTTCAATAATTTACATGAATGACACTCTTTCTCCACTATAAAAAGTCACTCTCCCATCCCACTAATTCACACATCTACAGACCTTTTTATCATTAGAAATAAGATCAAGTAAACTTCCTAAATACTTAACATCATAATATTATCCTTACCTTTATAATAAATCAAACCATGGATGTCTTTTTTTTAAACCAAATGGTGTTTTCTGAATATGAGATGACATTATTCAACAATCACTTTTGTTTAATTAATTTCTAAAACCCAGGAATTTTTATTATTACGTGCTTATATAATAAATTAATTATCCTAAATATTTTTATTTTTTTATTATAAGGATAATACATATGCTCACAAATACTAATATATGATGGGTAATGAACTTTACATTCATGTGTATGACAGACTACCACTGTGCGAAAAGATGATTGTTCATTTTTTCCTTTATCAAATATCATGGTAAGAATATGTTGTGAACATTTTCTTTATTTATTATATATGATATTTATAATTTATTTGTACTTATTTAAATCTTATATACCATATAAATTCATGTGTTCCAATTTGTAAGTATTTGTTAACATCTATTGTCGACGTGCGGACTACCGCCTCCTCAAAGTGATGTGATTCATTAATGCAACATATAGAATGTATTAGGAGGTGGTTTCAATAAAGTCAGGTGATATATATGATATAAATATGATATTTGAATTATATTATGGACAAATATATATATCCCTTACTTTTTAAATATGAAAATGAAATAGAACCAGCATTCATGTGTATGTACGACCTACTATCTCCATAAAGGTACATCATATTTCCTATCTACAAATATTATGGATTATTAAATATATATATATAATGAACACATATTATAATTAAATCATGGTTTAAATTATTTATATTATTAAATAATGATCCACTTTATAGGAACAACACATAACAATTCTAAACATACTAAAAAAACTAGGCAATTAACACCTGAAATAGTGGAAATAATGAAAGATTATTAACAGAAGGGTAATAAGATATTATAAGAAGATAATATATGAAATTATTATTTTTATTATGTTTATATTATAAGTTATTAACATTATCACAACCATTATACATGAGTATAAATAATGTTTACATGAAAGGAAACACAAGGTAAGGTATTTTCATCTCACTTTTTCAATCTTTGAGATAAATGTCAAATTCACCAGTTAAATATTTTTTGTGGTGTATATAATGACCATTTTGATATATTATATCATGAATTATTTTATATTCATGGTATTTCTAGTTTCAATTTTAATTATTTCTGAAAATTATATTTTAATTAAAAGTTACAAGGTGATAAATAATTTTATAACTCGATTTCTTTTCATTGGGTTATACAACTTATTCATTTTCATTAATATTAAAAAATTATTTAGGTAATCAGTTTTTAATATATATTTTTTTATATAAACTTTTTTTATTTGTATTTAAACTTTACACACATATTCAATTTATTTATTGATTCTCACATCAACGTTATGGTCTTTTCCAGGGTTTACTTCATAATCACATTTTGTTCAAGATTGTTTAAACTTGATTTTCCATTAGAGGGAAATATTGTAAAATTATTTAATAAATACGTTAATTTTCTTATTTTATGGTTATTAATATACTTTTCCACTCTATTTTACTCAAAATGGTTTAGAAAATGTTTTTAAGAAAATAAAACTTCATTAATACATTTAGTTGGACAAATTATTTCTTTCTAAAAACCCTATTTTCTAGAAACATTTTAAAACTATTTTTAACATTTGAAAAATTATTTATTAAAGAAATATTTACCCTTTTTAGTTTAATTTTTTTTTTCAAAGGAATATTCTTATAACCTTCCGAATAAGACACCTTTATATCCTTTTGAATATGCAAAAGGAATGTTCTTTTTTCCTTGTATGGCTTATATGAAATTTCCCATCATAATTTCATTGAAGCATTATATCCATTTTTAGAAGGTTATTTTTTAATGAAAATGTTTTTTATTTTTTTTAAAGAAAATTATTTTCAAAATGTTTACCAAAATAATGAGTACATATTCTTCAATAATTTTTTTAAAAGATCATTTTATAAAATTTTCATTCATTAACGACACCAACACGTTATTTTTACTCCACACAGGATATGTTCAAGTGATGAAATAATTAATCTTTCTCAATATGTTAAATCATTTATTTGGTCAAGGATTATATTTAAATTCACATCCTTGAATCATTTTTTAGTCCCATTGAAATATTCAATTTTAGATGATAATTAGACAGTTAATTTCACCGAATTATCCATATCATTTATCTTGGATATTTTTATTTCCAAAACCATATATTATTTTTACATATTGTGTTTACTTTGAATTTTATTTGATTTTCTAGGTAATTATTTATTGATCTATATTCTTTATTCAATACAGATATTATATAATACATATTATTCATTAATTAAATTGATGATTCGATATGAGGAATGATTTGGAAATGCAGGGATGGGTGGGGAACCAACTTTATATAGCCCTTCTATATATCAATATGTTTCCATGAGAAAAATTAGTTAAAAAAATTAAATAGGTTTCTACCAATTGTTTTAAATTTTCTATCAAATAGTTCTTGACATTAGATGTTTTCATGTTCCAGGGACATGATGTCCAATAATTAAGTATTTCTTTAATTTCTATTTAGTATTAATTATCCGAGCGACTTTCACTCTGAAAAATTATATGGATGGATTTTATTCTTTGTTTATTTATTAAATGGAATTTGATTTCAGTTATTTACCTTTCTATATTTTTTTCACACTTCCTCCTTAGTTTATTGATTGCATTGTGTGTTTCTTCATATATTACCTTTCTTAATTAGATATTCTCATTGATTAATTATTTCTTCTCATGTACTTTACCCTCGATAAGA
Organism: Viscum album; assembly: GCA_963277665.1. NCBI lineage: Eukaryota > Viridiplantae > Streptophyta > Magnoliopsida > Santalales > Viscaceae > Viscum > Viscum album. The sequence continues at coordinate 1,477,797,628 of OY728161.1, forward strand.
ATTCAAGATCACCCTTATTTTTCTAATTTACATAGGATTCTATGAAGTTTAGTTATAAAGATAATCAAGGATATCATATATGAAATAAAGTAAACCTCATAAGAAAAAATATATTATAACTAGTCTATTCACTTGTAATAAAAGACCCATGTTTGTATCTGGTTTACCAAAGATACTAAACTAATCGGTCCTTTGGTATGGATTTCCTTGTAATCATGAAAATATAAAAGAATTATACACTAGTTGTGGGATTACAGGGGATGGGTCGCAATAAGGAATCTTCATGCATCAATGTATAGAACTAGATTTGTAGGTTATCCCACCATGCCTGGAGGTTCAAGAACATGCATGAGGAAGAAGAACAATACAATTTTACATAAAATTGAAAGTTAGAGTTTTGGAATGAGATACCCTATAATAAATAATGGGTTATATTTTTGTAACATGTAATCCACACCCTATTTAAAAATTAAAGAATAAAACATTAAAAAACTAACCAATAAATAGAGACCTCCATGTTGAAGCCTTCACAACACACTATGTTATCTCAATAGTTTTAATTTTTTTAACCCTTTAAATACCAGCCTTTAAAGAGACGCATGACAATACTTGCTTTAGTTTCTTCTATATTCAATCAGCATTGTCCAACTGGGATCTCAAGTGGATCCATGGTTATACATCACCCAAGCTCACTTGGATTCACGTTGACATGGTTTCCTTAAAAAAGTCTTGAATCCCACTCATACATATTTTCCCTACTCAACCCTGGATTAACTTTGGTTCATTGTTTTCAATTGAATCACTAAAAACAAGCTACTAGGAACTATTAATCCTGAAAATGAAGGATATTCCTATCAAACTTTAAATTCTTTGATTATATGTATATCTCTAGTGTATTTTATATTTTCTAGAACTTCTTTAATATATTTCATCGAGAACCTTTTGTGCAATATTGTCTATTCCTGCAACTATAACATTGGGAAAATACTGAGGTCTCCTTTTATAATCAATTCAATTCAACATAGAGAACAAAAATCAGTTATCAGAATATCTATAGTTATTTAAAATCATTTTCTTCGTATCTCCTATTTTTCAAAAGCTTATCTTGGATTAATCGACTTTAGTGAACTAGTATTTTTAATTCTCATGAAGCTTCAATATCAAAATTAGTCCTTTACTAGTGGAATAATTATTTCTCTACCCTTGATTGGTTCTTGGTCATACTTCATTAGCCGGTCTTGAGAGTCCTCAGCTCATCTTAGATGTTCTTTGTTTGTCATAATTCTTATCAGTGTTCGAAAAAGGTTCATCCTTATTAAGATTTATTTCTTTAGTTATCATTCATTCATTCTTCATTTGAAGTCAAGATTATTCAAGAAAATTTTTGCAATCACACCCATCTCAATCCAATTATATCCCTCGATCGTCCATTGACATCCATCATGTTTTGATTGGCTTCACTCATATCGAGATCTTGAGTTTTAACTACCATTAGTTCAAATAACAACTTCTTTATCATATTACAAGGTACAACTTGGTCTTCCATGGAAGATCTCAAGTGCATAATTATTTTCTTTATACTCGAAAAAGCACTATTCATTAGTCTAGATAAACCTTTCACATTTGATAAAGGGATTGAATACCCTTATGTTGATATGTCCTCACACTTATCCACATATCACATTTGTTTTAGAAAGGAATATAAGTCAATACTAAAAATATTAACACTTCTATTTTGTGGGATAAACCTAATAATTTCATTGAATATGAAGAATTCTAGGATTTAAGAGTTATTATTATTTCATTTTTAGTGATTTTCCAAGTATAGCTTCCCAAATGACTTCATTGATAAGGAAGGGTATCTCATTCAATTAGATAAATGGTTTCCAAGAATTCATAAAGAATCTAAATTATCATCTTAATTTAGTATATATCTTTATCTTTACAGAACCAAATGATGGATATATCATATATTATGATTCATATAATCTGGGATTGGATTGTTTCCTCATATAGGGATACCAGGTTGTAGTTCATAGATCATGATAATTAAAGGAAAAGGAAAATAATTATCTTATGTATAATCAAGAATTAGTTAGGGTAATTCATAAATTGAATACATAGTGTCATTATCTCTTTGGTGATAAGTTCACTATGTTCACTAATCAGAAAATCATGAAACACATACTATCATAAATATACATTAACCTTCGGTAATGATGTTGAATGTATTATCTCTAAATGTATCACTTGGACTTGTTTTATACACCATGTAAATGAAATTAGTATTCAATTCCCTTAGTCTCAAGTTATATGACCAAGTGGTGAATTTATCTTAAGATAAATGGAAACTAATGGGGGTAATAACATAAATGAAATTGAATTGTATTTAGAAGTAGGTTGTAATGGTTTTATTTATAGTTACCATTGTTCTTTACTTGGTAGAATAAGTCAAAGAGGCTCAATGGTTGAATCCTTATTTACTTTATTTAGATAAAACCTAGTGGGAGTCAACTGATATAGGGACATATGATGAACACTTTGTGTTGTGATTTAAAGATCAAATTACAGTTCCTCTTTCTTTGCAAGAATAAATCCACCATGATTATCATAATTCAAAGTAGGATTTCCACCCAAGTATTCAAAAAATGTATAAATCTATAAATGACCATTTTTAGTGGACTAGTATGTAGTGAAAGGTGGCCGATTATGTAGTGAAATGTCTTACATGTCAATAAGTGAAATCCAAACACCAATGACAATCATTACGCATACCGATATAGAAATGGGAGTAAATTAATATGGACATTTTTTTTAATATATCAAGTATGATTTTATATAGAGGAACTATATGGGTGATTGTTGACTAATTCACAAAGTAAGAATACTTCATTCCAATTAGAGAGATAATTTTTTTTAGTATTTTTTCAATTTATTTATTTGGGAAGTGGTAAAGCTGCACGGGGTACCCATTTCTATTCTCTCAGACTAGTACCCTAGATTTACATCATCGTTTTGGAAGAATTTGTAATAATCATTATGAACTTAGTTGACCTTGACCATGGAATACAATCCTAAAATAAATTATTAATTCTAGTTTAAAATCCATAATCAAGTTGACATGATCAAAGAATGTGTGATGGACTTTGGTGGTTCATGGGAAGAACATTTCCCACTAATAATGTTTTTAAATAACAATAGTTACTAGGAAAAAATACATATACATACTTTTAAAGAATTGTATGACTATCCATATCAATATTCACTTTATAGGGTAGAGGTTATAGATACATCATTTATTAAACTATTTTTTTATAATATACTATTGATAAATTTTAGTTCATTAGAAAATGAATGGAAACAACCTAAAGGCATCATAAATATTTTATATATCATTATCTCCATCCTCTACCTTTTCAAGAGGGTGATCATGTATTCCTATGAGTATCTCTGAGGCCATGAAATCATTTTCTATGAAAGTAGGGGAAAGTAGCTCTGTGGTCATTTGGAATATTTGAGATTCTTAATATTATTAATGAAGTTTTTTATTGTCATGATTTTATATATAGATTCATTTCAGTTCATGATATTTTCTATATATCATCCCAAACCTATCTATATGATTAGATTGGATCATGTTACATTTGATCGAAATTCCATATTTATTCACATCTTAATTCATATTTTAGTTATGAAAGATATGGTCTTTCATGGAAAATATATCTCATCAGTAGAAGCATAGTCATATTAACGAGTAACTTGGGAGTGGGAAAAGTTAATGTAAGATCAATCCTCAATGATTTTTCAAGAAACCACCTACCATTAAATTTACAAGGACAAAAATCCCATGGGTAAAAAAATGTAACACCACTAGATTGAGGTATTTTTCTATTTTATAATGTATTTCTATGTTATGAAGTTGTATGAGATGGTTTAGTTATGTTTTAGATACTTTTAGAATGTTTTGGATATTTTTCTGGTGGTCATCAATTAAAGAATGATTAGGAGAAACTTTGTAGCCTCACTGTAAAATGTAATATAGATTTTTGAGGGTAGAAACAAGGTTGGAACATAGTTTTAGTAAACTATAAAATAATAAATATGACCATGGTTTTCTCTAGGGGTAAGGGACACCTTTAGGGAATTTTTTTTGGTAAACTATACATCCCTAAGGGTTTTTAGTTAGTGGCATCGACGAGTAGTGCTCATTTTACCAAACCATGTGGGCCAACCCTACGTCACTTATTAAGGTTAAAAAAAATTTATTTTTCTCTCTACCCCTCCCATAAAACACTCATTTTTTCTATCTTGTCTGTGGATCATGAACTAAAGAGCTTCCTTGGGAAATTTTTGGCATTACACTCCATTTTTGAGCTCCATATATTAGATTCTTAGAGAATTTGACCTTGATATCAAAGGAAGGGATCCCAAAACTACTCCGCTACTATTTTCTCATTATATATTGGGGGGAACCCTAGTTCAAATCTTCCATCCACGAATCCTATAATTAGGGTGTGATTTTATGTAGTTTTGTTTATAATCTGTCATAAAAATCTTTAGAGGGACCATATTTATAGGGTTGTGGTTGATGGAGGTTAGAGCTTGGAGGTGGTCTTGTGGAAAATCTTGGAGTAGTTCAATGATGGTGCCTTAGTATATTTTCTATGTTTTATACCATGTAGACTTATAGGTTATTACTGTTCTCTATTGTGGATCTAGTTGTTAATATTCATTTTATTTGGAGTATTATTTGGTTTTTTATGCATCATATCAATATTATGAAATTGTAGCTTATATGTAGTATGTTTTATATAATTAAAAGGAAAATAATCCCCCAACAATTTTTTGAATACCTTGGAATTTATTTATAGCCTTTTATTCATGGGGGATATATATAAGATTAGTTTCGTTTCAATCATGTAAAAAACGATTGTTTTTCTACTTGATGTTATAACACATAACACATTCACTTTGTATAGCCAAATTTTTTACAATATTATCCCCAATATCCTTCTCCTACTCCTCCTCCTCTTTATCTATTATTAACCACTATCTCATAACTAGTTATAACTTCTATGTAACTATTTTCACATCAAAAATGGATTTAGACCACCAACATCAATTTATTATTCCATATAGGCCACCACACATAGAACGATCCTAGGAAATGTAATCCCCCAACATATATATAACATACTCCCACCTAGGTCCTCCACCACTAAATCAAGTGTATCAATTGACTAAATCACAAAAAATATTCATCTCTAAGGTGTATACATTCATCACAACCATACCAAAAATACATCACAAAAAATACACATTTTAACCAATCCACACCATCTACCACACATTTATTTATTACAACCTCAGTATTTTTATACAATAGAGGTTTATCTAGCGATTAAAAATAAATTTCAACACTACTACCATGATTAACTCACTCTAATATCGACTCATCCCATAATCATCAATATACACCACTTATTCTATTTATGTAATATCTTTATAATAGTGAATTATCGACCATATAAAAATCACACCACCCCTTGTAACTCATAGTTAAATTGAAACTTAATTTTAAAATTTGTCATTTCCCGATGACTCTCTGAAATGAACCTTAATTATTTAACAATAAATTCATCCCCAACCATAAGAAACACCAAAAACCATTTTTTTACTATGTGTCATGGCCCTCATTCAGAATTAGAATAACCCCATTTTGAAGATTGTGAATCAACCCCTCTAGCCTCTAACTATTTTCAACTATATTTATTATTTTAAGCTCAAATTTAAATATGATAAATTAAATTTTAACAACCCCTGTAATGTTCAAATAAATTGATTTCATGATTATATTCATCATAATAATATTAAGTAACTTTTAATTTAAAATAGAAATAGTTTTAACTAATCTCTTAATTTTTAAGGGTTTATTTTAATTTTTTATTTATAAATATTGGAATTTTAATTTGAAAAAAATAATTTCACTTTTAAATCATCATCTAAAAATTTACTTTGGGTGAATTGTTGGTATTTTTGAGAAAATATTTTTTTTTTGTGAATTGTGAAAAATAACAATTTTGGTAAAAAAAGTCATTTCTTGTCAATAAATTATGTAATTAAAAATTTACAATATATATTGATTATAATTTCAAGTGAAATAAATATTATATACTTATATTTAATCCACTTAATTAATTTTTAATCAAATTTTATATATTATTTTAGTATATGTTTGTTTTTGGGTTTAAAATTTTATTTTTTTGAAAACGATTTTAAAATGCATAATGTTTATCCATTTTAATAAATTATGATAATACCTAATGATAAATTTTTTATATGAAAATTTTATAATATATATCAATAAATATTAATTTATATTCACATAATGAATATTATTAATCATAGAGTTAATATAAAATCATCTTATACTTGAAAAGTACACTTCTCGAAAACCCGATTTTTCGTGGTGTTTGCGTGTTTTATTTTGAATTTAATTTACCATTTTTAAAAATTGAATTTGATAAAATGAATTAAATATTTTAAATAATAATATTTTGTTTACTAATAATTTTAACTAAATTTTTTACCCTAATTAACAGTTAAAACAGTAAAAATAAATTTACATTGTTAAGGTAAAAAATGGGTTTTGCAAGGGTTAAATTAAAAATACAAGGGATGAAAAGACCTAAAAACTTGTAAAAAATTATTTGTTTTAATATATGGACCTTATAATTTATAATTACCATTAATAATTCATTTTTATTCTATTTAATGTGAAATACATGGGTACACCTTCTCCTTTTCAAGAATTACAAGTTTGACACTCACCTCCTTATAAAAGGCCACACACTATCCTTTCTTCTTGAAACCTTCATGCCATTTTTGTTTGAAAAATACCAACCCCAATAAATTCCTTTATTATCTTCCATCATTATATAACACATTTAATAGTTATAAATCAATTCATGATTTCATTATGTATAATCTAAAAGAGGTGGTCTGAGAAGAGGTAAAATTAATATCTTTGCGTTTTTTGTTTTATTTATTATTAAACCACCTTAAAAACATCTTGACTTATGATTATATAATATCACTAGTATATCCTATTTACCTAGATGTAATTATATTAATTTAATTATCCATATTAATCTCCACTTCCCTAAAATGGGAAACAATATTGTCGCTCATGTGTACCACGAACTACCATCTCACGAACTGTTGTTACACATTTTCCAAGAAAACCTATCAAAGTTGAGTATTATGATTAATATAAAGTATATATATGATATAAATAACATAATTATACTTATATAATCAATATATCATATATAACGTTTTTTACTTTCCATTCCATAGGGGATATGATGAAGTAACTCGTGTGTACGGTGGACTATCGCCTAACGAATCGATGTGATTCATTTTTAGCTAATGATTTACATACAAGGTAACAAGAATAATTTAAATGAATTTATATTATATAAATAAAATAATTATGATAATTATGATATAATTATTTTTTTAAAGGATAATATATCATTTAATTTCTTACCTTTTCACTCATTGAAAATTGAAAATGTTGTTCCTGTACTTGTTGACTATCACCTTCATGACGCATTGTGACTATATTATCATCATCAATCTACATGGATGATATATATAATTATAGGTTATATATGATATTATTATCATTGTATAATGATAAAATATTACTTACCTCATTTCCATAATGATCTTTGAAAAATGGAAACATTACTCATGCGTATATACGACCTACAATCTCCATAGCCATAACATACTTCATTTTGTATAACCATCATTTATGATTTATTTTAAAAGTATAATTGATGTATAAATATGAAAATTATTTCATATTTATATTTCTATATATGTTTAAATACTGACCACTTTGACCATAGTGAATGTACCAAATACATTTTTGACACATAAGACAAATATCATTGAGACATATGTTCTAAAATTAAATGATTAGTAAATCATATACAGAAAGGTAATAAGTGAAATAAAAGGAATAATAAACATTAACAAGGTTATAAAGAAATTAAATACTTTACATAAGTTTATTATTTAGGAATATAAATAATGTACATGATGAACCAGACTCAATGTAAGCGACTTCCTCACAGTCTATTTTCATCGAGGGATATTATGATTTTATAAACCTATAATATTTTGTGAGGTGTATATAAAAACCCATAAACATTTTATATCAGGAATTTATCTATTATAATGGCATTTAATGTATTTAATTTAATTATTTCATGGTGATTATGATTCAAATATTTCACAAGTAATAAAGTACTTTTATTCAAAATAATTCTCCTTTAATGGTTTCCTTTTAAACTATCCTTTTCGTAGATGTCCATGTTTTTAAAATGATTTTATTATAGAAATTAAACTTTTATAAAGAAAAATTTTGTCTTTAATTAAATGTTATAAAAAATGGAATATATGTATAGAATCTGTGAATTTATTTACAAACAAAAAATAGAACATTCTATTTTAACAAATATGGAGACAACGACTTTTCTACCACCGTAACCATTATTAGAATTTTAGATTTATTTAAAACTCTTAAGGTTTTATTAAAATAAAAACCCTCATATAGTTTTCTGGTAATTTTGGTATTTTCAAATAAGTTTTTGAAAAGGGATGTATATTTTAACATACAGAAATGTTTTTTATGGTTGAAAGATTATTTTATGAGTGTTATGTAAAAATTGTGAGCTTTTATGTGTTATGATTATGTTTTGGTTCATGAAAATTATTTTTTGTTTATAGGTTCTTACACTGAAAACCAATTATGGTTGGATAAATTACAACCCCAGGATGGTTGGTTACATTATAAACAAAGGAAGGGTGGGCCCATGATATCCCTCTAATGCATGAATGTAAGTCGACCACATGGTTATTCAATTTGTAAGAGTGATATGGATTGTGATGTAACAAGATACCTATATTATGTATCTGGGAATTCTGTGGGATTCAATGATTTTAATGGAGGAAAATTTACATTTTTCATTTGAAAATAATTTATTTATTTCTCTCAATGGACATTGATATATAGGTAAACATTTCATGGGTTCTTATAGTTTTAATAGAATAATGGTGTTATTTCATTATATATCCCTTACTAATTTTTTTTATCATCATATTTTTTTTAAAATGTTTCTCATATTGTTTAAATATGGGTAAGTGAAAGGAAGAATTCATGTTGAAATTTTTGAGGATTATTATGAAAATAAATTATGTTTTATCTTAAAATTAAAATATTGTGAAAAAATCATACTAAATAGAAGTTTCCACTTTGTATTATATGGTTTTGTTATGTGTGGGTTATGAACTAATTCTATAAATCTCTAAAACTAATAAGATCCTGAATTGTAAGAGAATGGAATATTAAATTAAAAGTTAATATTATTTAATGTTTATGTTTGCGACATTATAGTAATATCATAGATTAGTTTAGATAACTTTATGGTTTAGTACAATTATAATAGCATACAATTTAAATATTATACATTATGATTAAGTTGAAATGATATGGAATTTATATATTTCCTTTTTTCTTCTTCTAAAAATTTTCTTTTTAGAATTGTTTTCCCCATTGGAAATAATGATGATATAGTGGGAAGGCATCGAGAGGAAAATATGCTTTCAAATTAGTAACTCGAGATGGATGGAATTGGAATATAATAGTTGGTTGGAGTGATGAATTAGTTGAAACATGCTATAAATGTTGTTGGAATCCATGCAAGGGAGCAAGAAGATCTACCTAAAAATAACATGTTAGTAGGGGATAATTTTATGAGACAACATCCCACATTATTTATTCGATTATATAAACCCATTATAGTTGAAGGTTGGATTTAATCTCAGAAAAAGTTATTTGACATCATGAGATATTCATATCATTAAAAGGTAAGTCATGTTATTTATCATTTTGAAGGTGAATCTAACCAGTGGTGATCAATTATTAATAATATTAGAGAAAAAAAGATATTTATGCCTTAGAATTAGATGAATTTATGAATATTTTCCTTGATAAATAATTTCATTTAGCTTCATTCAGTGATGGAGAGGGTTCAAATTTATTTGATAGCATTGGTGACTTTACCCATTTTGGGTAGTTGTTGCAGTTATTCTTCTCTAACAACTTATTATTCATTTCTGAAGGATAAAGGTTCATATAGGGTTATATATTCTGTAGTGGTAGATGTTTTTTCCTATATGATGTGCTTATTGGCAGCTCTAATTACCTCTATGATGCACTTCTCGACAGCTATGTTTCCATTTTATTCCCCCTTGTCAGATCAACTTCATATTTTTTGGTGTTTTTTGTTGGGTTCTTTCTTTTTCAAGATTCCGGTGGTATTTTTTAATGATGGTTCTATTTTTCTATTGATCTGTTTATTGTTTATTGGTGGTGGTGGTATTCTTCTTCCTTAGTGATTATCTGATGTTATCGGGCATGATCCTCTGGAAGGGCCACCATCTTATCAACCCTTTTGTTCAAGTAGCTTTGGTCTCTGGGAGGGAAATTTTCTTCCTCCATTTATTTTGATGAATTTTGCTGGAAATTATGAGGTTATCGATGGAAACATTGGTGTTCCTTATGGCGAACACCTTGATTTTTGGTGGGCGGATCATGTCGGCATCTTCTATCTTCAGGGATGGTGATCTAGTGATGTGGGAGTTCAATTTTGTTGGTTCAATTTCGGGGAGGGGAGGTGAAATTATTTACTCATCTATCAGTGGTGCAGCTCGATGTGGAAAGTGAGGTGTCTTTCCCTAAAGTTTCTTAGAGGTGACTGATGGCGTATGGTTTGGTAGAATTTTAAATTTGGGGAATTTGTTGTTTTTTCTCTTTTTTTTAAATTTTGAACATGATGGTTTGGTTTGAATCCGGTTTTTGTGAGGTTACCACTCAACGATAAAGTATTTCATTCAGAAGTAAAATAAAAATTAAGTCTTCAGTCAGTTAGCAACGTACATCCCAAATATTATCTTGTGTATTTATAGTAATATTAACCGGTTTTACACAATAATGAAGATATGATATCAAATTGAATTGGATTCTCGTGAATTTAGAATATATGAGAATGTTTTTTAATGTGATGAGAAGGTAGAAGTAGATTTTTTAATGATAATGTGTTCCATGACAACATGCAGAAGAAGTGGTCCAGTTGGAAGGAAATGGGGAATCATTCATCAATGAAGATTTGAGGTTAGAAAACCAAGTTCTCATATTATTATAAGTGTGGTAAAAATAATCCTAGAGAATATATTACGAGATCTAGAAAGTATTTTTATGTTTTAAGTTTATTATAATGGCTCATGATTTCAAATAAAATGATCATACAAGCAGTTAAAAGTCGGTGATTAGATATTTTAATTGTAATTAATTGGATAATTATTCCAAAAATTTTACAAAGATTGATCTATAGGATAGAAATCCGAAAGATAAAATGAAAAAGGGTGTGAAAAAAATTTACTATTATGGTTTATGATGGGATGTCAAATGAAGTGGTGAAAGGTATGTTACTGGTTTATTTGAACTATACAAATAACCTATTTCACTTTGAATCTTAAAATTATTTCATTTATGATAAATTTTCAAGTAAAATTTGAATATCACCACATAAAAAGGATATAGATCATTTTATTATAAGACTTGATGGAAATATTAAAGCAACCAAGATTTATAGGAATATTCCTAATATTATTAGTGGGGCAATACTTCCTATAAATCATGTTGAATTGGCCATAATAGAGTTTGATATCATTATTTGTTTGAATTGGATATAATTTTATCCGGATAAGATAGATTTTTGAGCTAATAATGTTATGTTCAATGATTAAATGCCTCTGATAACATACCAAGAATATGATAAATTTATTAGAAGTGGAAGTTTAAGTTACCTAATTCATCTTATTGAAAATAATGAAACCATTAAAATTAGTGTTCTGCTAATTGTGATTGAATACATGGATGTATTTTTAAATGATTTTATTAGTATTATTACCAACTAAGAATTTGAGTTTACAACTAACTCAGTACCTGATGATAATCTTATTTCTAAACCACCCAATCGAATAGATCATGTGAAACTTTTAGAATTAAAAAATTAATTGCTGGAGATTTTCAATAATGTTTTCAATAATCCTAGAAATTCAACATGTGGGGATATTATTTTTGGTTAAAAATAAAGATGGTTCAATGATAATTTACATTGATTATCGAGTCTTGAATAGAATCTACATTAAGAACATGTATCCTTTGCCTCATATCAAGGATTTTTTTTATCAGCTCCAGGGAGCTCAATATTTTTCAATAGATGACCTGAGGTTTGAGTACCATCATCTAATTTTGAAGGAAGGTGACATTCCAAATACTTAATTTTGGAATATATATAAAAATTTTGGGTTTTCAGTTATACCACTTTGGTAGTATAATTCATTTTATATATTTATGGACCTGATAAATATAGTTTTTCATGAGTAATATGACAAAATGGTGGTTGTGTTTACTGATGAAATATTGGTATATTCAAAAGTCTAGGATGATCATGAAATACATATACGTATTGTCTTTAAAAAAATCTATATACGAAATTTAGTACGTGTGAATATTGGTAGCAACAAATTTATTTCCATGGACGTATTTTTTTTCTAAAGATGTCATAATTATTGACCCTATTAAAAAAAATTCCCATAAAATTCCTAAGACCCAAAAATATCACATATATTCATAGGTTTCTTCAGTTAGTGAGTTACTACTAATGGTTTTTTGAACAATTTAGTTTATTATCTTTCCCACTGAATAAGTTATCTTGAAAACGAGTTAAATTCATCTAGCCAAAATAATGTGATGATTCATTTCAGTAACTAAAAAGAACATTGGTTAATGTTCCAGTTTTGGCCCCACCTTCCATAAATGGTTAATTAAACATCAATAGTGATACTTAATTAAAAGTACTTGGATTTGTACAAATGCATAATAATAAGGTAATTCCTGATGCTTCACATCAGTTAAAACAAAAATAGTTAAATTTCCCTACACATGATCTGGAATTAGCTACCGTGGTATTTGTTTTAAAAATTTGTATGCATCATTTTTTTGGAGTAAAGGGTGAAATTTATACTGATAACAAAATTTTGAGGTATATATTAACTCATAAATAATTGAATATTATATGAAGAAGTTGAATGGAATTGATCAAGGATTTTTTTTAAATGGTTCATTTCCATACAAGAAAAGAAAACAAAGTGGTTGATGCTTTGAGTTGAAAAAACAATGTTACATTGACCATGTTATGTTTTCAATGTGACACTTTTCTTATTGATTTGAGAAATTTTTGCCTAGAAAATTTGGATGTAGGGACATCGTCTATTTTTTTTGGTTTCATTGCAATTTACTTTGTCCAAAATAATTATGTAAGATCCATATGATGATAAATATTTGTTGGAAAATGTAGAATCCATTAATAATGGCAATTTTCAAGATTTTAATATTGATGAAGAAGGTTCATTAGGGTTTGGAAAATATTATGTGTGCCCTATTATTCCCAGATGAAAAAAGATTTTTTGAGGGAATCTCATAGTTCTCTTTTTTCCATTCATCTTGGGGGCACTAAGATTTACACAGACCTTCAAAAGTTTTACTGGTTAGATGGTTTGAAAAGAGATATTGTTGATGTAACCATTAATAGTTTGAATTTTCATTAGGATAAATTAGAATGAAAAATACCAAATTTAATGAATCAACTTTTTCATATGGAAGATTGGAAATGTGAAAATATATCCATGGATTTGGTGATTAGATTACTAAAGACTCCAAGAGGTAGTAATGTGATTTGTTCTACAGTTGGCCGATTAACTAAATCTGCACATTTAATTCCCATTTGAGATACAATTACTTTAGATAATATATCATGACTATATCTAAATGATATAGTTAGGTTACATGAAGTTCTTATCTCCATCATTTTAGACCATGATCTCAAGTTCATATCTTTTTTTTGGAAAGGACATATTATGTCATTAGGTATAAAAATAAATTTTAGCACATCATTTCATCCTCAAACCGATGGATAGTCTGAGCAGATGATTCAGACCATAAAATAAATGCTTCATTCTTGTTCAAAAAATTACCCAGAAATTTCGAATCGAAATCTTTCATTGGTTTTGTTTTCTTTAAATAAATTTTGGTTGGATTGGTTAGAAGAATGTGGTTCACACACCACCTAATTTTCAATATATCCTGATTATTTCTCCAATGCTTTATTTTCATACTTATTTAGTGCCTCTCTGATAACTGATGTTTGTTCCTTCTCCTATGAATCCTCTAAATCCTTTAGCTACTTCTTAAAATTCATTGGATGGGAATTCTCCCCCTCCTAGTCATTTTCTCCAGCCTATTCCCTCTTTCATGGAGGCCTTCGTTGACCCCTATCTCCCCAGATGTCGAAGAGTACTATCTTTATAAGGGTCTCCATATATTTAATGACTTCCTTAGATTTAAGCTCATTGATTAGTTCTATTCTCGCATCTTCATTGGAGGAAGAGTTGGCTCACCTCGTGTGGACACTAGTTGCATGATTTGTTATGGATAAATCATATCTTCCACTCTTTCAAATGTTCATCAACTCGTGGGGTCAGGTGTCCCCATCCAAAGTTTCCATTCTAAATAGTAATCCTTATACATAGTCATGGCCTATAATTAGTATTTTATTAAGTCTTGGAGTTAAATCCAAAAATCCTATGGATGGTGGAGCTTCTATCATTTTCATTGGTCGATGGAGATCCATAATAGAAGGGACTCCTCTTGAGAAACAATGTTGATATATCTCCTTGGGCTACCTCATCTATTTAAGAATGGATCCTTCACTCACGAGATTTGTGAATCCATAGGATCCTTCATCCTCACTGATGACCACACTCTCCACCTAGTGGACATAGTGGTCGACCTGGTTTGTGTTTGTATGGATCTTTTTAAACCACTTCTGTTGAGGATGCTTCTCCATGTCAAGGGTTTGAAAGATTTGTCTCAAGATATTATCTTTCCCCCACAACCCTAATTTCATTCAAGCTATCACCACCATGTGAATTCATTTCCATATAGTATTACGAGTCATATCATCATGTCAAGATCAATCATCCAAATCTCTCAATTCATGATTAGGACTCAAGTTCATTGGGTGTTGGTTTATCTCCACCGGCCAGACCAGATTCAAAAGATCAATCAAGGGGAAAAGAAATTCTCATTCCTTTGTCTTCCCGGTAGTTTTCTTTCTTGGTCATCTTAGAGACAGTTCATCCTTGTTTCTTGGGCACTCTATGTGTGGATATGGTTTCTTATAGGACTCCCTCCTCCTTGCACATCTTTTTACCTTGTGACCAGGGTCCCTCTCGTTCATTTTCTATTAATTCCCCTACTCACAATAACATATTATTAGATTCTAAAAAGTTTCAATTTCTCATTAGAATTTGTTGAATTTTTTAATATTTTCATGAAGATAGTTTTCAATCCAGATCCTCCCTTGATATTTAGTTAGATAGCTAATTATTTAATTCCCCTTCCAATTTTTCTTCATGTTAATATGCCTCTCCTTCTCAGTGTGGTGAACTAATGGGATATTATAATTAGGATCCTATAGTTTCTCTTAGCTAGTTATAGTGCTTAATCATAAATAATGTTCTTCCTAAATAGAGGAATATGTGCAAAGAATATTCATGAATAACTTATTTCCTGAAAACCCCCAAAAATCATTATATATGGTTGTTCTAGAATACCAACATCTTTATGGAATTTCTTATTGCATCATATTAGTTTGTGACTACAAAAATCAATGCAGGTGCTCATTGTTTTCGCATCTCCTTTTTTTATACTAAATTAGATTCTTAGGCACAAGAGTACCTATGGAAAGATCACAGTTCCTTAAACTAGAAGGATTTACTATGGAAATTGAGTAGATATTTCAACATCATTGTAGATATTAATGAAGTGAAATGAGGATAGGACTTTCCTCATAAGTCTAGTTAATAGTTTGTCTCATTAATGGCCAGAAATGGGCTTATTTACATGATTTATTTGGGAGATCATTTCACATTATGTAATAATTATAGAGGAAGAAATCAAACCTTATATCACTTCAATATTTTATTAATAAATTTCTACACCATGTCCTTTTATCAGGATATTATGGTTACTCATCTCATTCATATTTTGTCTAATCAGTCACATTTTCTTAATGGTTTGGAACTATGAAATGTAAAAGGATATCAATTCCATTTTTCCCATATATGGATGGAGGACCGACACTTCCAACACATTGTGAGGGTGTCTTGGATCATGAATTAATATGTAAGTTATTGGAATTACCTTAAAAAATAAAATAGGTGTCTCGTGGGTGATATCGAAACCTAGATCAAGAACCATCCACCCTAATATAAAAACCTAGTAGTGATCAACATGTAAATAAAAGGTTTTTCCCAGTTTTAAAAATGATTAGAATTAATCCTTATTTTTTGAGATAATTAATTGAAATAAAATCTTGGATGATAAGATTTTGAAACCAGAATGATTGGCTCATGAACAATTGAAAATCAAATGGCTTCGGGATGAATATTGTAATAAAATATTTTTTCATGGTTTAATTATAGAAAAACAACACACCAACAGACCCAATATTCACATGGATAATGAACCCTTCATGGATTATCATGATGTGGTGCTTGGTATGGTCAATTCTCACATAAAATATCTTCTAACTGGTCTCAATCCTCACATGTAATGAGGATAGTTGAGGAGTCACTCAGAGATCTCTGACTCCGTCCCTTATTTGGTTTATGATCATGATACAAATTTCCCAGAGTCCATCCATGATGATATGGAGATCCTTGATGTTGTGTGGACTCTCAAACCATAAAGGGTTCCAAGTCTAAATGGATATCGGGGTTCTTTTTATAGGGCCTCATGTGACATGGTTATAAGTGATCTAGTGCAAGCAGTGCACTATTTTTTACATGGTGGTTATCTCCCTTGTGTCATCTATTCTAGTATGATGTATCTTGTTCCAAATGTTTAGGATACTAATTCTCTAAAATAGTACATACCTATAAGCAAGTGTAACATTCCTTATGTGTTATTGACAGGTATAATCAATAAAAACAATCCATCCATCTCCCCAATTATATTTATGAAGAACAACACTTGTTTTTCAAGGGGTGGAAGATACATGATTCTATTGGTCTAGATCTAAAAATGATTAGTGATATTAGTCAATATAATATTGGATCTATTATAGAAATAAAATTAGATATGAAAAATCATATGAAATACTTTAATGTAACATTACTCTCAATGTTATCTCTCATATGGGATTCACTTCTTGGGCATCTTATATCCTTTTCTAATGTTTTAGTTCCTCCTGGATCTCCACCACCTACATGAGGAAACATTATGGATTCTTCAAAGATGTATAAGGCCTATGGTATGGATAAACTCTCTCACCTACCATGTTTATCTTTACACAAGACACGCTTAGACAATATATCAATAAAGGTAGCTTAATAGGTAGTACCCTTCCTCATAACTTCAAGAATTAATTTTGTGGTATTTATCACTTTATTTTTACCGAAAAAATGATCATTTTTTTAATTCAAGTAAAAGATTTATTTGGGGTATCAATGTAACCTTGGAAAAATATTGTAAATGGAGAAGCCAATTGGTGAACTGTGAGAAGAGTGGTATTTACATTTTGAGTAGATGTTTGAACATTCTAGTTAGATCCTTGGAGAGAAGTCTTGATATACACAAGAAGGAATTTTCTTTTGGACTATTTCGGTGCCCTGAACTCGTGTATTAAACTTCAAATTTATCACTTTTATAAGGTTTTTGATAGAATAATAAGGTAAATCATTAATTGAAAAAATGGGTTCCAATATTTTGGGGGAATAATTAAGCTAGTAAATAACATCCTCTAATAAATTCCTATGAATGTACTCTAAACAATTAAGGTCTCAAAGGGGGTCATCTCTAGCATTGAGAAAATCTGGGATTATTTCTTATGGGATGTCCATTTATATGGAAAACCCCCAAGGATTCATGATCTATGATGGGAAGACCTTCTATTGAGGATGGTATAAACATTAGAAGTGTCTTATGAACAATGTAGGGTTCAGATGAGAAGTTGTCATGGGAGGTTTTGTAGGGGAAGATTCTCTAGGGAAGGTATATAAAGGAAATGTATGGGGAATATATGGGAATGAAGAGAGGTAGTCATTCAGATGTTTGTCTTAGTATCCATCCTCAATTATTAAATTTCCAACAATATACTCACTTGACAGTTGGTAGGGGACATATCTATTTTAGGCACAATAACTTGGTGGGAAAAAGACCAATTTTACTAGATTCCCTATAACAAACATCAAATTTAGGCAAGTGTGTGTGCTCCCAAAATTTATCCAAGATATTCTAGATGATAAACAATAGGTTAACATTGATAATTTTATGTTAAATTATGATCAAGACATATTTTTCTTCACTGGTTCTTCCATAGGAGTTTTTTCAGTGATAGAGTGTCGTAGAATGTTGGCATGTTCAGTGATCCTTGCTACTTAGGTGAAGTGCTTTAGTGTAAGTAGATTCTGACGAAATAAAAATTCTTGGTGTGGAATGTAAGAAACAATGTGCTACACATAGAGGAAAACATCAAACATCTAGGAGTTATCATTTCATCAAGGTTCCTCTATTATAGGTAACCATGGGATGAAACTTATGATCACCTATTCTTTAATGGTGGATGGGTGCATATAGTCTGGATCTCATTTTGTGATTTTTTTGTTCTACTATTACAAGTGATTTTGAGTGAAAACATATTAAATATTTGTCTTTAGGGAGAATAAAACCTTTTCCCTAAGAAGACTCAAGAGTCCTTATCATCATGATAGGTTGTTGGTTTATCTAGAATGTGAGGAATAAATCTCGACATAAAAGATATATAGGTACTATAACATGCATTGTTTTTAAAAACATGAACACTTTAATTGATATGATCTAGCTTTTTAATAATTGAGAAGAATACCCCTCTCTATGATCGCTTCTGTCCTTCAGTACCTCCCCCTATAATGTTCATAGTTCAATGCAGGAGTGATGGGTTTGATGGTTTCCCCACCAGAATGGGCCTAAGATGAACACTATTGGTTTAAGGGCCATGTGATTCATGTGATATGGTGGAGTTGCTCATGATCAAAGGGGAACTATTATTATTTCATTTACTTCTATCTTTATAAGAGGTGAATCCCTTCCAGAAAAAGCTCAAGATATTCTCATTGGACTTATTCTCTGAAGCCAAAGTAATATCCATCTTACGACAGTCAAAATAGAATCTCTTACAATCATTAATTCTTTGCATGGTCATGGACCTATCCCCTAGTCTATAAAATACATCATTCAAAGGTGTAAGTGTATTCTAAATGACCACATGTATTTTTTTCATACCTGGAGTGAAGTGAATAGAGTTGTGGACTTTCATGCTTCCAATGCAACCCAAGGTGAGCAGATTTCCTATTTTCTGATCTAGGATATTTCCCCCCTGAGGGAGTGAGCCTTGTTAGAGTGGATGCTCTTTGTATTCCTTAATTTAGACCCCCATGAAATGTTTTAGTATTCTCTCTTTAGTTTATGTCTTTTTTACTCTTTTAAAATTCCTTTATAATAAAATAAATATTTATTGGTGGTGGTGGTTGAGTTTTCTTATAATATTAGTTTTTATTCCGGTATAAAGAAGGAATAATTTGAGGCATTATTTGGAAACTGATGTTAGACACCATCTTTTCAGGATGAGGTAAGATAAATTAATTTCGTGAGACAATATTTAGTTGAGGAAATGGCCGAGAAGGTGTAGTCTATCCAACAACATATGAATATGACTATGAGAAGGAAAATGGTTACATGGATAACCATAATAAATATTTATTTTAAGGTAGGAGATAATGTATTTATTAATTTTTCTCCATGAAAAAATGTTACTAATTTTAATAATAAAAGGAAACTAAGTATACAGTTCATTGGACCATATGAAATCCTAGATAAAATTGGATCAGTTTCATACCGAGTGGTTTTTCCTCTAAGTTTGACCTATGCACACAAGAAATTTCATGGTTCAATGTTAAGGTTGTATGTGATGGACTATTATAATGTATTAATCCCTAAACTATTTCAATCGGAAGAGAATATTTTATATGATAAAGAACCAATTTATATTCTTGATAGTAGAAAAAAGTGTTACAGAATAAAGTGATTCACTAGTTTAAGGTTTTATGGAAAAAACATATCGATGAAGAGGCAACATGTGAATCTAGAAATGATATGAGTGAAATATATGAAAACATAATTAATAAGAGACTAAAATTTCAAGGACATAATATAAAAAATGGTTAAAGAATGTAACAACCTAACTAATGATATAAGAAATCACTTTCATGATTTTATTCATTATAAACATATTAAGTAATTTTTAAATCAAAAAAGAAATGGTTTTAACTAAACTATTTTATTATAAGGTTTTATTTAACTCTTTAATTTATAAATTTTTATATTTATACTTTAAAAATGATTTTCATTTTTGAAATCATCGTATCAAAATTTATTTTCGGTGAAATTTAGGGATTTTTGAGAAAATATTTTTTTAGTGAATACTGAAAAATATCATTTATTGTAAAAAAGACATTTATTTTCAGTAAATTAATAAATTTTAAATTAAAATTATATTTTTATTATAATTATAGAGAAATAAATATTCATTATTTATCTTTAATCAACTTAATAACTGTTTAATAAACATTAAATTGTATTTTAGTACATGTTTGTTCTTGGTTTTAGAAATTAGATTTCTTATAAAATTGTTTTAAGATTTATAATGTTTCTCCATTTTAATTAATTAAGATAATACATAATGAGAAATTTTTTAAATGTAGTTTTTATATTATATATAAATAATAATTATTTTTTATTCCTAAAATGAGTATTATTAATTATAGTGTTAATATAAAATCATATTTTTCTTGAAAACAACTCATCTTGAAAACTTACATTCTCATTGCATCTGTGGGGTTTGTTTTAAATTTAATTTAGTTACTTCAATGAATTTATTTTGATAAAAAGGATTACATATTTTTATTTATAATAATTTATATTTTCTAATATGTTCAAATTAATTTTTGACCAAAATGAATAGTAAAATACTGTAAAAATTAATTACCATGATTAAGGTAAAAATGGGTTTACAAGGGGTTAAACTAAAAAGGGAAGTGTTAATTTTGAACCCCTGGTTTGAGGTACGTATCCTTTTAATGATTTTTATGTGATTAAGGTTCTTGATATGAGTTTGGAAGAGGGTGGGAGAGTTTTGAATGGGTTTTGAAGGTTTTTAAGGCCTTTTTAGTGCTACACGGTTAGGGAACACCATGCGAGAATCCCAGAAAAACCATGAAAATCGAGGTAGAGGGGTCCCGCACAGTTTTCACACTGTTTGTATAACTATGTGGGGAGGCAGTGTGAGATGCCTTCGAGGCAGTAGCATCTGCATGGTTAGCACACACTTTGTCAAACCGTGCAAGCCAACCATGAGACACATTAATGTTTCAGTTTTTAAAAAACTAGAACCCTCAGGATTAACCTAAATCACTCCAATAGTTATCCCACTCAAGCCTCACTAAGGAGTTTCAGATATTAAGGGTTTTAGGGGATCTCCCACTCATTTTTGAAGTAATTTGAAGGGGTTTCAAGGTGGTTTGATGGTGGGCTCTCCATAGTAAGTCACTCCTCTAGGTTTCTTCTTGGTTTCTCTCTAGATATACTCTTCTCCATTTCTTGATTTTATAGATCTGCATTATTTTCAGGTATATCTAGGGGTTTTTAGCCTAAAGAGATGATTTTTCGGATTGTTGATGATAGGGAAGAGGATCTAGAGCGGGTTGGGTGGTGCTTTCATCGGATTTGTGGTGTAGTTGCTTATGGGTCGATTCTTCCAAAACCATAAAGGTAGGTGTATTTTCTCTCAACTCCTTTTGTTTATAACTAGTGACATGGTTGAAATTAATTTTTTTTGCTTGAAATTAATTGTGAATATGATGTACGAATCTTTGTGGAAACCCATTGGGTGAAAAATTGGGGATTTTTGGGTGAAATGGTATATTAGTGAAAGAGGGGTTTTATTATGTGGTTTTAAAATGTACATTTTAACATTTTCTGATGGGTATGGATTATGGAAATGGTTTGTGAAAATCGTTTTCAATAAAAAGGTTATTTTATTGGAATGGTTTGTGGCATGGAAAATGGTAAATGGGTGACTTCAATAAATGGGTGATTTGTTTAAGTGAATTGGCATGTGTTGGAAATAGTTGTGTGTTTATTGTGAGGCCTTGGTGAATTATGAATGTTTCATGATTAAGTGTTATTGATTATGTAGATTATGTGGAATTGGGTGCGAGGTATCACTATAAAAGGTGATGGATAGTGGATGAAGGATACAACAATATGGATAGTTGTTGGGAAGCACTACAAGTTGAAAATATAGGAAATAGATTGGATGAAAGTTCAACTGTTTTGGTTGCCTTGTGGTGTCTTGATTTGAAATATGGGAGTTGATGGGATAGTGTTTTATAGTGCTATGGATTATAGAATAGTTGCAGGTTTACCTTGTTTGACATTTCTTGGCAAGGGTATGTTTTTCTTATGGTAATGGTTTCACTATTTAATGTTTTATATAATCTGTTGTGTATAAATGTGAAAACTATTCATTCATGGTGGCGTGTGTAGGGAATTCATTTGGGGAATTCCTACTGAGTATTAGTAATCACCCCTACCTTGTAAATTTAGTGCTTTTGCAGATGCCATTTTATAGGACACAGGTAAGGGTAATACATCTCATTTTCTAGGGGTTCAACGGGATTCTTTGGTGATGTTGTGGTTCTTGAAGCATGGAGCTTAGTGTGGATCTATGGATAGTTTCCTAGTTCTTTGGGGGTATTTTGGTGTAGTATTCTTCTTGTTACTATGGTTTTTGGTATGGTTGTATTGGAATTGGGGAATTTTTATGGAATAGTTTGGTTGTCTTTTGGTAATGTGTGGGTTGGGTTACTTGTTGACATGCATCATGTAGTTTGCTGAAAATGGCCTGTTTGGTTGGATGATTTTATTTTTAAGGGAAATCAATCCCCGATGATTCTCGAAGACCTTGGAATTTATTGCCAGCCTTTTGAACCCTATGAATGTTTCTTAAGTACAAATTACTCATCATCATCCTTCTCAAGATAGTGAGGAAGGGGTGGGATGTTACAAGTGGTATCAGTTTGTTCGGTCCATTGGTGTTAATTTTTGGTTTTGGTGTTGACATAAGTTCTTGGTATTTTCTTCGAGTTGGAATGGTAGCAAGGAATATGATTTTTAGAACATGGAATGTATAGCCTAAAAGGAAATAACTTATTATTTAATACTGAAATTCAAGTAACCATGGAGTTGGGTACATATGTGTTTCTGAGACACTTATAGGCATTGGATATCTCATTGTAGTGGGTGTGGCCAATGATATGAGCATGGCATGAATTGAAGAAATCAGTTCCCACTAGGATGCATATTTCATTGGGGTATAATTATTTATGGGGTGATATGAATCTTTGGATTGAATAAAATTAATTGGGTTTTAAAACAGAAGGATTTGAAACATGGAAACTAGTGGTATTTTTGAAAATGTGTTGATTTTCAAAAAATGGTGGATTTTTCAGAATAGTGAAACATGGGAAATGTGAACTTATGGAAAGTCAAGTTTTGATAGATGTTATGTAACTTAATTTGAAAATTTTATACCCTTTATTGTTAAGGGATTGGGACTTATTGTTGTTTTTGTATTGATAGAAATGGCATTGGGTAGTCATCATAGAGACCAACCGGAGGAGGTAACTAAAAATGTGATTGCACATGAACCTCAGGTGAACTAGTATCTAGTCCAGAGTACATGCACGTTTTCCAGGATATAGAATGTAAAAATAATGTGGATGAACCGAAGCATGGGGATCATGAATTTCAGTATTAAAAGAAGAATCCACCCATCTTTAGGGGTGACTTAGAGAGAGAAAGGGTTGAAGCATGGATGAATAAAATGAATTGAAAATAAGAATTCTTGGGACCACCAGTAGAGTTGAAAGTGAAGTTATCCACGTACATGTTGGAAGATCTTGCACATTAGTGGTGGGACCTGGCGGTCAAAGCTAGGATGTACTAAGGTGTGACATGGGAGGGTTTTGAGGAGTTTTTTAATAAAAAATTCTACCCTCATACATTCATGATTTAGCATATAATTTATTTCTCATGTTTGAGGTTGTAGAACCTTTTGGTAATGGAATAAGAAGCTAATTTTATGAATATAGTGTGGTTTTAACTCAAGGTGGAGGGTAGTACATTGTCGAAGGAACTGATTTTTGAATCTTGGTTGAACTAGGAAATTTGTTCCAAGATAGCAGTGATGTGTATAAATTATTACAAGGAAATTGTGAATAGGGCTATGGTGGATGAGCATGATTTTTTGGGGGCTATATGTGGGGGAATTATGTTGGTACCCATGGGGAATATTGGGAACTCAAACTCTGGGTTAAAATGAAAGAGGGATCCTTATTTGTAGGGTGGGAGTACGACTCAGAATCTGACGATGAGATCAGTGAATCATCTTCCAAAACCTCAGATTAATCCCAGATGTTTTCAGTGTGGCTCTATGGGGCACAATAAAAGGTTTTTTATGGAACAACCTAGATCATGTCATAACTGTAAGAAGATGGGACACCTTTAGTGGTATTACCATAATGTTATGAGGTTGGTTGTTCATGACACTCTGCAGGGGTCGAAAGCATCATATGCCTCGATTGGATGGGGGAAGCAACATACTCTTTTTCAGAAGAGCTGAGTTAGTTATGGTGATTCTAGAAATAACATGACACCTCAGTAGGGTAATAAATAGTAGAGTGTGGAAAGAAAGTAGTTGTTTAGAGTTGAATTGGTTGTAATGGATGATAAGTCGGGACCATCCACGGTGCAAGGTATGGTTCTTTTAAATTCCACGATTATGAAAGATATTTTTGATACAACTCATTCCCATTGTTTTATTTCTTCATGTTCCATTAGTTTGTTGGGTTTACATGTGGAAATAATTCCTTCTCTTTTGAAACTACAAACTCCTCTAGGCCAAAGGGAGTATCGAGCTTTCCTCTGCAGATTCTGTTTCTTAGTTGTGGAAGGCATTGAATTGATGTGGGATTTCTCAGTGATTAAGATGGATTCTTATGACATAATCCTAGGAATGGATTGGTTCACAATGTTTAAGGCCCACATCGAATGATATGAACCAACGATTAGTTTTACAATGGATGAAAACATTGAACATTTCTTTATAGGGGAGAAGAAGGAAAAGATGGTTTCAATAGATTATTTTGGCACCAGATCCTAGAATGATCTCATATCAGTTAATGGCTTTGTTATTATCATCAATGGAAGGTGCTGCGAAAAATATTATTATGGCAGTTATGGATCAGTTTATTGATGTCTTTCTCAAATAATTCTTAGGGTTTCCATCTATGAGAGAAGTGGAGTTTATGATTAATCTCATTCCAGGGAACAGTCTTATCTTACTTCTGTAATACCATATGGAACCAACAAAATAGCGGGAATTAAAGATGCAGTTGGAAGAGTTAGAGAACAAAGGGTTCATCCAGGCTTGCACGTCTCTATGAGAAGCACCAGTATTGTTTGTTAAAAAGGTTGATAGAACCTTGCGGTTCTATGTTGATTATTGTAGACTTAATCAGGTTACGATAAAGATATAATATCCACTTCTCTGCATTTATGACTTGTTTTACTAGTTTAGGGGAGGTCAGTGGTTCTACAAGATTGACATGAGGCCAGGATAACATCAATCATGGATAAAGAAGGAGGATATCCCCCAAAAAACTTTTAGAAGTAGATATTTCCATTAACAGTATGTGATTATGCACTTTGTTCTAAAAAATGCACCAACGATGTTTGTGGAATTGATGAATCAAAAATTTTAGAGATATCTGGATTCTTTTGTGGCGGTATTTATTGATGAAATACTGGTGTATTCGAGGACAAGGGAAGAGCATGAGAAGCACTTGGAGATATTTTTGGGGATCTTGAGGGATCACCGATTGTATGCCAAATTTTCAAAATGTGGATTTTCGATAAAATAGGTTCGTTCCCTTGGCCATGTTACTTCTGAGAAAGTTTTCTCAGTTGTTCCTGAAAAGATAGAGGTTTTTATCTCCTAGAAACAACCAAAGGAATTTTTCAAAATATAGAGATTCCTTGGTCTAGTTGGATATTATCAATGTTTTTTTCATGATTTCTCATAATTGGATTCACCGGTGACAACTTTGACAAGGAAGAATATTCCTTTTCAATGGGATGAGCAGTGTTAGAAATGCATTGAGGATCTAAAGGGTCTCCTTTTAACATCACCAATCATAGGTTTTCCTACACTGGGGAAAGGGTACATTGTGTATTGTGACGCATCGGGATCAGGGTTCGGGTGTGTTCTCATGCAGAGGGGTCATGTGGTTGTATATGGCTTACACTAGTTGAGGTCTCATTATAAGAACTAACCAACACATGATTTGGAGTTGGAAGCAATGGTTCATGCTTTAAAAATGTGGCATTATTATCTCTTTGGTTATAAATTTATAGTGTTTACCGATCACTAGATCTTAAAGTATATTTTCTCATAGAGATATTTGAATTTGAGGCAATGTAGATGGATGGAATATCTCCCGATGTTTGATTTCGATTTAATGTACACATCGGGTAAGGAAAATTTGGGGCAGATGCATTAAGTATACAATAATATGCTCATGTGGTGAAATAAGCATCATATTAGTGGATGTTGATGGTATTCACAGCAGACATGTAGTTGGAATGTGAGGACCAGGGTGACAGAGTGGTCTTCTTTCTAGTTTCATTGGTTACTGACTTAGCTGGTTTGGTTAAAGAGGAACATGCATATGATTCTGAATGTATGGCGATGAGGTTGAAACTCAATGGTGGGGATACCATTGAGAGTTGGTAACTAAATGGAAATTCAGTCTTGTGTTTAATGAATCTAATGTGGTTACCAGTGGATTTTTAGGATGAACTTTTTAGAGATTATCATCATTCTAGGTGGGTTTTATATCTTGGAATTTAGAAGATGTATAAGGAATTGAAAGTGCAGTTCTGGTGGGATGGTATGAAAAGTTACGAGTCCGAGTTTGTTTCTAGATTCTTGACTTGTTAGCAAGTCAAGAAATGACATCAGTGGGAAGAAATAATGTTTCAATATTTGAATATTCCAATTTAGAAGTGGGATGAAATAGTGATGGATTTTTTGAAAGGTATTATGAGAATGGTCAAGATGCATGATGTCATATGAGTGATTGTGGATCAGCTCACAAAGATGGTCTACATCATCCTGATTCATGATTCTCATAAGGTGGAGGATCTATCCAAAATCTATATCTAATAAGACATATAGAGGCATGGAATTCCAGTTTCGATTGTATTAGATAGAGATCCGAGGTTCCCATATCGTTTTTGTAAATCCTTACAGTAAGCCCTTAGGACACAGTTGATGATGTGCTTGGCATATAATCCTCATACGGATGGACAATACCAATGGTAGATACAAACTTTGGAGGATATGATAAGGGTATGTGTGATGGAATTTTTTGGTTTTTGGGAGGAGAACATACCATTAGTGGAGTTCTCCTATAATAATAGTTATTAGGCTTCAACACATATGCCTATGTCTGAGGCATTGTATGAGTGTTTGTGTTGTTATATTCTATGTTGTGTGGAAACAGGTGAGACTTTGATGATTGGACCGAGCCTTTTCCAAGAGACTATAGAGAAGATGAAGTTGATGAGAAATATGATGGTGATGGATTAAATCCATCCGAAATTGTATGCAGACCATCATCGACTACCATTGTAATTCGAGGTGGGAGATCATGTGTTTTTGAGAATCTCCCCTAGGTTGGTACATCATTGGTTTGGAATGTAGGGTAAGTTATCTCCAAGGTATATTGGTCCTTTTGAGATACTTTAGAAGATTGGAGAGGTGGATTATTATTTGGCTATGCAACCAAAATTTTTTGTGGTTCAAAATATGAATCATGTCTCGTAGTTGAAATGTATCAGCTGGATCATGACTATGTACTTCATTGGAATCATGTTGATTTAGAACCAGATACTTCTTTGGTGCACCTACCATTTCAGATTATTGACAGGAAAGACAAAGTCTTGTGTAGTAAAATCATCAATTTAGATCATGTTTTGTGGAAGTATGGTTAGATTTAGTAGGAGACTTGGGATCAAGAGAAAGATATGGTTGAGAAATGGCCCGATCTCTTTCGGTAATTAAATGGTTCTCTACTTTCCAAGGATAGAAAGTCAAATGGTGGGGAGAATTTAGCACCCCTGGTTTGAGGTATGTAGCCTTTTTATTCATTTTTATGTGATTAAAGTGCTTGGGATGAGTTTGGATGAGGTTGGGAAAGTTTAGAATGGATTTGGATGGTTTTGGAGGCCTTTTTACGGATGGATGGTTTCATCACAGTTAGGGGACATAGTGCTAGAATTGCAAGAAAACCATGAAACTCGAGGTAGAGGGGTCTCCCACAGTTTGGGTAAGGTTTGTTTATCCATGCTTCCCATTAATGTTTGGGTTTTTAAAAAACAAGAACACTTTGGATTAACCTAAGTTACTCCAAAACATTTTTCCACTCAAGCCTCACTAAGGATTTTTAGTTATCAAGGTTTTGAGGGTCTCTCCCACTCTATTTTGAAGCAATTCGAATGGGTTTCAAGGTTGTTTGATGGTGGTTTCTCATGGGTAAGTCACTCATCATGGTTTCTTCTTGGTTTCTCTCAAGATATTCTCTTCTCCCTTTCTTGGTTTTCTATATCTACATTCTTTTACTATATATCTAGGGTTTTTTATCCTAAAGTGATGATTTTAGGGCTCATTGAAGATAGGGAAGAGGATTTATGGCCGTTTGTATGGTGGGTTCACCAGATTTGTGGTGTGGTTGCTGGTGGGTCGATTTTGCTGAAACTCTAAAGGTAGGTGACTTCTCTATTGACTCATCATGGTTAGAACTAGTGAAGTGGTTGAAATTAATTTATTTTTCTTGGAATTAATTTTGAATATGATGTGCGAGTCTTGGTGGAAATCCATTGGGTGAAGATTTGGGGATTTTTGGGAGAAATGGGATATTGGTGAAAGAGGGGTTTTGCTATGTGATTTTAAAATGTAGATTTTAAATTTTTTTACCAGGTTTGGAAAATAAAAATGGTTTGTGAAAATGGAATTAAATAAAAATGTGGGATTATTGGAATGGGATGTGGCATGTAAAATGGTAGATTGGTGTCTTCAGTAAATGGGTGATTTGTTGAAGTGAATCGGCTTGTGTTGAAAATGGTTGTGTTCTTATTGTATGGCCCTGGTGCTTTATGATTGTTGGTTCATTAAGGTTTATGGATTGTGTTTATTTTATGGATGTGGGAAGGAATTATCACTATAAAAGGTGATGGATATTGGATATAAGATTCACCATAATGGATAGTGGTCAGGAAGCACCACTAGTTGGAAATTTAGTGAACAGATTGGACGAAAGTTCCACGATTTTGGTTGCCTTGTTGTGTGTTTCTTTTCAATATAGGATTTGTTGGTCCAGTTTGTGGTGGGTTTCTAGTTTATAAAATAGTGGTGACCTTCCCTTGTTTGACATGGCTTGGTAAGGGTAAGTTTGTCTTAGGTTAATGGTTGTACTATTTAATGATTTATATAATCTGCTGTATTTAAATATGCTAACGGTTCATTCCTAGAGGTGTGTATTAGGAAGTAATTTTGGGAAATCCTACTGATCATTATTAAGCACCCCCTACTTTGGAACTTTTGTGCTTTTGTAGATGTCATTTTTTGTGACATAGGTAAGGGTAAATCATCTCATTTGTTTCGTGGTTCGACATGATGTTTTTGATATGTAGTAGTGCTTGGAGCATGGATCTTGGTTTGGAGATATATATGGTGTCCTAGTTATTTGGGGTCTTTTGGTTTTGTCTTTCTCTTTGTACTATGATATTTTTTTTTGGTTTTATTGTCATTTGAGAATTTTTATGGAATAGTTTGGTTGTGTTTTTGAAATGTCTAGGTTGGGTTTCATGTTGACATGAATCATATAGTTTGTTGATAATGGCTTGTTTGGTTGGTTGATTTTATTTTTTGGTAAAATCATTCCCCAATAATTCTTGAATCCTTTGACATTTACTTCTAGCCTTTGGCACCTTGGGAACATCGTTTAAGTCCAACTAACTCCGTACCGCCCTTCTCAAGCCAATGAGGAAGGGGTGGGATGTTATAGGTAAAATGACAAAAAAACGTTCCAAGAAACTATTTTATGGCCATATTTTTACCATATAATTTTTAAATATAAATAATACTCTATTTTTACCTTTTTAATGTGAAAAATGAGGTCACACATTTTTTTCATTTCTATTATTACAAGTGTTCCACTCACCTCATTTATAAAAGGAAACCACCTATCCTCTCTTCTTCTAATCGTAAAACCAATTTGGTTAGAAATGTACCTTTCCAAATCACTTATAAACATTATTAAATTCATCTAAAATTTCTTTTTGTTATAAATCCATTCAAGGAATACTTTTGGCATAATCCTAAAGAGGTTGTCTAAGACGAGGTAAAATTTCTAACTATGCATTTTTGTTTTATTTCTTATTCCTCCTCCTTAAAATATTCATCATTAATTAACATATAATAACACTTATATCTCTCATATAATGATATGTAATTATATAGAGGTCATGATATATATCTACCTTATCTTATATCAAATGGGGAAGGATAACTTCACTTCTTTGTATGGCCGACTAATGCCTCAAGAATCTGTCTGACATGTTTTCCATCAACACCTATAATGGTTGGATATATTAATGGATATAAATTATATATATGATATTAATAACCTAATTATAACTCTTTAATAATTATATAATATATACCTTTTTAACTTTTCCTTTCATAGGGGATACGATAATGTCGCTCGTGTGTATAATGGACTACCACCTCGCGAAGCGATGCGATTATCTTTTCACAAATGATTTACTTGGAAGGTAATAAAGATAAATATAATGAATATATGTGATATTATTAACATAATTAATATGTTAATTAAATATTAATATTTCTAAAAATATACTATATCATTTTTTCATACCTTTTCACTCGATAACAAATCATAATATTGTTCGCGTACATGTGGGAAACCACCTTCACGAACCAACGCGACTCTCTTTTCATCACCACACCACATGGATGATATATATATGTTTATGGTATATATTATATTATTATAATTTTTTAAATATAAAATATTACTTTCCCGCTTTCTATAATTATTGTTTGATAAGGGAAACGTTACACATGCGTACGTACGACCTACCTTCTCCGTGATCATAATGAACTTCATTTTTCATAATCAAATTACTTGTTTGGTATTAAAATTATAGTTGATGTATAAATATGATGATTAGGTAATGATTATTATTCTGTATATGTTTATTTAATAACAAATTTAAATTTAGTCAACTTACCAAATCCATTTTTTCTACATAATCTAAATATCATCGAAACATCTGACATAAAATTAATTGATTAAGTAATCATATATGACATGATAATATGTGAAATAAAATGAATAATAAACATTAAAAATGTTCTTAAGAAATTAAATAATTAACTTAATTTTATTATTCAGAAATATAAAAAATTTAAGTGATGAGTTGGACTCAAGGTAAGAGTCTTCATCTCAATCTCCATTCATTGAGGAATATTTTGATGTTATGAATCTATATTAATTTATAAGGTCTATATAAATCCCCATTTACATGTTATATCATGAATTTGTCTATTATAATGGTTTTTTTAAATTTTATTATTTCATTCTGATTATGATTCAAATATATCCAAAGTGATAAGGGACCTTTCTTAAAAATAACTCAATTTTAATGGTATCCTTTTAAAATCTCTTTTTTTCATGTACATATTTTTAAAATTATCTTATTATGAACATGAGAGTTTCATAAAGGGAATTTTGTTCTTTCTTTCAATGTTTTTTAAATGTAATCTTTGTACGGAATGTGTGACTTTATTTATAAAATAAAAAAAGGAACGTTCTATTTTAATATATATCAGAAAAACAACCCTTCCAATTCCCTAACCATTATTTTATGTTTAGATTATATCACTAGGTTTCATTTTTTATTAAAATAAAAATCCTCATTCAATTTTGGTATTTTTTTCTATTAAAATTGTTTTTTTAAAAAGGTATGGATATTCTAATATCTAAAATTGATATCTTATGGTTTAAGAGAATATTTTATGAGGGTGATGTGAAAATTATAAGATTCTATGTGTTATGATTGTATTATTATTTTTAGAAATTATTTATTTTTATAAGTGGTTATGTTATAAATCAATTTTTGTGTTCATTACCTAAAAATATCTTTGAAACATTATTAATCGATGGAAAAGAAATGTGTTCAATAAAAATCTATTTGAAACATGATTTACCCATGGAAAATAATTGGGTTCCACAACTATCACATAGAAACATGAGTAACCTATGGAAAAGAAAAAGGTTCAAAAATAATAACATTCCAACATGGTTAACCTGGTGAAAACAAATAGGTTACATAAAAATCTCTTTGAAACGTGATTAAATCATGGAAAAGAAACGTTTCACCTAAAATAACATTAAAATGTGATTATCCAGTGTAAAAGAAACAGGTTCCTTACAAATCCCTTTAAAAAATTATAATCTATCATGATGAATAATTAGGATAGTATCATTACCAAATGTCCCAATTTGATCATATGTTACAATAAGGGTCGTTGAGGTTAATGAATGTAAATACCATTAAAATATCATTAATGACATTTTAATGGAAAATACACTTTTTAGTTTGAAAATAAATTTTAAAAACTAAAAATTCAAAAAATATTTTGAAACTATTTTTATTCAAAAATAACCATGGAAACATATAAAGGAACCTTCAAGAAATTAATGGACCTCATTGAATGAAAATTCGATCATGTCATAGATTTTAAAATTAAATATTCATTTCAAAACAAATTCCCAAGGGACCCAAAAGTGACCTATTATAACAATGTTGAGAAATTTACTATTAAATCATTTTAAAATAAGGTAAAACAACCTATAAAATTCATTTAGTAAATCATTTATTTTAATAAAATAACATTTTTTAAAAACATTTAAAAAACATGGATTTTGGAGAGAAAGATAGTTGATCTAAAAGAAAATACACAATCAGTTTCCCTTAAAATTTACATTATCAATGTTTATTTAATCAATAAGAGAGTAAATAGAAATAAAACATGTTAACCACATTCATTAATAGTGTAAATAAACATATGTAATCTAAGAGCATATTTTTTTCAATAAATTAACCTTGAACATAAAAAATATTGAATGAATGTTGATTGTATCATAAAGCCATTTCCACTTTGGTAACTTTTCAATCACAATCCAAATGAAATAATAAGATAAAATGAAATGTTATAAAGTAATAAAATAATTATATTAATGATATTATTTGTATAGGGTTTATTATCTACACCTCATAAAATTATTTAGGTGAATAACATTAATATATTTCCCAAAGTAATAGAATTTGAGACGTGTAACCATTACAAGGATCATATCATTGAATTGAGAATTAATAAATGGAGTGATTATGTGTAACAAATTTAAATAAATTTTTTTATATAATGTTAGAAAAATAAATTTAGATATAAATTCACAAATAATCATCAAATAAAAAAGTCAATGAAGAAGAGTTATAACCTAATAAAAGGAAATTGAGTTAAGAAACCCTTTACCATTTGGTCACTTTCAAATGAAATACCCTTGAATGAAATAATAAGAATTTAGACCTAAAATACTGTGATTTATAATGGATTAAGGATATTAAATTTAAAAAGATAATTATATGCACTATATAAAATAAATTAGGTGCATAACATTAAAGTATGCCTCAATAATGTGAAATTGGGATAAAGTCCTTTACAGCTTTGGTAATATCTCGATCAAAACCTCATGAAAGAGAGAACCACATGTGGATTTTTAAATCCAAATTTTTTTCTTTAAAATAATCATAAAATTAATTCATGTTTAGAATATAAAATATACAATAAAAATATATGGCGAATATGTAATATGTATCACATAAATAAAGGCGAGATGGATAACCCTTACCTCGAATCTAGATTTTCCATGTGTGTCCTTTAACACAAGTATAATAATATTTTATCAATCATTTCATTTATTAATAACAATTTTTGTTTTTAATACTATATTATTATATCATTAGTTTTATTTATTTTAATTACATATTTAATTACTAATTCATTTTAGTCCACATTGGGTGTTTTGAGGATGTTCTGTTCATTATTTCAAAACAGCTTTGGTGTGTTGACGGTTTTCAAATAGGTCATTATTTCAACATAAAAAGAATAATAATCATTAAATATTTATCATATTTACAAAAAATATATACATTTTAGATAAATCATGACATATGGTTTTGGAAAATGATGTATGTTACGGTCATGGAGACGGTAGGTTGTACGTACGCAGAAGTAACATTTCCATTTTTCAATGATCATTATGGAAGGAAAGGTATGTATTATTTTATATTTAAATAATTTTAATAATATATTATATAAAATATTATTTATTTAGATATACTTATATATATCATCCATAGGATTTAATGATAAAAAAGAGTCACATCAACTCATGGAGGCGGTAGTCCACACGTACGCACTAATGATGTTTTCATTTTTCAGAGCAACAAATAAAATGATATATTATATTTTTAGAATTATAAACATGTCATAAATATCATAATTATTTCATTTATATCACATATATTCAATGAAATTGTCCTTATTATCTTCCATGTAATGAATTAGTGATAAACGAATCATATCACTTCATCAGGCGGTAGTCCACTATACACACAAGCGACGTTATGGTATATCCCATGGAATGGAAAGTAATAACTATATGTGATATCATAACTCCATAAGTATAAATATATTAAAAATATTATATATATTCTTTAAATCTATCATCATAACAATAATTTAGAGGTGATGATGGAAAATGAATGACATTGGTTTGCAATGCGGTAGTCCACAATACGCACGAATGATGATTTTGTATTTTAATTTATGGAAGGGGATATTGAATTAGATTATCAGATTAAAATAATAAAATCTTAAATTTTTTTAGATAATGGTTATGTTATATAATCACAATTTAATAATATTTTACGGATGTGGAAGAATAAATAAAATAAAAATGATTGGTTATGCAAGATACCTCTTCTTCAGATAACCTTCATAGTTAAGCACCAAAATACTTTATAAGATGGATTTGTGATAAAAAATGACTTTATTGTGTTGAAATGTAAGTATTAATGAAATTTGGGATGTTATTTTCCAATCCAAATGGATTTTATGGTTTTAATATGAGAGGATAACGGGTGACCCTTTATAAGTGGGGATGAGTGGTATACTTATAATGCTTTAAAATAAAAAGGTGTAGCCACATTTTTTACACGTCAAAAGGCTCAAAAATTAACTGTTATTAATTATTAGACATTATAATATCTATATATGGCCATATTATGTATTTTATACATGTTATTCGGTAATGTTTACCCTTATATTTTTATTTTAACCCCTGGTAAACCCATTTTCACCTTAACTATGATAATTATTTTTTACCTTTTTCACTATTTATTATGGTTAAAATTTAATTTGAACTTATAATATAATATTAATTGTTAATATTTAGAATATATAATCTATTTCTACATATTAATTTTCCATAAGTGGTAAATTTATAATTTAAAACAAAACCCACATATGAAATGAAAAAATAGGTTTTTAAGAAGTGTATTTTTCAAAAAAAAATATTTTATATTAACTCTATGACTAATAATAATCATTGTAGAGATAAAAATTAATATTAATTTATATTTAATATATAAATTTAATTTAAAACATTTCTAATTTTGTATTATTTTAATTAATTAAAAAGGAGAATCATTATTCTATTTAAAATGGTTTTCAGAAAAATCCTCTTTTTAAACTGAAAAACAAATAAATACAAAAATATAATATAAATATAGTTCAAGTGTAATTAATTGTCTTAAATATAAATAATTGATTATTATTTTAATTAAAATAATATTCCCAATATAATGGTGCTTTTAAATTCCTTCATTTATTGAAAAGAAATGATATTTTTCCTAAAATTGGTATTTTTCACTATTTACCGAAAAATCAACATTTTCCAAAAAACCCAAAAAATAAACCCAATGTTAGAATTTATATTTTTATATAAAAAATTAATATCATTTTAGAAAATAATCATTCTAAATTTAAAAAAATTAATTATAATATTTTATCACAAAATAAGTAAAAATATTTTTTGAAGAAAAATTATTTTAAAATAATAAAATTACATTAATAAAAAATAATTGATTATTTACTAAGAATTTATTAGTAATTTATATTTATTTGTAAATTTTTTTGTATCATAAATTATTTAACACTACTCATACCATCCAATTTAACTGTTAGGTTATAATAGTTATATATTTTGCGTGTCTCTTAAGCTAGATGTTGTGTGTTGAATTTGCTATCCAATATAGTTTTCCATTTAGAATCTATAGTTGTTATATATTCCCCTACATTATTAAATTTCTTGTATTTAATTTGAACATTATCTTTTTAATAAAAGGCTGGATATTTAAAGATACCATTTTTGGAAACCCACTTCATAAAAAAGGCTAATAAAACTTTCTCTTAATAAGAGAGAAATGGAAGTATGATAGCCATCTAGAATAACACATATTACGTTACCAAATAAGAGAACATGGGTGGAAAGTTAATATTTTGAAATTGTAGAAAAGGGTAATGTCCAAATAATCATGGTGCGTGATAGAGATCTTTAATCATAAAAAAGTGAATCATAAATACAAATTTAATGACCAAAAACTCATAGACCAAATCATATTGAAAAAGGTAATTGATTTCATAATAAATGATGGTAATATCAAAAAACTTTTTTACAAGATCCTTTTCCATGGGTTGAGTAATTAATTTATAATATTGACTAAAATAAACATGAAATTTACATACTTTTTTGTAAAAATTTAATCAATCACTCAATTTTGACAACACACTAATTTTTTCTCCAATGATGAGTATTCAAGATTAATTTTTCATGCCAAAAAAATGAAGTCATAATATATTAGATCACATAATCCCAGAAAGGATAACAGGATATTCCTACTATATTTAGACATTAACCACAACCAAAATGGTTAGAATAAGGTAAGATTTTTTCCAAAATAATAGAGATCCTCTTTTGAAATAACATTAATTACCTAATCACCAAATATAATTTTCAATCCCATGGTTATCAATATGATAAAACATATGTTTTGAAAATCAACTTCATCATTATCTTTAAAAAAAATTAAGTAAAAAAATAATTATTTCATACTTACCAGGACATCATGTAGGCAAGTGGTAGGTGATGCACCCTTGTCACCCATTGATTGTGGGTTCAAACTCCTGGAATTTCTAGATGTTATCAGTTGTCACCTAGTGTTTGAGTTTTAATTTTTCCAAAGAACATATCTATATAACATTCCTAGGAATATAATTAACATGTGTAAAATAACTATAATAATCTAAGACCACATAAAACATGAAGGTTATCAATACCTTTAAACATGTGAAAAAATATAATTCCTCCCCAAATAACACTTCATGTTAAACCAAGGGGTTATTTATACCCTAACCTAATAAAACCTCTCCCAAAATATACCTAATCATCTAAGAATTCCAACCTTGAAACCATAGAATGGGTTTCTGAGACTTTGAAATTATTATTAACTAGAAACTTTTAAAACCATAGTGTAATCCATAAATCTTAAGATAAACTCACATAAAAAAAATCCTAATCTCAAATTTTATCTAAGCTGACCTCTTATACCAATTGTAAAAGCATCAGATCCACTATATCAGATCATGTTTTAAAATCATAAAATTTACATTTCTGGATTATACCAATAAAGGTGACTAAATCTCCACCATCCAAATTATACAAGATAAAATAATATATGGGATCACCTACAAACAAATGAAACTTTTAGGGTCATAGTTATAGAGAATTATGACAAAATATTACATATATAGTACCCATGAATTTAAGAGAGTATTCTCCCCACTATACTATGTTTTTAATATTACATATTATATCATCATCATATTCCAAATGAAAACCTAAAACACATAAATCATTTAACATCATTCTTGATAACCTGGTGGTAATTAAACATAATAAGGGTGAGATAAAGTGCTCAGTAAGGGTAAACATAAGCATTAACAATTTAATTTCATCAATGAGAATAAGAAGAGCATAAGGGTATGATGACATAATTAGAGTGTATGAAAAAATCACAAAAAACTCATACCCATCAATATTGTAATCATCAATCATGGAATATTTCATAAGGCTACAAAAAATTAAATAGTCATAAGAATAAAAAATCATGATTATTGTTATATCAATGTTGATAAGAGGAAACATTATAACCCAATAGGAAGCATAGATAAAATTTTTTGGAATCTTGGAACATCATCATCATAGAACCCTTATAATTGGAAAACCATATAGATGACTTCCAATATAATTCCCTAAATAAAATAATAATTAACCAAATAATTGGAGAGATATCTGGGCACATCATTCGTATAATTTATACTTGGCTCACCTGATGATATTTATGAACTCCCATTGTATAATAATGTCTAAGAACCCTAAACAGGGTACATAGATCTTACATTTCATAATAAAACTCATCAAAAAACCATTATTCTATAAAAACATTATTAACCAATGTAAAATTAATGGGTTACATAGAAATATCATTAAAAATGATTAATAAATGGAAGATAAATGGGTTCCATAGAAATATCTTTAAAATGTTATTGATATGTGGAAAAGATACAGATTCCATAAAAATCCCAAGGAAACATGATTAATCTGTGGAAATGAAACGAGTTTCATAAAAATATATTTGAAACATGATTATCTTTTGAAAAAGAAATGGATTCCATAACAACCTATTAGAAACATGATTAACCCATATAGAATAAACTATTTCTATAACAATCATTATGAAAAATTATTAACTCACAGGGAAAAAAACATGTTCCATAACAATCTATTTGAAACATGATTAACCTGTGGAAAAGAAATATGTTCCATAACAATACCTTTAAAAAAAGTAATCTATCCAGAGAAAATATGAGGATTGTGTCATTACAAAATAACATTATTGGAGGATAATTAAAATAATGTTTTTTTTGACATTGATGAATGAGAATACCATTATAATGTCATTTAAAACATTTTTGATAAAAATAACAATTTCATTTGGAAAATACCTTTTAAAGAAAAATATATTTAAAAAAATATTATGAAAATAATTTTTTCTATAAAAACCATAAAAACATGAAAAGTAAAAAATCATGTAAAATAAAGGACATGATGGCAAAAAAATATATTCATTTCATAAGTGTTAAAAATAAAAATTGTTTTCAAAACATTTTGTAAAAGGGAGTCAAAATTGACCCATTTGAAAAATGTTAAGAATGTTACTTTTAAAATTATTTAAGAGACATTAAATGGTCATGTAAAATTATATTATAAAATCATTTATTTTTATAAATGAACATTTTTTAAAACACTTCTAAAAACAAGGATATAAAAGAAAATGACAACAGATCTAAATAAAATACAAGATGGGTATCACTTATAAATGATTTCCATGTTTTTTATTCAATAAATATGGGAAAAAATTGAAATAAAACATGTTAAAAAAATTATAAATAGTGTATATAAAATATTTTTTTTATGATCATGTCATTTCCTCTAAAGGAACCTCAATCCAAAATAATCCCAAATGAAAGGTTATTGTTACATAAAGCATTTTTCATAGTGGTAACTTCTAAATTGTAAGCCCCATGATTGAATAACATCAATTTAAACTTATAATATCATTAATGTAATGATATTCATGATATTACATGTAAAGGGGGTAGTATATAGACCTCATAAAGTAAGTTAGTGTGGTAAAATCAACATATTTCCCTAAGAAAAAGTCTTTAAGATGAATAACCCTTAAAAAGACATATCATTGGATTGATAATTAATCAATGGTGTGATTGTGTGTAATTAAATTAAATAAAAAAACATGTTGATATATTTAATAAAACAATTAAGAGATAAATTCACACATAATAATAGTATAACATTTTCAATGAGGAAGATTTATATCTCAATTAATGGAAATTGAGTTATGAATCCCTTTACCACTTAGTAAAATTCAAATCAAATTCTTATGGGAGTAATAATAAAATTTTAAACATAAAATACCATTATGTTTGAATTATTAATGATATCAAAAAGAAAAATAGGTATTATGAAAAATATATAAAAGAAATTAGGTTTTTAAAATTAAAATATGTCTCAATGAAAGGAGATTGAGATAAAGTCCCTTACTGCTTTGTAGTCACTGGATCCAAACCTCTTGAAAGGGAGAACCTCATATGGATTTATAAATCCCAATAATTTTTACAAAAATTAGTATAAAATACATTCTTTTTTAGTATATACACAACATATTAATAATAATTGGGGAATATGGAATATGTCTCATTGAAGTTAAAGCGAGATGAGAAACCATTTCCTTGAGTCCATACTTTATATGTGTGTCAACTGACTCCTTTATAATAAGATTATATCAATTATATTATATCTGAATATAATTATACTATTTTAATAACTTATAATTAAATCAATTATTTTAATTATTAAATTACATATTTAAATACTTAATCAGTTAAGTCTAAGTCATGTATTTTGAGGATGCTTGATTTATTGTTTCGAAACAGATTTGTTGTATTGACTATGAACCAAGAGGCCATTATTTAATCATATCGAGGATAAAAATAATGAAATATTTATCATTTTATTAAAATAATTATTTAATTAATATCAATCATGAAATATATTTTTGAAAAATGAAGTAAGTTGTGATCATAGAGATGGTTGGTCGTATGTAAAAACGGGTAACATTTCCATTTTTCAACGATCATTATGGAAGGAAGGTTTGTATTGTTTTCTTTTTAATGAATTATAATAATATAATAAATACCTTATTATTTTTCCATATATTATTATATATATAATCAAT
Source organism: Viscum album (assembly GCA_963277665.1). Taxonomy (NCBI): domain Eukaryota; kingdom Viridiplantae; phylum Streptophyta; class Magnoliopsida; order Santalales; family Viscaceae; genus Viscum; species Viscum album. The sequence goes on from OY728161.1 coordinate 1,477,839,140, forward strand.
ATAATTTAGTGATGAAAAAGGAGTCACATCACATTGCAGAGACGGTAGTCCACACGCATAAACGAACAACGTTATCATTTTTCAGTGTAATAAATAAAATTATATATTATATTTTTATAATTATATATATTTAATTAATTTCATAGTTATTTCATTTATATCACATATATTCATAAACATTATCTTTATTATATTCCATGTAAACTGTTAGTGAAAAACAAGTCACATCACTTCGTGAGGAGGAATTCTACTGTACAGACGAGCGATGTGATCGTATCTCTTATGTATTGGAATATAAGAAGGTATATGTGATATTATAAATCAGAAATTATAAATATTTTAAAAATACAATTTATATTCTTTAAATTAGTCATTATAAAAATTCATGAGATGTTATGATGGAAAACGATTGACATCGGTTCGACATGTGGTAGTCTGTCGTACACATGAATGATGATTTCGTATCACATTTGATATAAGAGGATATGGAATTAGGTTATTAAATTAACATAATAAAATCTCAGTACATGAGATATAATGTTTTTATTATATAATAATAATTTATTAATATTTTAGTAATGTGGAAGTAGAAATAAAATAAAAAGTGTTGGTTAAGAGCGATGCCTCTTCTTTGTACAACCTTCTTAGGTAATCCCTAAATGATTTATTAGGATGGATATAGGGTAAAACTAATGACTTTAGGATATGGGTAGGTATGTCAGGAATAAATATTGGTAATTATTGGCTGATAAAAATGGGTTTTATGGTGTGAATGGGATATGAGAGGGGATGTCCTTTTATAAGTGAGATGAGCGGCATACCTATAATTTTTCGAATTAAAAAGTTATACCCACATTTTTCAAATTCCAAAAGGATCAAAAATAAACCATTATAAATAATTATACATGTTAAGTTATAAAGTTTCCCATATAATATATTTTAGATATGTTTTTAGTTCATTTTGACCCTTGTCTTTTTAGTTTGACCCCCAGTAAACCCATTTTCACCTTAACTGCAATGATTACTTTTTACTCTGTTCTCTATTCATTATAGTTGAAAATTAAGTTGAAATTATTAGATAATATAAATCATTATTATTAAAAATATAAAATATATTTTACCAAATTCAATTAATATAATTAGAAAATTTTAATTTATAACAAACCTCATAGGCCCGATGAAAAAGAGGGTTTTAAATAAGTGTATTTTCCGGAAAAAGATGACTTTATGTTAACTCTATGAATTATAATAAAAATTTTATGAATATTGATTAATATTTAATGATATATAATCCACAAATTTCAATTAAAACATTACTTAGTATGTATTATTTTAATTAATTATAAATGAGAAACATTATTTACCTTAAAATAGTTTTAAAAAAATCATGTCTTTAAACCAAAAAAACTTATACTAAAACCTGATATATATATATATATATGATTAATATTTATTTATATGGGTTAAATATAAATAAATTACTAATTATTTTATTTCAAATCACATTCGAAATATAATTTTACTTTTAAATTACCCAGTTTATTGGAAATAAATGACTTTTTTAAAAATATCGATATGTTTCACGATTCAATGAAAATCTATATTTTATGAAAAAGTAGAAAAATTAAGTCTATGTAATGTTTTATATGATGACTGTATAAATGAGGTTCAATTTATTGAATAAATTTTACAAAATATATTAAAATTAATTATAGTATTCTCTCACAAAAGAAATCTCCAAATTTTTTGATGAAAATATATTTATGAAGAATAAAATCACTTTACTAATATGTTATTCATTATTTACATATAATTTTTCAATAATATAAATTGATAATAACATATGTATATATATATCATAAATTATCTAATACTATTTATCCATTTCAATTTAATGTATTGGTTATAAAATTTATATATTTCGTGTGCTGTTAAGCTCAATGTTGAGTGTCAAATACGCAATTGAATATAGTTTTCTTCTCAAAGATATAGATGTGTTATATGAATTGACCATTGTGATGGGGGTTCATTAATTTCTTTCAAATCCTATTTTCTATTCTACCTCTCCTCATATCCCTCTTCCGCTCATTCCATAGGATACAAGTGATACTGGCATGTTGTGGACGCGGGAGGAATCTCACTCAAACGTCTAGTGAATCATTAAATATTTAGATACACCTCAATGGAAAGAGTTCATTTTTAATTCCTAGTGATATTTATAATGCATTGTTTTAATAAATCAATAGTGGACATCAAATGTGAAAGTTACATTGTTTATTTTTTTTATATTTATGTGGATTCAAATACATTGTATGGTGTTCCTTAGATTTGTGGGTTCTAATGTCTTATAATAAATTTAACAATTGTTCATAAATAAATATAAACCAAACGTTTATATCAAATTTTCACCATGCTTCTTTATTCTTGAAATCAGAATATAAAATGAAGAAAATGTGATATCATTTTGATGTCTTAATTAATATCATAAAAATGAAATATGATTTTTATTATGGAATTCCTTATGACATGAGATTTCTTCAGACTCGATATGCTCGTTTAATATTATAAAGGATATCATTGATGATGACATAATGTAATTCTTCCATATTTTCATATATCATTACTTATGATACTGGGGGTCTTGTCCAATGATATTGATGATCCATGTGTCAAAAATCGAGTATCAGACCTCCAATATGATATAGTGTATATCATAACATATGATATCCTAGAAACCAAAGGTTATGTTGTACCTGAGAATTATTTGTTTGAAAATATGATAAATAATGAATACAATCAATTTTTAAAATATAAATTATATCATAGAATATGAAATACATAGAATATTATTTATTTCATTGCCCAATTGTGAATTGAATTATATAATTTATAAAATGTTCCTAAATTATGGAAAATTGTGATTTTGGGTATTTATTTAAATTATGAAGTGTTTAGAAAATATTTTAATAAATAATTATTATAATTAATCATTTAATTCTTATGAAAAATTTATTAAATAAATATTCAGTAATATTAAAATATAATAATAAATACCTTTTGAAAACTTTTTGTCATGAATTATAATTTAGATATAAAAATTTTATATGAAAAATATTTTTATAATTTATAAAATGTTTATAACATAAAAAAATTAGGAAAAATATAAAAGAGTTTGTGTTAAATATTTTGAATTATTCATAAAAATTGGTTTTTATTTTTTATAATTAAAATTGAATTATTTGAATAATGGTTGAAACCATTTCAAAAATAGGTTTCTATATTGATATGATCAATATTTATGTAATATTGAGGATTTGATATTTACATTTTGTAATTTTTTTCATAATTAGAATATAAAGTGTTGATATTTCTTTTAGTATCAGGTATTTAATTAAAATTCCAAATATAAAATAATACCACATTCTTATATTATATGATAATATAGATGTTGGGGTCTAGATTTGTTATAAGAACTTTATTATCCTACATGAATAAAACATGTTCAATTAGGGATGGAGGATCAGATGGATAGTGTAGTGCGACTAGGCAGATAGCTTGTCATGGCATCACATAGGTGTCACTGAGAGGGAAAATAAAAACAGATATGATTGTCTTGGTACTTATCATATGTTCTTATACCCACTTAACTCTATACTTTTGGGATAGAGGGGTGCCCTACCATGATGGGATAGTGTGTAAAATGTGGCAATAGTTACTAGAAGGGTGATGATGTGGTGTGCTAACTAGTGAGATTTACGCACATGCAATCAGGTTGTCAACATAGCACAACTATTAGGTGTCACAATATGATGAAAAGAAATGTATTACTATATGGGAGGCAATAAAGAAAAAGGATTTTTTTTAACCCATAAACTATCCCTCTACCTACATTGGTGTCTGATGTGGGGTGGAGGGGTGACTGGACACAACATGATATAGTAAAATTGTGTGATTATGTTAGTATGATGGGTGACAAGACATGAAATTTTGGTGAATTAGGGTATTTCTTGGATACTAATTTGGGCCTTGGGCCATCTCCTCCAAAGACCTTTGTTCCACAATCATTTGAGCCTTCATTCCATCAAAACAAGTGGGCCATCAAGCCATTAATATGTAACAAAATATGTACAATTCGTGTTTTTCCTTCCTTTTAGGGAGGGATGATGGTTAAACCACTATGTTGGTTGATAGTTTTTGTTTTATTTGTTTTTAATAACCTCTTCCTATAATGAATAAATATAAATTTCTTATATTTATTGAATTATGTAAATTCCATAAGGCATGGTTAAATTATAATGTGTTTATAATAGATTTATTTATGAATTGTTCATAAATATATTTCTCATATTTATATTTATAAATTGGTCATTTATTTATATTTTCTCTACTTTATTCATAAATATATTTTTTATATTATTAATAGTGATATATACTTTTGTTTAAAGTGTTCAACTGATTTTATAAATTTTTACACATGTATCTAAGGTATTATATACTACGTCTGCTAATTGATATTTTTTATTTGTCCCTCCACTTTTGATTGAATTGGGTTAAAATCTTGAATTATAAAGTTAATCACAATGGCTCATACATTTACAAATTAAATTACATTTTTGAATGAATAAATTAATTATTAAAAATTGATGTTATAGGGAACACATGGACTATTTTAGATATTTTGGAAAATTACATGTTATATCAAGTCATATTTAAATTATATTTAAGAATCATAATCATTAATGTTATAGTTTTTGTATAGGGACCATTAATATTATTATATATATAGGGTTATGATAAATCTTTTTCAAACAGAAAAAGGAAGTGATAACCTCAACTAGTAAGATCGTACCATATAAATCCCATCTGTTAGAGATGTTGAGAGATCTAACATCACTCGGATTTACCCTTGAACAATACCAATAAAATATTGAACAACTAAAGAATATGAAAAACCATTTATGGGAGAATTTCAACCATGCAGATATCATAACCCAAACCATTTTTTCAAAACCACCCCAAGAAAATATTTCAATTACACGCCTTACACTTACGATATTCACTGGTGTAATAATGGGATATGTATTTAGACCCTAAGAATAACTTTTTAATTTTATTTTTACTAAAACATGGAATATATTTATCCCTTTTATAAGTACTTTAAAAATGATTAAATAATGAGATTGATTAAAATTAAAATTTAATATGAAAAAACTCAAATTGTATTTTTTGGAAATATATAACTTTAATCAAGACACTTCTTTGGATGAATTAAATAATTTTAAATTAATTTTTATTTTTGTAAAATATCATTAAGAAATAAAATTTATTAAATATAAATTATATTATAATTTTATGAATTCAAATTCAATTTTTATAAGGGTTAGAGAACTATTATTTTAAAAAAACTAGTATTTTTAAATAACTAGAGATTTTTATTTAAAATTGTAAAATCTCATTTTTAGATAATTATTTTAAAAAAATATTATATTTGAAATAAACATGTAGAAATTATCCAATAAGTATTTTTATGAAATTTTCTAATACAGTCAATTTTTTGGGGATAAATTGAATACGACATGTATTATGACATCATAAAATCCAAAAGATGATGTAATAAATAATATAAAGTGTATCCATGACCAAAATTTTGTTTCCACATTATAATAATGTGTTTTTAAGTTATTTTATTAATTTTTTCACATCCTTAATAAATCCTCCCAAACCTATATTATATTTTATTCTTTTTAAAATCAATTCTTTATAAACATGACACACTTCCACATCACCAAGGGAATTATTTTAATGAGTTTGTTTGTTAGCCTTATAAAATAATATTAACAAATCATATTTTTAATAAACCATGGGAAACCCATGTGATGGTTTTTGGTTATGATTAATTTATTTTCTAGAGTCAAAAAAATATATGTTTATAAATTAATAAACAATATCCCTTTCTTTTTCTCTATAATGCCACACAAAATCCAATTCATATTTACTCAAAACATTGGAGAAATTTTCTTCTCTACCATTACCTCACTATATCCCTCCAAATGTGCTTCATGATAATAAATATATCCTCCCCATATTTTAGAAGCATCCTCTTAAGGTAAGGGATCTCTCCTAATTATTTTCCATTCCAACACCTTATTTGATTTTAGCATTTTGAATTTCAATTGAATATTCAATCATGCCTTTATGAACACCAATTTACTATCCAATTTCTATATAATAATTATAAATCATTTATCCATTCCCAATATAGAATTTACCTAATAATTTATTATACAAGATTAAGGGATCCTCTCTTTCCCCTCTTTATTCATGAACAATCATTATGTCTTGCCTTTTGATTTCTAATTGTTCATGTTGGGAAATGTTTCTACACATCCATTTACAATCCTCAATATTCCCATCCAATGATAGACCCATTTTTCTCTCATTCACCTCTTCTATGAACCTTTACATACATCCATTATGCTGCCAAAATCATCTTGTGATTTTTGATGCCAAACATTTTTTAATGAATACTCGTCCCCTTTTCTACTCAAGGGTATTCACCTAGTTTTACATATATTTCATTTATTGGATATTTAAAAATATTTAACCTGAAATCCTTAATCATGGGGTTACAATTTATGAAATAAATATTTATTTTCTATGATATATGGCGCACACTTATGCATGTACATGATATGAATGTGACGGGTGGGAATGGAATTATATATCCTTATAATGAATTGGGTAATGTTTTTATCTCATGATGTGCAATGTATGATGTATATGAGGTTATCATAAGAACACTATGATATCTTTTCTTGGTAGTTATCCTTGTATCATGTTTATGATGTCATGTTTTATGTTGTTGCCACATTCCAATGATTCTTTTATTTTATCATGTTATATCATACCACATAATTAAATATTATGATTATCACCCCTCTTATGCTACCTTGATATTCCTCTTGGATCACATGTAATTATTCAGGGAAAAATGGGGTTTGCATGGATTATCTATGTAGGTAAATAAAGTAATGAGTTGATATTATGTGTTTAGTGCCTTGTTTTTTAAATTTTCCTTAGGTTACACTTAGTTGGGAAACCTTGAATGTCAGGATACTAAAGGAATGGAGTTTAGTTTATCTATATAATAGACTGGGTAAGGAGTTTTCTTCTCAACCATACAAGATCTATATAATATATAATTGAAATATTAACATACCAAAATAGAAAAATTGTTTTTGTTTATTCCAAAGTATGTTCATTTCATAGTGAAAAATGGATACTGAACCACTAATTTATATGATTTTTCTTAAAGGTGGTGGTAATTTTAGTAGAATAAATATTAATAAAATTCCTTATTAAATGAATGTAAAATACTATACTCATCAAATAAAATATTCAATTATATATAAATGGTAGTATCATCATCAAAAATTACATTGAGATCAGTCAAATAAAATGAAAAGTCTTAATGTAACAAAATTATTAGACTAGTGAAAATTAAAAGAATCACTCTTAAGATGGAGATAAAAATTCTATGTGTTTTAGAAAACCCATATTGGAGTTACAAATTGATGAAATTTTTCAACAGTTGAATCTACATTCTATTAAAAAATAATAGATAAATCTACATAACGGTTACAGTATCATATTTAATGGTTTACCAAAGTAACTATATTCTACCCTCATATACTCAATGTGATTGAATGTGTTAATTACTTAGTGAGAATGAAGATATAATAAAGTCATTATTTGGATGTTCAATTCATTATATAATTGTAATTGGAGTTGATTAAACAATGTGAATGAGTTCAATAATATTTTACCATATTTTCTCAATGTGTTTAGGATAGAGTAACTAGGCATGTGACATTTATATCCACATGATATTTTTATATTAAAATGTGTTTATGATGTAACTTTGAAGAAGAAAATTTAGTTTCAATGTCCAATAATGTTTATTTAAGTAGTTATTCAGGGTAATCTAAACTAAAATGATGTGTTAGGATATAAGGTAAATGTTTTAATTGAATTGAAATTTTCTAGGATATTTGTAGGGGTTTGAGAAATTCCATAGAATTTTTATTTTATACATATATGTTATAGAAATAAATTATTCATTTTAGAGTTTATATAATTCTAAATGTATATTTTACATGTTTTTTAAGTACACAAGAGATAAAAAACTTTAAAAAATTGATGGATTGTGTAGTTTTCATTAAAATGATGATGTAAAGTGTTTTTGAATCATGGATTTGAATATAATGAAATATATTAATCATGAATGAATTTAAATAAAGGATGTGTGTTTTCATATTATATCACTTATATAATAATCAATGTTGTTTGTTACCAAATACTTCTTATGAACAAGATGAGGTTGTGGTTTTGATACACATAGTTATGATTCATTAGATTCTATAATATTATAGATAATAATATTAGGACAACATGAGTTTTATCTGGGGTAAAGAGTTTACACTATATTTTTTTAATATGTTGAATTAGGATTCTATCAGCAATCAGTGGAATATTATAAATAATTACACATTTATTACAATAATTATTAAAACACATTTAACACTATATAAGATATGGGTATAATGGAATATTTGTAAAAATTTACACTAAATTTGATAAGTATTAATTTCTAATTCAAAGTGTTTTTTGTATCTTATAATGATATTCTAAAAGGAATATAGTCACTAAGAGTGTAATGATGTTTGTTTGGACATAGATTATTTAAAATTAAAAAAAATGATCATTCCATTCATAAAATAAATGATCACATAAATATGATAAAATAGATTAGGTTATATTGATAATAATACATTTAAATAAATACATTTAGTTACTATAATAATGTTAATATCATTTTATTTCCTAAATGATTTTAGGAAGTGTTAGTAAATAAATAATATAACGATTTACATGAATGATATAATGGAAAAAGTTTTACGGAATATTTATAATAAATATATAATTTATGAACATAGAATGAGTTTTATGTAAATAATATAAGTTTTTAACATAATAACATTTAATGACGTGAAGTAAAGAAATTTTAATACTTGTCCAAAGTGTTGAAAATTTGGAATATGATTCTTAAGTTTCAGCATTATTCAAACTATATTTATTCACATATATTACTCACTAAATAGTTTATTGGTGTCATTTTATTAGATTGTCACATAGAGATGAGGTAGGGAATCCGTAAAGATGTAATGAGTTAAATGAAACCCTAACAGTGAAGCAAATATAAGGCCAATCTGGTGGTATATCATATAGAATATGACTATATGGGATCATATGTGTGGATTTTTTAAAATATTTTAAATTTTATTACGTTTTACAAAAGGTAGACTCTACATTTTCATTCTTTCACATTGGATATATTTATATATATTTTATAAAGTGTAATGATAATTAACCTTTTAAAGTGTGACTTTAAGTTATCCCTAATAGATTTTCATCATGGATTATTATAGATCATGATGAAATGTTAATGTTTTCATGAGTATGATTTCATTTAGAGATATGGAATGTTATCATAAGGACAAAAAGGAGTTTGGTGTGTTATATGGTCCACCATGTATACCACATGGAGACTCATACAATATGAGTTTTCTATATTATGGGTCCATTTTTCATATTTTTAATTCCCTATAAATGAGGTCGGTAAGACACATAACATGAGAAACATTATAATTTTACACATTTATTACACAATCCATTAGGCTCAGTTAGTCATGGGGTTGTTGGGAATGTTTTTGGTCATGTCATCTATTGAGGCTTAACCAATATGGGATTTATTTATCTCATGTAGTGGGTTTGAAATCTAAGACCTCTATTTAGATAGATTAAAAGAGTTCATGGTCATACCAAGATAAGAAATGTGAAGATATTATTTATTGGATGAGGGGAACGTGATGTGATCACCTATATGGGTGAATGACATGGGATGTATTAATCGACCTGGTTAGTCCATACCAAGATATTAGAGAACATATTAGTAGTTATACAATATTTACATACATCATGTACCTTGGTAACTCTAGGTATTTGAAAAGGGTATTATGGTAAAATGAATGCTTGGATATGATATAGTTGATGAGAAATGTATAAAAATACATATGTTTGATAGAGATTAAGCTATATACTTTGGTATATTGAGTATTACTGATTCTTACCTTGAGGGAAAAGTATTCTGATATTTACAAAATTAAGAATTCATATTAGTTTTCAAATATATAAATGCTTGTGGATTCACTCATTGTGTTTGATTAACTAGGGATTGAGTTATAAAAACCTCATAGAGTTTCTATAAAACTTGTTTTAGTGTTTATCCAAAAGGAGTTTTGGATTGAAATATTTATGTTAATTCATATAATGTGATGCATGGTGAATTTTAAGGCATTTTTATAAACGTGTTAGGGAAATATCCAAGTAGAGTTTTGGATATGGTTTTTCAAGATTTTTATTTTATGATATAAACTGAAATAAAAAAACACATATGAGGCTTTAATGAAAGTGGGATATTTAATGAGATATTCAATAAATTTATTATATATATTAAGCATATTTTGATATATAATATAATGTTTTATATGTTCATCATACGGTATGAAATTCAGGATGAAAATTTATTATGATAATCCATTGATTATGTCATTAATTATGATATATAGATATCCTAAATATGTTGACATCACAATTTGTAGTTTATAAATAGGCCACATCCAAATGTAGTATTATTTTTTAATTGAATATTATATTTCAATTTGAATTTATAATTGATTATTGAAGTCAAATACTATGTTTTTACATAAAAATATTTCTACTATATTGGCTAGAATTAGCTACAAACATTTCATAAGATAAAACAAGTGGGGTACTTGACATGACCAAAAGGATAAAACAACTGTAACAATTTCCCTTCACTCATAAATATTGTGATTAACAAGTAAATTTATGGAAGGCTTAGTGACTATCATCAATTATTTTATAAAGTATATAGTGACTATTGTGATGGGGGTTCATTCAAGAATGCCTAAGACTCTTTTTGATCCTCCCTTTACCAATTATTATCTTCTTCTTCTTACATAGATGATAATAGATACTATAATATTAGGTATGTGTGATTAATACTAGTTGAATTTTGAGATATTAAATCGATTTTAAAATACACCTATGGGGTAAGAGACTTTGGGCTATTACAAGTGATCTTTATCAGAAACTCTTTGATGAGAAATATAACAACCATCTACGGTGAAAGGTGAATAGTTAATTAATTTATATTTATATGGTTTTGAATTAAATTCATAGTGTTCTTGGGATTTTTTGTTTCTATTATATTTTAATAAGTTTAAAAAGTGTTGTTCTATCCTTAGAAACCAAACATGATCTACCCAATACCAAAAACAAAATCACGATAGATTAATTTGGATTATTAATAGGGATGATAATTTCATATTACCTACTTCAATTACATGATTATAATAATCCTAAAATATTATGATGATTACTACCTCCCATTTATCTATAATATGTTATTAATTCTCCTCTTCCTTATATTTGACACACCACACTAATTCTAAATGATTTTTATCTCTCAAAAAAATATTGAGAATATAGAATATGGAATAAAATATAGTCAAAGGTGAAATTTAATTACCCTAATTCAATCCTCTATTTTTCCTTCAATTACATACATGTTATAACTCTCATTACTTTACACAATTTATTTTTCTATTTCCCTCCCTCATTAAGTATCTAATTCTACTACCCCTATTTACACCACATTAATCATCTAACTATACATTCCATCAATAGAAATTAAATATCCTACCTTCATCCTTGTGTATTCCACATCACCACCACTATATATAATATCTAAAATAATCACATTATTAGTTTAATAAAAAAAATTTAAAACAAATTACATAAATAAATAATTTATTTATTTATATCATTTCCTAGTATTAATGGAAATTTATGACAACCTTAGAAAATTATCTATCTTCTACCCAAGGATGCATATTAAATTTTAAATCCAATAGTTCATTCAAAATTTCATTTTGAAAATATAAAAATTCGTTGTTTTTCCAAAATTGCTAAAAATACTCAAAATAATCAACTCAAAAATATTAAATTTCCATGTCTCTATAAAATGAATGAAAATTTCGTCACTATACAAAATCATAAGCCAATGATATCATGTTATCAACATACATCAAAAAAAATTTGTGTATAGGTTATAACTTTATATGAACTAATCATAGGTGAATGGATTGTCACCAATATAATGATAAAGGAAGAATAGTTTATCATTAGGCATCTATTATAAGGGAAACTAACACCTAATATTCAACCTAAACAGAATAAACATAGAAACTAGGATACCCATGCCCAATTATTATACACCTATACTACAATGAAACTCACATATATGGGTTATATTCCTCTTTAATGTTTTCCATTAAATCCAATGTGATAACATATCATTGTATACCTGGTGGAGAAGTACCAAGTATTGGATGGTACTAGATTGGATATTGGACAACTATTTTCCCCATCAGGTACCCGGTATACCAAAAATATGTATATGGTGGGGTTATAATTGTTTTTAAGGGGTGGGGTCATGTTGGGATATTCAACTCAAAAGTATACCACTAAAACCCTTATTATTCAGATTTTATCTCATTATAACCATGATCATACTTCCTTATATCTATTCCTCTTCAATAATCTCTCTCAAGTAATTCTACCTTTAACCTTTATCTATATGGATTCCATAAGTTTACAAAAATAAATTTTCAACTAGGTTTTGGATGGTAGTATTCTAATTTTCTTCATTCTCTTATTTCTTCATGAAATTAACCTCTATCCCCTTTTTATATAATCTATTAGTTGTAAAAATCACAAATTACTTTGTATTGTTCTTCATTTTCTTTCTATTGTAGTTAACATTAGAGAAAACAAAGGAATTTATTTTTGTTTTATTTCCAAAATCTGTCTCCTTTGATGAAAGTGATTAAAGGTGTAAAATTTCTGTTGTCAGGTTTTTAATTAGTCTTAGTGGAAACATACTATCTCTCTAATGGTATCATAAGAGTATTTTTAACTAACATTTTTATGTGACCTCTTATTCAACTTATATATTGAAAGGGTGAGACTAGAATTATTATAGATCATAATAAATTTAGTTAAAAACAATAATATTTCTACTATTTTTTTTATTAAATGGTTTTTAGAAAGTAAAGAACAGTTTTGGATTAATTGATATATATTGAAATGTTTGAATTTCATAAATGACATTTAATTTTCATTTTCCATATTTAACTACTTATATATAATGTATTGTACTTTACATTTAATAAGAGATTTAAATAGTGATATTGACCATTGTAATTAGATTATGTCCAATATCAGTGGATGTTATAATTTATATTGATGAAAATTTTATGCTTATAAACATCCATATTTAATGATATAATTATTGTTCATGACATTTAAGGAATATAGATAGGTTGATTGTTTGGGATAGGCTTGAAATAATTTTATTAATTATTCCATTTTCCCTTCAGAAGTCTATAATATTATTTTGACTCATTATACTTTATTCCCTTTCCCCCAATATGGGTATTTCCCCTTGAATCATTATATTTCATTGGTCATAGATACTAAGTGAGTTCTAAAAATTGTAACATGGGTATAGACCCTCGCTGCACTGGGTGTTATATATTATAAATTATATTCATGTATAGTAGTACTAGTATCACATTTTTATTGATTTTTTATACATTCCTTTAGTCTTTCATTGTTTTTATGAACACTTTAGCTTATTATATACATATAGAAGTGAAGTGGGGATCTCTTACTATGTATTTTATGCTCACACCTTATATGTATCCCATTTTGGAGTTCATTTATAGCATTCCATACATGATCTAGATAAGGGAGAGACATCAAAGAATGGGATTTATTTTTAAGTGGAGTATGGTGTTTGAGTAGTCTCTATTTTGAGTCATTTATAATCATATAGAGCGATGAAATGCGGTTATGCTTAGTTGTTCACATAAAAATTTTAGTCAGGGAAATTATTTTCCTTTTATTTTGGGAATGTTTGGAAGGCATTATATATGTGTTGATTCCCATAAAATAGCATCTTTCATATTCAAAGAATATTGGAAGAAAAACTGGAAAATGTAATATTTTTGTGACGAAACCTAGACATTAATGAATATAGGTAGTCATTTGTGAGGGAATCATATGTGGCCACATAAAATATTTATTAATGAGAATCCCTTTATGATGGAATCAAATCATTAAGGTCCCGAATCCGTTAATAACCATATAACATCTTCATGAGAAGATATAGTTTGAGAGTATGAATGTGTGATTCTTTATATCCAATTAAAATTTTCGTAAACTATGACTCATTTAGAGAAAATGTGATCAATTTTATTTTAAAATATAAGGATTGTTTGTGACTATGTGGATTATATGTGATCGCATAGTCTAGGAAAGCGGTTAAAAGAAATATTTCATAAATACCTAGCACTCACATTATGGGAATGATGAAAAGATGATAAATACCTTAGGAATATATATTTCTACTTCATGAAAAAAACAATAGAATAAAATATCATCATTTAAGAATAATTCCCTTTGTGAAATAATTTTATGAAAACTCAGTTAACTCTTGAGTTTCAACTGTATTATAAAAGGGGAGTAGAATCAAGGAATATATTTAATATAATGCTCCTTCTGCAAAAAAATCTCATGATTCCATCTATATAATTACATTACGATGAATCGTACAATACTCTTTTGTGGATCTCTATGCATGTAATTCCCCTTCCTGAGAAGACCCTTTTAAACCTTTGCATCTATAAACCATATGAATTCTTGAAAGAATATTTTTTTTGTAAGATTTTAGTTTACAGAAGTACATATTGGCTTACTCTATATGGTCTATGTTTATAAAATATTTGACCTATAGAAGAAAAATTCATGAATGAAACCTAATATGGGTAACTATGACTCTTTCATGTGCCTTAATCAATCCAGATCATCTACCTATTTGGAATTAACCCAAATAACATCATTGGATTCCTTTATCTAAGGTATAAACCCAAAAACCCAATTTACCAAGGTCTCTTTCATAGCCTCACGTGGTACATAGAATAGCTACACGTATCGGTATGAACCCTTTTGGTCATATATTCCCTTGATAATGGATTATTTCTAGGTTTTGCTTCCAAACTGATAGGGACCTTTGGGAAATCATGATCACATATTTAATTAATAACATTGGTGTCTCTTATAAAGATATGAGAAAAAAATATTACACCTGATGTTGTTCATATTTACTTCCCCGTATCCAACATTTTATTGAATTTAATATCTATTTGGACTATTTCATTAATTTAATAATTTTAGGATCCATATAAGGGCCTCCCATCTAGTATAATCCCCATTACCATACCTTAAAATGAGTGACCTACTTGGTCAAACACATATAATAAGAATATATGTATTCCCCACGTGTATCCTTTCTTCTCCTAGATAGGATATGGGCCACCCATGCATAAGCCCCATCTATTTATCAATGGTCCATATTGACTGGGAATTATCCTCCACAATGGCCCATATTCCTTGTGGTCAATTTTTTATTGGAGTAACATATTCCATACATGTAAATCTAAACCAATGGGTTATATTCTCTTATAAAGTATACTACTCAATGGAATAAATTCTATACAAGTCAAACCATCCCCTTATTCATACAATTATTAATGGATGGGGTGATCCCGAAAGGGAAGACCCTTTGTAGGCATCAATCAAGAATCTATCATCACCCTTTTCATAGCACATATATTCTTACTTCATGACAACATACCATATTAAATAACCCAGTCATGCAAGAATAGACAATAGAACTCAAACTATGTGGGTTTTGGTTTATATTAACCAAGATATATAGGATGCCCCTTTAAGGTCAAATCTTAACACATCGATAGGTCCAAGATACATGACAATTAAAAGAACTTCACTTTTTTAAAGGTGGGGATTTGGTCAAATGACCAAAAAAATATTATTTTTTTTAAAATGAGAAATTACAAAAGTCCAAAAGACGGGATCATATTACAGTCTTTAACATGAAGAGGAAGCAAGGAGTCTGGTATCTCCTTGAGCCAGGATATGTCATGCATGACCCATTTTATGGGTGAGTCCATCTACAATCATATTCACCTCACAATAGGTGTGGGTTGCAATGTAGTTAATACCTTGGAGAGAATGGAGACAATTCATCCATCATGTAGTAAATGAACATGCACGATGAACCACCCCATTCCAAAATATCCTTCATTACAGTAGTAGAATTTCATTCAATCCACAAGTTGTTCCAACCTCTGTGCACGTAGAAAGAGATGGCATGGATCACGCCCAACATTTCGGCTTCCAGGGAGGTTGCAATGTCACAGCCTCCAAAAAATCACACAATGATTTGACAAAGATGGGTTATGAAGATGCCACCACATCCCATGGGACCCTAATTTTATTTAGAGGCACCAACCACACTGATTTTGGTCCATAGAGGGAGCAGTGGTCTCCAGAAAACTTCAAAAGTGTGACCTGGATGACTAAAGATGGATGTAACCCGAAGACGCCTCAGAATCATAAAATCAGCCACAGAGTTGTTGTAACTCTCTCTATATCAATGCGTATTCCTGAATAGCAACCAAAATTTTCATTTTACCTACATTAATTTTGAGTGATCAATTATTTTAAAGGATAGAGTTCCTATCATACCAGATTACGTGAAGAAGCTCTGAAACCCATGCAATTATTTGTTGGGAGATATCCATTTCAACACAACCTTTTAGTTGGTCATTGAGAGAGTCATGAATTATCCATCTTCACTCCAAGATGTTAAAAACATAGTTTCAAAGAGAAGTTGTAGTAGTACATGACAGAAATAAATGATCATCATCTCCTCTCTGTTGATTACAAAGAAGACATTTAGTGAAAATCTAGATCCCAAAAGGTTGTAAGCAGGTATCATTGGGTACCCTATTTTAGGAAAGGTTTCAAATAAGAGTGAGTCTTGAGGGCTTAATCAGTGACTTATCAAAGCATTTGATCCATCTTAAATAATTCTCAATGTTATGGATGGAGTGGTTATAGAAATATTTTGAGTTTATCAAACCATTGTGTGCAGGCTCCAAAATCAAAAAAAAATCCTCTGAAGTAGAGATCGGGTAATTATCAATTATATGAACAACATTATCAAGAAGAGGGTCAAAATGATAAGAAATGACATTTCTTACAGTGTTGTGGATATTTGTAGAAGAGTATTCAGTGGGAATAAAGATATTAGAGGAGCGCATGTCCAGTTTTCCAACCAGAATCTCATTGATTAGTTTCTAGAAAACATCCATCTAGAGTCAGTCATAATGATGTTATACATGTTTTTGATAGATGGCCAAATGGAAGAATCCAGGAAATTATTGTTACCACTTTTCAGTCTATCAAGGAACCTATTCTTGATGAGATTAATCGAAGGGGAGTCATTGTGAATCTGGTTCCAAGTTAATCTAGCTTGAAGGGCCTCATTAATAATTTTTAAGTGTTTTAACCAAGACCATCTTTGTCTAAATATTTACAATAGGTAATCCAAGGAATGGTCATAAGATTCCTATCCAAGGTGTTTCCAATCCAAAAAAAATTAATTTAAACATTCATTTTTAATAATACCAGACGTCCATTTGTTTACCATCATAGAACAGATCAATTTGGAGACAATTCCGAACTTGAATAGACAAAATCTCCCCACCATAGAAAAAGATTTGTCTTTCCATGTGGAGAGATGATCAACAATTCGGTCAATAATATTAGAGAAGTAACAGGCTTTGGGTATACCCCAAAATATGGTTACCCCAAGGTAAATGAAGGGAAACTCTCTTTCTTTGATGCAATGTTCATTAATGATACCATTTTTCCTAGAGGCTGGAAAATTTTCGCAAAATAGATGAAGGATTTTTGCTAGCCTATAACCTGACCTGAAACTTCATCATAATGAGTAAGAATAGTTTTGAGAGTTTTGATGTTCCTTTTATCCCCCTTTAAGAAAAGAATGACGTCTTTAGAATATATGAGGTGAGTGGGAGCATTGACATTTCTGTAAGCCCGAATCAATTTGAGATTATTTTGATCAACTAGATGAGTGAGCAAGAAACTCAAATTGTTCTATGCAATGGAAAAAAGGATTGTTGATAGGGGGTCACCCTATCTGACACCTGTGGAAAAATTGAAATATCCTTTGGTAGATCCATTGACTAGGATGGAAATGTTCAATGAGTTGAAAATGGTTTTAATTCGATTAATGAATATATTATTGAAACCAAAGCTTTGTAAGACATTGAAGATGAAATTCCAATCCATAGTGTCAAAGTCCATCCTAACATCAAGTTGAATGGAAAATTTTCCACCCCTATTCTTATTGTTTAACAGGTTAGTTAAGTCTTAGGTGAGGAAAATACAGTCTTGGATGGATCGTCCTTTGACAACAACATATTGATTCTCAGAGATAATTTTATCAGTGATAGTGGAGAGTCTATTCGCAATCAGTTTGGTGATAATTTTTTTAATCATTTTGATAAGAGAAATGTGTTGAAAGAGATGAACTTCAGAGGATTTATCAATTTTAGGAATCAAGGTAAGGAAATGGGCATTTAGACCATGAGGAAAGATGCCACTAGAAAAGAAGGTTTTAACCATATTGCAGACATCATTTTGAATTATATACCAATATTTTTTATAGAACCCATTATTGAAACCATCAGGACCTAGGGAACTATCATGATTTAGGCTGAACACAGTGTCCCTGAATTCATGATCAAGAGGAAAACCCACAAGAAAAGAGTTTTCAGCATCAGTGATAATAACCGGAATGATCCCCTGAATGAGATCTTATTTCATATCAGGGCCATTGAATAATGATTTGAATTAAGAGACCACATGATTAGCTAGGTTTGTTTCATTATCCAAGAGGTTGTCTCAATCTTTTAGAGAGTAAATAGGCTTACAAGCTTTCTGAACCCTCTGTAAAGAGTTATAGAATTTGGTATTTCTATCACCATCCATTAACCATTTGATTTTGAAGGTATGCTTATGAATATTTTCTTTTAAAGAGAGATGAAAATTAAGTTTCATAGAAATGCTAATTTCTTGATTTTGATCTATAGAAAAGTCAGAATGTATGACGCTGTTTTGGATTTGATGAATATCATTCTCAAGAAAATATAGGTCATTATCAATTTTTTTATCTTTAATTATACACCAAATCTTAATATTTTGTTTGATATATTTTAATTTAAGAGAAAATGAAAAGGCATCAACAGAGTGGGACATATAAGTCCAAAAATGTTTAATGAGATTACAATAATCAAGAACCATGAACCAAAAATTGTTGAACCAGAAGGGTAAAAGTGGTTTCATAGTTTTGAGGGTAATAGTGACCAAGATAGGGTGATGGTCAGATTGAATTTTTGGAAGGGTGGTGCATGAAATAAAATCCCATTTATCCAAAGCATGATCATTAGTGAACGCTCTATCCAGTTTTCTTGCATCCACTCTATTGTGATAATTACTATACCAGGTATACTTGGCACCAAGGAGAGAAATTTCAATATTATTGGAATTATAAATTGCAGCTTTAAAATCCCTTGAAGATAAATTTGAGTAGAGAGGGCCTATTTTATCAATAGAAGAAATAATAACATTAATGTCTCCAACAACCAACCAAGGAAAATGAATAATAGAACTCTAATAGGAGAGGTCATTCCAAAGAATCCTCCTATCATGATATTTTCTCCTGGCATAGATAAAGGAGAAAAAAATATGAGTGGTTTCAATCAAAAAGTCACGGGTGAAACCTTTCTCTGTAATATGGAAAACATGAACAATAGACAAGGATGAGTGAGCAAAGATCCAAAGATAATGAAGAATGTTGTTGTTCTAGGAAGCACCTATGAAGTTGTATCCAATGCGGCCAAAATAAACTAAATCATTAGAGAAGTTGATTTTTGGTTCAGCTATGGAAAATATTAAGGGTTTATATATGTTTTCTATTTTTTTTAGGATAGTAAAGGTGTCATGTTTTGCAATAACTTGATAGTTCCAAAATAAGATCTTCATTTAAACCTATGTTTGGGATAGGGACTCCCTTTTTTCTTATTATCCGAGACTTTGTGCCTAACTGATATTATTTGTTATTTTGACATATTAGGACTTGAGGTAACTCCCTTGTTACTTTTCATGTAATCTAAGGGTATAAGATTATCATATACATTCATAAAGTTCATGTCAGAATCATGCATAGAATCATTTGGAGCTGATTTCATACTACAAATGTCCCTTATGTTAATATCATCAAGGATATTATTACTAATTGAAACTTGCATAACTTCAGATAAATGGATATCTAAGAGGAAGTTCGATTTGGGGGTACCTGGAAGTAAATTAGTATGAACAGTTGACTACATATCCTCAATCAATCCAAGATTATTATCCTATTGTATAGTACATGTTTCATGAGCATTAACTGAAGTACTAACCTGATTACTTTGCTTCTTTTTCGGAGGGTCCTTATTAGCCTGCGTAGAAATGTGAGTTGGAACTGAAGGTCCACTATCATGTAGAACCAATTCTATCATTCTAGCATTTATGAAATTCTTGGCTATTAAAGATTGTGTCTCGGCTTGAACAGTATTTCTAAGAGAGTTAGTGTAAGCAGCGGGACAAGAAGCAGTTTCATAGTTGGTTTACATATCAAAAGAGATTACATTTTGAGATAAAATAAGAAAATTGGTATTACCAATAATAATTATTTTATTAGTATTAAGAGAAGAAGCAACAAAATTTATATAACATATATATAATGAATCAGATACATTAGAATTAATAACATAAAGGGCATTAGAAGAGGAAATACCTGAGTCCATAGGTTTCTCCATCCCAGCTTCCACCCTGGGCAGAGTCTGTTTGGTGGAGCTACTGAACTACTGTGTTTTCCTATAATGATTTTCAAAATCTATAGAGTGACTTATGGTAGCTAGATTTTTAGAAAAATCAATATATGCAATGTGTGCCTGTGGGGAAGAACCTAAGGGAGATGATACAGAATCCTTCTGAACAACAAATGAAATAGTGTTAGATACTGGTGAGTGGTTCTGGTTCTATCCAAT
Source organism: Viscum album (assembly GCA_963277665.1). Taxonomy (NCBI): domain Eukaryota; kingdom Viridiplantae; phylum Streptophyta; class Magnoliopsida; order Santalales; family Viscaceae; genus Viscum; species Viscum album. The sequence goes on from OY728161.1 coordinate 1,477,860,394, forward strand.
TCCCACCGCAGGGGTGAGCACAACATTCTCCCTACCCATTAACTGATTTTGAGGGATAGGCCCAGACATATGGTCAGAATGAAGATTAGAATCTATAATATACTCAGTGGAAGATTTAATGGTTTCTAAGACCAGATACTCAATTTATTTCAATAGGTCTTGATATCAAGAGATTTTATCTTCTTTTTCCACAGTGTCTTCCTAGTTAATAACCAATATATCCCCTATGTGTGTCAGTTTGTGTGATTTTTAACCCAAATTTCAGACATTTTAGGGGGGTCAGCTAGGTCCTTCATGGTGGCTTTGTATTTTTTTCCTTACTTCCTTCCAATCATTTTGAGATGGTTAGATAACTTTCTTTCTAATCACCCTAAAATTATAAATAGTATGACCAATAATCTTACAATGCTCACAAAGGGGGGGGGGGGGGTTTCGTATTCATATTTGATTTCAGTTTTGTAGTCATTAGCATTGAACTTTATTGAGGTGGGCAGCTTAGAGTCAGGATTAATTTCAACCATAACTGTGGAAAAAAGTCCCTCGTTATCATTTAAGGTTCTTTGGTCAATTTTGAAAGTGGATCCTATGTAAGAGAAAATATCATTTAAAACATTGGGATGCCAAAAAAAACTAGTTGAGTCCATGGAGTTTGACCGAGACTTGTGCCATAGTGTTTCTGTATGTGTACGGATTGAAAGTGGAGTTCCAACAAAAAATTATAAGTAAACCTGGATTAAGATTGAGATTTCTAGACTTCCAAATAATATCTAAATCCTCATGAGAATTTAACGAGATTTGAAAATATCCTTTTCCAATAGGTATTAATTTTCAATTTGAAGCATTTCATCAATGTGAAATATGCATATGAAGTTTAGTTAAAGGCTTGGATGGTCTCCTTTGAGGTAGGAGATGAGGCCTAGGATAGAGAATTTGCATAACTGCATACGTTGTTGAAGAGCCTCTAGGTCGTCTTCCACCAGGTAACCACCGTCATCAAGTCTTTTGACCGGGGGGCGGGGTCCACTTGATTTCTTGTTTTAGATTCGTACCTTTCAAGGCTTCAAGAAACGAGATCCATTGGGATCTACCAAAGGTATAATGGGTGTGGTGATCTTAATTCTGGGTATCGTCTTTGTGCGTAATTTCAACCTGATCATGCATAGAGGTGGAAAGGCGCAACTGAGGATCCACGAAGAGGTGTGAATCAAATCGGCCAGGCGCGAGGAAGTCTTCCATGAGATTTTTGATCAAAGAAATCAGTCAAGAATCCCTTGTTGCATGAGGGTTTTTAGAGTGATATGGTATCCCATCTCTCTAGAAACCCGTCTTCCTTCCAAAATATCAATTTCCAAGGAATTAACTTCATCCTAGATGTATTACCTTAAAATTTACTTCACATGGTCATGGAAACATATCCTTAAAATACACCACATTATCCCATATCACATGACCTTAAAAGGCACAACGTGTCCTGTTACGTGGCACAGAACATTATGGGTTCTCATTCCCATGGTATGGATATATATGAAGCCCCATTCATAAACACTATACAAACTACATGACATATACTACATACCTAGATATAAATAAATTCCATATATCCTAGATATTTGTCTTATAATTGTAGTGTATTCAATGATAAAATAACAATGGTGACCCTCATATACATCCAGCTATTCACAATAATGAATGGTTCTGATTATTCACTAGCATAGAGGTAACCAATATTAATATTATTATATATTTTAATGGATTCAAGAATATATCTTAATTTTTTCAGAGACTCTAGAAGTATGAAAGAACCCCCCCTCCCAATAAGGGTGAGATGATCTTGAACTCCCATCCTCTTGACCAATGTGCAACCCCAAGTGTCATTGGTAATGTACCAAAGACAACATACCTTTGGAATGTATGTTTGTATGAATAAAATAAAAATTCAAGGTAGCGGTGGTGCATTTAAAATAGTATTTTGAACCTAAAATGATTCATTTAACCATTAAAGAGATCAATTGACCATGATTTTTCTTTCAGTTCTGTATTAATAGGTTTTTTTTTGTGTTTTGACCTTTATAAAACCTCTCAATACTCCCTTAAATCCAAAATAGAATCATCCAATGCAAGGTCATGTGTCAGGATCTTGGGATATTCTAGCATCAAGTGAAAAAAACCTCAGGCTACTCCTAATCACTAATGAATTTTTATTATGTATACCTTGTCCATGATAAAGGTTGTGGCCATGTTTCCTAAAAGGAAGTTATCTCCAAACCATAATCTCAAACTCAAGGTGGTGAATGCCTTGATGTGGGAGTATCATCACAATGGATCAATTCTATCTTTAGTAGTGTCTTATGAAATACATTAGGATGTCAAAAATAATTGGTCATCCTATAAATGTTAGGTAATGAAGAATCTTGCAGCCCCTACCACAACATTTTTCCACTTCATGAGTCGATCAATATATCAATACAATTCCTACATTCCTTGTCTAAAGAGGTGTAAGAGGATTTCAATTATAACATTTTTTTTATTAGAAGCTTCCCATAAGAAATCCATCTAGTCATTGTCATCTTTAACACCATGTCTCCCCAACTCATCATGTTTTTGATGAGTCGATTTAAAAAAGGATCAAATTATTGGTGTTCTACCCCGGATCAACTAATAAGAGGTATCTATAAGGTAAATAGTCATATGGAGTCTAAAAGTAGGCTCATATTCATGTTCCTACTCTTGAAGTCCATCTATATATTATAGTGGTTACCACAGAGTAAGTATATATACCTAATCACACAAACTAATCCATTTAGCATATCCCCGTGATGACATAAAAAGCATGTCATCATACTCTATCAGTATCCAAGAAGTGGGATTATATCCATGATCATTCCCATAAATTTCATTGGAATATTCCCATGGAAATCCATGTACATGATCATATAATTTATCACACTTAAGAGTTTTATCAACATATTCTAGTGGTAGCTTATACATAGGCTCACATTCCTACTCCCCTCAGAGAATCTTTTTAACATTTTCTATAAATAACAATGAATTAGGCTCATAACCTATCTCTTACAAAAAATACTAGAGTGGGATTGAATCCCCAGTCTCATCCATACCTAGAAAGCTCATCATCATTTTTTGGTGGAAACTATGGTTAAGGAATGTATTTCTATCCATTATCAATAATGTTTTTCACCATTTTTTGGCACTAATGAAATAGTCACTATGGAGGGATCCCACTCATCAGGATCATTTTCCACACTGGGAAACCTTGATTATTGTAGAGGTTCCAACCCTAATCACGTGATATAGAATGTTCAAAAAGTAATATCTCCATGAAAAATATTACATTGCAGATAAATATTATATCATTTCCCTCTTCAATCCTTATATTCATCAGGCTCTTTATAATATATTACTAGTGGAACAAAAATCTTCCAGTTCCTCATTATAAAGAGAAAAACTAATTTTATAAGGGTCCTCCTCATGGTACTGATATTAGAAACTCTAGAGGTCATCCACATAGTACATACTTTGAAGGTACTTTCCACGGAAATATAAATATCTATAATAATGTTCCTCTATGTTGTTTAGGCAATGAAGATCCTCCCCAAAGCATGAATATAAATTATCAAGGAGGTCCTCCCCATTCCAACTCATCAAAAATTGATAACCATGAATTTAATCCCCATAGAATCCAAGACAAGAAACATATAGGTCCTCCCTTGTATATGTATTTCCTCGGTCCTCCCTATGATAAAAAAATTGTTGAAGTGGTGGTCCGCCCCAAGATATAATGTCAAATATCAACCATGAATTTCCTCCTCACAGTTCTTATTGTAAAGGTGATTACCATAATGACTTGTCTTATAAAAATAATGGACTACATAAAAGTTTCTTCAATTTGGACCTCAAACTGAGAGGCACTCGAGAAAGACAAGATATTAATACTAGGTACCTCATTCTAAATCTGTGAAATATTATCCCATTGAAATATGTTTTGAGGTGATGTTCATAATCTATGCATCTCTGAGATTGAGAATGATTTGATTCAATTGGGTAAATTCAAGAGATTCCACTATTCTTGGAAAAGTAGTCGAGAAACAACCTTTTTTGTCAGATCTGTTTGATAAACCCCTCACATAGGATTGTGAGAGATCCATGGATATATTGAAATATATGGTCAATGATAGAGTATCAGTCATGTTTTTTCCCTTAACTAATCCTCAATATGATATTTTAGAGATATAAAAAGAGGAATGAATACCATATTTTCTTAATATGTCATGGGAGGACCTCCAATATCTCAATACCATAGATCTTATATGTTAGTAATATGCTAAATATTTCTAGGTGATTAGTGAGATCCCCCAATATGTTAACCTAGTTATATTTCTAGTATTTTGTAGCCCTCTCTCATGGAATAATGTGAGTTCCTCCATTGAACTAATATAAGAATTATAAAGGTGATCCACCAGATAGACATTGGTACCCCACCTGATGTGTGTATTTGAAGGATTTGAAATATGGATATGTATATTTCAACTATTTCATCGACTAATAAGGTCCATAGGGGAATACATATTGAAATTTCATCACTTTAGGCCATGTCATAAGTACTGGGTCTACATACTGTAATTTGTAGCACCCTGACCTGGTTAGCCCCTTGAATAGTGCTTTTAGTCAATGTGTCACTAGCCTTAGGTGAACCTCTCTATACCCTAAAGGCTACTGACTAGAAGTGAGTGTGTAAAGAGGTTATAGTTGGGAAACTATACCCTCTGGTGTTGATATAATAATAGTCCAATGTATATATATATATATTGTGATATAAGGATGGAAATAAAGAATGATTGAAATTGAACTAGTAACCCACCCATGGATAAAGCCCAATAAATATCATACAATAATGAAAAAAACTAAACAATAGTAGTTTAATAAATAAACAAGACCAACATACCATTATTAACTAAGCATGAAAATAAAAACTAGTTGTACATATCAAAAATATGAAAAGTGTCTTATGTGGTCAACAACCATTATATACCTATACAACATACTCTAACAAAAGGAAAAAATAGAACTCTAGCTGATGTAAGAACCAATAGTCCCTTTCTTCAATACCATGTTAACAAGCACTAAATTCTATCTTCTAAACCCAATTCTTTAACTGAATGAAAAATCAAAAAGTATACACGCATCCTGAACGATTCGTGTAGGGTGTGACAATGAGTCTCAGTAGGCCACCACCAACACGTGACTAACTAAAATTTTTCATTAATCAAGTTTGAAATTAAATAAAAAAATAGAATAACATGTATAAAATAAACATAATCTTTCCTAGTGCTCAAAGTCTACAAAGAAACTATGACCTTCCTTGTCCAATGATAGAATTCCTTAGTGGGGATGATCCTTAGCCTAAAACCAAGGAATCCCCTAATATATAAAATTCTAGTTGAACCCTTAGGTTCCATCTCTAAATAAGTCACTCGGTGCTATGTTCCTCCCAACACCTTTTTTCCATGTCGAGTCAATGAAGTCCCAAAGGCTTGTACTATCAATACAACTCTGGTCCCTCAAACCTCTTCTTGAAAGAACCCATTGGCTCGTAGCCCTACGTCTAGAGGCACAAAGATATAAATCCTCACAAAAATATCACTATGAGATAAATAACAGATATCACAAGGAATAACACTTTCTACCCTCCAAAATGAGTCTCGTCCCAACAGCCTCATGTACAGGGAGCCTCATCCCCCAACTGAAACCATCAATGCTATTATCTGATAGTTCCTCACCATCCCCATGGATTTCTATGACAAGCACCTCTAACCACAATTCCTAAGCCACAACTACTAGGGGCCTCAACCAACTTGAGTGGTTAATATGACCTCAACATCTAATTCATCCTATGTGCACATGACACCAAATAGCGCATTGTCCATAATAGGTGAGTGGGAATCACTAATTTAGAACCTAAGACACACCAATTCTCACACATAACGCCCCTACGACTATGTCTCTCAATTATATGGCCAATCCATCCAATATCACATGAGCCTTTCTCGTAGTATGATGGCCTAGATTCTTGAATATGATGACTGAGTCAACCAAATGGTGATCATAATCAAATAAATATCTTGGACCTATCAAGTTTTGATGATCACATAACCTCATCTAGGTGGTCATCACTACCTCTTTCCTCGGGCCCCTCCCATCGAAATATCATCACGATAATTCAAATATAAAAATATATATTACCAAGAAGATGTAGGGTCTGGGAATGTATGACCTATAATTATAAATTAAAAGTAAAAGTACAAATTCAGTCATTGCAAGGGGTTTTACAAAAATATGGAATGTATCACACCCTCATGTCATCATCCACAATCCTAGAACAATAATCAGGTATTCTGAACAACCACATGCTTCATAGTTCCACAATCTCCTTCTTTAATATCAAATTATCATGACCAGTCTCCCAGGGCCTGTGTCGTGACTACCCCAAGCCCTCCTTCCATAGGCTAGGGGTTGGAAACTAGCACCGAAAGGCGTATCCCCTTAAATCGGGAAGGATTGCCTTTATATCCTATAAACACACTCAACCAAGCACACAACAAGATACGAACACAAGTAAACTGTATATCAAAAAGAGTGCTGAAAGTAAAAGGGGCCAGAATAAAATCCCAAAAGTAAAGGTACATGTACAACTGGAAATACAATACAAATAAAGAAAGAGAAAGACAATTATTGGGTCGTCCTCTGAGGTTCCTACCTGAAGGGTAGGTACAGATCACCTCCTCAACACTCATCATCTACTCGTCTCCTCTACATAATGACATGACGTATGGTCCACCTTCGGGCACCATCCAGTCCAGGTACCCTCATCCTCGATCAGCGTTATCCTTCGTCTGCACGAAACACAACAATGTGCGGGCGAAGCCCATGAAGGGGTGAGTATAACAATACTCAGTAGGGACCCTGAGACCCTCAAGGTCTCACAAAATACACAAATAATAAACCAAAAAGCATGTAGACCAATGATAGCCCTACTTAGATATATGCCCATACATATACCTAAGTTATCAAATATTACCCATCTCATTCATGAGGAAACACAAGGCCCAACTCCTTAGCCAAAGCACAGCTATTCCACAAAGGAAAGATCTCCATGAAGGTAAGCACCAAACATGTATGCCACACAAAAGAATACGAAAATGGTATCACCACAAAGGTAAGTACCACACAGGTACGCCACAAAATAATAACAGAAAGGAATCACCTCAAAGGTAAGTACCACACATGTATTCCACACAGTAGAATACCACAATGGTAAACACTCAACTCACACCAGGTATAATTTAGGTACAATAGTAGAAATGATTAGATGTAACTATTGAATAATCTTACTCTATTAAAAGTCAAACCCACGTAGGACCCTAAATCATCAGATCGACACAAGATCCTAGTACATCATCAGACCCACAGAGGATCCTAGTAGAACAGACCCACACAAGATCTTACTACATCATGAGACCCACATAGGATGCTAGTACAGTAGACCCACATAAAATCCTAGTACATCATCAGACCCACACATGATCCTAGTACAACAGACCCACAAAATATCCTAGAGTAGTCCCACATGGATTCCTAGAGCGGATCCATGTGGGATCCTCAAACACATACCCACAATGGATACTTTTCTCATGTTACATCCAGCTATAAGGTTCTCGCACTAAGCTTGCTTGATTCTGGGAGGGTCCGCTCCTCAATCCACAGGTCGATACTCAAACATCCAAGAAGTCCAATGAAGATTTATCCGAAAGTACCTCCACATAAAAGGGGTCTCAACGTGACTGACAGTGCGTCAATCGGATGGCTGGTCTGTTAGTTATTGGCCTTTTAGTCCCAAGGGCCCGGTTAGATTCGTGTTTGATCCAACCCAAATGTACCCCAAAATTATCCAAAACTCAAGCGGGGTATACCAAAAGGACGGTCTCGATCCAAGGTCTATGGTTCCATAGACGGTAAGTCAATCGGACGTTACACGCATGAGTTATGGAGGGTCGAATATTTAATAATAATAATAATATATTATTGTTATTTTAGCGTTTTGGGTACCCAATCCAAAAACCAGAAAAATAAATCCAATATTGGACTCATAATTTCCGTCTCGAAGTCAGGGCCACACTACCTTTGACGGTTCGTGAAACCAAGGTCACACGGATAAGTTACAGATGAATTATGGTTTTACAACCAAAAATAATAATATCATTATTATATTATTATTATTATTTAAAATTCCCACATTCCACGTACAAACCCACACCTCTCCAATTAGGTTCGAATCCAATTATTCAATGGATTTAATATTTAATTTCTTTAAAATTTTAACTTATCTTTTGTCAACACTTTCTCTCTCCAATCAACCTCTTTTACGATTTTTTTCCAGTTTCATGCCCTACTGCACAAGCTCAGCAATGTAAACCCTCAAATCCCAGTCGTCGGTCATGCTTCTACTACAATGAACACGGACCTGCTCGCACCACCCTGTACGCACACTGGAAAAATCGCACCCTGTTGTCCGCCTGGTCGCCACACCGCTCGGGAGCCACACCCCTTCGGCCTGCCGCAATCCCGGCCTCCCGCTCGCGCCACCGTACCACCTGTACTAGATGTGCCAGACCGCCGTAGTCACATGTTTATCACAGGCAGATCACCATTCTGCCTACCCTCACTTGCACGCGTGAAGCCACCTCGACTCTCCGCACAGACCGCCGTCACACCACCTATCTCGCCCGGATTTAGGCCCCAAAGACACGCGAGAATTGCACATCCACATTTCCCCTTCCGCGGCCCATTACATCTTCATTCTAAACCCAAAAAATAAAATGATCACATATTCGCGATCCTCGGGTCAAGGGATCTTTGTCCATATGTCACACTCAACAGAATATTATGTTTCCAGTGCCAATAAATATTTGGCGGCCTCCTTCCGCGAGCCATTGCAGCTTCGTTCCAAGCCCGAAAAATTAAACGATCATATATTTGAAATCCTTGCATCGTGGGATTCGAGTCTATATATCGTTCTCAGAAAAACTCCATGTTTTCGGTGCCAATAAATATTAGGCATTGAAGAATGCATGAAGAACGCGCAAAGAATAAAAAGAATGAGGAGCATGGTTTATGTGCAAGACGATGTCCATGTTCGTTTGTCCATCGTCTTCATGAATTTATGATATGAAGAATCAATAAAAAAAATTCAAAGATATATAAAAACCCTTACCTTGATTGTCCGTTGGAGGTGACGTGAGGATGAATACGTAGTTGATGAGATGGTGATGTCGGCGTTCATTGCTCTCGCAAGATGTTTCCGATCTAGGCATAAGCGTCGTTCCCGTTCTCCGATTCGATAGGATGATCTTCATTGGATAGTGTTATTAATTGGAGAATATTATCCTCCAAAATCTCTCCCAATTGTCTCATTGCCAACGCTTTCCCCAAAATCAAGAAAAAGAGGATCCAACTTATTAAATTAAGTTTATTAATTTAACAAGTTAAGTTGTCTCATTATGTAAATTGAGTTTGGCACATTAACTAGGGGAATACCAAGGGTTTACCCCACATAAATTGGGAGTTCAGGTGGTCCCCACCACCAAGCATTCAAAATGGTGGTTTCAAATAAAATAAATAAAAAGTTATATATTTATTTTTTCTTCTCCCACAAAAATCCAAAAAACTAACATCCACCCTCGACCCACTACGGACAAGGTAAAGGTCTCTTTAAGAGAATATCAGTGTTGTGAATTCAATGGTGTCCTCATATTTCAATTCTGAGCACTGGTTCAAAAGTTAAAAAACACCGCTCATGCGTTTTCTAAACATACCCGAAAAAAAGTTTGGAAAAATATTAACAGTCACCCTCGACTCGCGCCAGTCAAGGTTAGGCTCTGCCAAAGTAAAACAGATCCCAAAAAACCCAATGGTTCTCTTAGATTTCCAATCCAAGATACCATTTAAAAGTTATGGATTTTAAAATAAAATAATTGTCATTTAATTATTTTATTTACGGCCAAAAACTAACTTAAACTGGTCGCCCGCGCCGACCAAAGTTAGTATCTTCTTAAATAAATAATTCTCTCACAAGTTCTGCGATGGTCTTAGATTTTCAATCTGAGCTACCGTTTGTGAGTTATAAGCATTTGAAAAATAAAATAATTTATTTAATTATTTTATTTACGGTTATGCCATTTTTGGGTTTTCTCACAGGAGGTCCGTGCCGACTAAACTTAAGTCATGCTTAGGGTAAACCCGTTTTTCTGAATGCAATGGTGCCCTCATATTTTTAATCCATGTTACCGTTTAAGATTTATAACTCTTTTTCAGGAAAACTGCGTACACGCGCAAATTAAAACTCAATCAAACTTCAACGGATCATTCCGGGCACTCCAGGACTCAGAATCGCGCGCCGTTAGATTTTGCGGTATCAAAATAATTCCATATAATTTAAAAAAAATATGGAATTTCCAGACGTAAAATTCTTCCCACTTTAGATCTATACGTCCCTAAAATCCACAATAAAGGAAAAACAACCAAAATAGGGTATTGAGCATGAATCTGAGCCTCCCACTCTCATGTGCTCTCCTGGAGGTTCCTTTGCTGCAAACATACATGCACCAAAGGTATCGATCACCTATGAAGTACTCTCTCTTATCGATCCTCAGTCTTCACTGGAACCTCCATAAACAACGCCCCATCGTCTATGTCCATCTTGACATGGTCGATGTTGTGAGATGGGTTGGGCACATGTCCCCTCAGTTGGAATACATGGAAGACGTTCCACACACTCCTTTACTACAGTAGAAGAGGCAAGCAGTATGCCACCTCACCTACCCTCCAAAGGATCAGAAAAGGACCGATATACCTTAGTGATAACTTGCTCGCTCAGCCAAATCTCTGAAAACCTCGTCGAGGTGAAACCTGTAGGAAGACCTGATATCCCTCCTTCTATTGGCATAAAACTTCTTCCAAATATAAGTAATTTTCATTGCTAACAAGTGAGGCATTGTGATACAAAATGTGCGACTATTTTCTTCATCCCTGGCTTCCATTACTGACACTGAATGTCCTGGTACATATTCACCACACCAGGATGTACCGCGAGAGGGGACGTATAGAACTCCCTCAACTCCTCCTTCTGTAGAACTACTGGTACCATTGTAGGTCTTATGAAGAGGACGAAGTGCTCCCCAACTTCAAGAAATCCATAAGGTGCCTTCCCTGAGGATATCTAAGCATGTCGAGCCTCGTAGTTAGCATCCCCATGCAGCACCTCTCGGACTCACTGATGAAGCAGGGGAGTGACTGTAAGAGACCGAAGAAAAGATTCTCCATCTCGATCCACAAAAGATATCTCCAAAGTGACTAGCTTCTCTGTCGCCTCACTCAGCAGCTACAGGCCAGACCTCCTACTGAGTGCGTTTCCTACCATGTTCCTCTTTCTGGGATTATAGACTATCTCAATGTCATAGTCCTGTAGGAACTCTAGCCACTCTTGTTGGGAACTGAAAACTCAACACTTCTACTGCCACGAGGGTGAGGCTGTCCAAATCACGAGTGATTAGCCGCACCCTCCTAAGCAGGAGTTTATCCTATGCTGTTTGAGTGTCCTTTTCTGCTAACTAAGGAAAACTTCATCCCAATGTCATAGATAAACCACAACATTTTTTCCTAATACAGTCAATCTGAGTATGAATTGTGGATGTCCAGTCATACCCAAACTAACGTTGTAAGGCCTCGACGCTGCCCTCAAGGGTTCCAACTGAAACTCTTTCCTTAAGAGTTATATCACACCATCAGTGTAAGTGTGATTATCTAGTCTCCTCCCAAAGGTATCTCCGAATGTGAGGATCAAGTAATCGGTTTAACAAGAAACTCTAGGTCTTGGACAAGATTCTTGGAATGAAGGCATGATTGGTACCTATGTCTATTGATACAGAAGCTAGTAGTAGACACATACCATACCTTGAATCATTCCTAGATCCCTTGGGTCGCACTCCTCGACCGTATGCAGCTACTCTCTTACCATGTCCTCCAGCTCTCTAAGTCTGGCGGGGACCACAATGGGGGGTGGTTGTAATATGTTGAAATGTACACTACCTCATGGTGCTCCCCTAGCTCTGCTTCCACGTCTGCAGCCCTGCAAATTCATCTGTTCCTAACACTTCTTCTTCTCAAAAACATTTTTACTCACCCATGTCTCTAAGATTGGGGTCATTTTCGTTCTTTCCCACTACTATCATTCACTAGAAACATCCACTTAGCCAAAGAATATTGAACAACAAAGGTTCTCTCTAGAAACCTGACATAAGTAAGAATGCATAGAGGAATGGTGATAGATCGTATGTCCCTAAATACACCTCTCTTAGAGGTCCGAGCTCTGAAGAACTGATCGTATCATATTCATCGAGTACCAGGAATGATCAGTATGCCTCGATGAATACTCAGCTACCAACATGTCATCTTGCTGAATCTATAGAAGCTCTAGAGAACTCCCAACCACCTTCTCAAGCCCGTCCTTAGCCGCCTGTGAGTCGGTCTTACCTCATAACATGAGGGGTATCTGAAGTTGAATCACGTGTAAGGCACTAAGCATATATCTATCCTTTACCAATACCTCTGGTTATAACTGCTGACCAACGAGTAGTGATATAGCTAACACACTACCCATAGATACTATATCAGGTAATGGTCCATGTACCGAAGCCTCATCACTATGCGGACCATCCTCATGGTCACTCACTGAAAAATACTAGTATCTAAGATCACCATCTTCTCTACTAGTGTCTCAACTAGGCGGGAAACTCTTGCAACCACCTCCATCTACCCCTCACCCGCATGGCAAACTGTCTCGCCTCGAAACCTGGGAGGCCTCTACTACTAGAACTCATGCAATGTGCTTAGTCATCATGCAAAGTCTGCCAGTGTGGCTGGTGGTAGCTATTTCCCAATGGGTGGTCGTGCTGATGGTACACCACCCGAAGGTGGAAACATAGTAAGAGGGCCCTGCACCGAAGCATCGTCACTCGGTGGGCCGTCATCATGTACTCTCTCGGGAATCTTAGCTGGCTGTCTATGTAGTGGAAACCTGATAAGGGATAGGTTTTCCATGGTCATTAAGTTATATCGGGTGAGATTACTCAAAGAAAACACAAGAAATTTTTTTGAAACACACATGAAATCAGTGTTTTCGTGCAATGAGTTAGAAATCAGAAGTCAGGGTCATGGTGTATGGACACGTCGGCCGCCACACCAACACTGGATTCCCTAAACTGATAACCACACTCATTACACTTAACACTATTACCATTAAAAAGATCAGAGTCCTATGTTCTGCGGTATAATAGACTCATTTGATACCAATTTGTCAAGACCCATCCCCCGGGGCCCGTATAGTGACTACCCCAAGACCTCCTTTCATAGGCCATGGGCTGGAGACTTGCACCGAAAGGCGTATAACCTAAAATTAGGAATGATTTTCCTTTATATCTTTTAAACACACTCAACCAAGCACACACCAAGATAAAAACACAGGAAAACAGTATAGAAAAAAGAGTGCTGAAAGTAAGAGGGGCCAAAATACAAGCCCAACAGTAAAGGGACAAGTACAACTAGAAATTCAATACAAATGAAGAAAGAGAAAGAAAACTATTGGGTCGTCCTCCGAGGTTCCGACCTGAAGGGTAGGTACAGATCACCTCCTCATCACTCCACATCTTCCAGTCTCCTCTACATACCGACACACCGTATGGTTCACCTCTGGGCACCGTCCAGTCCAGGTACCCTCAGCCTCGATCAGCACTATTCGTCGACTGCACCAAACAAAACAAGGTGGGGGTGAAGCCCGTGCAGGGGTGGGTATAACGATACTCAGTAGAGACCTCGAGAGCCTCAAGGTCTCACAAAATCTACAAAGGATAAACAAAAAAGCATGTAAACTAGTGATAAAACTACTTAGGTATATGACCATACATATACATAAGTTATCAAATATTACCCATCTCATTCATGAGGAAACACAAGGCCCAACTCCTTAGCCAAAGTAAAACTCTTCCATGAAGGAAAAATTACCACGAAGGTAAGTACCACATAGGTACGCCAGACAGAAGAATACCACAATGGTATCACCAAGAAGGTAAGTACCACATAGGTACGCCACAAAAGAATACCAAAAAGGTATCACCAATATGGAAAGTACCACACAGGTACGCCACACAGAATAATACCACAAAAGTAAAGACTTATCTCACATAATGTACAACTTAGGTATAGTATTAGAGATGAATAGATATAACTATTGGGCCACCTTACTCTGTTAATAGGCAGACCCACGTAGGATCCTAAATCATTAGACTCAAATAGGATCCTAGTACATCATCAGACCCACACAAGATCCTAGTACAACAGACCCACACAAGATCCTAGTACATCATCAGACCCACACAGGATCCTAGTACAACATACCCACACAGGACCCTAGTACTTCATCAGACCCACACAAGATCCTAGTACAACAGAACCACACAGGATCCTAGAGTAGCCCCACATGGATTCTTAGAGTGGATCCATGTGGGATCCTCAAGCACAAACCATTAAAGGATCCCTTTCTCATGTTACAACCATATATAAAGTTCTTTCACTATGCTTGCATGATTCCAGGAGGGTCTACTCCTCATGCCCCAGGTCGATACTCCAACTGCCATGAAGTCCCATGAAGAATTATCCCAAAGGTCTTCCATGTAAAAGGGGTCTCAACGCAATACACGGTGCGTCAATTGGACGTCTGGTCTATAAGTTATTGGCATTTTAGTACAGAGGGCCCAGTTGGATTCGTGTTCGATCCAACCTAACCATACCCTAACTTTATCCAAAACTCAAGTGGGGTATACCAAAAGTACCATCTTGATCCAAAGTTTCTGGTGCTGCAGATGGTATGTCAATCGGACATCACACAGATGAGTTATGGAGGGTCGAAGACATAATAATAATAATAAGTTATTTTTATTTGAGAATTTCAGGTACCCAATCCAAAAACACCAAAAAGAAATCCAATATTAGACTCATAATGTCTATCTCGAAGTCAAGGTCACACTGCCGCTGATGGTTCGTGAAAACGAGGTCGCACAGATAAGTTACAGATGAATTATGGTTTTACAACCAAAAATAATATTATCATTATTATATTATTATTATTTACAGTTAATTTACTTCAATTATAACATTCCACGCACAATCCCACATCTCTACAATTTGGTGCACATCCCCTTATTCAATGAATTTCATATTTAATTTCTTTAAATTTTTAACTTATCTTTTGTCAACACTTTCTCTCTCCAATTAACCTCTTTCAAGATTTTTTTCCAGCTTCATTCCCTTCTACACATGCTCACCAATTTAAACTCTCAACTCCCAGCCATCGATCAGGCTTCTACTGTGATGAACACGACCCTGCTCGCACCACCCTGTACGCGCACTGGAAAAACCACACCCAGTTGTCAGCCTGGTGGCCGCACCGCTCGGGAGCCGCACCCCTTCGTCCTGTCGCCATCCCTGCCTCCCGCTCGCACTGCCATACCAGCTATAACAGTAATTCCGGACCTCCATAGTTACATGTTTCTCACACACAGGTTTCCCTTCATCCTGCCCCCACTTGCCCGTAGGAAGCCACCTCGACTCTCCGCACAGACTGCCATCGCACCACCTATCTTGCGAAGAGCTACGCCCCAAAGACATGCCATAATTGCACCTCTACATTTCCCCTTCCGCAACCCATAGCATCTTCATTCTAAAAACAAAAAATAAAATGATCACATATTCGTAATCCTCGGGTCGAGGGCTCCGCGTCCATATGTCACACTCAACACAATATTGTGTTTCCAGCGCCAATAAATATTTGGCTGCCTCCTTCCGTGAGCCATTGCGGCTGCGTTCTAAGCCCAAAAAATTAATCGATCGCATATTTGTGATCCTTGAATTAAGTGCTTCATGTCTATATACTGCGCTCAGCAAAACATCTTTTTCCCAGTGCCAATAAATATTAAGCATTGAAAAATGCACGAAGAACACACGAAGAATAAAAAGAAAGAGGAGCATGGTTTATGTGCGGGATGATGTCCATGTTCATTTTCCTATAGTCGTCATGAATTTAGGATATAAAGAATCAATGAAACAAATTCAAACACATATAAAAACCCCTACCTCGATTTTCCTTTTGAGGTGGTGCAAGGAAGAAGACAAATTTGATGAGATGGTGATGTCGACGTTCATTGATCCCGAAAGATGTTTCTGATCCGGGCTCAAGCCTTGTCCTCATTCTCTGATTCCAGAGGATTATCTTTCTTGGAGTGTTCTTCATTGGAGAATATGATCCTCCAAAAGATCTCCCCAATTATCCCATTTCCAACGCTTTCCCCGAACACAATAAAAATAGGTGCCAATTTATTATATTAAGTTTATTAATTTAACAAGTTATGTTGGCTCATTAAGTAAATTAAGGTTGGAACATTAACTAGGGGAATACCACGGATTTCCCGAACATGAATTGGGAGTTTGGGTGGTCCCCACCACCAAGCATTTAAAATGGTGGTTTCAAATAATGTAAATAAAAATTTATTTTTTTCTTATCCCATGAAAATCCGAAAAAATAACTCCCACCATCAATCCACTGTGGTCAAGGTGAAGGCCTCCTTAATTGAATATCGGAACTGCGAGTACAACAGTGTCCTCAGATTTAAATTCTGAGTACTAGTTCAAAAGTTACAAAAAAGATGCTTGCGCGTTTACTGAACATACCCGAAAAACAGTTTGGAAAATTATTAACAGTCTCCCTCGACTCGCGCCAGTCAGGGTTAGGTTCTGCCCAAGTGAAACACACCCCAACGAACCCAATGGTACTCTCAGATTTCCAATCCAACTTACCATTTAAAAGTTATGGATTCTATAATAAAATAATTTTCACTTAATTTTTTTTACAACCAAAAACTAACTTTCACTGGTGGCCTACACCAGCCATAGTTAGTATCTACTTAAATAAAGCATGCCCTCATGAATTCAACAGTGGTCTCATATTTTCAATCTGAGCTACCGTTCATGAGTTATAAGAATTTGAAAAATAAAAGATTTTATCTAATTATTTTATTCACGGTTATTCCATTTTTGGGTTTTCTCATAGGAGGTCCGTGCCAACTAAACTTAAGTCTCTCTTAGGGAAAACCCTCCATCCTGAACACAACAATGCCCTCATATTTCTGGTCTGAGATCCCATTTAAGAGTTATTCCACCTTTTCTGTAAAACTGCTTACTCGTGCTAATTAAAACTCAACCAAACTTCGACAGATCATTCTGGGCACTCCGGTCCTTGGAATTGCGCGCCGTCAGATTTCGTGGTCTCAAAATAATTCCATATAAGTAAAAACTTATATGGAATTTCCTGGACATTAAACAAATCTTCTACTTTATTATATTCCTTCTAGTAATGCAATATAGACAAGTGGAGTTGTTTGGAATGATTGAGACAGAAACCCCGGTGAGGGAGATTTCTCCATGGCACATCCCTAGTTTCTGCTTTGAGTGCATTAAAAGAAATTTTTGAGTCTTATTCCTTCCATGAAGATGTCTAATTTAATGGAAAACATATTTAGCTTCACAAATAATAGCCCAATTCTAATCTTCATATGAAGTACCTTTCCTGGACTCACATGAGTAAACATGGTTAAGGAATTCCCAACTACATACCATGTGATCAATTTAGTTAAATAAATATAACCATTAAATCAATGAGGTCTTTCTCAGTCAACAAAATGGTGTGCTAAAATATGTGGCCCCAAAACACCCACAAAATCAAAAAAAAGGTAATAACCACTTACCTCATAATCATAAACATAGGCACTTTTGATCATATCCTCTAATTCAGACTGATTTGAAAAAATTTCACATTTTAGAGGAATGCCCTGAAAAAAGGGTAAAACCACTTACACAGACTTAATACATCATATGGAGAAGGAAAAGTAAAATAGAAACAAGATTATGGTAAGCCATACTGATATGGATCCAACACATCTGGTAGCTTGATGAATGGAGCTCAGACAAAGGATAGGGGTCGATCCCTAACAAAGGAGGAAATGAGAAGCACCAACATAATTGTACATAACCAAGATAGGAGAAAATAAGAAGAAAAGAATAAATATAAGGGGGGAAAAATGGTAAATTTACCTACTTAGTGAGATACATAGTTAGATCACATGTTTTTATTAACAATGTGGAAACATTTTGGCACCTACTTCTTATTATCCAAGCCCCACATGTTTAGACCAAACCATTAGGAAACTATTAATGCTATAGTGAAAGGGTACTTCCCATTTGGCACTAAGCATGTATCTTTCCCATGGTTTTCCCAAACCACACGCAAGATGTATAGATCCATCTTCTAGAATGAGGAGGTTATAACATGGCCATGTACCCCCACCTATGCAGATTCCCAAACTCTGCTAAGTACAAAACATGGATGCATGGTTACAACTTGGAGGCTGAATGGTTTTTCCCAAAGTGTGTGCCTCAGTCTAGGAGCTTTGAAAACATGGGTTTTTATCTTTTGACGGACCCAAACCCCAAGATAACACCCATGAACCTTGTCAATCCTTAAACCATGACTATAAAAAGGTCTTGGGTAATATAAACTCTCATAATTAAGATTTTCAGATCGAGAAATAAGTTGGTCTACCCACCAAACTCTAAAAATTAAATACAAGTGGGGAATTTGACCTTATCCAAATACCCGAGGCTTTGCAATCTCCTAAAATTAATATAGATCATCCACAATATATATAAAATAAAAATCCATGATGGTACTAAACATACCCATCTCATTAAAATTAACCCAAACTACCCTAGAATAAAGGGCACAAGTCAACTATCTCAAGGGGGATCCCCATCTTAGAAAATACCCACCCAGGTCTCATCCTGATCCAAAACTCAATGAAAATTAATTGTCCAGCGACCATCCATATACTCAAAGCCGTTTTTTTGATTTCTCATCACTCCTGCACCTGATCTGGTGCTCTTGTGTCATATCTGAAACCCATCAAGATCCTGCATTTCATTGATGCATGCCTTATGCCATTATCACACATGACACCAATGAGGTAATGCATCTCAAAAAATTCCAAAAATCAATCTTAGTACCTCAGACCTCAATCCAGTCCCACATCCAAATGATCCCCAGATTCCAATGCACCCCTATTAACCTACATATCCATGATTCCTTGATTCTAATGCACCTCAAGAAATCCTGTAGCCATGTACCTCACATATATTTACACATATGAAACCCGAGAAGGTGCCAACTGACTAACCAAAATTTGTTTAGTCAATAAATATATCTTGTGCACCTATTGCACACAAAAAAGGAATTCCTCTAAAGGGGTCATGCTAAAAGAAAACAAAAGTGTACCCCGATCACACCCCTGGAATACCTCTAACCATCATCATCTCACCATCCATCTATGCCCCTCATAGGTCCAAAGCATGCCCCTAGCCTGAAGTAAAAATTTCTAAACCATGACCTCCCTATGGTGATGCACTAGCCACTAGACATCGACCCCACTTCTGGGTCCCAGTATCCCTTCCATGACCTATGTGTGTTGTTAAAACTCAGCCAGAATATGTTGGAACTTCTCTTAGTCTGATCTTAGAACCCTGAATCAGCCCTATTTCTTGACTACTAGTAGTCCGAGAAGGTTTTCTACAGAACCTCTCTAGATGCACGACATATCCACATGCCCCAAAATACTTTTGAGGATACTCAAACTGAGTCTGACCATTTCCAAGCTTCCCACACTAGAATCACACTGTCTATGACCCACTCTATGGTGGTATCCCAAAGTCCCTAGCCATGTCGCCTTGCTGGAACTCCTCTAATCCTTAGTTCTTTAAATCAGAAGTGTCTCCACCAAAATCACCTAACACCATCAATTGGCTTGATTATAAATGATCTATCAAATTACCTTTAGCAATGAGAACATGATTCAACACCTCTAAGAGTGATTCCAACTTAAAGATATTTATTACACCTAGAATGTGTGTCATAAAATATCCTCAACACACCTTAATCTAGAGATTTGGTTACTCCATCTGAGGTTAGAACCAATGATACTATGCCTCAAAACATATGACAACAACAACAAATATCCATCTCTAGAACCCGATCTTTTACGAGAACACAAAAAAACACATTCAACATGTGTCCCAAAGGGCCCATGTAGGGTGTGAGAATGAGTCCTACTAGGCCATCACCAATGTGTTCCAACTAAATTTTTGGATTAAGAAGGTGTGACCTAAAATAAATAAATAGTATAACATGCATAAAATCAACACAATCTTCTATGGTGATCAAAATCCACTAGGAATCTATCATATTCGTTGACCAACATCAAAAATTCATAGTAGAGAGATTCATTAACCTTAGAGCAAGACATCCCCTGATATAGAAATATCAAAGTGGACCATTAGGTTCCACCTATATATTTTCCACCTAACACCATGTTCTTCCTGACACCTCATGTCCATGTGAAGTCACCAAAGTCTTGAAGTAACAACCAATCAGTAGACCGATGTTCCCTCAGAGACCTTCTCAAAAGAACCCGTCAGTTTTAAGCCCGACTTCTAGAGGCCCAATGATATCTTTCCTGAAATAAATATCATCATATTCTCAATAGCTGGTGTCATGATGAACTGTGATTTCCATCCTCCAAAATGAGTCTCAACCCAATGGAATCATGTATAAAGAGACACAACCCCCAATTGAATGCCTCAACATTGTCATCTGATGGCTCCTCACCATCCTCACAAATTTCTCTATAAATCCTCTTCAACCAAATATCTGATTACAAAACTACCAAAGGCCTCTACCAACATGAGTGGTCAATACCACCTAAACAATGTGGGTCATACTATGGGAAAATTACTCCAAATGAAACTTTTTCCATCATAGTTGAGTGAAAATCACAAATTTAGAACCTAATCCACACCAATTTTGGCACCTCATGCACCTACATCCACATCGCTCACACTGATATCCTTTTTATCCATTATCACATGAACCTATCCCATTTTCTGATGGCCTGACTACCTCAAACTGAGTTCCCCATCCACTGATCTGCATCACCCAACAATCTTGGGATAAGCCTATTCTGATGATCACATCACCTCATCCAGGTGGTCGTCACCACATCTACCCTTGGGACTCACCCATCAAAATATCACCATAATAATTCATATATATATACATATATGAATTAAAATAAAACAAAAAATTCAATTTAAAACAAACATCCCTCAAGCTAATCTACCCAAGTGGTCGACTGCCTCTAACCCATCCTTGCTTGAGTAAACATGGTTAGGGAATTCCCAAATGTATCCCATATGATCAATTTAATTAACGAAAATAAACCCATTAATTTAATTAGGTGTTTCTTGGTCATTAAAATGGTAAACTAAAAGTTGTTCCCCTAAAACACTCACCAAATCACAAACAATGTTAAGAACAACCTACCGCACAGTCATAGACATAGGCACATATGACCTTAGCCTCTATCTCAGACCAATTTAGAAGAAATAATAATTTTAGATTAACACTTAGAAATTATGGTTAAACCACTTGCACTGATTTAGTGCACTGTATGACAAGGGTAAAGGAAAATCAAAACAAGAGGATGGAAATACGTACCAATATGGATTAGATGCAATAGATGAATCGATGAATACATCTCAAAAAAAGGATATGGATCAATCCCAAGATGAGGAGTAAAATAAGAACATCGACTCTATACTGTGTGACAAAGAGAGGAGAAAAGTAGAAGAAAAGAAGAAATTGAAGGTGAGGGTAAAATGGTAATTTCACCTCTCTAATGAGATACACAATTAGCTCGCACAATTTTCCAAACCATGTTACTAGATTGTGGCCATTTCTTCATAGGATCCAATCCCCACATGGTTACCATGTATGGTAAGTCCAAACCTTGAAGAAATTGTGCATGCTATAGTGTAAGGTTACTACCCACTTGGAACTAAATGTGTGGATTGCACACAGTTTTCCCTAACTTTTCACAAGCCATGTGAATCCCTCTTATAAAAAATATATAGGTTCTCACATGTTCATGTGCCACCACATTCATGGTTTCCCAAACTTTACTCAGCATAAAAAGGGTATGCATTTTAATACCTTGGAGGCCACATGGTTTTTTCCAAACCATGCACCTCAATCTAGTGACTTTGTAGACATGGGTTTTTGGCCATTGATAGACCCCAAACCCAAAAAACCACCTATGACCCTTGATAATTTTTAAATTATTACTAAAAAAGGTCTTGGGTAACTTAAACTATTGGAATTATGTTTTGTAGATCGACAAAGGTGTTGGTCGACCCACCATACTCAAAAAATTCCAAACGAGTGAGGAATTTATACCACTCTAAAGACCCAAGTCATTAAATAGTTGACATATCCAAAACCACTATTCCATATACAAATACCATAAAAGGCACACTCAGTGGGAGAAAGTCATTGATAAGATCATGCATGAAGCTTCTAGGAAGGCTAAGAAGTCCTCCTATCCAAGGAAATCAAAATTAGAAGTTGTTGAACATCTATTGGTGTTAAGAAGATCTCAATATGAAAAAGGAAATGCATCCTAATCATGTATGAATAGAGGAGATAAAAATTTATGAATGTCACAGAAGTATATTCTTCTATGAAGTAACTGGATCCACCCTATTCTAAAGTGATGGGGAATTTTTATCACCAATTACACTACTAGGATCATCAAATCCATATTCGATCCAAGATGTCATGGTGGTGGGAATAAACTAACACCATCACATAGGGATGGAGTAATTATTACTCCCCCCCCCATCAAAGAAGGTTGGTATTTTTTGGCTTTGTTAATAGATCCACCCTCTTGGTTCCTTCCACTTCATGTCCTATCCCATTCATTATTAATTCTCTTGGTAAAGGTTGATGGTGATTCTCTCGAATTCAACATCCATAATCTGTTGGCTAGGGAATACTAGGGATAAAAAATAATTCCTCCTATGGATCATAAGATAATGTAGTCCATGAAGAAGTAAAATATCAGTAAGGATTATGATTTTTCCCTTGAATGGTATTCAAAGGATGATAAGTCCCCCTACAACTCTAATAAATATTACAATCCTATTATAAAATTCACCTCATTGAATGTAGTTTTAATTGGCCCCATAAATGAAATAGTTCATGAAACCAAAACAAAATGAAAAGGTTAGGAGGAATCCATTCGTAACATGGTTTTTTCCAAAACACATGAATAAGGTCTTTATACTCAACAAAAAAGAATAACTTTAGGCTTTGGAGTTCTTCTAAACATACTATTACTTCCTACTCAGTGATCCTTAACTAAGGGAAAAAGTAATGATGTGAATGTATCCCATTGTCCACCTAAAAAAGTTAAACCAATATATTTTAAGGATATGATTTCATAGAATAAATTTGATCTGGAGAAATTGAAGTGAATCAATGATGAATTACATTGGAGAAATATTTTTTTGAGTGATACATCCAAGTTGTGGCTTATATATCTCTTCTATGAAACCACCATCAATAAGAAGGATTTCTTTCAACCAATGAGAGTGGATTTTAGTTACTTGGATAAACCATGGTCCAGATAACAAATTTATCTATCTATAATGGACAAGAAATATCAAGAATTACATTTATTGGGGTTGTAACTATATCACTTTAAATTGAGTTATGCAAATTCAATTCAAGTTTTATATCAATAAAATAAATTGGATAGTTGACCTTACTAGGATTCACCGACTCCTTCCACTCAATCATCATCCTAGGAATCTATGAAAATCGATATCCTTGACTCCATCAAGTCCATTTCTGTGTGAATAGAATTCATGGAAGTTTTGCATGCCCCAATGTATCTGAAGAGGAATCCCTACATTTAAAGGGTGGACATGAATCTTACCCTACCTAATTTTCAGGATCCAATATTACAAATATTAAATGGTATAAGAGATCCAAAAAATCATCTCACCCACTTTGAGTTTTGATGCACACCCATGAGGGGAATACTATATAATTAAAAAGTAACAAAACTAAGATACTACATGAATACACCATAGGGGATAAAATTTTTCTAGCATAGAACCCTACTAGTGGTTTTATCAATAAATGTGAATATCTCTAAAAACATTTACTATAGAGATTAAAAACCACACTAATGAAGATAATTGTCATTGACATCACAAACTGCATGCACTAAAAAAATGATAGGGTCTCAAACTTAATCTCTTAGTGGAAAGGCATGAGAAACGTATAGAATATATTGTTTCCTAAAGAGTATCTATTTGAGATTATTATAGAAAATCTATGAGGTGAGTTGAAAAAAATTACCCCTTAATGTTTCAACCTAGTTTTCAAGAGTTTGAAATTGTATCCTAATAGATGGAAGATGAGATTTAGATATAATGGTCCAAGTCTTGGTTGATGTCATCCATACAAGGAAATAAATCTAGTAGATTAGAGACCATAATAGTCTATCTCAAATTGATAAATATTCCAACACCATCTCATGAACCCGCACATTATCGAATAGTTCCCCCTCTTGAATATTAGGAGAAGTAAGAATTCCCTTGATGGGAGGGAAGAAAGAAGAAGAATCAAATAAAATTAATGGACCAAAAGAATAATTTTCATTCTTCTCTGAAAGGAATGTTCTTTGGGTGCTTACAAATATAACCAGAGAAGGACTTGTTAAAATTTCTAGATAGTATGAGATTCATGAAATATTTTATGAATGATTTCCTAGAATTTTACCCCTACCACTAACTATTAGGGAAAAAATCAATAAGTTATTCAAATTTAAAGATACACATAAAAAGATAGTTGATCACAATAAAGAAATGTTTGGAAAACCCTATTCATTGGTTACATGCATATCTATTACCTCACACAATGGACAAGGAGAGTGAAAAAATGTTACAGATAGGTGGTTATAGAATTTTAATAATTATATGACTAGGAAATCATTCATCTCAGCACACACCATAATCATGGATATAATAAACCATAAAATTGATTACATTGTCCCCAAAGAAAATTCTTATAAGATATATTTGTCACTGAAATCTTATAAGAGTCATTGAAATTAGTGTCAGTAGAATAAATCACAAGATAAAGATCCTTTACCAAAACAAAATATTTTCTAAACCCTCTCAGACTTCTTACACTCATCATTGGGTGGATGTGCATAATATCACTAAATGAGATAACATGGACCATCCTACTACATTGGATTTTTCATTAAATGGAGAGTCATAATATGTATTTTTAAATTCCATTTACCTAACTAACCTTGTTTCTAATGCTTTAATGAAATAATATATGCCTATATTATATAAAAACAATCAAGGAAGTCATTTTAGAGGATGAGTAGGTCTAGAAAGATGATGTCATGGTGGACCCCTATGTTCAGGTGTGGTTTCCAATGAATCCATATATACATTCAAAACTCATAAATAAACACTTAATTAGGCTCAAAAATAATTTTAATTTGATAATGAATCATCCATGGATTATTCAAATAAAATTATTCAAGAAGACTGGATAAAACATGAAGTTATCTAGTCAACATCATAGTATGGGAATGCTAGCTTAGTCCCACCTATAGACAATAAAATTTTCACCCAGTTAATCAAATTGAAGGAACTATCATTATAATTAGAATTGAGCTCCATACACTAAAGTGAAGAGTAGTATCAAGGCACGCAGAATAGAACATTAGTCTTTAAATAATAAATTATAAAGAAACCTTCCATCATTCCGGCTATGATATATATTTTTCAATCCCTTTTACTATTAATGGAATGTGATGAATCCCTTATCAAGAACCTTTAATACTTTAGGAGTTCAAGGATGAAATTACCATAAACAAAATATATCACATAGATATTGATTATGTTGAGTTTCATATGGTCATTTATTTCAAAGAACAAGACCATATAACTACCACACAAGGACATGGAAGACCATCATATATATATATATATATATATATATATCTGTGAAGATTTATGATATTTACATTTGGTTATCCCTAATTAATAATGGATTTTGGATCAATATATTCCTAATTTAAACCCTCAAGAACATGAGTTATAGTACCACTAGATTTTTCCTTTCCAACCAGATAATTTAGTGATAAAAAAGAGTGATTAGAGGAAACACTTATGGATTAATATTAGTCCATAATTCACTGATATAATTACTAAATTTGAATTCATTTCAGTACATTAGTACATAGCTTTCAATTTCATTCTAGGATGTTTTTGAAACTATACTCATGTGGATGTTTCCTCATAATATAATCAATTTCTAATGTACTATAATAATAGGAAATTTGGAGTGGTGTATGGAAATAATGTCACTTTTATTCCTAAAAATATAAAAATATAGATGTAGTATTCTAGAATATGCAGGGGAAATATTTAGGAGTATATAACATGGTCTAAATTTTATGCCCTAATGGTATGAAAATTTATCAAATCAATCCATAGAGTTAATTCAATGGAGAATATTTATTTTGGATATATTAATTTGAGGAAAAAACTCATAAATGGGTATTAATTAGGTTATGATGGGTTTATTATAAAATAAATTAAAGATTCTAATCACTTTCCTTTTAAATAATAGTCAGACAGAATCTCCCTTTTAATATCCATCATTAAGAAACGAAAATGCTTCCAAATAATTAAGGTGTATCAACCTTACCCCTAACCATCTTTTCACCAAGGAAAGTCTACCCAACATTTATTCAACAAAAATAAATATTTTTTGACTAGTTGGATATGAGTCTTTGATGAAGAAAATCAGGGAATTTGGCACATTCTGTTATGTACCAATGTTATTAAATACATCAGACGGACTTTGAAAAATAGAAAAAGGAGTTACTCCAACAAAAATAATAATGCCTCCATATCACCAACCTTATATCAAAACTTTCTTGTAATTTTTTCTTACGATAATAGAGCGGTACAACTATATGGAGAATAATATCTCATGTATTACCATCCAATGTTTGAGGAAGGTGTTTTTTCCACCTCCAATGAGATTTGGAAGGTGAATCTTGGTATGAAAGAATATCTCCAACTTACGCCGATCAGTACCTCCATGAACCTATGAGGAATATGAGGCATACATTTATTCCGTTATAAATCATAGATATGTTATCTCATGGAACTACATAGAAATGATTGATTTAGATCGTGATGTGGGTACCATCACATGGGTTTGGTAGGTGACCACCATGCCTATAAACAATTAATGTGAAGAATGAATCTAATACAAGATAACAAATTGGATTTTTATGTTAATAAGATCATCAAGAGCACCATTATTTAGTCTGTTCAATAACCTAAGTGTCTCACCAATATCATACCCATCAATGAAAAAATGGTCAAATCATGGTCTGAGTTGAGTTTAGGGATCTTAATCATAATTTCAAAAAGGATGGTTTTCCAATCCCAGTTATATAAATATTGATAAAAAATGGATGTATTCCAAAAAAATTATTTCATCGAAAGGTATTCAAGATACAAAAAAAATCTTTATGGTCCCTGAAGATAAGAAGTACACTACCTTCAAGTCACCCCAAGGGGTATACAATTATAAAGTACTTCCATTTTTCTTAATTATTTTTGAGGCTACATATCAATTCACTAATAATTATACAATCAAGTACTTTTTGGGTAATAATGTAGATTATTATCCAGTGGTTAATTCTAAAAAACACTATGATCATCCTTTTGAAGTTGAAATAGTTTTACACAAACTATTCTAACACAACTTAAGGATGAACCCCCTGAAATGTAGTTTTAGGAAAACACCATTGAAATCCTTACACTTTATGGTGTTACATCACAACATAAAAGTCAAACCTAAAAGGATAAATGATATTCTCAATATGACACCTTCATAAAGAATCAAAGAGTTGAGAGGACTCTAAGGAAATACCTCTTCAATTAGGTTCTTCATAACCAACTTTACTAGAAAGTGTTTTCCCTTCACAAACTTACTAAATAAATGGGTCACTTACCTCTAGGATGATGTTTTCCAGAAATCCTTCAATGATCTAAAAAAACCTACATCCACCAATCTTTATGCCACCTATGGAAGGGAAGTCTCTCATCCTTTATGTGGAAACCCTAAAGTGATCAATCATCACCCTCCTCACTCAGAACAATGATGTGGGAAAGGAAATTTTTTATATTATCTCAAATGAATGATTTTAGATATAGAAGATAAATACTCTAATTTCAAATAGACCTACATTCTGCTGATTTTCAATATGAAAATGATGAGATATTATCTACATAATCGTGATTTCCACCATATTACTCATGTTGACCAGCTAAAATATATCCTCAGTCTATCGATGTTAACGAGGAATTTAACATGGTGGTTGGTCATTATGTAGTTGTTCGATATCTATTTCGTGTCATCTATGGAGATCAAAAGGTAGGAATGAGAAGATTTCCCCATAGTTCACCCCATCCTAGATATGTTATTATTGGATATAGAACTAGCTGGTGAAGAAATTTAATCTGTTTATGAAACATCCAAACTATGGGAAATATAATTGGATGGTGTTTATATAATACTAAAGGGAAGAAGGATGGAAACCCAAAAAATGAATTTGGTTGTTCTATGGATTGTTTTCATCTCTCTAGTGTACGATATCTAGCCTTAATCTTTTCTATTATTGTAATTTTACCCCAACAATGTGGTAGAATACCAATCCCTCATTGTAGGTATGGAAATGGACTTCAAAATGCTAGTTTTACAATTTAATATCAAGGTTGATTCTGAGTTGGTGTTCAATAAATATAATCATGACTATTTCATCATGAAGGAAGAGTTGATTCCATTTATTTATTATTTATGTGGTTTGATCTCTAAATACCCTTCGAAATAACATTGTTTTATAACTTATGTTTTTATAATTCCTTAACAAATTACCTATCAAACACAACTGTGGTCCTAGATAAACCAATCCCAAACTATATGAGCATTCACATCACACATTTTTTGTAATCTCACAATTTATCAACAAAAATATAGAGGATATTGATGAGGTTAAAACCACCCAATATCTGGTATAAACTTTACCCTCATTAATTAATACCATACTTGGATAGATATATCCCATGATAGAATCCTTATAAATAATAATTATTTTATTAGATTAATCAATGAAGGAATATATCCATCACTATGTCTTAAATTTCATCCTATATGAGCGAAAAATTATCATAAGTTCTTCTACAAATTGGACATTAATGAATTACTCCTCAAATTAATTAAATGATAAGATACAATCACTTTTATGTAGGATGTTTATACTGGAATAATTTGTACTCACCTATATGGAACCATAAACTTCCATCAGTTTAGGCTACTGAGCAATTTTCATTCACAAATTATGAAATACTATATATAATTGAAAATAACATTTCATGTTTAGATACATTCCAACTTATTTCATCACCTCCATTATCTATATATATACAAATCAAATAAATCCTTACCACCATCAATTTCATTTATTTGTTATTAGAGTCTATATCATTCTAATAATATAGAATAAAAGTTATCATAAATTTCACAATGTCTAATATCATTACTAAATTTGGTGTCCCTCACATGATATTGATGGACAGTGGAACCAATTTCTGTTCTTCCAAAATGAAGGGGATGTATCAGGAGTATAATATCTAGTTTAACCACTTGTACCTCTATCATGCACTGGAAAATGGATAAATAGAATCCTTGAACAAAAATCTATCTAATATCCATCGAAAAATAATTGAAAAATATAAGAATTATTTTTTAGATAATATTCTATATACTTTGTGGGATTACCACACCACAAAATGTAATAATACATATGTGACATTATGTTCACTAGAATATAGGAAAAAGAAAGTATTTCCAATTGAGGTCCAATGATACTCTCTTCAAATCACCTTCCACAATCACATGATTGAAGATGATCAGTCTGACATTTGGATAGATGGACTGGAAATACAAAATTAGAAAACATTACACACACCTTAAAACCTTGAAATCCATCAGAATCATGTCACTTTATAATTCAATAGGAATTTACACCTTCATTAATTAATCCAAGGGGTATTGGTGTCGGATCTTTGAACTTCCATGATACTTGTGAATAAAACTCCAATGTTGAAGCTATAATTGGACATACCCTATGCCATACAAAATTTCTACTTTAACAGATCCTATTCCCTGATTACGAAGATATATAGTAAATCATTCTTACCCACTGTGAAAGTTTTCTCAAAAATTATATTAATAATTTTCTAATGGGTTCAAAACATCCTTATTCCATGGAATAAAACTAAATTACAAAATCATAACTGCAAGATTATAATCTACATAGAATATATTCTTTATCACATTACTTTATACTGTATGATATATAGTTTATATCACATTAATTTAAAATATTCAGAGTGCTCCACCTCACATGTCCATAAACAATATAGAGGTTTCTATTCTATATTACATCAAATCACAAATCCACCCCTATGTAAGTGATCTATATACATATAAGTCTTTATTTACTCAAGGTTTCAATGGTTATGGATAAACTATGAAACTCAGATGTCATGGTTCACCTAAACTATGACTATAATTTATCCATTATCATAACTATGTGTGGATCGTCTCATGTCATCACATGATACATATTGATTCCTATATCATTAATATTAGTCCTAGATAAAAATCTCATTGATATCCAACTTATCCTAGTGTATAGTCTCTTTATTAATGATAATACATTCCATAATATAATTTATCATGGGGTAACATATCATTTATAAGAACAAGAGGTGGATTGATTCTTGCTACCTTGGGATATGTAGCAGAACTAGAATCTTTTATTCTAGGACTAGATATAACTTTCATTTCAGTGAATGATTTTCCAAATGTAATCATCTATTTCTCATCCAATTTTTTTCATCTTTCTTTCTCACTAAATAATCCATTCATTTCCCTCAATATCTCTTATACGTTAGATAAACCTTTTCCGTCAAATTTTATATCAAGTAATATGTATGGATTAATCGACACAATTTTAGTGTATGTAGTAATGTCTGAATCTCATATCCTAGTCTCAGTCATAAATAATATCTTATTTAAGACACTCTCCATCCCAGTATAGTTATCTCCATTAACATTGAATTTTCTCTATTTCCCCAATACCAGGATATTATATGAAAATTGTGTGTCTTGTGTAATGACCCGGACCCGGCCAGCCACCCGAACAGTGTCAAACGGGTTGGGTGTCACTACCTTATGTGCACCTCCACTGAACGCCAAAGGCTGCTGACTAGAAGTGAGGTTCTGTTAGGTATAGTGGGGAGGCTATACCCTCTCGGG
Organism: Viscum album; assembly: GCA_963277665.1. Lineage (NCBI taxonomy): Eukaryota > Viridiplantae > Streptophyta > Magnoliopsida > Santalales > Viscaceae > Viscum > Viscum album. The sequence continues at coordinate 1,477,891,955 of OY728161.1, forward strand.
GGATCATAGTAAGGGTACCGGTCCGAGTATAACAATAAAGATGCAACGGAAAGAAAGACTCAGCAGACTCAAACCAGACCCATGGAGGAGAAGCACATCAATATAGATAAATAGCAGAAGTAGTAAATATAACAACAGCAGTGGAAATAAACACAATAGCAAGCTGATAACATGTAACTACTACTGAACAGTAAAACATGCATCCAAAGCAGGTCATACACAACTGAATATAAAAAGCCTCCAATGGCTAACCAACAGTTGATACAACAAGTAAGCATGCCGATACAGAAAAGTTAACAAAACAAAGTAAACCCCAGCTATGCATGACCTCAAGTTCCATACCATCTCCATGCAACAACAAACGCAACCCGACTCTTGAATCTGGCCTCTTTCCTGCACGTAGATCCATAAAGTCTGCATGCGTCCCAAAGGGCCCGTGCAGGGTGTGAGACAAATCTCAGTAGGATACCACCCAACGGTGCATACCAAATATATGTGTTTAAGCAGTCATGCATTTACATGGAAATTAGTAAGCAGTAAAGTGCACAAGTAAACAAAAACTCCACTAGTGCTCAACAGCCAGCATGGAGTGTCACCTGCTTTGGCCAACGCCGGAATCTATGTTGTGTAACCCGACACTATTTTCCACCTGACACCTCGTGTCTCAAGTACCGATGTACCTAAGGCATGCCCAAGAATAGTAACTGGGCACCAAGTGCCTCTTGACACCTTGTGTCTCAAGTACCGATGTCCCGGAGGCATGCCCAAAAATAGTAACCCAGCACCATGTGCCTCCTGACACCTTGTATCTCAAGTCCCAATGTCTCTAAGGCACGACCATCCCCTAAAGTCTCCTCACCTCCCACGTGGCTTTCTACGGCAAGCACCCCCAAAAAGAATACCTAACCGCAACTATGGGGGCCTCTACCCACACAAGTGGTCAAAACCACCTCATCACAGAGTATCTCTGTGTGCACACTACTCAAAGTTCCGGGTGATCGGTAATCACCAAAATAATACCTAAGCCACCAACTCATCTGACACATCGTGTCCCATGCGACTATGCCGCTCAATTCTGATGGCATCGCCATCCTCGTAACTCAGTCCATGCCCGACCTGACAGTCGTTTTGCCTCGATCCGACGTCCATGACGCCCAATATCGTGGTCAAAACCACCCAATGTAACCCCGGCCAAGCCAAACCTGTGATCCGCATCACTCAAGAATATTTGGGCCATGCCCAACACCACCCAAAGGGTCCAGCAGATTCAATTCAGAAATTTCATATATAACATGTTTAAACAGAAAACATAAACCAGAAAAACACACTAAATAGTTGAATTGCACTATACCAGGTGATGTCCCATACCAACATTGAGGTCTTAAATGCCTCTAACAAATTATAATTGGATTTAATAAATTAAACTAATAGTTTAACACATTAATATTTCAATTAAAACCATTTTGGTGTTCCCCAGCCAAAATGCCCCGATGAGCCACGACCCCTCACCCAGCCCGCTCACGCAAACTAGTAACTGAGCATACCCAAAGGCATCCTAGAGGTTCCATAAGCAATTCAGTATAAAAAAACAGATAAAATGGGTCCTGCTCAAAATACCTGAAAACGCGCTGAAGGCCGCGTCACCCAAACAACCACAAAAACACAAAATGAGGTATGCACCACCTACCTGATACTCGTATGATGATAATCCTCTGGTAAGAGCTACCAAATCGGTCTAAAACGTGGTAGATGTACAAAATATTCAAAACTGCTCAAATGCGCATAACTCGTTCTAGAACGAAAATCAGACAAAACTGCCAAAGAGGAATCAAGGCCTTACCGAGGGGGTTCCAACGTACTAATTGGAATTCGAAACGAGTCTCGGATGGACGATCATGAGGAGGAAATAGGTTCAGCCGACTTGGTTCGCGAAACCTTGCAAATGAATTGTGTTATGCCTCAAAAACGAGGCTACTGCCCATTTTAACGCAAAAAAAAAAGAAACTACACGGAGTGTACTTTAGGACTACACGCCGTGTATATCATTTAACTGTTATTTTGGTGGCTAGAAATCCACCGACTTACTTTCTGAACCTACCGACATGAGTACACGATGTGTACCTATGGGTACACGGTGTGTACCAGGTTTCTCTTCTCTTCCTCACTGACTTACCCACAAGCCATGTATATTTCTCATACACGACTAGACTACATGAAAATTTCAAGGGGAACACGGCGTGTCCTTGGTTCTACCCGGCCAATAGGCCTACACGTCATGTTTGGACACCACACGGTCAGGGTTATATGGCGTGTTAAGAACTACACGTTGTGTAGTAAGAAATTTCTACACGGTCACCACACGACATGTACATGGCGAGCACATGACCGACACTCTCTTAACATATACACAGCGTGTACTTAAAAGTACCCGACGTCTAGTTTGGAAATTTCCAAAAACATCCCATTTTCTCCAGTTTCCTCGGAAACCATTCAAAAATTTAAACAAGGTTGGGGTTTTGACCTATTCCAAAAACCCGGGTTCTTACAATCTCCCCACCTTATCATAGCTCATCCCCGAGCTATCAAACAGAACTTGGAGGTGGTACCAAATATACCACTCCATTAAAAGTAACATGGAATTCCCCAGTCTCAATGGTCCCAGTTAAGTTCCTCAAGGGGGCTCCCCACCTTAGGTATCGCCTAACCCGGTCTCAACCCAATAAAATGTTAAAAAACAAGGTTCACTAACCTGTTTTTCAGACGCATAGTCCTCCTGTGACGCATCATCACCCCTGCACCCCATTGGTGCTCCTGTGTCGCCTCCGACACCCAACGTATCACGCACCGCATAGGTGTCCGCCTCTACGAGGTCATGGTGCTTAGCACCTCAAATAACCTGCATCCACGATTCCCCGATTCCCACGACACCTCATGTAACCTGCATCCTCGATGCCCCGATGCCGACAGCACCTCAAGTAACCCGCATACTTGATGCATTGATGCTACACATCTCATACATACATACATACATAAATACATATATATATATATTTATCATGCACCCGATACAGTGAAAATCCCACTGACTAGCATCTAGTTAGTCCACGTAGATCATGTGCACCGCATGCACTCAAAACAGACATGCCTCTACAGGTCATGCAAAAAGGAAACATGGAGATCACGACCACACCATGGTGTACCTCTAACTGTCGTTGGCTCACCGGCCTCCTTATCCTCTGGAGGCTCCACGACATGAACTTGGCCTGAAACACGATTGGATGATGCTGACCTCCCTGTGGTGCTTCTCTAGTCACCGGCCACTGACCCCTCAGCTAGGTCCCACCGTCTCTGTCACGACCTCTGCACACAGCTGAACCTCGACTACTCTCTCCGAGTACCGAACCTAAAACAACTCTAGATGCTACAGTTTGTCATGGTCCCTTCCTGTCAGCTATCTGAGAAGGCTTCCTGCAAAACCTCTCCAGATGCCCATCCGGTTCATATGCCTGACACTCCTTTGGAGGCCTATCACACTACGCCCAAACATGTCTTGGTTGTCCACACTGAAAGAAAAGCACTGAAGAAATAACATGAGGTGGTCTAGCTGAATCCATGGCCTGGATGCCATGCTGAAACTCATCCCGTCCTCGCTTCCTGTTTTCTGAACCATCACCTGAAGTTGTCGCCCTGCCCAAGAGAGACTTTTCTCTCTTGTTTTCCTCGGCTATGAGCGCCTGATTCACCGCCTTGGAGAAAGAACCCAGCCTGAAGATGTTCACCTGGACCTGAATGGTGTGTCACAAGCCATCCTCGAAGCGCCTCACCCTAGCTACATCATCACTCACCATAGAAAGTGTAAAGAGAGACAAATCTATGAAAGTAGTTGCGTAGTCCATGACGAACATATCCACTACTAAAGACTCAAGAACTCCAGAGCTCTCTCTGCCCCCAGTTTCTTCGGATAGAAGTGCTCAAAGAACATGTCCTCGAAGTCCTTCCAATCCAGTCCCCCGTGCCTACGAGCCTGAACCTATACGTCCCACCAACGATTCACCGGTCCTCTTAGCATGTATGTCGCCATCTTGAACCTCGGTCTTGGAGGCATCTCAAGCTGCTCGAAGATCATCTACATACTCTCTATCCAGTTCTCTGTCGCCTGAGGTCCTCCCTCACCCTGAAAAAGTGGCAGGTGCTGCGACTGGAACTCCCACATCAAATACGCCATAGAAGGCTCTATACCCTGCCTGCCTCTATCAATGCCCTGCAAGACACGTACCAGGCTAGCTCAGAGATGCTCGTCGAGACACGGTCTGAAAGCTGCCAAACTCAGCTGCTGCCTTGCCTGCACTAGATCTTGAACCTGATCCTTTCCCTAAGCCTGTACCAGCGGCTCATGCTCTACCTGTACTGAATTATGAGGCTGATCCTGCGGCACTATATCATCTCTTGCCTGATGCTCCTTCGAGTCGTGAAGGAGTAACCTACTGAATAACATAAATGGTCGGACATCCTATATATATATAACAATATATTTTATGCAGATAAGGAAAGCAATAAAAGAGAGTGCATAAAAACTACCCTTACTCCCCCTCCCCGCAACCCATGCCCCCCAGCATCCCGACCTCATGGCCTACTTACCCACCCTCAACGGAGCTAAGTATCAAAAGTACCTCGGGCCATGCTCGTCCTGACAACTCGCGTTGCCTCAAACCGACGATCGAGTCACCGAATCCTAACAGTTACACTGCCTCAGCCATAGTACCTGCCTTCTCTCATAAGAGCCAGACCCAAAATCCTGCAACATGCTATTCTACATATATATAAAGCGTGGCACAAACATTTCACAACTATAAATTCTATCAAGAATATTACCAATTCACATTTCAAAGTAGATAAAGCATGGAAATTTATTTTTTATTCACATGGAATTATCAATTCACAAAGCATACGTGAAATGATGAAATTGAAATACCCTAAAACTATGCATATAAAAAGACACGCAAAGTATCCTTGCTATACCGGGCCAAGTTCCAATTATCCCTTACCATACCAGGTCAAGGGTCACATATCAAAATAAATAACTTCACACACCAAGTGAGCCACCAAGGTGGAAATAATGTAAACTATAATCTGAGAAAAAGCAAAACAGCAATTCCCACCCATGGAAATTTAGTCTATCCCTCGTACCTAGGGTTGCAGGCACCCTAGCAAAAACTAGAATCCCAGTTCCAATAACAACAACAGATCTCCAGTCTACTATATCTCAAATAGTAAAAACCAGCTGAAATAAAAAGAGAAGTCTCAATCTCATCAGTAGCTAGAAAAAGACTGCTACTAAATCATTGTTAAGAACTCCTCTGATACCACTTTGTAACGACCCGGACCCGGCCAGCCACCCAAACAATGTCGAATGGGCCGGGTGTCACTACCTTAGGCGCACCTCCCCTGAACGACAAAGGCTTCCAACTAGTAGAGAGGGTCTTTTAGGTGTAGTGGGGAGGTTATACCCTCTTGGATGATCATAGTAAGGCTATTGGTCCGAGTATAATAGTAAAGATGCAGTGGAAAGAAAGACTCAACAGACCCGAACCAGACCTGCAGAGCAGAAGCACATCAATATAGATAAACAGCGGAGTCTGTAAATATAACAAAAACATTGGAAATAAACACAAAAGAATGATGATAACATGTAACTACTACTGAACAGTAAAACAAGCATCCAAAGCATGTCATACACAACTGAATATAAAAAGGCTCCAATGGCTAACCAACAGTAGCTACAATAAGTAAGCATGCCAATACAGAAAAGTAAACAAAACAAAGTAAACCCCATATAGGCATGACCTCAAGGTCCATACCATCTCCATGCAACAACTAACGCAGCCCAGCTCCTGAAGCTGGCCTCTTTTCTGTACGTAGATCCATAAAGTCTGCACGCGTCCCGAAGGGCCCGTGCAGGGTGTCAGACAAATATCAGTAAGATACCACCCAACGGTGCGTACCAAATATATGTTTTTAAGTAGTCATGCATTTAAAAGGAAATCAGAAAGTAGTACCGTGCACAAGAAAACACAAACTCTATTGGTTCTCAACAACCACCATGGAGTGTCACCTACTTCGGCCAACGCCAGAATCTCTATCATGTAACCCGGCTCTATGTGGCACCTGACACCTCGTGTCTCAAGTACCGACGTCCTGAAGGCACGCCCAAGAATAGTAACCCGGCACCAAGTGCCTCCTGACACATTGTGTCTCAATTACCAATGCCCCGGAGGCATGCCCAAAAATAGTAACCTGGCACCATGTGCCTCCCAACACCTTGTGTCTCAAGTCCCGACGTCCCGAAGGCACCCCCATCCCATGAAGGCTCCTCACCTCCCATGTGGCTTTCTACGGCAAGCACCCCCAACCAGAATACCTAACCGCAACTACGGGGGCCTATACCCACAGGAGTGGTCAAAACCACCTCATCACGGAATATCTCTGTGTGCACACAACTCAAAGTTCCGGGTGAGAGGTAATCACCAAAATAATACCTAAGCCACCAACTCATCTGACACCTCGTGTCCCTGCGATAGTGCCCCTCAAGTCTGATGGCATCGCCATCCTAGTAACCCGGGCCATGCCCAACCTGAAAGTCATATTGCCTCAAGGCAACATCCATGACACCCAATCCCATGTTCAAAACCACCCAAAGTAACCCGGGCCAATCCCATCCTATGATCTGCATCACTCAAGAATATCTGGGCCATGCTCAACACTACCGAAAGGGTCTAGCAGATGCAATTCAGCAGTTGAATATATAACATGTTTAAACAGAATACATAAATTTGAAAAACACACTAAATAGTTGAATTGGACTATAGGAGGTGTTGTCCCATACAAGCAATGAGGTCTTAAATGCCTCTAACAAATTATAAGAGGCTTTAATAAATTAAACTAATACTTTAACACATTAATATTTCAATTAAAACCATTTCGGCGTTCCCCCGACCAAAATTCCCTGATGAGCCACAACCCCTCAGCCGGCCCGCTCACGCAAACTGTTAACCGGGCATACCCAAAGGCATCCTAGAGGTCCCATAAGAAATTCTGTATAAAAAAACAGATAAAACGGGTCCCTCTCAAAATACCCGAAAACACTACGAAGGCCGCCTCACCCAAACAACCATGAAAACACAAAATGAGGTATGCACCACCTACCTGAGACTCGTAGGATGCTACTCCTCCGGTAACAGCTACCAAATTGGTCTAAAACGTGGTAGATCTAAAAAATATTCAATACTTCTCAAACGCTCATAACTCATTCTAGAACAAAAATTAGACAAAACGGCCAAAGGGGAATCAAGGACTTACCGATGGGGTTCCAACTCACTAATCGGAATTTGAAACGGGTCTCGAACGGATGATCAGGAGGAGGAAATAGGTTCGGCTAGCTTGGTTCGTGAAACCGGGTGAAGGAATTGTGTTCTACCTCAAAAATGAGGCTACTGCCCATTTTAACACAAAAAAACTACATGGCGTGTACTTTAGGACTACACACCATATGTATCATTTAAATATTCATTTGGTGGCTCGAAATCTTCCGACTTACATTCCAAACCTGCCAACATGAGTACACAATGTGTACCTATGGGTACACGACGTGTACCAGTTTTCCCTTCTCTTCCTCGCAGACTTACCCACATGCCATGTATATTCCACATAAACGGGTAGACTACACGGCGTGTTCAAGGGGAACATGACATGTCCTTGGTTCTACCCAGCCAATAGGCCTACACGCCATGTATGGCCACCACCCGGTCAGGGTTACACGACATGTTTAGAACTACACGGTGTGTAGTAAGAAATTTCTACACGGTCACCACAGGGAATGTACATGGCGAGCACACGACCGACACTCACTTAACATATAAACGAGATGTACTTAAATGTACACGGCGTGTAGTCTGGAAATTTCCAGAAACTTCCCATTTTCTCTAGTTTCCTCGAAAACCAGTCAAAAATTTAAATAGGGTCGGGGTTTTGACCCGTTCCAAAAACCCGGGTTCTTACATCTTGATTCCTATTAGTATAGAATATATTGAATTTTTTGGATTATTTATCCCAAAACTAGCTGTATATATTACATTCATCCAAAATCCCCCTCCCAATATGTGACTTCTCATTTTAATTGGGTCCCTTAATAGACCATGCATTATTTTTTAGTCATTTTAATCTATAAATACATGTGGATGGATTCCAATTATTTCGGGATATTGGGTGGAATCAAAATTATTATGTATATATAGAAGTGGCACCCAAATCAAATAGTTTCATCATCCTAGAGTGTGAGACCTCACTCATTTATGATAGGTTTCCCTCCGCAGGTTAAGTACTAAGAAAATGCTGTTTTATTATTTACTTAATTGAAATTTGCACAAATCCCCCCATATAAAAGTCCTCAACATATGAAAATAAGCTATATGATATCTAATACCTTGTCATATGATGTTAAAGTATATGATATATAGTTCATCCTATAATACCTTAAACTGGTTAGAGTATTCTCTCTTATATGACCCTACTTCCATACATGAGAGTTAGATAAATGCAAGGGTGTTTAGTATATGGTCTCTCTAAATAAAACTAATCTATGATAAAATGTCCTTATTCGTAAGGAAACTCAGATCTCGTATCCAAGGTATAGACTTTGGTAAACTTTTGGTTCCAATCCCAAACCAAAATAAAAAAAGACCCTTTCCTGCTTGTAAGCTAAATCTATACAGAAACTCTTTATTAAGAACTATATGTGGCTTGATTCCTATTCTATCAAGATATGTAATGATTCCCATATTATCTATTTCGGGTCAACATTAAATTATGTCACTATCAAACCACCCCTAGTGAAAGGTAATATAATTCACATTAAGTCTTTTTATGTTAGTCTCTATATTTGGATGGTTTATCTTCAATAATATCAATTTTTCGATGGATTATTATCATATTAGAATATGTAGTGATGTCTAAAACATATATTTTAGACCAAGCTATATACCATCATGAGCACCCACTTCCCTTTGAAATCACATAAAAGCCCAACCAGGGTTATTTTAATATTTTATTGTGATATCCTATCATATAAAATATATAATATACATTTATAGTCGTTCAATATATAGAGTTGTGGCTAATATAGGGGTTGGTTTCATGGAAGTAGTGTTTTATCCTAGTGATTCCTCAAAAATCATTATATATTATTGTTTATTTTGAAATAAGAAAAAGAAAAATTATAAAAAAGGTTGATGGAAGAGAAATATGTTAGATTAAAACAAAAAAATAAATAGAAAAGACGAAGTGAAATATAAACAATATGAAAGAAAGATATTTAATAAGAAAGAAAACTAGTTCAATATTTATCAACTCTCTACTACCTATCACTAATCTAAAACCTTTATATCGGACACACGAAACCTCACTCAATTTTTATCAATTTTTCAACACAAACACCTCTCCCTCATAAATTATTGAATAATCATTCATGTAATTTTTTTCTATACATGAACACTCATCTAAATTTGAAAGAATCAAAAGTTAAAATCACATTATGATAGAATGTCTTTAATGCAAAAATGGTCATCACAATATAAGAAAGAAAAACATTCCTTTATATTCTCTATCAATTTCCTAGTATAAGTAGAAGAAAAATAAAAAAAAAAAAAAAGTAGAAAACCATTTAGTTGAATGGGTGTGTTTTCACATATCTACAATTAATATTTCACAATTTTTTTAAAGTGTGAAAGATGTTGAAAGTCAAAATGAATATGTGATCTCTAAGAAGAAATGATCCCCTTCTCCTGGAACTAGCCATGCTAGTTAGTCCTCTATTTCTATAGGTTAAATATCACCATAAAAAGATTAAAACAAAATAGATAGATTTTATTTAACAAAGATAATTGAAAAGAATAGATAAAAGAGAAGTGAATAGAGAGAGGGAGTCTGTAATAGAGTCAGAATCACAAATTTACGTACATGACATATTATTTAATATCATCAAAGATAAAACAACAGAACAATATTAGTAAAACATAATTATTTCTCATGGTGGCCTTCTCCCAACAACTTTTTCTTCATTTCACATAAGAATAACTACCTATGTTAAATATTTTTATTTAATTATAAATGATTTTTCATCCTACTTTCATCAAAACAAATCATTACATCTACGAACAGTTAAATACTTTTCTCTAAGGTTGGGTTCATCCATGGAGAAATAATTTAATCTTTCCAACATAACATCATGAGAAAACGAACAGACTACCATCATCAAATTGAATTCCAAAGTCAAAAAAAATCTTCACCATATCCTTATTCTGATAACCATATTCATTTGCTGGAAATTTTTTCTAAATTTGACTATCAGTACATCAAGAAAACTCAGGATGGATTGATATCTATTTGTTGTTTCAATTAGAACCCATCTAAGGATTTAAGTAACACAATATCCAAATTCAAAGATAACTTTTTTTCAACAGATGTCATGTGTGTTGCACTGGATTTATAACCAGAACAATCAGGAACATCATGTCCTTTCCAAATTCTATAGATTTGAGCTATAAAATAATTTTTAAAACTAGAAAAATATAAATTCACAGTAGAAAACATTTATTCAACATGTAAGTTTGCAATCTGCAATCAATGTTTGAAACTCAAGGCAGAGTCTTTTCTTGGATTCAGCACTGGGTTCATCTTATCAGGAATCTATAATATTTTTTTTGAATTAAACTAATTATAAAACTTTCTTAGAAAACAAATTATTATAACAATTTTTAATTTCTCATCCCCAGACTCTAGATTGAATGATTATTATCTCTTAAATTTAGATTTGGATGGTATCAGATAAACTAAAATATATGTGATTTTTTTATCCCCTTTAAACCAACACGAATCGAATCCCATATTTGATGACACCCGTGGTTCATTTTATTTCATGAGACCTAGAATCAGCATTAGAATAAATATGTTTCAGTGGTGACTAAAATTTTTATCAGTCTCCGCTTTGAGAATATCGCTGCGCGGTTAATCCAAGCTTGGTTCACCATCAACAATAAAGGAGATTTAACAAATTATACAAGGTTTGGATTGGAATATCATCTTTATAGACATTGATAAAGTAATATTGGCATATCATTATTCCAACATTATATTTTTGGATATTCTTCATTCTGGATTGGTTGGATGACCCTTGAATACTAAAATACAAAATTCAACAAATAAATCGAATGAAATATTCATCCACAGTGCTAAGGATTCTTTGGCATCATAAATTATTCTACAAGCTTCATATGATTCATCACATTCGACCTTATTTTGGTTGAAACAAATTATTAATCATCTTATTTAAATTTTTTTGGACTTGGTTTTTATTTTTCAGTTCATAATAGAAATTATATTATGTGATATTTCCTTTATGAGGTATTTCTACTAGGTGGTAAAAACCTAAAAATTATCTTAACAGATGTTTCTGGAATTATCTTATGTAGAATTTTCACTGATGAATCAGTTTATGAATTTATATTACACAATCTTAAAATAAACATATCCTATGAAGCCTCCTAATATTTATCTTATGCGAGGGTTGCTCTGTAATAATAACGAAAACTATAATAAATTTTAAAAATAAGTTAAATAAATAAATATAAATTTGTAAATAATTTAATATATAAATTAAAATTTTTAAATGAAAAAAAGTTAATAAAAAATATGTAGAAATTAATTTAAAATAATATTAATTAAAAATGGTCAAAAAAATAAAAAAAAATAGATTACTCAGTACCAAGAATAAATTAAAATAAAAGAATGCTTACAATATAATATAAAAATATCAATGAATGAAAATATGATAACTACAAAACACAAATTTAAACAAAATATTCATAAAATTCATATTTCAATAGATAAATTATCAAAAAACTATTATTAGATAAATTATAAGACATTTAATAATTAATTAATTAGTTTTCTCAACAAAAGAGATGTTCAAAAAACACATAAATAAATGTCATGTCAATTTCCCCCAAACATTGCATATTTCTTATCCTCAATAAATCAATTAATCAAATTTAATGGTAGAAAATTAATCTCAAATTGGAAAAACTAAAATTTCACCAAGAATTTATTTTGAGAATGATTCTTCCTCATGGATTTTCTGAAGCACAAAAAAAATTCCCTCGTGAATTAAATATCCTCAGTGAAAGGTTGTTTATTATTTTAAAAAATGATTATATATTGAAATTTTTAAAGTGAACTCAAAAAACATCAATTTTCAACCAATTGGAAAACCAAACATCCCTTTACCACCGGGAGAACGGAGTCACATAATTTTGAAACTCATAAAAAATAGACACATTTTTGAATGTGGTGCAGTGAATTGGTAGAATAAAAAATCACTTAATATTTTATGAATAATAAATAATAGAATATATAATTTGACATGGATTAGTATTATTAATTCACAATCCACTTGAATGAATTAACATTCTCCGAAATATTTATTAAATCCATTTTATCCAAAATTAAAAAAAAAATATTTACCAAATTAAATCTATAAAGTGTTATAGATTGATCTAATAAAATTGGCATCACAACCCACCAATTTGAAAAAACAATTATCAAAAACTAAAAATGGATAAGTGATACTTAAAACATGAAATTTTGAAAAATATTATCGGGTTTTTATTGGTTTAACATTAAATCAATAATTATTTCAAAGAAGACCCTTCTCCCACACTTAAAACTCCACAATTTCCACGTAATGGAATCTTATAGTGGGAAAAAACAATTTAAAACCCATTATGTCTCAAAAATATCTTTAGATTCCATGATTTCAAAAATATTTTTAAAGATTTATAGAAAAATTGAAAAATCATTTTTTCCAAAAATAAAAAATAAAAAACACACTACATGCATGGAAAATACCCACTTGTTACTACTTAACAAATCAAACACACAAAAGATATTTTTAGAGATGATGCATGTTTGAAATTTGTGATCAGTAATTAATTTTATTAAAAAATTAAAATAGAGAATGCCTGCCAAAATATTAGGAAATGAAAGTATTAAAAATGGTATCAGCAACCAAAATATTCAACAACATGATTTCAGCATGAATAAGAACTAAAAAAACAACTTCCAACCATTTATTTCAACCAAAAATTGAATAAAAATATTTTATGTTAAGAAGAAAATGTACATAATTTAAACTATTACACCCCTATTATAGAATAACTATTCATTTGAGAACATTGTAAAAAATATATCTTATTTTACCATTGTGTAAATATATCTAGGTTCTCGAATTTCAGATCCTATAATTGGGACTAAATACATTAATTTCTATAATTTTATGTTTAAAAAACCAAAGTAAAAAAAATTATGTGATGTTGGTTAAATTATTCTCTATAATGTAACTTCTCTTGATCATTGAAAAACATTAAATCCCTGTTTCAAAAATTTGAAAGATTATGCTCACCATTGAACTTACAAAACATAAATTAAAATGTACTTTCATTTAATATTTGTAGACAGAATAATCTTTTTTCAAAAAAATTCAATAAAATAGCATGTTTAATAATGATTTTTCATTTTCAAAATTAATGAGCCGCATCAAACTTGTGTACTATTCCCCCACACTTACATATAAGCAGATAATAAAAATTTAAACCATTAAAAAGTTAAGGGTGAAATTATATATCCAATTAATTTACATAAAGTTAAATTGGTTACTTAATATGTGTTTTCATGTGAAGTGCCATGGCTTACTTCCTAAAAAATATTTAGTAAAAACACTATTAAATAAAGGAAAATAAAAAATTACAAAGTAAAAAAATGTAATCTTAGGTTCATCCCCCTAATTGACTGATGTATTCAGACAGTCTATATTTTTGAATTCATTAGTTCAACTCCAATTATATGGTGGATGTGTATTCATTATAAAGAACCATCATATCCTATAGTTTTCATCTTCTTTTCTCCACTCATATAGATTTTGTAATACCCCATTTTTATATTCCTTTATTTACACCTCCTTGAAATTATATCTCTTAAGGAGTTGATGACATGGGAATAGAATGCTGAGGTTCATACCCTCTTCTTCAAATTTAGGATTGATGTTCACTAATTTTAAAAATTCAATTATTGGATGTTATTTTTAGTCTAATTAAATCTCCTCTATAAATTCAATATTTAAATACTATAATCAAATAAAGGAAAAGATTTTTTAATTATGTGAATATCTCTTTGTATTCTTTTATATTTCACTTCTTAAAGAATATTTGTTCTCATAGGAGTGTTTCCATGTTAGGAGAGAGGTAGTCAACCTTATCCTAGATCTCTTAAAATTTATATTCATCATTTATTGGGTATTATATGAAAATATATTGGGTATCTTGAGATAATTCCTTCTATTAAAGTATAGGAAAAACAAAAAATATCCAGGTCTAGTAAAAATATTGGTAATGAAAAATAAAATAATTTATGTATTCCAAAGTATGTCCTAATCCATTAAATTATTCTTGAATATCCTCTTTCCGCCACTCAAAACAATTCTTAGAATGTGGATTTTATAATTCCATATTATATTCAATGGGCATGTTGAGTTCAAAAATTGATATTTCAAACTTCCCCTTTCCTCCCTTTTTTGATTTATCTTTTTTACTCATTTTATTTATATAGTCTTATTCGATTGGTAATTGGAGTACTTCCATTCTATCTTGGTTCTCTTGAGTTAAAATATATTTTTCAAAGATATCGATTAACCTTTCAACAACTTCAATGCCTTATGCAGTAGGTATCATAAACATCTTTAAAGGTCTCAAATTTTGTAATCCCCTCTAACTCTTGTGTATGTTTCTGATCCAAAGAGTTCTATAATGTGAAAATGTTTCAATGATTTTTGATTCCTTCAATCTTAGTAGAAATAATTAAAAGAAAAGAAAAAAATTATTAAGACAAATGTACTCCCCCAGCAACATAACCAATTTTTGATACCCTATAATATGAATTATCAAAGATATATTTATAATTTACAAATAAATATCCTAGTGGCTAACCATGTGGTTGGTCTCAAGGAAGCATTGTTTTTATCCCATTAATTCCAAAAAAATATTTTTAATTTTATTTTAATTATGAAATAGGTATAATAAAATTACAAAAATTTTAAAGGAAAGGGAACAAGGTTGATGAAAATATGAAAAGAAACAGGAGTGAAGAACTAAAACAAAAATAATTTGAAATAAAGATAGTCAGTGAGAAAGAAAACTGTTTATAGAATTATAAACACTCTACTTTATATCATGTATTCATAATATTATATACTAAAAACACTCAACCTTCCTCAATGAATTCTCAATGTCTTGATATAAACACCACTCTCTCCAAAAATAGTGAATATAAATGGTTGTAATTCTTTCCTTTATGTGAGATCTCTCCTAAATCTGAAATAATCACAAGTTCAAATCACCCTCTCATAGAATGTATTACGTGAAAAAGTGATCATCACAAGATCAAAAAATGATAGCAACAACTCTTTAGATGCTATTCTAATGTCTAAGAGAAGAAGATTGAAAAAATATAGAATAATAATGTATCAACCCATTCCTATGAATGGGTGTGTGGTCGCATCTCCTAAATTAATGTTCAAAATTTTTCAAGAGTATAAAAGATGTTAAATGTCAAACTAAATATTTTATCTCTGGGAAAAAATAAGCCTTGCTTCATGGAACTTGCTTACCATGTTAGTCATCCATTTTTGAGGTTAGAAATCATTGTGATAAGAGAGATAAAAACATAAAAAAATTAATTTAAAAAGGATAATTACATAGTAGAGATATGAGAGATGTAGATAAAGAGAGTTTGAAATAGAATTAGAATTACCCCATTGATAACATGGAACCTTATTTAAAATCATAAAGAATAAAAAAAATACCAAATAATAGGAAAAAAAGATTCTTCCACATTGAATCCTTCACCCAACACCTCTTGTTTCAAGTGACATAATAGAAACTCCCTCCTCTAAATTAATTTTATTTATTTTTAAATGATGTCTCAACCTTCTACCAAGAAAACTATTCACTATATCTCTAACATGGTCCATCCATATATTCAAGGTTGGGCTCATCCAAGGAAAAATTATTTAATCTTCCCAACAAAAGACTATTATCAAAATAATATACTAGCGCCTTCAAATTTAAATAAAAATTCAAATAATTTCAAAACATAATCTGATATTTGGTAACCATATTCAACTAATTTCAATTTATCCTCAATTCAAGTTTCATTATTTCAACCAAATTCCATGTACATTGATATCTCTTAGAAATTTCAGTCAGAACTCAACTGAAGATTCAAGCGACACAATAACCAAATTCATTTAGTCCATCCTTTGAAAACCTACCACGAATTCAGAATTCTATTTTCAAGCACAACATTTAGGAACTTCATGTCCTATTTAACTTTAATAGATCTGAACTACACAAAATTTTTGATAACTAAAAAACCAAAATTTCACAATGGAAAACACTTATTCAAAATGAATGTCCACAATTAGTGATCAATGTTATCAACTTAATGGAGAGTCTATACATGATTTGGTGTTGGGTTCAACTGATCCCACGTCTTCAAGAATTCATAGAACTCAATTGTAAAACCGCGGAATGATAAAGGGTTAAATGCCTAAATGATATGACTCTTGTCAACAAGGTGCACCTTCCTTTTTGTGAGACTTCCATATTAGAACTTCACAGTTACGTATGCTAGTCCTGGAGTAGTGATCAGGATGGGTGACCTTCGGAGATGTTTCCCAGGGTGTGTGTGATTGAGGAAAAAGTACACTAGAAATAACATGTGTTAGTTTATGGGGATTGTCATTAGTCAGATGACCCATTCCAGCACGTGAGTGAGCCCTAGGGTGGGGACTACGTGTCTGCGGGGTAACTTGTGGGCCCTAGAGGGCTAGGACCTAATGACCAGGCCAAGGCGGGGTGTCTGTGCTGTCACCTAGACCCAGTTGTCACATTTGATATCAGATGAGGAACCCAACCTTAAGTGTTGTGCACTGCCTGGGTTGCAATGTAGGGCCCACAACGAGGACATTGTGCTCTAAAGGGGGTGATTATAACTCCCCATAATGAAAAAGGGATAAATGGTAAAAGGATACTCATATTAACAAGGTGCACCTTCCTTTTTGGGGGCCTACCAAATTAGATCTCCACAGTTAAGCGTGTTTGTCCTGGAGTAGTGATCATGATGGGTGACCTTCCAGGAAGTTTCCTTGGGTGTGTGTGAGTGAGGAAAAATCACACTAGAAAGGACATGTGTTGGCCTATGGGGGAATTCATTAGTTAGATGACCTGTTTGGGCACGTGGGTGGTGCTAGGGTGAGGACCACATGTCTGTGGGACAACTGGTGCGCCATGGCGGGCTAGGACCCGATTACCATGTCAAGGCGGGCTACATGTGCTGTCATCGAGACCCAATAGTCACATTTGGTATCAAGGGAGGAACCTAGCCTTAAGTGCGATGCACTGCCTGGGTTGTGATGTAGGGCCCACAATGATGACATTTTTCTCTAGGGGGGGGTGATTGTAACACCCTAGAATGATAAAGGATTAAATGGATAAATGATATAACTCATGTCAGCAAGGTGAACCTTTCTTTTTGGGATCCTACATGATTAGAACTCCATAGTTAAGCGTTCTTGGCCAGGATTAGTGATCAGTTGGGTGACCTTTTGAAATGTTTTCTTGGATGTGTGTGAGTGAAGAAAAAGCACACCGGAAGGGACATGTGCTGGCCTGTGGGGGAAATCCTTAGTTAGATGACCCGTTCGAGCACGTGGGTGGCCCTAGGGTGGGGACTATGTGCCTACGGGGAAACTAGTGGTACGTGGCGGGCCAGGACCCAATGACCATGTTAAGGTGGGGTTTCTGTGCTATCACCAAGACCTAGTTTTCACATCATTAAATCGTAAAATGCTCGAAAAAAAAACAATAAAATTATTTTCAATTTCTTATCTCTAGAAATTACGTCAATTGATTCACATATTTGGATGATATTAGATGAAATCAAATAGACGTTTTCTAGTCGTATTATTCATCCCAACTCAAATTATATCCACCATTTTATGGAACCCTGGTTCATTTTATGTCAAATGATTTGAAATTAACTTTGGGGAAAATTGGTTTCAACTATGACTCAAACTTCAATCATTCTTGACATCGAGAACATATCCACATTGTTTATCTAGAATTAGTTCATCATCATCAGTAAAGGAGCTTCATCCACTGATTAAAGGTGTGTTGTGACTTCTCATCTTTATCGAATATGATAAATCAATCTTTAAAACTTAATATTTCAACATGTGAATTTTAGATGTTCTTCAATTGGGCTTAGCCAGTTATCCCTTGAACACCTCCATAAAAAAATCATAAAATTAATTTTATCTTATCCTTATCTACGGTGATAAGGATTCATCAACCTTAGAACTTCTTTAACAAACTTCATATGATTCCCCTCATCACTATTTAGTTCAGTTAAAATAACTAATCTATCATCTTCTTAGAATTTTATTGGCCTTATTTTGGATTGTTCAGTTCATTCGATATATTATTTGATGTGATATTTCTCTTATATGGTCTTTATTATACATGGGAAAACCTCAAAATTGTCTTACTGGGGGTTTTTATAATTCTTTTTTATTAAATATTTTCTTATTTTTTAGTTTCAAAATTTATCTTACACTCGTCTTAAAAAAAATATCCGACGGAGCCTCCTAAAATTTGTCTTATGTGAGTGATCTGTTCTAATACTAAATGAAAAAATAAAAGAATTTAATAACAAATAAATTAATAAATGATAATTATAAAATAATTTAACAAGTTAATTGACATTTTAAAAATAGAAATATTTAATTAAAAATAAAGGGAAATTAAATTAAAGTCACACTCAAAAAATTATAGAAACATAAAGAATAAAATATTTAAATTACTAATTACTAAGAATAAATTAAAAAAATAAAAATAAAAAAAATAAAGAATTCAAATATAGAAAAGAATATAATTAAAAAAATTCAATATAATATTCATAAATTTAAAATTTTAATAGAAAAATTATCTAAACACCATAATCAGATAAATTAAGACATATTTAAGCATTAAATACACAGTTTATTCAAAAAATGAGATGTGGAAAAATCACAAATAAAGGGAATATCATAGTGTCATAATAACTTTTTGAAAACCCCCTTCCCACAAACCACACTTTGTACATCAATTATTTTGAATATACTTGAATATATAATGGATTATAGTTATGAAAACATTGAAATCTAAAGGAAACCACTAGTTTTTAAATATATTTGTGACACTATATTTGGCATAACCAACAACAGGAGTATTTTTTCCCAAAGAGAAGTTCCTCTAAACCTACTTGACCTATACAAAATTTTTAGGGAACCCATCATTTGAATATAGTTCAACATTCATCCTCAACATACTTATTCTATTTCAACACTCCTTTACTCAAATAACTTATATTATGATACACATCATTTTATTTCCTTATTCAATGGTGTTAGGTCACTCATATCTCTTGATCCTCATTTGGGTTGTCAAACCCTCCCTAACAAATAGTCTAAGAACTATGAATTAAACTACATGCTCACATTAATGATATCAATTGTTCCATTATTAGTATCTCTATTATAAATGGGGTGTTCATTCCCTTTCTATATAGAGTACCTCACTCCTTGGTCAAGTTTGTATGACCTTAATATTTAGCCACATTTTGGTCCATTATATGTGAACTTTAAACCCTATAATATATTGGTCTAAGAACTATGACCATAAATTGCATGTAACCTCCCTATAATGTGGTATATACTAGCCTTTGAGCCCTCTCATTCTAATCTGATCAAACTTTCTATTACTTCTAGTTATACCACATATATTTTAGTCAACATTGCTTTACCTTAAATAGTGACTACATTATCCGACATAGAAGACCATAAATAACCTAAGAAAGCATCACAAATCTTGTTTGACTGAAAACCCATAAATGGGATTGTGATAAAAAACAAGTTTCAAATCACTATTCCATTCCCATTCATGGTATAGGAAAAAGTTAAAGAGAAATATGAAAATGACTTAAAACATGTGCGATTAACCATATGGCCCTATAAAAAAGGAAATCTATTATTGTTGGATCTTGTGGTGTTAAAAAAAAGTTAGATTATGTCGTGTTTTTCCTAGATAAGGGAGATCAAACCATTCCAAGGGCACATTATCATTCACAATAAGGCCACTTATTAACATTGATCAAGCCTTCCTTTTTAGATGGTCACATGCTTAAGAAATTACATGTTATACCCCTTTAACTTGAGAATGTGTTCAATACACAGTGGAATAACCATTAAGGTTCTTTAACCCTTATTGAATATCATTTTCTCTAAAATAAGACTTTATTTTTGAAGTGTTTGAATCTTCGTAAACCTTTTTTGGATATCGATAATGAGTGTATTCCCAAACCCAAATGGCTCGAAGGCCTTCATTTTTATCGATAATGAGTGTATTCATCTCCAAGGTATGCCATTAATTAGTAATGAAATTTGTTCTACCACATTTTTAACTACTAATTAATGGAATATTTTATCATAATGAGAATGTCCTCTAACCCTATATGCCCACTATAACATTGTAGTGACAACTCTCATATGAATTTGGTCAATAGTCATGTTCTCTATACTTTTTCCATCCCATAATTTTCTAATTCAAACTTCTTAAGTAAAAATTATTTCATTTTGTAATCCAATTATCCAAGTGTATATAAATACTCTCTATGTTATAAATCCATTCATCATATTCATTTTCAAATAAATAATGTGAAATATTATTATTGAACCCTTTTTGGTCCTGATCACATATCCCAAACTACAATAAAAAAATGGTTTTACATGCATGATCTTAAACTAACAAAGGTAAGGGACATAGAACTCACTAGGGTGAAAATCCAAAAATTTAATTCTAGGGAATGGTTGAGTAACTCCTCTCATGTAATTCACCTTGCATAGACTAGTCATGATTTTGAGTAGTTGAAAAAGTAAAAGGAATAAAACTTGTTAGGTTGAAAACCTGTAAAGGGAATCCTAAGAAAAATATAAGTTCATGAACACTGTGTCTCACCTATCCATGAATTAGGAAAATTATATGGTGAAAATGATGAGTTATAAATCTTGCGGGGTCTTCCATATGATCATATAAAGAGGCAATACATTCTCTCTATGTCCATTAACCTAGTAGAATATTAGGTCACTCTTTTATTCGATATATATTGGTTCAAATGATTAGTTATAAATACATGAAGCTGTGATTTCAAGGTACATGATACCTTTTAGGAATTTCAATCATCATTCCAAAACCCTCTTTCATTGTTTTCATCATATCGATTAATTTAACTCTCCCATATCTTAATGGACTAATGATATCTATTTGTGAAGGTAAGTATGGTTCTATATCTAGATCACATGTACTTATATAAGATCATATTTCTTAAAATAAATTGTGTTACATATCTGAGTTATATAACCTTGGATTATGGTGATGGTTTATATGTTGCTATATCTGACATGTCTACATCTGTCAATGTGTATGTGATTGTAATTAAACAAAATTTTGAAATCTTTTATCTCACAGACTCACATTGGCTTATTAAAATGGTATATATACTTCCATATCCTTCCTAACTATATCAGTTCATGGAAACATTTCCAGGAGATAAGGGTTTGACCTAAATTTTATCATTGAATCACTCATTTGACAATCATGATTTACCTTATCCATTTCCATGCATTTTTTAGTTGGATTCTCTTATCATGATATTACTATTTTTATGTTTTTTATTTTATCATAGAATGATAGTCAAAATAAAATGTAAATGAAAATATTTATAATGTTTCAAATAGAACATTTTTTCATTCACTAATAAAAAGGGGGAGGAGGATCCCCTTTTTAGAGTCTCTCTTTCACACAAAAATAAAGCTTTAATTTGAAAAATGTTACAAGGATCAGTCAACAGACTATTGAAATTTAGTAATTTATCTGGTTGAGTCATTCATTGCCTAATAAATCTCATCCATCATTATGAGTTCCAATTATACATTAGGTAAAAATATCTTTTCCATTTCAATGATGCCTATTTATACCTTTTTAGCTTCCCAGACTATCCTTTAGAAACTTACGAATTTATTTATGGTATACATATCATAATGAAGTTAGTCTTTTCATGAACTTCCTTCTACGATTTCAGGTTTTCACTTTGTTTCCACCACCACATGTTGGGAGGCCTCTTTAATTTCTATGCCTCAAAGTTTTAAATTATGATTTGAAGCATATATAATTAAAAGATTCAACTAGAGTACCCTTGGCCACTCTCGGTCTCCAATCACCTACTTCATGAAAGCATGGGTTAAGGTAATACTATCCACCAAAATATATAATAATTAACATAATCTAGTGGGAATTCAATTGGATGCTAAACTCATAAAAGGGTGTCTCATAAACCAGCCAGAATATTCTCTTCCATGCCCATTTATCTACACTCTATTATTGTGGATCATAGTTAGGGTCTAAATTATATTTTTTCACATGGATTTTCACATAACTTGGTACCACTTAACTGAATTAAGTTTTGTTTTTTATGTCACCAATTTGAACTGGTACCAAATTATTAGGTTCGTCTATGACTTCCATTGGTTGACAAACCAAAGTAGTAACAATTTTTTCGACATATTGGGGAAAGTGTATTAAAATTAACATCCAAAATATTTTAGAATGTATACATGAAAATATTTTGTAAAGTAGGATATGTGGATACTCACCTTAATTCATCCAAGATTCAACTACTTTAACCATTTACACCTTATAGGAGTGTGAAATAGGAGGTCCTCCTTCTGGATGTTTCTTTCATAGGAATTTGGGCTATTTGGAACATCTATAAGTACACTAAGACATTTAGGGGTGATTTAGGCCTAGAAGGTATTTTTTTCATAAGAGCATACTAAGTGACTGCATACATGGATATATATGTTAATCAACATTAGTTATTAAAATCAATAATGAAATAGAAACTATTAAGATAATGCACCTTTATGTAGAGATCCACTGAAATAAATAAACTACGACTCAAGATGATCAACTGGGTATTTGATGTCAATAAATTTTTCCATTAGAATTGAATTAACTGATACATTGACTGATATTTTATAATTAATGTTTGACTTTGGCCTCAATTAGGATTCATCACTTCATATTTTTATAGGGCTCTATTTTTGGAGTGTAGGATCTAGGCTCTCTTGAGTAGTAAACACCCCTAATCCCATGAGATTTAGCTTGACATATGAGAAAACTGAACGATGAGTATAAATATATAAAAACAGATCAAACTATAAATAAATAGATAAAATTTTTGCTTACCAGTATTTGGTGAGGAAGGATTGTTAACAACCTTACCCTCTCTTGCATATTGATTTATGAAAAAGGTACTCGTGTATGAGGAACAACTATTGGTGGCACTAGAAACACTCCATGATGATTAGTGACCACTACCCATATTTTCTCCATTAGAGAAAAAGAAATACACTCCTTAGACTTAGTGCCTGAATAAGAACTCAGGATGCTCAATATCTATATATCAGAATATTTTAGGGATATAAAAAAATTAAATCCTTATACACCACAAAAAAGTCAATAAAAATGATTAATGGTGAAACCAATAATAATGAGACGTGTTTTATTGACAATTTATATTACCTCTTCCAAGTATGATCTTTCACAATCCCCCCTTTTCTCTAGTTTTGACCCTTAATTTGGACTCTCACAATAATTTTCTCTCCTCTATTAACTTATGGAATCCTCAGTTCATACATACTCCCGACATTAAAGGTTCTACTCATAAGATAGTGGATTACACCCTCAATATGCTAAATGTATGCTTAAAACTATTTGAAATGATCCCCATTGAAGACTTCATATGGTGCATCAAAACACCCAAATCACATCAGGACAATATCATCCACTCAATGTGCATCCCAAATATCTTCATCAAATAAGGTAATCCTCTAAGAGCCTCACTGATTGCACCGTGATTCACTATTTCATTTTCACCCTTACACCATTGTGCAAAAATTGTTTTATATTCAAAGTTATAAAAAAAAATTGAATTCCATGTTTAAATCATTTATTTTGTTTTTATAACTGTTAAAAAGGGAAATTTTACATTTTTTTATGATTACATTGTAGGAGGAGGTGATTTGGAGGACCCATGATGATGTCTAAGAAAAATGGGCCAAACTCCGCAAGATCCATGCACAGCAGTGGACTCATCCATGAACTTCTCCAGAACCCTACATCTAAATGGGATACACTTTTGTGGGATGGTTCAAAATTCAATGGGATACATTTCATATGAAGTAACCCAAGACTCATTTGGAAATCTGGTGGCCCAACCGACCTGATCTGTCCAGTACACCGAATATCCATGACGTCAAAAGAGGTGTGATGTGATCTGTCCATATCTCGGGCTCTAGTTGTCCCAATTGTGCCAAACATTTGCTGGAGATAGCCACGATGTGGGTATACAACATTGTTATTTTCTAAAAAGTGATATAAGGCTTTATAGAGGTCATAACCCTTGTGAACAGTGGTTTTATGAAATCTGTGTGCTCAAAACCACCTTCCAATTTTCCTATAAAATGGAACCTTGGGCTCCCCATTTGTAAGTTTGACCAGGAGGAAAAAATTTGTTATTTTGGTGAGTCAATGGATTCCTCTCCTCATTCAAGAAGTTTTGGAGGCCCCTTTCATAAATGTGGGATAAAAAATGATGAAGCAGTTCCACCTGAGCCTTCTCCACCGCTCGATGGTGAGTTAAATGGTGGGTGATCATTACAAGGGAGCTACACACTTGAAGAGGGAGTTACAAAACCTTATATTCTACTGGTTTTATGTAACATGTGTTTGAATTATTTCACTTATGTTTAATATTTATATGATACTTCTCTAAATTCATTTATTTGGTTTAATTAAGTGAAACAATTCTCATTTAAATACTGATTGGGTTGAGATTCAAGTGGGAATCTAGAGTTGTTCCGATTAGACAACACAAGAATCCCATTTCTCTCACAAATATATTATATTTTATTATGATTTGGTATACCTCATTCTATTCTTGAGATCCAAACCTTTACAACATGATTTTTGTATCAATGGGTGGTTCATTGTACATTATTTTAAGAGGAAAGAGGGGAACCAAGATCTTGGTCATCCCTCAACCAAAGGATTACAACAAAACCTAATAACCAATGGAGAACAAGGAACTATTCAATTTCTATAGTATCTTAGTAATGATCACTTATTTATCTCATATTTTTCAAAATCCACTTTGTCTTTCAAATTTAAAACTCTTTATGTTATGTTACTTTCTTAAAATTGTTTACAAAATCACCCCCTCTTTTGTTATTATAAAAATAAACACTCAAAACCTATCATCACTCTTTGAGAGATGACCTAGGGTCTTACCTAGACTATAAATCTACATTAAAAACATAATCAACTTAATGTATCATGACAGTGTGGTGAAATTTTGGCATCGTTTCTGGAGAACACTTTGGTTTTAGTGCAGGTTTTTTATAAGATTTTTGTTATTTTAATGAAAATTTATTTCTTTTATCTTCTACCTTTTCATATAAGACTGTGTTATGATTTATTTCATCTATAGGTTTTGTGCCTGATGCATTATACTCTAGGATACTTAGCACCTTTCGTACCCGAACCGCAGAGGATCTTACGTCAGCGACCCTGAGATGCACAAGAAAACCATTTGAAGGAGGACACACCGCTACTCGAGACTTTTCAAAAACCATCTTCTTCTAGAACCAAATTAGAACATGAAATTAATGTGTTTAAAATGGATGAAAACAATAGAACACTAAAATAAATAACCTCAATAGATGTAGATATCCAACCCACTTACATTCAAATGCAAAGAGAGGCACCCAATTTGGAACTTAAATCTGGTTTAATTCAGTTATTACCAAGATTCCATGGACATGCTGGAGAAGATCCACACAAGAATCTTAAAGAATTTCATACCGTGTGTTCTACTTTAAAACATGCATATGAGGTTTAAGAACAAGTAAATATCATAGAATTCTCATTTTTATTGGAAGACACTGCAAAAGATTGTCTTTACTATGTTAATTCCCTAATTAAAGGTTGGGCGGACATGAAATGCCTTTCTCTGGAAAAATATTTTCCAGCCTCTCAAACTGAAACTATATGGAAAGAAATATATAGTATAAAGAAATATTAAGGGGAAACATTACATGAATATTGGGAATGATTTTAATGGTTATGTTCAAGCTATCCACTCCACCAAATGAGTGATCGACTTTTAATTCAATATTTTTATGAAGGTTTAATTCCTATTGACTGAAATATGATTGATGTTGCTGCAGGTGGTGTGCTAGTTGATAAAACTCCTATCGCTGCAGGGAACTTAATTGTTAACCTGGAACAAAACACTCCACAATTCATTTCAAGGTCCAATGTACCAATTTGATGTTCCCATGAGGTGAAAAGTACCAAATTCGAGAGGATGGTGGACACAATGTTTGAAGAGGTAAGTACCATTCTTCGACAACTTTCTCTTTATCTAGGGAAAGCTGAATCTCCACCTCCCATACATTGTGGTGTATGTTCTTATGACACAACTAATTTGATCAATTCCCCCAACTAAGAGAAACATTAGAGATTTGTGAGGAAATCTTTCTAGGCCGCCCTTATAACCATCCCTTTAGGAAAGAACCATACTATCCATCCAATCCTGGGTATAAAGAAAAACAATCTTATAGGAAAGGTGGGTATTCAAACCAAACTCAATAACCATGGAACCAATCGGGGAAGATTAGTCAACCACCACCACCCAAAAATCCTCAACCAAAACAACGTTCTTTCCAAAAAACCCCTCCAAAACGCGAGCCTAGATCAGAAGACTTGTTGGAACCAATGGCTGTCAACAATATCCAATTCCAAAAAACCAGCCAAGCCGCCATACAAGACCTTAAAACCCAATTAGGACAACTTTCTAACTCAGTGGGGGGAAATCTAGAGCCATGGGTTTGGTAAACTACCTTATCAACCAATATTTAAACATGGAGATAAAGGAAATGTCAGTGACATCACCCTTCAGAGTGGAAAAAAACTAAAAATCCAAATGAACCCTCTATTATAGTCATCCCCTCCTAAGGAAACCACCATCCCAACTACTAGAAATGCTCCAAATGAGGTAGAACCATTTCCTAAGTGAATCCCCTCCAAAGGAAAGAGTGTGTCTATTGATGAGTCACCTACCCCAACAATCGCTCTTCCATTTCCACAAAGGGCCACCAAACCTAGAAAAACAAAGGAAATTAAACTCAATAAGGAAATTTGGGAGACATTCAAAAAAGTATAGGTAAACACTCCCCTGATTAATGATGTGAAACAAATTCCAAGATATGCAAAGTTTCTAATGGAAATTTATACACACCAAAGATGAATTCTAGGTGACGAGAATGTAAGCATGGGGAAGAATGTTTCAGCATTGATAGATCCATCACTTCCCACCAAGTACAATGATCCCAGAACATTTTCAATTCTATGTACCATAGGGGAGTATTCTTTTTCTAATGCTATGATTGATTTATGTGCTTCAATAAATGTAATTCCTCACTCCATTTACTCTACATTACAGGTCAGGGGACTGAATCCCACTGTAATTATTGTTCCACTGGCTAACCAGAGTACTGCACACCCATCTGGTGTGTTAGAGGATGTTCTTGTGAGGGTTCTGAATTTAACTTTTCCTGCTGACTTGTATGTGCTTAAAATGGAGGATGATATGATGAATGGACATTCCATGATTAATTTGGGGAGACCTTTCTTGAAAAATGCAAAACCATAATCAATGTCCACAGCGGTACATTATGTATGGAGTTTGCTAGTGACATTTTCCACTTCAATATCTATGATGCCATGATTCACCCCTTAGAAGAACATTCCTCTCTCTCTGTTAATTCCATAGATATACTCCCTTCCCTTGAAAAACCTTTATTTTATTCCCCTGATCCCCTTTCTGAGTTTTCTTCATTGATAGAAATGCTAAGAAATGATTCATTCCTTGATGGTTGTAGTGGTCCAGAAATGTGTCATGCATGTTCATTGATTGACGATTTATTGAACACTAAGGATCTAATGACCATCAATGATACTACTAATCTTGTAAAACACCTTTCTCCATCTAAGGATGATACCATTGAGAAGTTAAATGAGATTAGTGACCTATCACTTTCACACATACTCCCATATATTCAAAATCACTAGGAATTGAAATTAATACAAAAGCCTCAATATTTAAAATATTTATATCTTGAGAATGGAAAAAAGATGTCTATCATCATTTCTAGTTCACTCTCTCCTGAGCCAGAATTGCGAATTCTTGAAATTTTGAGGGAGTATAAATAAGCATTGGTATTGACACTTGCTGACATTCATGGTATTATCCCATCAATTTTTACACATCATATTTTATTAAATGATGAGGCTAAACCAGTGAGGCAGACACAACATCGACTAAACCCAAACCTCATAGAGGATGTGAAAAATGAGGTAACAAAATTATTGGATTCTGGAATCATTTACCCTATCTCTAATAGCCAATGGGTCAGTCCCATTCAAATAGTTCCTAAATAAATGGCCTTATAGTAACCAAAAATTAAAATAATGAATTGGTTCCAACTCGTGTGCAGAATAGATGGCGTGTCTGCATAGACTATCACCGACTAAGAAGGACCATTTACCTTTCCTATTAATTAACCAAATTCTAGAGTGGATAACGGGTAAGTCCAACTACTATTTCCTTGATGGTTATTCTGGATACTATCAGATCCATATCTCCCTCAAGGACCAGGAATAGACAACCTTCACTTTCCCCTTTAGCGCATTTGTATATTTTAGGATGCCATTTAGTCTGTGCAATGCTTCGGGTACTTTCCAGCTATGTATGGTTAGTATTTTTTTCGATAACCTGGAGAATTTCATGGATGTTTTCCGGGCTAATTTCAATTATTATGGATCCTCTTTTGATGAATGTTTTCATGGTCTTGGTTTTGTCCAACATTGATGTATTGAAAATAATCTTATATTAAATTATAAGAAATTCCATTTCATGGCATGGAAATGTATGGTTTTGGGGCATTTCATTTATAAGGATGGTATCCAAGTAGATAAATCAAAAGTAGATGTCATTTCTTCCTTACCATTCCCCAAAAATGTATGGTATGTGTGGTCTTTCCTATGTCATGCTAGATTTTACCATCGTTTCATTCATGACTTTAGTAAGATTACACTCCTAATCTCCCGGTTACTCCAAAAAGAAAATAAATTTGTTTTGGATAAATAATTTGAGGAAGCTTTTAATAATTTAAAATGAAGTCTCATGTCACCCCTAGTAATCCACCCACCTCAGTGGGATTTACCGTTGTTAACGCTCCTTTCCTTCACAGAGTCTAAAAGAATTGAAAATGGAAATACCTTGAACCCAAAAGTGATTCATCCTTTGAAGAAACATAAAAAATTGACAAAGGCATGAACCAAGATTCAAATGCACTATGGTTACGCAAGCTCCACCAAGGTCGTGCAAGTATACTTGCCCGCCGCCAATTGGTCGTGCAGGTGACTTGCGCACCCTCTATGAAATTTGAACAGGGTCTTCTCCAGCCTATAAATACCCCATGTGGGCCCCCCATTTAAGAGGAAAATTTCCAAAAATTCAGATTTGAGCTCCCGGAACCCTATTCTCTTCTCAAAGCTTCCAAACACTTCTAAGGTAATCTCTTACCTAGAACGAAAGATCTAAAGAGAGGGAGTAAAGCTTCTGTGTTGAAACTCATCAACACTTGCATGCCTGAGTGGATATCCCTTAAGGGAAATGGGCACACTTGCACGCCGCCTTACCCCTTCAATATAACTTGCACACACCTATTCAAAAAGCCTTCAGGGATAGTACTAAAGGCTTGAGCCAAGCCTCAAACAAGTTATACCTTATGTGTTGAGCGGCGCGCAAGTACCCATGTGTCACGCAGGTAAACCTGCACGACCAAGACTTGCGCACCCACGCATGACTTGCACACCCCTCACTTTTTGGGTGCCCTTCCTTCCCATTTCACCCCTCTTATACATATACACCTCTCCTCTTCAAGATTAAGCCTTCAGAATTCTCTCCAAAGCCATTCATGGCATGATTTCCTTGTCGGCTTCCTTATCTAAAAGGAATTCTGTGGAAAATCTCTCAAAACCTAGTGATTTACACATCTTTACATCACTAAGGTTAGAGATTTCATTCATTAAACCACATCCTTTACAATGAGAGAATCCTTAACCTGGGCCTCCTTTTTAGGAGTAAGCCTCATTCCAAGTTCTCATTAATATGGACATCCTCCTTATGAGTAAGCTCCAAGTCATCATTAATTTGGGGATCCTCTTTATGGGTAAGCCCCAAGTCCCCTAATCTGGGAATCCTCCTCAGGAGTAATCCCCAGTCTCAAAGTTCCCAAAATATGGGCATCCTCCTCAGGTGTAATCCCTAACCATAATTTCTCAAATCTAGGCTTCCTTTTCAGGAGTAAGCCCCAGTCTCAAATATGGGAATCCTCTTTAAGAGTAATCCCCAAGTTCCTTAATTCTAAAATTCCTTTAACCTGGGCCTCCTCTTCAGAAGTAAGCCCCGATTTTCAAATCCCTTTAACCTGGGCCTCCTCCTTAGGAGTAACCCTGAGTCTTAATTTCTTTTAACCAGTATTAATCTAATTTTTGATCTGGGCTTCCTTCTCAAGAGTAAAACCCAATCATAAGTCCCCTCCTAATTTGGGAATCTTCCTCAGGAGTAAGACCCAAGTTAGAGTATCCAAATTTCCATAAAAGCACATATACTTTTATGGACCCTGTTCCCGAACTTCTTCTTTGAAATAAGTCCCGATATCTATCTATTTGGTTTGTCATACATACATAATCCCCACATCATTTTCTATGATTGCATCTTTCATGGCACAGTTTTCTGGTTTCACCAATACATCTTGTTTCTCACACCGAGCGTGACTCATGTGAGCTTAGAGTGTAAAAGTAATTATGACATCTTTCTTTGAGCCATCAATCATACATAAACATCATACTAACTTAATCGAACTACGTGGGTTCTGATTACTTTTCTAAATAAAGGCTACGTAGGTAGCCCATCTGTGGGTACGATCCCAACTCTGAAATAATCTATGTCCTTCTGAATGACAATAAACTTCATGTGCCCCAATGAGTGGTTTTAAAACCAATATGGTCATCATAATGACCAAGAGACTTTTATATAATGTATTAAAGGATACCATTGACTAAGAATCTCTAATAAATACAGATGATTATCTATCGATGAAGAACCGCGAATACATATAAAATATTCTCTAAATATCCTACATATGAATCATTGATTGTCAGATCTAAAGGAAAGATCATTTTATACTTGGTAATTTAATAAGGATTCATGGACATAACTTAAATATATAAAGAGAGTCATGGAGTAGACAATAATTCCACTCAAAAAGTTGTGATGAGTTCGAACTCCCATCCTCTCGACGAATGCAAATTCTTAAGTCTCATCGGTCAATAACTAATGAGCACCTGCCTTTGGAATGTAGGTCCAAATGGATATAGAATCATTGGATGTTTCCGGTTCAATGAACAAACCTGTTAGAAACTACTTGGAATGTTTGAATCTCAAATCAACGAGGTCATTCCCATTTCTAGAGGAAATAAAAAATGGTGAACCTGACGTGAATCCTTAACCAAATTGAAATGATGTTTTACCTATTTGTTAGGCCCCTATTTAAACTCAATGAGAGGGCCAACAAGACAATAAATAACATATGTTCTTATCCAAAAGATGTAGTGGTTGGACTTATCTTGATTATGTCTATTATATCAAACAGGCACTCTTTTCCAAGATCTTATGCGTTACAGAAATGGATTCTCTTAAGTTCACACCTGTGAATTCTTCTATTGTGAATAATTCTGCTGTGAAGGCCTTTGCTAATACTCCTACTAGATCTTCGTCCGCTTTGAGGATGATATCACCTACTCAGCGTATTCAATGCTGGGTATCAAATGCATTAGTTAAGGAGTACTGTAAAAATGGTACTATTCCGACTCTAGAGGCCCCTCGACAAGCACTCTATGTCAATAATTCACCCTAGTCGTCCGGACAGCGATGACCAGCGATCAAGAAACAGGTGGTGACAACCACCGTCTCCAACCGTTATACCCAGAACACAATCACCATTTACTCCTATATTCTGGAGAGGTGAATGAGTAGGTCCCCCAGGGCCTTAATTCAAGGAGACATGAGTACTTCCCGAGAGCTCCCATCATCAATCGCCGCCAGAATCATGTGGCAGTGCGCCCTCAACATGATGAGGGTATCATCTCCAGGTATTCGTCTCAGGTTCCTCAAACCTGAGCAGGCAAGAAGAACCACCAGAGATGAAATACGGTCATCAGTGAGCAGGTTCTCATCTCTGCCATCTCCAGAGAAGTCCACCAACCTTACTTGGTGGAAAGCAACGAACGGGCACACACACCTCTCTGTTTTAATCCTGCTATCCAGCAGACTCGTCTGGCAGCAGCACGCCAATCCCGCTAGGCAATTCTTGTAGAGTAATATAAATAGGAACATACACCTGCTTATAAATCATCAACTAGTAAGTAGGATCTTCTGACTATATACAATGGATCTCACCAACCCAATGTGTTGACCACTGGTAAACATGAACATACACCTACATACACTCATTAATCCTACCAGCAGCCTTGTCTGTCAGTATTGAAGGAAGATCATCAACCACATTCGGCGGAGTGCAATTAGCAGGCACATACACTTGCTAGTATTGATCAAGCCTACCAATAGTCTCGTTTGGTAGCATTCAGAGAAGTTAGTCAGAAAGCTCCAACGACGGACAAGAGGCAGACTCAATTCTCTGCCCCCACACATGAGTACTGTCAGGATTCACTGACATGAAAAGGAGGACAGGAGCAGGAACACACACCTACTCCAAGCACAAAATGGATGTATATCCCCGTTCTGGCGGCTCAAGTCACCAAGAATATTCTATCAATGGTGAAAGAGCAGAAGAAAATCCCTACTCATATTCTGGATGCTTTCCAGGATATTATAATAGCTTTAGTAGCAACTTAGGGAAAGACACATAAATCTATCCCTACCAGTGGAGTGAAAAATCAACAGTTCACTCCAGAACAGACACACACCTCTGTTCCAGTCCAAGAGGGTTGTGGGGTGTACTCCCCCATATCATATGGACAACCAAGTCAGGCACATACACCTTATTTGAGTAGAGATAATCAGCCTAACATGATCATTTCTCCTGGGCAGGCACATACACCTGCCCATAATTACCACTTTCGTCAACAAGTGGTTCCTAAATTGAGTAAGAAGGCATCTAAAAATAAGACCTTCCCAGCACAGTCAAGAAATCAAGGGCTAATTTGTAATAAGGCCCTACTCGGCGCTAGAGTTCTTGAAGCCCTCAGACAATTATCTGTTGAAATTCAAAATTCTACTCCCTCATTTTCCAATAGTGAGAACATTAATTCTAAAGGTCTTCATCAAAAAATTCTTCATGAATGCTTGCTTCATGACAGTTCGATCGATCTCAAAGTTTCGTCTTTAGATGAGATCCATATGAACCCTTTATATGGCCAGAAGACCAAGGAGAAAAATGTTTCATCTTTTGTTGTAACCCACCATGGTGGTCCTCCCCATAATGATGAATTTAACTGTGAAAGTCCTATCCACAGTTATAATGCACATTGCCTGGAAAATGATCCAATGGATAATGTAGTGACGAGAAAGCCCTCTTATCTTGAGGCACATGAAAATGCGAAGCCAGTCATGTCTGATGCTTCACCGCTAGCAGGTGAAATACTTTCTCAATCAGAAGATAGCCCGAGGTGGAGGTCATTCTCCAAACCACCCCTAGATTGTTCATCTTCTAGTTTGATCAGTGAATTCGCTACCGATCTTGTTGAATCTGATGAAGCAACAAAGAAGAACCAACTCTGGTCCAATAAGGTAGAAGAATCTCCATTGAATGATAATAAGGAAGTAATGAATATGAGAAAACAATTGGCGAAAGGTGAAGTGCCAGTTATGTTTTGGCCTTCGGCTGACTCTCAGTATGACATTACAGATATGTTGATGGAAGATGGAATTCATGATATTCGTCTCAACATATGGAAAAATCTTTGTCAGTTGAAAAAGAAAATATTATCTTATTATTAATATTAAAATCATATCAAGATAATAGAAGGATTACAATGCCAAATTGACATCACTTTTCTCTCAGTTTTTCGATATCCGAAGGCTGAAAAGCAGTAGAGATCCCTTCAGTGTTCATGCCTTGGCGCACTAAGAAGATTGCACCAGTTAATTGCCAATGCCCCATCTGGTATTCATATAAGGGGATGGGGTGTTCATGGAGCGTTACATTTCACAGTACTCTCCAGTTAGCAAAGCCCACAAAAAATGGTCTCATGCAATGTTATTGCCCATGGCTGGCCACAGTCAATGGGCTTGGTTTGTAATCAAAGACTTGCTCAAGAACAGGCTTCAACTAGTCCTTCTCAAAATCAAGCATAGAGAGAAAAAGTTGTTGAATTACTCCTACATCAAGTGAATGAGAATATTGAATAGGCCTCTCATTTAGAGCAAGCACATCATCAAGTGACAGAAGTGTCAGAAATCCTCCAACGATCTTTTGAGATGGGTGATAAAAGTGGATGCAGGTTGATGCATCGAGCCAATTTCCGTACTAAAGTCTGAAAAATCAGGAGATCATACAAGAAGGTCTCAGATATAGCATGTCAAGAACCACCCCAGCTTTCCAGACTGGGGACTCTTTTAACCCAACCCTCGGAATCAACAAATATGATTTGAGGAATTGAGCAGGAATAGCCCCAGTCCACCGGACTGGGGACTTTTTGAAATCCTCAATCTCTTCCTTAGAGAAAGTCAGTCTTCTCTCGATTAGGGAAGAATCCCCAAGAGGAACGAAGATCCAAATTATTAGGAGATTCCCTCCAAATTACGGTTTGTCAAGAAGTTCATGAGGGATCAAATCGACAAAAGGAAATGTCTCATCAGAGACATAGAAGAATACAATATTGCAGAAATTCCGATAGAAGGGATGCAATGAATTATACATCAATTAATGTCATCAATGTCGTTGTTGATGATCCACCGGATGAGGTTCACTCAGAGGGATCAGATGAAGAGGTTCCTGCTCAAGAAATTGTATTCACCGACACAAATGAAGAAGGTGTGCGTACATGAAATCAAAGGCTTACCCAGAATCTGGGTGTTCCTTCAAGTAACACACTTCCCCCTCTCCTAAAGAGATCCAACAAGGGGAAAGGAATGAATCAGTTTACATACCCTTCCTCTGGAGAAGGCCAATCGCTCTCACTAGAGCAATGATTTACACAACAAGAAGAAGAAATGAAGGAATTGAGGAGGATGAATGCATAACTACTTCAGGATAGTCTTCCTCCTAAGCATGATGGAGTCAGTCAGCCAAAGGAATATGTTTTGGCTACTACGATAGATCAAGAATATCCTCCTTTATCAGTACACCTTCATAGGTCTAATCCTATGGGTCAAGTGAAACAACAATTGGCAGCGTTTCCATTGGTTGCAGTACCAGATACCACATCTGTCCAAGCTCCATTCATTGCACCTGTTCAAGTCCAAGTTCAACCGAATGTTTCTCAAAAGTTAATAACTACTATTGAGTCATTAACATCTCGGTTTGAGGCTATGTAGGGAAAATGTGCTCAAATTCAACCAGAAAAGAGAGCTTACCCTGAACGGGTTGATGCAATTACTCCCCCATCAAATTTTAAAAGTACCACATTCCCAATCATTAATGGTTTGGGAGACCCAGAGCAACACATAACACATTTTGTTTCTCGATGTGATCCTATGATGGGAATTCTTCAGCAACAATAAGTAGTTAAGCTCAAGTGTTTTGTACAGTCATTACAAGGGCCTGCCTTTGTTTGGTACACAAGCTTGCAATCCCAGTCAATTACCGAATGGGAGGATATTTGCCAAAAATTCCTTCTTCAGTTCAACCCAATGTTTCCAAAGACAAAAATTTTTGATATTACAAACTGTAAGCAAATGGAGAATGAAAGGGATTCAGATTTCATTGCTCATTGTTAGGGATTAACATATTCCCTGAGCATAGCACTCCCTCAAGAAGAATTGCTGCCAATTTGTGTGGAAAATCTGTGTGATGAGTTACGCACGTCGTTGATCCCTGTGAAATACACAGGAGGGTTTTGAGACCTTACTTCAATCACTAAATAGATTGAATATTATCTTATAAATACTAAGGACAAAACTCGTGTAATTCAATTAGCTCCAGGAAGAAGAATGGGTAGAGCAGAGACTGCTACATTCATGCTTAAACAAGCACTTGTACCTGCTTCTACTTCAAAACCTTCATCTTTCCGAAGGGCTCCACCTCTTGAGCATCAGCAACAGAGGCCATTTCGTCAAGACGATCAAAAGAGATCAAATATCAAAACAATTTGAGGATTTTAAAAGTAATGTTTACTCTTTCTGAAATGAACAAGTTCCTGGCTACTTTATTTCGGCTCTGGAAAATAATTTGGTTCAATTTCCAAGGTCCAAAAAGCCGAATAAGGAAGAAGATGAAGGCCGTACCAACTATTGCCCCTTTAATTAGATATTGGGGCATCCCATTCAGGAATGTTTTGTTTTCAAGGACCTCCTGCAAAAAATGGTCGACTCGGGACAAGTCATACTGAGAGGTTCTTCAGCTCATGTAGCTTGTGTTACTGCTACAACTCCAGAGGAAGAAGGTGAGTGGCAGGAAGTAAAAAACAAAAATGTGCAGAAATATGATGATTGGATGGTCAGAAAAATTTTCAACCGAACTCATGATATTTTGTGAACACAACTTAAGAAACCAATTGTGTCTTCTGTCATGAGTGCCACAACAAAACCTTCTTCATCATAGGGAAAAATCCTTAAAAAAACGACATAATTCAAAGAAAGAAGAAGAATCAGTAGAATATGAGTATGTCTCAAAGCCCAAGTTGTCTTTGACTCTGGCATATTTTGTGCCATCTACTTCGAATCCATGGGCACCTTCCCACCAAAAGGAAAAACCTAAATTGGCTAGTCAGGTAGAGTCTTCATCGAATGAAGATTTAATCTTTGGTTCTGTTAACATGATTCACTTAACAGATCCTTATGCCAATCACAGTTTTGATCTCGATGAACCTAGGTTCCCTATATCAAATTGAGGAATCAGAGGAAGTTCCAGAGGCTCAGGATATAGAGGAAGACGTGGATCTTTTAGAAGCCACTATTCCAATTCTACCCCTGCTAGAACTGTGTATGCGGCAGAAACTCGTGGAAGAGCCCTTCAATGAGCTCAACAAGAACAAACAAGTTCTTCCACACAAGGAAGATTCAGTCCTAGCACAATTATTCTAGAAGATCGGTTGGAAGTTACACCTTCTTCCCCTCAGTAATTAAATAGACCTATTTGGTCTAATATTCCAAAGCCAGGGGTATTACTAACTCCTACCCTGATACAAGATGCATCAACTTCCAAAGCATCAACTTCCAAGGCACCTGCTAAACCACATGTTCTTGTGGGGAAACACAGACCTTTGGATCAAAAGTATGATGTATTGAAACACCTGGCCCAAGTACCGGTGAAGTTATCAATTTTGGATTCCTTGAATTTATCAAAGGATCTTCGGGAGGCACTCATTGAGGCTTTGTCAAGTCCTCAGGAGTTTGAAACTGAAATTACTGCAGCTGAAGCCTACGATGTAGAGAATAATTCTACAGAATGCCATGTAGTGATATCTTTCACAGATAAGTTGAAGATTATGTCGTGCATGGATATATTAGACCTTTGTATTTATCTGTAAATGAAAATGTTGTAAACATCTAAAGAGCTTTCATTAATAATGGTTTTGGAGTCAACCTCATGCCCATTCACACACTTCGTCGATTGGGCCTCATAGAATTTTATTTATATCCTTCTACTATGATGTTACAAGGATATGATAAAAATGAACAAGAACCACAGGGTGATATTACACTCAGAACTCAGTTTGGAGATCTTGTATCCAATTCAGACTTCATGGTTGTTGATCAAGACTAAGCCTTCAACATCTTGCTTGGAAGACCCTGGCTACATCATCATGTAGTTATCCATTCATCATACCATCAATGTCTCAAATATTGTTTTGATGGTCAAGTTAGGACATTGTATGGTGATAAGGCCTCATTTAAGACATGTGAGTCTCAATACATTGAGGCGGAATTCTATCACATAAAGGGAAAGAGGAAATCCACAACAAGGGAGATTACAATAGTTAATGCTTCATATGGTTTGGAAAAGATTCCAGTAAATCCATTTTCACATGTGAGTAAAGATTATGTGTTGTCTATCAATCAAATTGACAGGATAGACTCAAATCCAAATACTCTTATGGGAACTTTCATAATGTCCATTATGGCAATCAAGTCAGAAAGCATGGGAGAAATTGATGATTCACCAAGCAATGATGAAAGCTCAAATGGGGATGTCTTCATTTCATATACTGAAGTCCAGCAAGTCTATACTTCGCCAACCAGGATAGAAGAAGTTATAGCAATGTCATAGGTGAATGATGATTTCGATTCTCAATCCATCATCTCCTCCTTAATACCTAAGAAATACCCTTCATCGTCAATCGGGTCGGAAATGGAAGCTTCTTCTTCAAGATGTTCAAATTTTAACATCTCTTCTGATCATGAAAATTATACTTCATCATCTACTATGCAAGTAGAAATAGAAGAAATAAAACATGTTGAAGAAGAAGAACAAGATCTCAGGTATGCTCCTCCAGCATTTGAAGAGGGTATCTCTACCACCGTGGATGAACTTAGAGAAATAAATCTGGGTACAAAAGAATATCCACGCCCCACTTCAATTAGTGCGGCCATGACTCTTGAAGAGAAAGAGATGTATGTTTCATTTTTAAAACAAAATCGAGATATATTTGCATGGAACTATATAGAGATGCCAGGACTTGATCTTAAGGTCGCTACTCATTGTTTGGGTTTTCCGGAAGAACATCGAGGATTCATGAAAGCCACAAGAAGAACACACCCAACAGATGCTTCCAAAATTGAAGCTGAAGTGGATAAGCTTATCAAAGCTAACTTTGTCATAGAAGTTCAATATCCCAAAAGGATGGCTAATATTGTCCCTGTGAAGAAGAAGAACGGACAAATTAGAGTTTGTATTGATTTCATAGATCTTAATCAGCATTGTCCTAAGTATGATTTTCCAGTTCTAATCGCAGAACTTTTAATTGATGAAATAGATGTCTATGAAGCACTTTCCTTCATGGATAGATATTCTAGGTATAATCAAATCTGAATGGCTCTAGAAGATGAAGAATCTACAGCCTTCAGAGCCCCTCAGGGCGTGTTCTGCTATCGAGTAATGCCCTTTGGCCTAAAGAATGCAGGCACAACATATCAGAGTTCCATGCATCGTATCTTCAAACACCTTTTAGGGAAGTTCGTTGAATGTTACATGGAAGATTTGGTGGCTAAATCCAAACAATGTTCTAATCATTTGGATGATTTGGAAATATTATTTACAAACTTCGACAACAAAATTTGAAGATGAACCCCTTAAAATGCGCTTTTGGGGTAACCTCAGGAAACTTTCTCGGCACTGTTGTACAACATCGTGGTATTGAAGTCGATCTTGAGAAGAAAAAGTCAATCCTTTTAATGTCACCTCCTCGAAATTTGAAATAATTAAGAGGACTTCAAGGACACTTAGCCTATATTTGGCGTTTCATCGCCAATTTAGCAGGAAATTGTTTACCCTTCACCAAATTGATGAAGAAGGGAGTCACCTACCTGTGGACTGAAGAATGTTAAGAAGCATTCGATATTCTCAAGTAATATCTCTTGATTACACCGGTATTAATGTCACCTATTGAAGGAAGACCACTTATCCCCTATGTGACAGCTTTAGAGCGATCATTGGGTGCCATTCTTGCTCAGAAGAATGATGTTGGGAATGAAAACAACCTCTACTATCTCAGTCAGATTATGATTGAAGCAGAAACCTGATACTCAAGTATTGAGAAATGCCGCCTAACATTAATCTTCGCAGTTCAGAAGTTTAGACACTACCTGCAACATCACGAGGTCAAATTGGTATCTCGTAATAACCTGCTCAAAATCATCCTTAGTTGTCCGATGCTTACAGGATGTCTGGCAAGGTGGGCGGTTATCTTGCAGCAATTTGATATCCAATATGTGTCTCAAAAGACAGTAAAGGGCCAAGATCTAGATGATTTCCTTACTGAACAACCTTCAGTAGAAGATGCATCATCAGATATTGAACTTCTCGATGAATAAGTCTTCTTTATTCAATATAGTCTTCAAACATGGGAAATTTACTTTGATGGTGCTTCCAGAAGTCCAACAAGGTGGAAAATGGAAAATCCTAAATTCAAAAAATTTGGGTTAGGAGTTGTGCTCATTTCTCCAGAAAAGGCAGTGTTAACCTATTCCTTCTCATTTTTTGGAGGCGGTAAAAATAATGAAGCAGAATACCAAGATCTCATCGCAGACTTGGAGTTGGCGCTTCAAGCACAAGTGAATCACTTAAAGGTGAAAGGTGATTCAGACCTGGTAATCAAACAAGTCAACGAGGATCATGCCATCAGAAAAAAGAACTAATTCTTTTGTTTGATTAAATCAGAGAATTAATGGTGGAATTCCCTTTGGACCCGAAATTTTCTTATGTCATGCGATCACAAAATGCCCAAGCTGATGCACCAGCTAATATATCCCCAGCTCTAGCAGATCGAAATCGGGACAAGACAACCATCAGTATTTCCCATCGTCGTACAATTTCACATTATGTTCAAACCAAAACAGATGATATCAATGAAATTAGTCCCATTCTTGAACCATATGGTCATACTATAGGATGAATGATACCTATCAGGGAATACCTTCAAAATGGAATACTTCCACCTGATAGAGCCAGGAAAGAACAAATCTGGTGACGTGTGGTCAATTTCACTCTTTAGGATAGCCCAGATCACCTAGACAAAATTCACTACAAACATGGTTTTGATGGAGTTCTCTCCAGATGCATTGATGGTGAGGAGACAATGACTGTCATGAAAGAAGTGCATGCAGGAGTCTGTGGTGCCCACCTGTCTGGACATAGACCGTCTGATAAAATTCGAATGCTTGGATACTTTTGGCCTTCAATGATACAATATTTTGTTGATTTCACAAAGAAGTGTCATTCATGCCTAGTACATGACAACTTCATTCATCATCCCCCAGATTTGGTTCATACAGATAACTACTCATGGTCGTTTTCCACAAGGAGAATGGATGTGGTGGGACCTGCCCTTCAGCTACAACCAAGCAGTTTAAATATATTCTTACTACTACTGACTTCTTTTCCAAATGGGAAGAGGCAATACCTCTCAAAGAATTTAGCTCTAAAAGCAGTTTTAGCTTCATCAAGTCTAACATCATTACCAGATTAGGTGTCCCTCATACCATATTGATGGACAGTGGCACCAACTTCTGTTCATCCGAGGTGAGGAAGTTGTATCAAGAATACAATATCAAATCCAATCATTCATCTTGGTATCATGCAGTGGCCAATGGAAAGATAGAATCCTTCAACAAGACTCTTTCAAACATACTGCAAAAGATGGTGGATAAAGATAAGAGGTAATGGCCTGATAAACTCTTTCATGATTTATGGGCTTATCGGACCACCACCCGCACTGCAACACAGTCAAATCCATATTCACTGGTATATGGAACGGAAGCAGCTGTTCCCATTAAAGCTCAATTACCTTCACTCAGAGTATCCATTTGTGATCAGTCATCTATAGATAACAAATCTCAAATGGGATTGGATGAATTGGAACGGTTATATGTGAAAAGATTGTGCACCCTACACCACTTGGAAGTATACCAGAATCGAATAGCACGAGCTTTCAACAAAAAATTTCATCTTCATTCATTCATACAGGGAGGATTGGTATTGGTTCTTAGAACCCCAATGATACCAGGAAACCAAGCTTGAACCAAAATAGGAAGTACCTTAGTCAATACATAAGTTCTATTCTAATGGAACTTATTCTTTAATCTCAATGGATGGAGAACTCATCACTACTACAACCAATGCCAGATTTTTGAAGAAGTATTTTGTATAAACACAAAATACCCCACCTTCGTCCTTGTTATATAACGTTAAACTATACATCAATCTTCCTTGCTATATGATGTTAAACTATACAGCAATGGTCCATGCATATGACCTTAAACTATTCCCTTATGTCTAGCAAGACGTTAAACTGTGTCCCCTTCATCGTCCTTGCTATTTGACATTAAACTATACAGCAAACATCCTTGCTATATGAAATTAAACTATACAGAAATAGTCCATGAATATGACCTTAAACTATTCCCTTATGTCCAACAAGATGTTAAACTATGTCCCCTTCATCGTCCTTTCTATATGACATTAAAATATACAGCAACAGTCCATGCATATGGCCTTAAACTATTCGCACCATCGTCCAACATGATGCTAAACTGTATCATCCCTTTTCTTCTAACATGACATTAAACTTTGATAAAGTCTCTAATATGTCCAACATGATGTTAAAATGTGTCCTCTTTTGTCCTTACTGCATGACATTAAACTGCATAGTCCCCCTTTTTCCAACATGACATTAAATTGTATTTTCCCCATCGTCCAAACTACATGACGATAAATTGTACAGAAATCCATTAATATGTCCTACATGACGTTAAACTATATTTTGTCCTTGTTACATGACACTAAACTATTCAGCACCAATAGTCCTCACTGCAAGACTTGAAATTGCATACTCCCTTCATATGTCCTACATGACATTAAACTGTGCATCATTAGGGTTGTTGATACCTCTTTTTTCTCACACCGAGTATGACTCACGTGATCTTAGAGAAAACTTCAACAATAATACCCTTTTTGGGCCACTAACCATGTGTAAGTCCCAATAACATTTTTTAGGTCGTTTTCCCCAATAACAACTTGATCACTAATTCATTTTTTTAATTGAACTACACGGACATTGATCCTTGCCTTTTAGGCTGGGTATGTAGGCAACCTCCCAAGGTTCAATCCCAAAACCAATCTCTTCACATCGGCTCACCTCCATCTCATACGATGTTTATTCGTGAAGATTCCCCCAGAATCAATATCTTTACATTGGTTTTCCTTCATCCTTGTTATACAACGTTAAACTATACAAAACTTTTAACCTGTACGACAATAAACTACAACATTCTTTGATACCCTCACCTAAGAGGGAATCATTATTTACCTTTATTTCTAATCATGTTACATTCCAAAGGCTACGTGCATACATGGAAATGCCCGAACATTTTATCTTGGGTCAAACCATCATTGCACTAAAGTCCCCTTTTCACCCTTCACATGTACGAACCAAATTTTTATAGAGGGTATTTCTAGAACTACATGGGCTTGATTCCCATCCTTATCGGATACACAGGAATGTTCGAGTGTCCCTCAAATCCATCCCCAAGTCTTTTAGGCCTAACCCCAAATTCCACTCTCAGTCCCTTGGCTGAAAAGTCCCTATGAAGACACACACTATGTATTTCTTATAATGGTCTGAGTTCTATGACCCTAAACTAGGAACTCTTACACCTTCATCCACATGACGTTAAACTGTATTTCAAGAACTACGTATGACTTGATTCCCATCCATATGGGATACGTAGTGAAGTCCGAAATTTCAATTTAGGACCCAGTCACAACATGATTTTGGTGATAATTGGTCTCTGTATCTCTACATGCATAGAAAAAATTCC
Source organism: Viscum album (assembly GCA_963277665.1). Taxonomy (NCBI): domain Eukaryota; kingdom Viridiplantae; phylum Streptophyta; class Magnoliopsida; order Santalales; family Viscaceae; genus Viscum; species Viscum album. The sequence goes on from OY728161.1 coordinate 1,477,936,121, forward strand.
CATTTTTATGTGTCATAATCCTAACCTTAAATATTTTCAGATATCCATACCATTTTTCTCGACTTCTGGTCACAAAATGTCCAATTTCTGAGAGTTCTTTTCCTTGACTATACAGCATGTGACCTTAGGCGGCCTTGCATAAATATTCTACATAACAGACCTATCAGCCAAAATATGATATTATTTGACTATGCATCCAATTCCCTTAGGCGGCCCTGCATAATTCAACACCCTAACAGGTTTGTTAAATAATGTTAACTTCATTCTTGGAGAGAAAACCTCTTTTTTCCTTATTTGTCTTAACAAAAATATGTAGGGATCCACAAAAATAATCATCCTTAACATATTTGTCCCATATTCTTTTTCATGATCTGAAAGTATTCAAGTCTATGGTTTATAGTTTCCTTCCTTACGCTTGGGACAGACCTTCGTAGGAGTGACATTCATCCTGTTCTTAGACAATCTTGTTTGGAAATATCTTCTTCATATTCAAGTACCTCTCTCCATACAGCAAACTCTATGCTTTGGAAAATTTGAATTCCCATAAACTTTCAATGGCTTTTTAGCAGTAGAAAAGTAAATTTCTGAGAGTTCTTTTGCCTAACTATGCAGCATGTGCTTTTAGGCGGCCTTGCATAAGTAGTCTACATAACAGACCTTTCAGCCAAAAGGTTCTATTATTTGACTATGCAGCCAATGCCCTTATGTGGCACTACATAATTCAACCCCCTAACGGGTTTGTTAAATAATGGTAACTTCATTTTTGGGAACTACTTATTCTAATTTTTTAGCCCTTTTTCATATCATTCCTCAGATTCAAAATTTCTTAAGTCATAGTTTACATAATTTCCTTCATACTTGAGTGTGCTAATATGTTTTCAGATAAATTGTCAAGGAATTGAGTCCATTTTAATCCATTCAGTCAAAGCTATTTCGAGCTTAAACATTAGTCTTTTTATGTCCGACATGCATGACTTTAAACTACCACAATACTTGGTTTTTCACCTTTACCTCACAGTCAATTCCTCTTTTCTCTCTGGATCCAACACTGAGGGGAGACTTTTGTTGACGCTCCTTTCCATCACAGAGTCTAAACAAATTGAAACGGGAAATACCTTGATCCCAAAGGTGATTCATCATTTGAAGAAACATCAAAAATTGAAAAAGGCATGAACCAAGATTCAAATGCACTAGGGTCGCGTAAGTTCCACCAAGGTCCTACAAGTATACTTGCACACCGCCAATTGGTCATGCAGGTGACTTGAGCGCCCTCTTTGAAATTTTCCCAGGGTCTTCTCCAGCCTATAAATACCCCCTGTGGGCCCCCCCATTTAGGAGGAAAAATTTCCAGAAATTCAGATTTGAGCTCCCGATGCCCAAGTCTCTTCTCAAATCTTCTGAACACTTCTAAGGTAATTTATTACCTAGAACGGAAGATCTAAAGAGAGGGAGTAAGGCCTAAGTGTTGAAACTCATAAACACTTGCACGCCTGAGTGGCTAGCCCTTAAGGGAAATGGCCACACTTGCACCCCGCCTTACCCCTTCAACAGAACTTGAACACCCATCTTCTGGAAGCCTATAGGGATAGTACTAAATGCTTGATACAAGCCTCGCCCAAGTTCTACCTTAAGGGTTGAGCAGTGTGCAAGTACCCATGTGTCACGCAGGTACACCTGTGCAACCAAGACTTGCACGCCCACGTTGGACTTGCGTGCCCCTCACTTTTTGGGTGCCCTTCCTACCCATTCACCCCTCCTATACCTATCCACCTCTCCTCTTCAAGATTAAGCCTTCATAATTCTATCCAAATCCATTCATGGAATGATTTCCTTATTAGATTCCTTATCTGAAATGAATTAAGTGGAACATCTCTCAAAACCTAGTGATTTACACATCATTACATCACTAAGGTAAGAGAGTTCATTCATTCAACCTCATCCTTTAAGAAGAGAGAATCCTTAACCTGGGCCTCCATTTCAATACTAAGCCCCATTCCAAGTTCTCATTAATATGGGCATCCTCCTTAGGAGTAATCCCAATGTCCTCATTAATTTGGGCATCCTCCTTAGGAGTAATCCCCGGTTCCCCTAATCTGGGAATCCTCCTCAAGAGTAATCCCCAGTCTCAAAGTTCCCAAAATCTGGGCATCCTCCTCAAGAGTAAGCCCTAACGATAATTTCTCAAATCTGGGCTTCCTTTTTAGGAGTAATCCCCAGTATCAAATATGGGCATCCTCTTTAGGAGTAATCCCAAAGTCCCTTAATTCTAAAGTTCCCTTAACCTGGGCCTCCTCTTCAGGAGTAATCCCCAGTTTTAAAATCCCTTTAACCTGGGCCTCCTCCTTAGGAGTAAGCCCCAGTCTTAATTTCTTTCAACCAGTCTTAATCTACTTTTTGATCTGGGCTTCCTTCTTAGGAGTAAAACCCAATCATAAGTCCCCTCCTTGTTTTGGAATCTTCCTCAGGAGTAAGACCCATGTTAGAGTATCCAAATCTCTATAAAAGAACATATACTTTTATGGACCCTGTTCCCGGACTTCTTCATTAAAATAATTCCCGATCTCTATCTATTTGGGTAGTTATACATACATAAGCCCCACATCATTTTCTATGATTGCATCTTTCATGGCACAATTGTCTGGTTTCACCAATACCTCTTGTTTCTCACATCGACCATGACTCGCATGAGCTTAGAGTGTAAAAGTAATTATGACAACTTTCTTTAAGCCACCAATCATACATAAAAATCATACTCCCTTACTCGAACTACGTGGGTTCTGATTCCATTTTCTAAATAAAGGATATGTAGGTAGCCCATCTGCGGGTATGATCCCAACTATGAAATAATCTATGTCCTTCTGAATGATAATAAACTTCAAGTGCCCCACTAAGTGGCTTTAAAACCAGTATGGTCATCATAATGACCAAGATACTTTTATATAATGTATTAAAGGATACCATTGACTAAGAATCTCTAACAAATACAGATGATTCTCTATCGATGAAGAACCTTGAATACATATAAAATATTCTCTAAATTTTCTACATATCAATCATTGATTTTCATATCAAAAGGAAATCTCATTTTATACTTGGTAATTTAATAAGGATTTACGAACATAACTTAAATCTATAAAGAGAGTCCTAGAGTATAGAATAATTCCCATAAAAAAGGTGTGATGAGTCTGACCTCCCATCCTCTCGACCAATGAAAATTCTTAAGTCTCATTGGTCCATAACTAATGAGCACCTACCTTTAGAAAGAAGGTCCAAATGGATATAGAATCATTGGATGTTTCCAGTTCTATGAACATACCCATTATAAACCGCTTGGAATGTTTGATTCTCAGATCAATGAGGTCATTCCCATTTCAAGAGGAAACACCCATTTGAGGTCATGTGTGATGCTGCTAACTATGAATTTGGGGCAGTCTTGTTACAAAGGGTTGATTAGGCTCCAGGTGTCATTGAATATGCCTCACATAATTTGGACCCTAACCTAGAAAACTACCCCACAACTGAAAAAGAATTTATTGCCATAGTGTTTACCTTGGAACATTTTGGTCATATCTTGTAGGGTGCAAAGTCATTGTATTCTCTGACCATGTATCCCTCCGGTATCTCCTTAGGAAACCAGAAGCCAAAGCATGACTCATTCCTTGGATGCTCCTCCTTTAAGAATTCAATCTAGAAATTAGAGATAAAAAAGGAGAAGAGAATGCGGTGGCTGACCGTATCAGTAAAATCCACCCAACCTCAAACATTGACTCATATCCATGTATTCCTATAAATGAAATTTTTTCTAATGAGAAACTATACCGAGGGAAAGATGTTATTACTTGGTATGCTAAAATTATAAATTATTTGGTTGTATCTTGAATTCCAAATCATTTCAAAAAAAAAAACAAGGCCAACCATCTAAAACATGAGTCTCGTTGGTACCTTTTGGATAACCCCTACCTTTGGCACACCTTTAGTGATCTAGTCCTCAGGCTTTGTGTTCCTGATAGAATGTTTCTGTCTGTTCTTATGTTCTACCACACTCTTACTTGTGGGGGCCATTTTTGTCCCCAATGGACTACTCCCAAGGTCCTCAATCCTGTTATCTTTTTTCCCACATTGTTTCAGGTTCCCATGAATTCTTTAAATATTTTTCTTGCTATGAAATAATGGTGCATGTCTCTAAAAGAAATGAGATGCCACAAAAACCCTCTCTCTTCCATGACATTTTTGATGTTTGGGGAATTGAATTTATGGGACCATTACCCAATTAATTTGGAATCCTATATATTTTTTGGCAGTGTATTTTGTTTCCAAATGTGTAGAGGCACGAGCTACAAAGAAATATGATTCTATAGAAGTTGTAGAATTTTTGAGAACCCAAATTTTTTGTAGGTTTTTCTTACCTAGGTTCATCATCAGTGATTAGGGTTCTCATTTCTGCAACTGAAAAATGTAATCACTTTTGTGTCAGTATGAGTTCGTTCATAGAGTGTCTACTACATATCACCCATACACCAATGGTCAAGACGAGGTGTCAAATACCTAGGTAAAACATATTCTTGAATAAATGGTTCAACCAAATAGAAAATAATGGATTCTTTGACTTGATGATTCATTATGGGAATAATATAAATCTTTTAAAACTCCCATTGGAATGTCATCCTATCATCTTGTCTTTGGAAAGATTTGTCACCAGCCTATTAAGATTGAGAACAAGGCCTACTGAGATATCAAAAAATGCAACTCTAATCATTCTAGTGCAGGTTCTCAAAGGAAGCTGCAAATTCAAGAGATGGAGGAAATGAGAAGAGATGCATATAAGAACTCCACGATTTATAAGGAGTGATCCAAGGCATCCCACAACCATCTCATCCTTCATCGTCAGTTCCACATTGGGAAGAAGACCATCCTCTATAATTCAAGGATGAAGTTTTATCCAGGTAAGCTTTGTTCCTACTAGGTTGGACCATACACTGTTACTAACATCTCTCTATTTGGTGTTGTCCAGGTTCAAAATGAAGAAACCAAGCAAACCTTTACAGTTGATGGGAAGCGACTAAAGCACTTCCACGAAACCATTCCCGATTCCACGATGGAGGAACTCTATGTTCCAGAAGCTTTCTATGAATGACACCCACCAGGTTTTATATTTTCTTCATGCATTCTATTTTTACAATGAGGACACAACACACTCCATGTGCGGTGGGATGGGTATATTCTTGGGTTAGTTAGGAATTTTCATAATCTTTCTTCTTTTTATCTTTTTAGAGTACCGAATAGTATGGTTACATTCCCACCTTTCTATCTCACTCACCTTTGTGCCAGAATATTATTTTTTTTCCCACTTTATCATGGAAAATGATTCCTGTTTAATCATGGAAGTTATTGAAAATTAATATTTAATGTATGTATTTCATGTTTTTTTAACATTCAAAAACAATCTGATGAAATATGTATTTCAGATTGAATTGAATACTATGGTGTAACTTTATTTTTCAATTTAGTTCTTTGTCGATGATATAAATTGTTGTATCATTTTTAAATCTTTGCGAAGAATGGTGCCCTTTTTTGTAAATATTTTAAAATAAAATTGTGTAACTTAATCTCTCCACACATTTTTTTAACCCAACCATGATGTGTGAAAATTTCATACTTAATGGAAGGTAAATATATGTATGGTTGATCTTTCTCTACTTTCCAAAATCATTTTTCCATTTGTTCGTTAGTTATCTGATCTATTTCATTACTGTACCAGATTGACCTATGTGTGTGTGTCTATTATCCGACTGTTGTACACCCTCAAAAAAATAAAGAATAAAAAATAAAAAATGGTTGTATATTTGGCAGGTCAAAAACATCCCTTCCTCGACCTTTTATCTTGTTATAACTATTACATTTAGTGTTGTGAGGAGATCAAACAGGGGTTGGGAGAAGAGTGTGAGATTTGTTCCAAGTGCAAATTTTGAAAAAATAATAAATGAGGGGAGTGAAAAAATGTACAACATATGTGGATATCTAGGTCAGGAGCTAATGGTTTGACTTCTGGGAATGCTTAAGTGAGTGGAAAAGGAAATTTGATTGCAAAGGATGTGGGGCAAGTTCAGTGGAAAAGATCTTGTAAGTAGACAATTATTAAAATAAATTATATTCACTCGATAAAAAGATGAAAGAATAGCATGAAATGGTTTTCACACACACACACATGAATAATTAGTGACATTATTAGATTTTGAATTATTTTTTTTGATTGGTATCATGCATCTGTTGGAATTTCATTTGGAAACACTTTTTGAAATGTCTTTTTCAATGATCATTAAGAATAACTCCTCGATATAATTTTTTCTTTGATCACATTTCTATCAGGAATTATATTTTCATTTAATGAAAAATATTTATGAAGTTGGAAATATCAACATTCATAATTTTTGGAACTATGTATTTTCCCAGGAGTGCAAATGTTTAGGTGTGGGGGTGTGATCGCCCTGTGATTCACTGTTTCATTTTTACCCTTACTCCATTATGCTAAACTTGTTTTATATTAATAATTATAAAAATAATAACAAATTTAATTCCATGTTTGAATCATTTATTTTGTTTTTATCACTAATGAAATGGTAAATGTTACTGGTTTTGAGGATTCCATTGTTGGAGGAGGTGATTTGGAGGACCCATGATGATGTCCAAGAAAAATGGGCCAAACTGCACCAGATCCATGCTCACCAATGGACTCATCCATGCACAGATCCCGAATCGTGCATCCAAATGGGCTGAAATTTTTTGGGCGGGTTCAAGATCTATTTGGATACATTTCCTATGAAGGACCACAAGACACATTCAGCCATTTGTTATCCCAACAGACCTGATCTGTCCAACCCATCGAATATGCATGAAGTCAACAGTGGTGTGCTATTATCTGTCCATATCTTTGGCTCTAGTAGTCTAAATTGTGCCAAACATTCGTTGGATATAGCATAGAGGTGGGGATACAAAGTTTTTATTTTCTCTAAAGAGAGATAAGTCTGTATGTAGGTCGAAACCCACATGAAAAAGAGTTTAAATAAATTATTGCGCTCAAAAACACCTTCCCATTTTCCTATAAAATGGAAGCTTGGGCTCCCCATTTGTAAGTTCAACCAAGAGGAAAATCTATGGTATATTGGAGACCCAAATGAGTCCTCTCACCATCCAATATGTTCTGGATTCCCCTATCATAATTAGGTGATCAACAATGATAAAGGAGTTCCACCCTAGCCTTCTCCTCCTCTCGACGGTGAGCTAAATGGTGGTTGATAATTGCGAGGGAGCTACACACTTGAAGAGGGATTTCCGACACCTTATATTCTATTAGTTTTGTGTAATTTGTGTGTGAATTATTTCACTTATGTTTAATCATTATATACTCTTCTATGAATGCATTTATTTGGTTTAATTAAGTGAAACATTTCTCATTTCAATACTGATTGGGTTGAGATTAAAGGGGGAATCATGAGTTTCTCCAATTGGACAAAACAAAACATCCTCTTTCTCTCACACGTACATAAGATTTCAGTATTCTTTGGTATACCTCACTCTATTCTTGAGGTCCAAACCTTGATAACATGATTGTTGTGTCAAGGGGTGGTTCCTTGTGCATTATTTTAAGAGGAAAGAGGGGAACCAAGATCTTGGGGATCCCTCAACCAAAGGATTACAACAAAACCTAACAACCAATTGAGAACAAGGAACTCTTCAAGTGTTTTATTAACTTATAAATGATCACTTATTTATCTCATATTTTTTAATATCCATTTTTTCTTTCAACTTCACAACTCTTTATGTTATGTTAATTTCTTAAAATTGTTTACAAAATCACCCCGTCCTTTGTTTTTCTTACTTAAAATACACCCTCAAAACCTATCAACGCTCCTTGAGAGATGACCTAGGGTTTACCCTAGACTATAAATCAACATTAAAAAAATAATCAATTTGACATGTCATGACAGCTTGGTCACTCACTCAATTTATGATTCTATGAATGTATCTTAATTTTGGATGGGTAGTGGAAGAGATACCACACCTATCGACGTTGATGTGTCTATGTTACCTACCAATTTCCATAGAATACAGTATACTAGAGGGGGTTTTGGTGAAATCCAGTTATGAGGTCTCCCAAACTCATCCAATTATTCACATTATTCTTTACCTTTTGACATTAATGGAAAATTAAACTAATTCATTGGGGTATCCAATTACTCTCCTGGATATGTCCATATCATTGTATTTTCATAATCAGTTGATATCCAAATAGTGGGATCAACTAATGGATGTATTATGCTTATAGTCACCTTCTCCCACAAGAGCATAATCCAAAACAATCATGACATTATGAGGTTGAATTTTATTCATACACTCTAAGACATGGTATGACATTTATTATGCACATTGTGAAACTAGAACTTGAATATTATGAATTAATATACATATAGATTGACCTACAGTCAATTAGAGTCTATTTAAAATATGCTTATAGAGATATCAGATATTCTCACCAAGGGTGGATTCTGATCATGTTGTTGATAATCATGCATGTTAGAGATGTATATTCCATGAAGATGAACTGGTTTAGTGGTTTAACATGTTTCACATGTGTCATCCATCTGGTAAGAGTGGGTTAACTCATCCTAAGCTATATATATAAGGTCTAAATTGGGAACCAAGAATATTTTTTCCATTCATAAACTCATAACCCCCTATATTGGTATATATCAAACCCCATAATACATAAAATGTCCCAATGATTTTGAAGAAGGCCCTCCCATATAAATTTATTTGAAAAGTTTGTACAAATTTACCAAAATTATAAATTCCACATTGATCTAACTACAAGTTTCTAGTGGGGAAATCATTATTAAGCTAACAACCCATACCCCAATGTGAGACACATGTACTAGGAGAAGGAATCTACTGATGAAAATATGAAAAATTAATCCATAAGAACAAACTAATGAACCTAGTGGTGGATTTCCAACTCAATTTAGTGTAATTTACTTCCTCTAATATTCGTTTATAGGCACTAGGATGTCTTTGGGTATTATGGGTTGGAAGGTCTGAGGTATCCTTATTCTTTTCTCATATCTTTTTGGACTAAAAAAATTAATCATCCCTTATTTTAAAGGGAATATTGATTTATGCATAGAGATTTTATCCCATGTAATTCCGTTCTAGTCAAAGAAAGTCTCTTTCAAGTGGGAGATTCCTCTCTATTTTATGCCATATGAAATGAGGAGGGATTAACTCATCGTATATCTCCCTTGAAATTGGATCCCTAAAAAATGTGCATGTCCCAAGGCTAATCATGACCGATCTATGCATCGAATGGAGTGTATTTATATCTAATATCTACCTTCTAATAATGTTTGGGATAATATTCCTACTAATAATGAAGAATGACTGTAATACCATTGTCTTGAATACTATATCCTTATCCCTCAACTATACATATCTTTGTCATACCTAGTAGGGTCATCCCCACTCTATTTCAAAGGAACCATTGGGGTGAAAGTCTTAGATCAAGTCCTAGACCAATCTCTTTTTATAATTATATGTCTTCAGGATGCATGAGTAATTATGAACATCAGGCTCTGGAGTTCATCATCCTTAAGAGACTGTGGTACTCTAAATTATGTACAATTTTGTGCATTTTTCCTCCCTAATAAAGATTAATATCACTGAGATGTCATCTATGGACAATTATTGATTGAGGTTTATTCTTTTTATTAGTTGATTCCATAATCATGATTCAGTAATTGGCACATCACTTAATAGGTTGAATCTACATAAGGGAAAAATATTGAATATTGAGTAATCTAAGAGACCCACTCCCATGAGATCTAAAAGAAGTAGATTTCTTGGGTGGATACAATCGAATTGTATGGAATCAACACTATCAATCATCTTCTTTTATGTAATGAGAAAAAATTAGACAGTTTTTCCCGGATTCATTTAAGTGAAATACAAGGAAATTCAGAATTATGAAGGAACTCCATATATGAAATCCAAAAAATACATATGAAATTACAAAATATTTAGTAAAGATTATGAGATTTATGATCCACATTGAAATTTTTTAAGGTTAGATAACTACTTCATGAAGATAAATTCTCATTTAAATCTTATAATAATACCTCAGATTCATTTGTGAAAGATGATTCCTCTATGAAAAAATATTTATTTTCAGAGGATGTTCATTCTGAAATCACATCATTTATGAACTCTTAAACGGTGGGAAAATCATCTATGAACAACATAATATTTTAAAGGATATAATGAAGTCCTAATTACCTATTTATCGTGGGGAAAACCATCCTTATGAAAACTTAAGATCCTACCTTCACTGTGAGAAAATTATGCAGACTATCTCGATTCCTTGGAATTTTCTTATTATTAAGTTGATCTAAACCCAATTATAAGGGGCATAGATTATGAACAACCTTGAAATAGTTGATAATGTTTTCAAATAAAATTAGAAGATAAAAATGAAACATTTACATAAATAAAACTAATCATTCCCTATGATATGCAACCATTTATGAGGGAATTGATCATGATAAAATAAAATCATCATAGTCAGGAATCCCTTCATGGATGCATAAAATCCCCATGATCGAGCATCATTTTTTACAATGAAATGGTGATTCATTTTTTATGGTTAGAAATTATGTAGATTTGGATTATTTTTAGGACCACCTGAATTCTTAACATTCAAAATATGAGGATTTCCTATGATCACATGATTGTTATGCAATCAATTTTTTCAGATGTTACTTAAAAGTTTACACTATACATACCTGGAATGTACATTAATAGGACAATGATATATAGAGATACATTGAGGAAATTTATTTTAACTTTATGATATAAATTGAGAGTTGAAAATTAGATCATTTCAGAATCATTACAATTGTTCAAGACTTTGATGAAAACTCGAGTAACTCACCGATTTTTAGCTTGAGAAGAAAAGGGGAGGAACATCACAAAATTAACATGTAAAAATTATCCCACTACATAGAAATATAATTTCTCTACCCATATAATTATTTGTTAAAAAACTCCCATAATACCCCTCAAAGTTATTCCACTCACAGAATCCCCCTCATTGGTATAGCCTTTTAAAATCTCAATTCCATGAATCATTTACATTTTTCTAAGACTCTAATTTTAGGTGAAAATGTTGTTTCTTAAAGTAGATATTGGACTCTTCTAGATGTTATATGGACACAAAATATTTTTCCAATTGAGTTTCACTACACAAAGGAACCCTATTATGGGTAACCAACCCTCTTTTATATCCCTTATTCCACCCAAGTCATCTACCTTGTTTGTATCATCCCAAATTACCTCATTATATTTATTTTTATAATTTCAAAACACTAAAAATAAATTATATAAAGTACATTACCAAAGGATTCTAATCTACATGACATATCTATACAAATCGTCATGTATCCTTTGAATCGGGTATTCCCTTGATAATGGATTCATATTGTGTTTCCACACAAACTGATAGTATCCTCCAAATAATCGTGATCATATATTACCTTGATAATGAGGTTCTATATCTTGGGGATACTAATGATACATCTCATGGATCATGGTGTTCATCTTAACTACACTTTACCCAACATCAAATCTACTTCGATATCTAATAGACTACTTTTCTCTATTCAATGAGATATAGATCCATAGAAGGACCTTCAATCCGATGTAGTCCCCCAAACCATACCATTACATGATTCAACTACAAGATTGAACACTTTGTTAAGAATAATCATAAACCCCAAATGCATCCTTCCTAATATGGGGTAGGATATGTTCCACCCATGTTTAACTCCCAACTCTTTCTTAATGAGATATATTCCCTCCAAGTCATTATTCCTCAATGGGTTATATTTCTTGCAATATATTCTCCCTCAAAGGGCCAAATTCCCTGTAAAACAATCCACCTCATTAGGTTATATTCCCTATAAGAAACTCTTACATGATGGGTCATATTTTTATTGGTCAATCCATCCCATTTCCTATAAAATCATCAATATATGAAAAAATACAGAAAGGGACACTAAGGCATAATCCCCACTCATTCATTTAGTGTCTCCCCTTTCACAACATAGATTTCATTAATAAAAGATGTTGATAAGCATGGACTTATCTTATCACACAACCTTAATCTATAAAAATCTAATAAAATTGTCTTTTTAAGGTTAACTAGGATACATAATATGAATCTATTTTATTAAATCCTAACACATTAATAGGTTTAGGATATATGACCCTAAAAATCCATTCACTTGGTCCATAACAAATGATCTTAAAAATAACTTCAATTGGTTTGGGTTAAAATACCTTAAAAGTTACCTCACACTTCATTATCACATGACCTTAACATTTATGATGTTTTTGGTTAAGAGTCATCAAAATATATGGGATCTATTTACCTTAATAGGAAATTGTTGGAATTCCCTTCTATGAGCCTGATCCCAACTCCATGACACCTTCACATCCCTGTATAGTGATAAATTTTAGAAAACCTAGTTATGTGGGTTTAAATAATCATGTAATCATAAGTAAATGAAATATGGAATCATATAATATATAAATTTGTTCACATAAATTCATAGTTTCCATCAATCATATACACAAAGGTAACCAGTGGTAATATTATTACTAGGAAGGATTCATGAACTCTTCATAAATCTCTAAGAGTGTCCCAATGTAGGAAATACTCCCCCAATGGGGTGAGGTGAATGCAACATATCCTCCAATTTACGGATTCACAACCAATAGTTTTCCTGGTAAAGTCCCAAATACTGATTTATTTTTGAAATAATTTGGTCTGCACTAATATAAAAAACAAGTGTGTGGTGGAGTGATAAAAACTATATATAATTGGTTTTTTCCCTAGGTACACATATTTTTTGGAATGTAGGGATATTTTTTAACATTTACTTGATGGAATTTCATGTTCATATATTCTTACTTTTGGAACAATTTGTTTTAAATTTCATAAATAGAAACATTATCAAAATGCAGGAAAAGTCAAAACAACACTTGAAATTGAGCCCATACAGTGCTAAGAAAAATTAGCACATCAACTATGAAAAAAAATTAGATCCTATAATTGAATATTCAATTCATAATATTCCCCTATATAAAATGTGTCATTACATAAATCCAAAAAACAAACTAGGAAATCATAGAGGAAGCCTAATCTAGCATTAAAACTAGGAGCCCACTACCAATTCTATCATTTTAGGATACCTCGTCAGTAAATGATGAACATAAAAGCACTAAATTGAAAAAATATTTAAAAATCTCAATCACGGTGCAATATTCATCCATTTAATCATTATAGGGAAATAGGGATGGTGGATCCATGCCAAGGAACTAAGGAATTAAGGACATTCTTAAGCACTAAAAAGGTCACTAAAGAAACATTATGGATCAAAAATTGATCTATATAGATGAGATAAAATCACATTGTGGTGATATATACCCAAGAATAATTCCTATTCACTAAAAAATATCCCCACAAAAACCTATAATAGATTCTTGTAATAAATAAATAAAAAATAATATGAAAAGTAGTAAGAAAAGAACAATGATAGAAATAAACCTAAGATACTCGAACCAAAACAACCCCACAAATGGAATAACTTAAAAAAATATAGCCAAAAATTAAAAAATATAATAGAATCACATTAAAACAGTATATTTAACAACCCATCATCACATACACTTCAAAACTAGTAATGTTACTTCGATTAGGAATTTTTCAATGAAATGAAAAAATATAGATGTGATAAAACATCTCAATCTGCCCATGTAAATCCTCAGTGTCATAGAGGGAAGGGAGCATCAAATAGTTTCTTAAGTATGATTTAAATAGTTATTTAGAGTGGATAGTGGAGATGTGAAGTGAGTGGAGGTTATCTTAGGGAATAATGACATCCAAAAAATGAGACCATAATAGAGCTGGTGATAATGTAAACAATCACCATGTTGAAAATGTGGAACCCTATCACCATTATACCATTGGGTAAGATCACTTATAAGATATCATAATACAAACCATATAACATTTCCCATATAGTTCTCACATTATTTATTATCAAGGATTCCTAATGAATAAGTTCCCCATTGGTGGTTACTCACATTTCAGTTTCATATGACTCATGTCTCTAACGTTCAAGTTGAAACTTTGGAATGAATATTTTATTGTTTATTTGTAATTCAATTGGAGTAAAATATCCCCCACATATATGTTTCATTAAACCCTCTATGTTTAGACTATCATACAAAAATTTGAAGGTGCATCTAATGTGTTTTTTCAACCTGATATGATACCAACCAAGTAATATGGTCCCAATCATTATAAAGTAGTATCATATCCCTCTAATATCATTAGTTATAGTGAGTGTTTCTAAGAGGAATTATTTTCAGTAATCAAGAAGTAACCAATAAATATTAATATCTAGTATAATTATAGTGGAATATTTAGTTACTTGAGGCAGTTTGAGATATAGATTTACTCTTTCCTTAAGTTAACCTATGATTCTGGAGTCTCATGCATCATAGATAAGCATTGATATGTAAGAGAAATTAGGGCATCATTTCATATTTAATTATTTTTTGTTTTTGGTTATTTATCATATTTTTCAAAAAAATTAAAGATATATATTATTTTAAACAAAAAATAAATAAATAAATAGTTTTATATTATATATTTATTGGTGATGATTAGTTTAATTGAATTTTTAATTAATTCCTTAGACTGTAGAAATTTCATTTATATTTTTTGATAGTTATAATGTCCATGTCTATAAATAAATTATGAATTTAAATATTTTCACATGATATTGTAAATCATGATTTATAGGTTTCAAAATCTATTCCTCAATATTATTTGTTAGATTAATCATTCTTATATTATATTGTTTTTAAAAGAACTTGTAAACTATAAATTAAATTTAAAATGTATTAGGAAAATTGTAAGAGTGGGAGAGACAGAATGGAGAATACCTGAATTTTAGTGTAGACGAAAATTAATGTTTTAAATTTATGAGAAAATATTATAATTACAATGTATAACTTTATATTGATTATTCCACCTAGTTGACCACCAATTATAATACATGATGAGGAAGATGAGAATGCATCTCCAACTTGACCTATAGTTGAACATCTAGTTTTGGAAGGACTTTCTCAATTACTATAAGTTATATGTCAGGATATACCTAAATAGATTCCATGACCTTGGATATTAAAAGATTTTTTAAAGGATCTTATATATAAGAAAGTACTATTATTTAATGTGCATAAATTATTTGAAGTGGTGAAGAAGGGTTTACTTGATAATACAAAATCTAAGGGAATATTAGGTAATGATTTATCATTACCTAAAAGAACTATAGGTGATTGTTCTTTTAATTTTTTAAATTGATGGAAGGAATATATTAGTATAGGTATATTTTTATAAGGTAGCCATGTTTTTTGTGTGCCTTCATGTATTTGTGTTGGAAGAAATACTTTCTAGTTCCATCAGTTTGGACATCTAGGACATATAAAGCTTTAATATACCTTGGACGAGACATTTCATGTTGTTTTTATATAAATCTTCATATTATTTTTGGAAGGAGTGTATCATAATGTGTTGGAAAATGAACTCAGTTGGCCCAAGTATCCCAAGTACATTCAGTTCATAGTCTACCACTAATAGTTGACTATTTTCTATGAGATCAATTTGAGGAGTCACTCATGGTATCCAAATACATAGGGTAGATATAAATTCTCCTTGGTAGTTATTTCCATTTCATGATTATCTTGAGGGTTATCTTTTTTTTTCAAAATAAAGAAAAATTTTATTAAAAAAAATAGAGATATGGTTACATGAATCTTAAAGATGGAGTCTTATTACAATCTCTTACTATGTGAGGGAGAAGATCAACCAGCAAAGTATCACTCCAGGTCATATCTTGGTTGACTCCTTTATTGGAAAGGCCATCCGCCACCATGTTTTCTTCTCGATATGTGTGGGTGGAAATGTATCTAACTTCAAGAAGAGAATTGAGGTAGTTAATCCAGTGAGCAGTGAGAGGCCAGGAAAGGTGGATCACCCAATTCCAAATAGCTTTCACAATGGTGTTGGAGTCACATTCTATCCAGATCTTATTCCATCATTTTATCTTGACATAAAGTAATCTATTGTCGATGTTGAAGAGGGGTTGTCTACTTTTAGAGATACTATTTTGGTATATTTTACTTTAGCATCCACCTTAATTGATATAGTTGCATTGCATTATTTTATTTCCATGTAATTGGAATTTCTCCTTGATCCTAAAGGGGAGACATTATCTTAATTCATTAGTCTTGATACCCCTCTAGAAAAGATAATAGATCCAATGAGGAACTTTCCATTTTGTTATTTAGTTGTGGATTAATATAGATGTATTAGGGATTTAATGGTCTTGGATATGAAATATTATAGTGTTATCTTAAGAATGGATTATTTAACCCAGTGTAAATCTTGTATCAATTCTTAAACTAGTTGAGTGACTTTCGTATCTCGTATTGGCACACAATGTACTCTCAATGGAGAGTGGGAGTTTCATGCTTGTTGAGCGGGTCTTGATTAAGGGTAAATGAGATCTATTACTATATATATTTATGTTATTTTAATTAAAATAATTTAAAATAAAGATAAATAAGGTTTTTCTCCCATTTTATATCTTTATCATGACATTTTTCTTAGATATTTTTTATGATTTCCTTCTATGATAGGTGGAATTTACCATTGATCATTTTTTATGAACTAAACCAATATTAATTCCTCTATATTGAATGGCTCCAACTAAACTAGGGGTTTTGAAAAATTAATTGGAGAAACATGAGGTAAAATGGTTTATCATCATGATTACTTCCCCTTGGTTGCTTCAGTACTTTTTATAAAGAATGTAAATTGGATTATACATTTATATGTAGAATATAGAAACATACATCAAGTAATAATAAATAATTATAACCCATTTCCAAAAATTGATAACTCATTTTATCATAAAAGGGGTGAAATATGGTTCTCTATGTTTTACCAATGTTTTGGTTATCATCATCTTAATGTATGGTTATAAGATGTTCTAAATATGGATTTTCAAAACCAAGATGTCTATTTATAATATCTATTAAATATTTTTTGTTTAATCAGTTCCCTAACTATATTTATGGCCATAATAAACAAGATCAGTCACCAATTTTTATACTCCTTAATTATAGTCTTTGTGGATGATATTTTTGTTTATTAAAAGTTTCAAAACAAGCATGGTAAATATACCATATCATATTAGAGACTTTGTGAGAAAAAAAGTTGTAAATTAAAGTATTTAGTAGTATATTTTAGATCTACTAAGTCATGCTCCTCATAGAATGTATTTTTTTCATTACAGTACATCCTTCGTACTTGAAATTAACGATTTCCTTACAATTCATTTTGAATGTTTTGAAATTATAATTTTTATTATACATAAAATATAATATAACCATTTTATATAGGATTTATCTAAGGTAGACACTATAATGATATCCTTAACAATGAAAGGATCTATGTTTATGTAGTCATATTAGCTCAAATTTTCTTTTAAAGGGATAAGAAAAATGTTAACCACAAAAATAGTTTTGATATTAACTCAATGGGGTAAAAGGTGGTAGTGTATTGTGATATATATTTAGAGAGTATTGGTTTTTATATTAAAAATGATCATTAGGAAGTGGTTTATAGTTATAGAAAACTGAAATCTCATGAATGGAACCCCTACACATGATTTAGATTTGGACACTTTTTTTGTGATTTTCAGTGTTAGAGACACTATCTATTTGGTAATCACTTCATATAATTTACTAACCAAAAAAATATTTTAATATATAAATTCATAGTTGGAATTAAATATAAGGAATTTTCATTGGGTATAACATCTCCAATCATTTGATTTTGACGCCCAAAATACTCATGCAAAAAGAAACTTGGATTTTGATGCCCTTGGTAGGAAAATTTACCCTCATAAGGTATTAGAGGAAAATAAACAATGTATATTGACATATTTAATTCTTGACCTCTATTTGGAGGTGTTTTTGGATTATATAAGGATTCATTTATGTTATATTAATCATTCATAATCTATCATGGAGTGTGTTAAGGACACTCTGATATTAGACCCCGATTTTATCATTATTCAAGATACACATGATGATGGGGAGATACTTGATGGTTGGTTTCAAGATTACTCCCCCATGTTTTATATATACAGAATTATAATAGTCCATATAAGTATGGGTGAGTATGTAATGAAATAATATGATTCGTTCAGATATCTTTTTTATCCCTGAGTTATAAATATGTTTCCTGTTATTCATCACTAATTATAGTGGCCTATCATGAAAAATTATATCACATTGTGCTTTTTCTAGGTTCTAAAAAATTTAGTATATTAAATTAAGGAATACAAATATATTATGAAAACATAATCCACCTAATTTACTAGTGTGGAAGTAAGTTGAAATTACTCTATAATTTTTCACGAGCATACTGAGATCTTTTAGAGGGAATGATATAGTTTGGGTAGTCTCAGGTCATCTGGTTAATATGGATCACTTTTTACCTATTAGTAAATCCTTTTATATTTATGATTTAGGTAAAATAATTTTCAGTTAGATAATTAATATTTATGATATACTAGCTAGTATCATATCTTACATGGAAGTTATATTTATGTCTCGGTTTTCGCTAGTGTTATAGTGAGATTTAGGTTATCAAGTAAAATCAAGTACCACATTTCACTAAACACTGATGACCTCGTTGGGGAAATCCATTCATATTATTGAAGACATGTTATAGGAATATATTCTAGATTTTGGAGTCTCTTGGGGGTATCTCCTTTAATTGGTTGAATTCTCTTACAACAACAGTTACCTATCATCTATCCAAATGCATCCTTTTGAATCCCTATATGTTAGCTTTTTTTCTTCTCTGTGTTGGATAAAAATGTGAAAATAATATATCATTGGGATTAAAATCATTAATAATATTATTAAATTGGTGAAATTGAATTTAAAATTATAGGTTATAGCTCAAATTCCCCATAAATATATTCTGTTCATCAACTGAATCCTTTAGAATTCAAAATTTATGATCATGTGATCCTTCTTGTTTTACTGAGATTAGACCAAAAATGAATTATAAAATGAGAAAGGCTAACCATGATATTTTTTAATACTTTTTAAATCATGCGAAGATTTAATGAAGTAGATTATTGTCTTTACATTCCATTAAAATTATGATCCACGCATTACAAATTCCATGCTTTCAACTAAATGAGTATATGCCTAATCTAATACACAAGATCCAATATGTTGATATTTAACTTGGAGAAGATGCATCCTATTTGGAGTATCAAATTGGTATCATTGATTATAGAGAGAAGGTGATTTGATGTAATGTTATACATATTATTAAATTTAGGTGGCTGTATGCGAAGCTCTATGATTAAACATGGGATGTAGAGGTTTAAGTGAAAATTAAATGGAAGAGCTTATTTTCTCAAAGAGATAATTAATTATTCTAAGGGATATGAATAACAATATTTAGGTGTTTTTAATGACTCTTTACTATAAGGATTATATTTTATCATTAATTTTGGTTATTTAATTCTCTTTTAAGTTTATTTTGGATGTTCAAGAGATGTCTTGAATTTGGACGATATTTGAAGGAAGAGAAAGAATGACCTAAGAGGTTGGAGTATCACTATGTACCCATTGAACTAGTACCAGGTACCTAATTCTACCAAGTGGGATGTAGGGACACTATCAACACTAACAAGTACCTGGTGAATCTTGATTTAATACCCATTAGAGATCCATTTTTTTAAGGTAAAGGGAATATTATTTTTTTCGTCTCAAAATTAAACCCCTAATACCCTTATTCTTAGGATTTCCTCTCATTAAAGCCCAAATATTCCTTATTTAGATATCTTACTCTTATTTGTTACCTCTTATGTGGATCCACCTTAAACCTTTGTCTAGATTAATTTTGTAAGATCACAAAATAATATATTAATCTTTTTTTATGTTGGTACTCCCTCTAATATTATTCTTTATATTATTTTGTTTCATCCTGATTGAAAAACCTGTCCCATTTTCTTCTATTTATTCCTTGTGAAACACATTGATTCCAACATGTTTCTTTTCATCTACCTAATATAAGTTTAACATTGGGTGAAAAAATTAATTTTTTAGTTATTATTAGTATAATATTGGTCCTTTTATTTTACTGGTTAAATCTCTAAAATCTACCATATTAGATTTTATATTGGTTATAAAATCATTCTACTTTGGTAGTTGACCCCTTATTCCAATCACATAATTAAATGTCTAGGATAGTAATGTATTAGGGATAAATAAATTTAACTAAAACAATTTTTTTTCTAATAAGTTTTTAATTTAATAGATTTATGAAATTCAATCATGGAATTGATTATTTTGATCTATATTCCTATTTTTTCATTCCTCGATTGATTTTTAATTTCCATGTTCCTTGTTTAACTATATGAATGAAATATCATGTAGTTTACTTGTAATGAGAGATTTAAATATTGGGATTGATCATTGTAATTAGTTATGGTAAAATATTTATAAATTTTATAATTTGGTTTCATTAAATAGTATTGTTTGTAAACATTACTGCATAATGATATGGTTATTTTAATTGACATATTAGGAAGTTATAGTATATTTCAAAGGGTATATTATAGTTTTAAAAAATTTTCTCAGGTATTCCTTATATCTCCTGATATATTGATGGTTTAACATTTTCTCCTAATACGCTAACACATTATACTTGTTCCCCCATTCCCCCATGGATGGGTCATAAGATTTCCCTAATTCATTATATATTATTCCCTTTCCCCCACGAATGGTATTTCACCCTAACTAATTATATTTATTATACAAAAACAAGTTATTCAATTAGGTAAACATGTATTGAACTTCTATATTCTAAGTTATATGTTATAAATTATATACAGGTTTAGAAATTAAAGTATCACATGTTGAATGATTGTTATATTTATTCCTCTTGAATTGAATTATTGTTATATACACTTTAGTTTATTATATCCATGTAGGATTAAGTGAATAATACATATTTAGTGTATTATTCTCACATATTATATGTATCCCACTTTGGGGTGAATATAGGCCCTTTCATATGTGATCCAGGAAAGGGAATGTCCATAAAGCATGGGATCTAGTCGCATACAAAGTACAGAGTTTTTGTGGTCTCCATATTGATTTTTAAAGGTTATACTGAGTAATAATGCATGGTTTTCCTCGTATTTTCATATAAAAGTTTCAATCAGGGGGATTCTATTTTTATTCTTTAGGGAATGTATGGCATTCTTGATATAAGTAAATGGTGTTTGGTCTAGTTTCATCTATTTTGAATACATTGATGATATTTTTAGACCTTGATATAATGGGATTTCATGTATATATAGTTCTCAAATTTATTATTTTTTATGAAACATGACAAATAGGTACTCATTGGTGATTACTCAAATTTTAGTTTCAAATGTTCTATGAAAATAAATGTCATGAAAAATTTCAGTATGGCTCTTTAATTGTTTATTTTATATTCATATAGAGAAAACATCTTCCATATATATGGATTATTAAATACTTGGAATTTATACCATATTCTAGTGACTGAGATGTGTGTATAAGGTTTTATAGATACTAAGCCTAATATCATTTAGGTGACTGGATCGCGGTCATTACATAAACACACCTAGGACATGTTTTCCCTTCATTAGGATGACTCAATATCCCACATGATCATTCCTATCAAAAGAGTCAAGTCTTCATGGAAAATAATTACAATAAAACAAAAAAAATGATATATCACTACAACAGAGTCACACATACATGAATTCCATCATGAATAAACACTTAAGGACACTAAAAAAGAATACTATATCAGTATATATGGAATGATTCCCTTCAAAGATACCAATTTCATGATTACTCAATAATTCTAATTAGTAGTGTAGTAATTGGTAGCCACGTGATCAAAGAACATAGATCAGAGGACCTATCAAGGTGTAGATAGTCCTTTAAATTAGTCAAAATACAATGAAATATAATTTCATTACCTTTTCAGTCATTCATAGTCACTCACTAACATGAAAATATCATATGATGTATGAATCTCATATAAAAAAAGAGGAAAATCTAGGACCCTCAGCCTCATACTAGAATGATTCTCTTCATTAAATATCATTGTATAAATTTACCTCAAATGAATGTAATCATAAAACCTTGAATAAAACATCAATTTAAGGATCTAAAATTAATCACAAGCATGTAATGAAAAAGGATATAAATTTTTATTCACATGTGTTTACACTTATTATTTAGGGAATGAGATAATTAATAACACATAAATCTATAAATATGTGTAGGTGAAGGATCCAAAATAAAGAAAGAATATTGGGGGACTTAGAAGTTTAATTTGGGAGACAAGGAGGATAAATTGAGGAAATTAAAATGAGAAAATGAGACAAAAATTAAAAACTAACCCACTATAAAAATGGGTGTTTGGGGGGTTCATCCAATGTTTTATGGCCATTATTAAACTTTTTGTGGGATATAAAGAATCTAGAACTCACTAAAAGTCCTCCGGTATAGGGGGAAGTACCCCCTAAAAGACCAAAAGATGTATGGTGATATCCCATTAAGATTCCAATAGAAATCTACTTCCTTTAAATCTCTTTTACACCGCACCTCTTTTCTCATTTTTCAAATTTTGGCCTCCCTACCTAAACCTGCATTCATAATAAGGAAAATACATATGGAATGAAAAAAATTAAAATGATTATGTACATCAATAGTGAAAAGTAATTAAAAACTCCCCACCATACCAAGTCTCTTTCTTAGGATATATAACCAAGCCCCAACATCAAAAAATCTTTATCCATTGAGAGCTCATATTCTCCTTCAGATCCAAATTATCTTCCTAGATACATACTCATTTCAACTGCACATACACCAAGGGAACTATCTTCCCATAATGTATCTTCAAACTCTATACAACATTATATAAAGTCCACTCCACAGATGGTGCATTGTAACACCCCAAGCTTCTATAGTATGTTTCCCTTTGAATAATGCAATATCTTGCATTGTATGCAACATCGAGATTCTAACACCCCACGACCAATCAAAGTAGCTGTTATGTATAGTAATACCCAACTTTTTGAAATTTTATAAATTTTATCTTTCAAAATGGACATCATTTTTGGATTCGTAATATTTAAAATATGTTGGGGTGAATTTTTGGTATTTTTATGAAAACATTAAATTTTTAATGAATAGTGAAAAAACACCGCGTTATTGGTTGAAACCGTCATTTTATTTAAATAATTAGTTATTTTATATAAATTTATTTTAGGTTAAAATAGATACACAATACCTATATATGTTCAATGTAATTCATTGGAGTCATTTTATAATAAGTTTATATATATATATAAACATTATTGAACTTATTAACGTCTTTTACCCACCTCTTAGGAGCATTTGCAAATTTTCATAAAACTTAATTTTACCACTTATGTGAGTGGAATTTCAAAAATCTTAGAGAAACGATTGATATCAGTAAGAAAAATTTGGTTCAATAACATGAAAAATGTTTTTTTCTAAATAGTAACTTTTTTACTTTTATTTACCACAGTTAAAAGTAAATAGGTGAATTTAGGGTAAAAATGATATCATAATTACCTTAAAACATGTCCTAATTCTATTGGACCAGTTTAATTCGACCAGAAAAACCTTAGGAATAAAATATGATCCTTTAGGTTCACTTGTATTAGATTAGAACATTCATTATAATTTTATTTAAAGAAAAGTTAAAAGATTTAAAATCAAAGTTTAATAACTAAACAATTTTTAATATATGGTTATACATAAGATAAATTAGACTATAAATATTAATTAGAAAGATAAATATATTTCCTACATAATGGTATTTTATATATAAAATTTAGACATTAAATAATTAAATTTATTTATGACACAATGATGATGCAGTAATTACCTTATTAATGAAAGATTAAAATAATTTATAATATAAATATCCAAATAAATATAATTTGAGAGTTTTAATGAATTCATTTAATTTTATAGGTTAATATTACATGTTAGGGTTGATTAAATAAATTTATTTACAAGTAATAATGTGGTTATGAATTTTACAAAAACAAAATACTAAATAGTGTCAAAATTGACATAAAATAGTTTTGAAAAACATATTATATTATTACTTGGTATTCTATTAATAAAAATAAAAGGTTAGGAAAAAGGTCTTAAATAATATTATATATTTCATTAATGAACCACTTGAGGTTTTCTTGGATGTTTATAGTATGTTTATTAACAATATAATATAAAAATACAAAGAGACATGGTAAATGTCAAACTATTTAACTGAAAGTTAAATCTAAAATATAAGGTTAATATGATGACCTAAACCAGTCTAAAACATATTGGTTGAGATTTTTTGGACCCATTACCACTTTACACATTAAATAATTTATTTTTGATCCATTATAAATAGAAAAATAATTTATTATAAAATAATATTTCAAGCATTTCTTAAAGTGACCCTCACCTCTCTTATAAAAAGGAACCGCCCCTTCTCTCAAATTCTCACCTTTAAAGAAATTTTCCTTGGCCAAAACTTGCCAAAATATCCTCTCAACTGTCCCCAATTTATCCTATAGGACTTAATTTAGTCAAAAATCCAACTTGAGGAGCCCTTTTGATCAAATCAAAAAGAAGAACTCGAAGAAGAGGTAAATATTTCATCACCTCTTTCAAGTTGTTTTGTTCTTCCACTTCCTCTGTATTTGTTTTTTCCATTAAAAAATAATAACTCCAGTATATTATATATACTTTGATGTTATTATAAAAATGGTACCACTATATTCATTATTCTATCCATCCAATAAATGGCAAGTCACCATACGTGCGTATGTACGGATTACCGTCTCCACATCGTTGTGTAGTTTGTTATTCAAACACTTCATCATTTGCATTGGTATAATAACGAGTATAAATTATGTAAATAATAAATATTACATGATAATTATTCTGTATATATGACATACCATCTAATTATATACGATTTTAATATTAAAATAATGATATTTTCACCCGTGTGTATGTACGGATTACCGTCTCCACAAACGCGATGAGATTCATTCCCCATTTTAATCATTCAAGAATAATTTTCATTTTATGATGAAAAATAATGTTTATGAACATAAGATCATTATTTATATGAATAAAATACATCCTATCCATAACAAACATGGATTACGTAACCAATCATATAAAGGAAAACGAATCAGTTAACACCCAAAACGATGATACTACAAAAATATCATTAAAAAAACAATATTAGAAGATCATATATGATATCATATTAATGTATATGGTTCTTGTATAATTTAATAACAATTATTTCACCATTATACATGAGTTTAACCTACCCTCGACCAAGGAAAGGTACAAGGTAAGGGTTAATTTTGCAAACTCTTTATTATCTGAGGTTGTTTTCACGTAAGTATCTACTGCGACCTCTTTATCATCCATATCCATGTTTCCTAAAAATGTATTCCATTTTTTTTAATATTTACTAGAATATGGGTTAAAGTAATTTATACCCTTTTTTACTTTCTATAAATGGTTTTAAAGGAATCTTTCTGTCATTTTCCAAGCAAGGTACCTTATGACCTTTTCAACAAAAATAAGGTAAATATATTTTTAAACTTATACAGCTAGTGCGGCTATTTTCTTCCATTATTACGTCGTCGAAGCTTACCATAGAATATTATAAGAATATTTTCAAAATAAATGTTTCTTACCTTAGAAGATTATAAGAATATTTTCAAAATAAATGTTTTATTTTATAATTATATGACTTTTAAATGATTTCAAAATAGAAAGAGATATTTCCTGAATTTTTTTTTGATTTCATCTATGTCAACATCTTTTGATGGATTTTATGATTATTTGAAGATGATTGATTATAATGCAAAACTTCCATATTTTATTGAAGGTTTTTTGATACATTTGAATGTGGGTGTGTTATTTTTATACCATTCATGGTTTATTGATAAAGTATTGACATTTTATATGGTAGTTTTAATACGAATGTTTATGTTATGTTTAAACCTCTTCATATGAGGAATGAATTGGACTTAGTACGTGATGGGTGGAGCCCACTATAACTCCTAGATGAATTGGTAAGTCTTATGAGACAAAATAGTGTCTTGGCACAAGGCCTTGACAAAATATTATTTGTAGTATTTGCACAAGGCCTTGACTACGTGGTTATAAAATTTGGAATTATGCATTCCATCCTTATGAATGTGGCTATTGATATTGCATGTGATTTTTCAACTAATAGAATATCAATGTGAATAAGTAAATGGAATTATTTGATTTTATTTTTACGATATTATGATTAAGTTCAAGATTAAAAGGATTTTTTTAGTCTTACATTGCCTAAAATGTTTAGGCTTATTTATGAATGTTTTATCTATACTGTTATACTTACTGAGCATCTGAGCTCACCCATTTCTATGTTTTAGTTTTCCCAGGATTTGAAGAAGTATCTTATAACTGACCTACATGGATAGTCTATGGGATATGAGTGTGGACAATGGAAACTATTTTGTTGTAGTTTTTCATTTTATAATGTAATATAAATCTTATGAATGTATCTAGTATTTACAAGGCTACTAAACAGATCAGTATTTCGGGATTTGATCCCTTGTGATAATTCCAATGTTATGTAATAGTGCACCGACTCTAGGTAACTGAGGTCGGGGCATTACAGTAGGTATCAGAGGAAGTTTACTAACAGCACTGGAATCTAGATTAAAAAAAATATGATTATTGAAAATTACCCTAAGATAGAATTTGAGGATTAGTATAGAAGAAATTCATAGAATTTTGGTACTGTATAGATTTTGTGAGTTTTCCAAGAAATACATCCTTGTCTGGATACGAGCTAGTAGAGACGGCTATTGAACAGATGTACCTAGGGGTAAAACCCAAAAACACTACATTGAGCTAGACTCGAACGAGAACTGGTGCACGATAACGGGAATTGTTGCACTCTTGGTTACGACACTTCTGGGGGATATTCTTAGGATAATTCTCATTTTCTTAACAAACCATTTTGAAGGGTTTATGAGCATATACTTTCTCAAAAAAACATTTTTTTGATTATGGATTATACCCGTAAACTCTTTAATTTATGTTAAGTGTTTTACAAGTTTTAATTATGTGTTGTGATTCATAAACTATTATAGTGTATTACATTGTTTATAAATGGAACATAGTGGAAGGAATGGAAACCATATCAACACACGTAATCCATGTAGGGATTTCCCTCCTACTCAAGATAATTATAGTGGAGCTGGTGAAGTAACTGGTGCTGATCAGCTTATCACCACATTGGGAAAACTCACTCAAGTTATGAATAATAACCTTACCCATATGAAGCACCCTAATCCACAATGCAGTGGATCAATGTCAGACCACTTCATGAGGAAACATCAAAAAAAAATTAATGGGAGTACAAATCCATTAGTAATAGAGAAATGGATAAATTCTTTAGAGAAAATATTTCATGATTTGGGGATTACTGAAATGGAGAAGGTTTTCATGGCATTTTATCGCTTCACGGGAGATGCAGATCAGTGGTGTTTATTGATTCCAAACACAAAGGAAGATGATGAAGTATCAGATATGGAATGGAGGGAGATTAAATATCTTTTCTTAGAAAAATACTTTCCTCTTGAAGATTTAGTGGATATGGAAAGACAATTTCTGAGTCTGAGGCAAAAAGGGGATGATAATGTCTCAACATATGAGGCAAACTTTAAAAGGTTATAAAGGAATGCTACATATTATATATATAACCCAAGAAGTAAGATTGATCATTTCTTTGATGGGTTAAAACTATTTTTCTATCGAGTATTAGTCTCAAAATCCTTTTGGTCATATGAAGATATTGTTTCATGTGATATCAAGATATAAAAAGAATTCTCTAAGTCCTATGAATTTAAAAGAAAAGCAGGAGAAGAAGATATCTGCTGAATACTCTATAAATGGAAATAAGGTGAAGAAGGAAAAAGTTTAATATTAATCATGCGGTAAATGTGGGAGGAAACACCCTGGTACTTTCCTGAAGGGAATGGGATTCTGTTACAAGTGTGGTGAAAAAGGCCACCAAGCTCATGATTGAAAGGGGATGAAAGAGGCTGTTGAATGCTACAATTGTAGAGAAAAGGAGAATTATGCAAATGAATTTCCTAAGATCCAAGGGAACTTACCTCAGAAAAGGCCAAGGGAGAAAGGACAAGCTTATGCAATCATTAATGCTTAGGTTGAAGCTCTGAAAGAAATAGTGGCAGGTAATTTAATGGTTTCTTCAAGTTTAGAATATGATTTATTTGATTATGGATGATCGCATTGTTTCATTTCTTCCCAGTTCACTAAGAAAATTAGATATTTTCAATTTGACGTAACAAGGGAGTTA
The DNA here is from genome assembly GCA_963277665.1 of Viscum album. Lineage (NCBI taxonomy): Eukaryota > Viridiplantae > Streptophyta > Magnoliopsida > Santalales > Viscaceae > Viscum > Viscum album. The sequence continues at coordinate 1,477,964,814 of OY728161.1, forward strand.
TCAGTAAAAATACCTAAGGGAAGTATCATCACAACAATGTTTTGTGAATCAGTTCCCATTAGGGCATATAAATATTCTTTATCTTCTTATCTCATCATCATACCCATGAATGAATTTGATATAATCCTCAGTATTGATTGGCTTTTGGACCATGCTGCAAACATTTATTGTAAGAAGAAGGAGGTTACAATTTTCGATGATGATAAATAGTACCTCATCTTTAGAGGAAAAGTGTCACCACCTGATTCTTATCTAGATCCACCCCAGTAGCTCTAATAAGTTCAATTATTGGGGAGGATGAGAATGAAATAATTATGGGAGATGAAAAGAATGTTTTAATAGAGGATGTACATATTGTGCTAGAATATGTTGATGGGTTTCCAAAGGATTTATTTGGACATCCTACAGAATGAGAAATTGGGTTTTCCATTGATTTGATTCTTGGTTCAAGGCCCATATTGAATACCCCTTATAGAATGGCCACTGTGGAATTTGTGAAACTAAAGAAACAACTACAGGAATTGAGTAATAAGGGATTTATTCACCCTAGTTTTTCTCCATGGGGATCCCCTATCCTTTTTGTTAAGAAGAAAGGAAGATCTATGAGGTTATGCATTGACTACAGGAAGATCAATGCTATAACAGTAAATAACAAGTATCCCCTACCCCGTATTGATGATTTATTCATCCAAATTCATAAAACTCAATATTTTTCAAAGATTGACCTTTGATCTAGATATCATTAGTTATGTGTGAAGAAGTAAGACATTCCGAAAAAAATATTTCGAACTAGGTACGATCATTACGAGTTTACAGTAATGCCTTTTGGGGTGACTAATGCACCCTCTATTTTCATCTATCTAATGAAAAAATTTTCAAGGAATATCTTGATGACATCATAGTGGTATTTATTGATTATAATCTGTTATACTCTAAAATCTATGAAGATCATGAAAATCACTTGCACACCATTCTGAAAACCCTCAGAAAAAATGAATTATATCGAAGGTTTAACAAGTGTGAATTCTGAATTCAGAGGATTTATTTTCATTACCATATTGTCTATAAGGATAGAATCTCCGTTAATTCATCAAAGACCAAGGCAATCCATGAATGGCCAGCACCGGTGAGTATAACGGAGGTATGCAGTTTTGTTGGTTTAGAAAGTTATTATCGGCGTTTTGTCCTAAATTTTGCCTGATTGGCTATCCCATTAACCAAGATCATGTGAAAATAAGTTAAATATGTTTTAAAAAAAGAGTGTGAAGCATGTTTTAAAGAACTAAAGAGAATATTAGTCAATCCTCTTATCTTGACTCCACCATCAGAGAATGATGGGTTTGTTATTTATAGTGATGGTTCAGAGAAAGGACTTGGTTGGTTCCTTATGCAGAATGATAGAGTTTTTCTTATGCATCACAACAACTAAAAATTCATGATAAAAACTATCCTACTCACAATATTGAGTTAGAAGTTGTAATCTTTGCTCTGAAAATATGGAGACACTATGTTTATGGTGAAAAATGTGAGATTTATACTGATCACAAGAGTTTGAAGTATATTTTCTTACAAAAAGAAATCTTCATGAGGAAAAGGCGATAGCTTGAACTACTCAAGGAATGTGATTGAGAAATACAATACCACCCGAGGAAGGAAAATAAGGTGGAAGATGCTTTAAGAAGAATGGATTATGGAGTTTTGAACAAGATGAGAGTTGAAAGGGATCATATTTTAATGGTTCTAGTGAAAATGGATATGGGAATAATCATGGAAGGTGAAACATCAATACTTTTTCAAGTGGTTTCCAAATAATCTTTACTAGAAAGGATAAAAATTTCTCAGTTTGATGATGAGGAGTTTCAAAAGAAGATTAAAGCTGTGAATGATGGGAGATTGAGTAAATTCATATATGAAGATGGGATTTTGAAATTTGGGAAGAGACTTTGTGTTCTCGATATACCAGATCTAAAAAATTGTGGGATGATGCTCATAGCTCCAATTTCTCTATACACCCCGGTAACACCAATATGTATAGAGATTTGAAGGAACATTTTTTTGTAGGACAACATGAAAAGGGATATTGCTGATTTTTTATCAAGATGTATGGTTTTTCAACAAGTGAATGATGGAAAGAAACAACCTGGAGGAGTCATGCAACCTCTTACCATACCTGAGATGAAATGAGATAATATTACGATGGACTTTGTCATGGGGCTGCCAAAAACTCCTAGAAGGAATGATGTGATGTGGGTCATTGTTGATCATCATACCAAGTTATCACATTTACTTTCTATAGTAGAAGATTTACCACTTGAACGTATGGAAAGACTATATATTAATGAATTTGTAAGAGTTCATGGAGTAACCTTATCAATTGTTTCTAATCGTGATCCATATTTTACATCACGATTATGGAGAAGTCTTTAGAAATCCCAGGATACTGAACTTTATTTGAGCACTGCCTACCACCCTCAGACTGATGTAAAATCATAACAGACTATTCAAACCATAGAAGACATGTTGAGATCTTGATCACTTGACTTTGAAGGTACGTGGGATCAATATTTACCTTTGGTAGATTTTTTTTATAATAATAGCTTCCATTAATGTATTCAGATGGAACCATATGAAGCATTATATGGCAAGAGATGTTGCACACCAACTTGTTGGGATGAGGTTGGTGACAGAAAACTTGTAGGCCCAAAACTTTTTGAGGAAATCATTGAAAAGGTGAAGGTTATCCAAACTCACGTCAAAGCTGCCCAAAGTAGGTAGAAGATCTATGAAAATAACCGAAGGAAGGATTTAGAATTTCAAGTTGGAGACCATGTTTTCCTGAAGGTATCTCCATGTAAGGGTATTATACGTTTCGGTAAGAAGTGTAAATTTAGTCCTAGATACATGAGACCTTTCTAAATTCTAGACCAAATTGGGGTTGTAGCGTATCGTTTGTAAATGCCTCCAAGTCTCTCCAAAGTTCATGATGTGTTCCACGTATCACTGTTGAGAAAATACATGCCTGACCCAATGCTTATACTCACCTAAGAGGAAATTGAACTGGAACCTGATCTTTCTTATTGTGAAGATCTTGTCAAAATTCTTGATACAAGAGAACAAGTGCTGAGAAACTGGGAAACTCTTCTAGTAAAAGTTCTATGGAGAAACCATAAGATGGAAGAGGCAATGTGAGAACCAGAGGAACTTATGATGAAGAACCACCCAAATCATTATGTGCGGTAGTATTATATAAATTTCAAGGATGAAATTATTTGAAGAATTGAAGAAGGTAACACCCCAAGCTTCTACAGTACGTTTCCCTTGGAATAATGCAATAGCTTGCATCATATGCAACTTCGAGATTCTAACACACCGCGACCAATCAAACTAGTCATTATAAATAGTAATACCCAGTTTTTGATATTTTATAAATTTTATCTTTCAAAATGGACATCATTTTTGGATTTGGAATATCGAAATTAGCATAGGGTGAAATTTTTGTATTTTTCTGAAAACATTCAATTTTTGATGAATAGTGAAAAACATTGGGTTATTAGTTAAAACTGACTTTTTATTTAAATAATTAGTTATTTTATTTAAATTTATTTTAGGTAAAAATAGATACATAATACCTATATAATTTCAATGTAATTCATTGGATTCATTTTATAATAAGTTTAGATATATAAAAATTTTATTAAACTTTTTACCGTCTTTTACCCACCTCCAAGGACCATTTGCAAATTCGCATAATAATTAATTTTACCACTTCTGTGAGTGGAATTTTAAAAATCTGAGAGACACGGTTGATATCAATAAGAAAAATTTGGTTCAATAAGATGAAAATAATTTTTGATGAATAGTAATTTTTTTTCTTTTATTTACCACGGTTAAAAGTAAATAGGGTAATTAAGGGTAAAAATGATATCATAATAACCCTAAGACATGTCCTAATTATATTGGATAAGTGTAATTCGACTAAAAACAACTTTAGGAATAAAATATGATCCTTTAGGTCCACATGAATTAGATTAGGATATTTATTATTATTTTATTTAAAGAAGAGTTAAAAGAGTTAAAATCCAAGTTTAATAACTAAACCATTTTTAATATAAGGTCATACATAAGATAAATTAGAGTATACATATTAATTATAAATATAAAAAGATTTCATACATAATATTATTTTATTTATACTTTTTAGATAATAAATAATTAAATTTATTTATGACACAATAATGATTCAGTAATTATCTTTTTAATGAAAAATTAAAATAATTGATATTATAAATATCCAAATAAATCTAATTTTAGACTTTTAATGAAATAAATTAATTTTCTAAGTTAATATTATATAATAGGGTTCATTAAAATAGTTTTTTTTGAATTAATAATGTTTTTATGAATTTAACAAAAACAAAATACCAAATAGTGTCAAAATTGACATAAAAGAGTTTTTAAAACAAATATTATATTATTAATTGGTATTCTATTCTTAAAAATACGAGGATCAGCCACAGGGATTAAATAATATTATATTTGTCCTTAATTAACCACTTGAGGTTCTCCTGGATGTTTATAGTATGTTTATTAACCATATAATATAAAAATACAAAGAGATATGATAAATGTCAAACTATTTAACTAAGAGTTAATTCTAAAAGATATGGTTAATATGATGACCTAAACCTATCTAAAACCTATTGGATTAATGTTGTCGACCCATCCATAACTTATCATTTAAATAATTCATTTTGGAGCCATTACAAACAGAAAATTATTTTATTATAAAATAATATTTCAAGCTTTTCCTAAAGTGACCCTCACCTCTCTTATAAAAGGGAACCTCCCCTTCACTCAAATTAAAACCTTAAAAGACATTTGGCTCGGCAAACCCCTTCCCAATTATCCTCTCAACTTTCCTCCCTTCATTCTAGAGTCCTTCCTTTAGTCATAAGGCCATCCTACGGAGCCCTTCTGGTCAAATCAAAAGGAAGAACCTCAAGAATAGGTAAATATTTCATCACCTCTTTCAAGTTCTTTTCTTCTTCCAATTCCGCTTTATTTGTTGATTCCATTATAAAATAATAACTCTAGTATCTTATATATATTGTGATGTTATTATAAAAATGGTACCACCATATACATTATTCTACCCATCCTGTAAATGACAAAGTCACCATACGCGCGTACGTACGGATTACCGTCTCCACGTCATGGTGTAGTTTGTTATTCAAACACATCATCACTTGGATGGGTATAATAATGAGTATCAATGATGTAAATATTAAATATATCATGATAAGGATTATGTATATATGATATCCCATATAATTATATACTATTTTAATATCAAAATAATGATATCGTCGCTCGTGCGTACGTACGGATTACCATCTCCACGAACGCGATGAGATTCATTACCCATTGTAATAATTCAATTATAATTTTCATTTAAGGAATAAAAATATTTTTTTGAACATAATATAATTATGTATATGAATCAAATACATCCTATCCATAACAAACATGCCTTATGTAACCAAGCATATAAAGGAAAACAAATCAGTTGACACCCAAAATGATGATTCTTTTAAAATATCATTAACAAAGCAATAATAGAAGATGATATATTGTATCATATTAATGTATATGCTTCTTTTATAATTTAATAACAAGTATTTCACCATTATACATGAAGTTAACCGACCCTCATCCAAGAAAAAGTACAAGTTAAGGGTTAATTTCACAATCTCTTTATTATCTGAGGTTGTTTTCACGTAAATATCTACTGGGACCTCTTTATCATCCACATCCATGTTTCTTAAAAATGTATTCTAAAACATTTTTACAATTTACTAGACTATGGGTTAAAGTCATTTATACCCTTGTTTGACTTTTTATAAATGGTTTGAAAAGAATATTTCTCTCTTTTTCCAAACAAGGTACCTTATGACCCTTTCGACAAAATTAAGGTAAGAATGTTTTTTAACTTATACAGCAGGTGCATATATTTCTTCCATTATAACATCGTCTTCGCTTCCCTTAAATGTTTATAAGAATATCTTCAAAATAAATGTTTTATTTTATAATTAATTACTTTTAAATTAATTCTAAATAAAAAAATATATATATATCTCTATTATTTTTGATTTCATCTATGTCAACACCCTTTGATGTATTGTAAGATTATTTGAAGTTGATTTATTATGGTACAAAACTTCCATATTTTTTGAATGTTTTGTGATATGTTTGACTTTGGATGTGTTATTTTTATACCATTCATGGTTTATGGATAAAGTATTGACATTTAGTATGCTATTTTTAATACGAATGTTTATGTTATGTTTAAACCTTTTCATATGAGGAATGCTTTAGACATAGTAAGTGATATGTGGAGCCCGTTATAGCTCCTCGATGCATCTATAGGTCACATGAGACAAAATACTATCTTGGCACAAGGCCTTGAAAAAAATATTATTTTTAGTCTTCGCACAAGGCCTTGACTATGTGGTTATGAAGTATTGCATTATGCATTCCATTGTTATGAAAGTGACTATTGATATTGCATGTGATTATTCGACTAGTAGAATATCAATGTGAATAAGTAAATGGAATTATTTGATTTTATCTTTTCCATATTATTCTTAAGTTAAAGTTTAAAAGGATTTTTTAGTATTACATTTCCTTAAATGTTTATGCTTATTTATGAAAGTTTCTGCTATATTGTTATCCTTACTGAGCATCTGAGCTCACACCTTTATATGTTTTATTTTTTCCAGGATGCAAAGAAGTATATTATGAAAGACCTGTAGGGATAGTCTAAGGGATATGAGTGTGGCCTATAGAAACTATGTTGTTGTAGTTTGTTATTTTACTATGTAATGTGAAACTTATGAATGTATATAGTATTTCCAATGCTACTAAACTGATCTGTATTTTGGGATTTGAACCATTATGATCATGCCAATGTTATGTAATAATGCACCTATACTGGGTAACTGGGGTCGGGGCATTACATGCATCATCCTCCAACACAGAATTACCAACATTGAACAAATTAGTATGTTAGTATACAGATTCTGATCTCAATCTCGAAAAAACCCATGAGATGGGGTGTTAACTTCCCATATCTTCGTAACTTATAGTTCCCCAAATAATGTGAAACTCTAAATAAATAAGATCACCTACCTCAATTTATTGAGGTTATCATAATTGATATATGTAACTTCTTTATATTCTTTGAGTGGCATCCAAACACTTTTGGATTTTCTAAATATGATATAATGTCCCCTATACAAGACTTGGATCATCCACTAATGGCTCTACCACCTCTATCCATGATATGATATGTGGTCATGATCTACTATATAGTTTCATTAATGTGATCCCAATATAAGGATTCTTGATAACTATTTTTATAGAAAAACATTGTTAGTTAAAGATGAATCTCATACGATATACTAAAATCTAGGGAATAGGCTCAAAGAATTTCATCGAAAACCTAAATCATACACTTAGACTACTCATCAGTATGAGGACAATACACTATAATGATATTTATAAATTAACACAATGCCCACAAAAACACCAACCATAAATAGGATATAACCCTCTCATCTTCATATGATACACTACCCATCACTACTATATATTTTCATACCATCTCCCATTAATATAACTAGTACATCTCATCAGTTTCTCTAGTCTCCCTGATCAATAGAAATTGTATGAATATAGACAATAGATCAATAGTGACTTGCATTATATCATTTCCCCATGGAGACCTCAACAATATTGTTATAAAGTTTATAGTGACCTCATCCTAGTTCTATGTAGTAATGGTTATTGGATGGAGGATACCAAAAAGCCTCTGGTGATTGGAATTCACCTAATAACATGTGAATCATCTTTATATTAATCTTTTTTTACCCCTCTTCATTCAAGGCCACAAAAACCATCAAAAAATGTCATTGAATATTTAGAATAACCTTTGGAATAACTCTCTTTTTGAGGTGTACGAATATCACATTATATGATCCTAAAAACCAAAACCCTTCCTATAAATTATAAAACATCATCATCATTATCGTAACTCTAATTTTATTATAACTCATTATATTATATATTATCCATCATCACCCAAAAATATGATCCATCCATCTGAATCCCCTTTACCTCATATAAAATTGATGAATTGATACTGATAGTAGTCAGTGTGGTCATCTCATAATACACTAAAACATGTATTTGTTTTCAAAAAGAGTATCACAATAATTTCACATCCTAACTGAAACAACTCATCAGTTCCTCGACTAGTGATGTCATAGGACCTCAACAATGCATCCTCATATGTTAGTGGTTATTGAATAGCGAAAAGGGCCTAAATCATATATTGAGGAGACCATTACCTCTATATCATAAAGATAAATAACATCTAATTAACCAAAATAAAAACCATAACAAATAATCATAATATACATATTCAATAATATATGCATTCTATAATAAATAAATATACAGTCATACAAGTATACATCCCAAATAATCTCCCACCTGGCCAATCCCATATACAAATAAATCAATGAAATGAAAATTCAATGAGGTGTTACAATTATCCCTATTCCTAATCTCTATTTGAGTTTCCAAATCCTTATTATAATTCTTTGTAATGATCCACCACACAAACTATGCTCAAAATTATATAAAAGAAAAAAGGTCAAGAAATACACCATGGTTCCAATATATGGTGTGAGAAATATATCATATTATAGTATCACTATGTTCCTATAATATATTCCAACATATATGAGATTTAATAATGAAAATAAATTATATAAATCAATAGACAAGGATGTTTATTAGGTCTTTATCTGAAGACTAAGCCACCATGACACCCGACCATGCTTACTCTACCAATAATTGTGAAGAATCTACATAATTTTATAAAACCTAACCCATACCCTAATACTATAGGAAGGGTATCATTCCAAGCCCAACTCATGCCTTAAGATATAGGGTAAGGTGTCTTTTCATATCTTCACCCATACTGAATGATGAAGGGTAGAGTTTCTTAGTATGTTTTGATCACCGCCCTCTCTCTTGAGTAGTGTTCCACCATCATCACACCCAAAAAGAGATCTGAGGAAGAATATTGAAGGAACAAATCTCACAAAATATAAACCACCCCCTTGCGGTAAGGTACCATGTCCATGTATCACATCCAGAAACTAATATACAATAATCAATTGGAGTAGGACGTCTTAATAGCTAACATATTACCCAAGTCAAACCAGACCAATTCAAGGAAGGTCCATTGTATAAACAAACATATTAGTGATGTAGAGGGTATATTAATATCCAATCACTAGAATAATCTAAACCATTTCCTTGGGGTAAGGTCCCATGTCCACTTCTTGTATACAAAAACGAATATACAATAAGAGATTTTTGGATGAGATCTCAATAAGCTAACCTCTTTCAGAAGACTAAAAATGGAAACTAGTGATAGGTCCCATGAATAATCACAATTATAATTGGATAAATTCCTATATAATCATAGAATCTCATCCAGTATAACAATAGATCCTAAAATTAATTGCCCTTCTATCCCTATAATCTAATCTATACAATATTGTATTAGTCACACAAGAAAAAAAATACCAAGCCAGTTGTCATCCCCCCCTAATGAGGGAATTTATTGGGGTCCTCTATAGATATATCAACCTTTTGTTGTTGATACTAACTATACCCATCACCCCATAATGACTCCTCAAAATAAGTTCTTTGTCTGACCCTAGTCCCAAATTCATGGTCCAAATAATTATCCAAACTCTCATTTTTATCCAATCCTGCTAACCAGGGGTTGTCTTGAGAGGTCCTACACCAAGCCTATTGTAATATCTGTAAAAAGTTATCAAAAACTCTCAAAACCCTCACTTGAGTCCCATATCCCCTTGGATATATCTAAAACCCATAATATGGTGTAAAAATTACATGCCACACCACATCTATCCTTACAGGGATTATCCCACTCATTGAACCTGTAAATTATCTACTCCACCTTCAAGAGGGTGTTACACATCCTATGTGATATATATGATTTTATCACAAATCAATGATGGAACTAAGTCTATAATTACTACCCAAATATCCTTGGAAAACTAACCTAGATTATCCACATCTCATCCTAGTCCCAATGACCTAACCTACCCCTTTGAGAGATAGTCACTAGGTGATCCCAACATAACTAAATAGCAAGGATTTTCTTATTCCAAATTGAAGTGGATCAATTAAACCCTCTATTTACATAAGGAAATCTAGGTACATATCCTTGTACTCAGTCCCATTTATTTATGAATAAATTCATAATAATTCATAAATAAGAATAGGGTTTTGTATTAACGGGACCACCAACCTCAAACATGGGGTTACCTTACTTGCTAATATCTTTTCATTATTGGAAAAGCTCATCTCTATGGATTTTTTGGGATATGAACCACATTCATATGTGGGGTGAATAAATACGGGTGAATTTTAATTCCAAATTATACATTAATATTTTTATCATTATACTATATTTCATTATCACAACTTAAAGTGAATGAGTCTCTTTGTTATATCTTCTCACTTTAATTCCATTACTCATCACAAATAAATACACAAACACACATCAAGGAACATAATAATTTACAAGGTTCACCGCTCAATATATGAAGGGTAATCCTTTGTGTGATTCGGTAAAACCCAAGGATAAAAAAACCACTAGTCACTACTATAAATACAAGTATTTGTGATGGGATCCCGTCGCAAATGGCCATTTGCAACGGGGCCCTGTCTCAAATGACCCATTGCGGAAAACAGAGTCGCAACTAATTTTTTTTTCGACGGGCCCGTCGCAAATAATTTTTTTTGTGACGAAAAATGGGCCCGTTGCAAATATATTTCTGGTATTAAAAAAAAACAATTCTGGGACGGGCTCGTCGCAACAAAGTATTTGCGAAGGTCAATTTCCCCGTCGCAAAAAGTTTCTTCGAAGAGCCTATTTGCGACGAGCCTGTCGCAAATAATAATAAAAAAATTAACAAAATTATTTATTAATATTTAAATATATTCATCTATTTATACTGATATAAATATAATATTTATTTTATAAATATGTTTTTGAAAGGATCTATGGAAATATAATATTAATTTATAAGATATTTAATAAAAAAAGAATATAAAATTAATTAAAAAATATTTTTAATTTGTAATTATGTAATTTTTATCAATTAATAGTCATTTAATAACTCTTTGAATATAAAAAAAATAAAAAAATTAATGAAAGATAAAAAATAAGTTGAAAATGATACCCAAACTTCAAACGTCAATAACTTTTGATATGGGACTCTGTTTGAGCTCTACATCATATCAAATCAAAGCCTGTGACGAGCTCTACGTCGCTGTGACCATGGGGGACCCCGGTCAAGGGATTTTCAAGGCCAAAAGAGGACCATAAGGCATCTAAAATTGAGTTTTTAGTCAGGGTACCCCGGTTTTTTCCATTCAAACAGCTATAAATTCTGATACCAATGTCTGATAAACTTGTACCATATATCATATCAAATATCGTTTCATGTTCGTCGATTTGACTGATTGTAAAGCTGAAACAGACTCCTGGATTAGAAGTTATGGTCGTTTTAACATTCAAATGGCTATAACTTCCGATCCGGATGTCTGTTTGGCATGTACCGCATATCATATCGAATATCATTTCATGTTCTTCGATTTGACTGGTTATGGAGTTGAAACGGACTTACAGATTAGAAGTTATAGTCATTTTAATATTCTCGATGGATTTTCACCCCCTCATTTCTATGTATTCATTCATAACTATATATATATATATATATATATATATATATATATATATATCTGTGTGGGTGTGTGTGTGTGTGTTGTATTTATGTATTTATGTATTTATTTATTTATTTATAAATACACATAAAAAATATATTTTATAAATTTATTTAAAACTAAGTTTATAAATATATATTAATATACAGATAAATATTCGAATAAAAATTTATAACTACATATATATATATATATTAATATACGATTAATATATATATTAATATATGAATATATATATATATATATATATATTCATATAACCAAATATATTTATATTAATATAAATATATATAAATATATGAATAAATATAGCTATATATATAGAGATAGATCATTAAATTTATAAAAAAATGAAATGGTTAGTTGTAAAGGTTAATGTGTTCATCGAGGAGGTTTATTAATAATTATTAGTAATTATTAGTAATTATTAGTAATTATTAGTAATTATTAGTAATTATTAGTAATTATTAGTAATTATTCGTATTTTTTCTTATTTTTCGTAATTGTTCCTAATTATTTCCTAATTATTCAAAATTATTACTAATTATTACTAATTATTACTAATTATTACAAATTATTACTATTTATTCCTAATTATTAGTATTTTTTACTAATTATTAGTATTTATTCTTAATTATGACTAATTAATAATAATTATTCCTAATTATGACTAATTATTATTAATTATTCCTATTTATTATTAATTATTTCTAATTATTATTAATTATTCCTAATTACCATTAACTATGAACAATGAATACTAATAATTTAAATTTATTAAATAACAAAACAATCTAAACATAATTAAATTACAACTAATTAAGAATTATTAAAACTAATAAAAAATTAAAAATAAATATTAATTTAAAATGAACATATATACCTTTAAAATTGATATGAGGTTATCTCTGATAGTTGTTGAAGACTTCAATATCAACTCCATAAATAAAAATTAAACTTAAGAAACTGTGAACTCTAAAAATTGAGTTTTGAGAGAAGTAGAAGATAGAGTTTGTGAATGAATAAAAAAAACAGATTTGGGTATTTATAGGTTAACTTATTTGCGACGAGACTATTTGTGACGGGTATCCCGTCGCAAATACTTTAGCCCGCATTTATCAAGATCAATGGTTAAATAGTTATTTGCGAAGGGTCTCGTCGCAAATAATAACCTGCTGACATACTATTTGTGACGGGGGTATATTCCCACCGTAAATATTTTTTACCGCCGTCGGTTATTTATGACGGGTGGTAACCCCTCATCGCAAATAAAATTCCCACGGGTTGGCGCGCATTGCATGCCAAGCCTTTTGCGATGGGTGAGCTTTCCCCGTTGCAAATAAATAGTTATTTGTGATGGGAAAATTCCCCCATCGTAAATAAGTTTCTAACGTGACTATTTACGACGGGATTTATCCCCATTGTAAATAACCCGTTGCAAAAACCCCTTTTTCCCGTAGTGAGTAAATCTTTTTGATCTTTACACTATAGTCCCCTGATAGTGTAGATAGTGAATCTCATATATGTTTTTTGTACATCCCACACTCAGTTATATCTCCCAACTTAAAAATAAATTATAGGGATAAAAAAATGATATTTTTACACAAATATAAAATTCTATCTTGGAATAGATATTTTACCTCTTTATTCTTATCCTTCTCCTATGTTACAGTAGAGTGTGTTCTATTTTTTCAGAAAAATGAATATGAAATATTCTTCTTATCTTCTAGTGAACAACATTGTTTCATTGGATATTATTCTTTCACATATTCTTATAAAAATACTACACTACAAAAAAAACCACATTCTTCGATGAACTTCATGGAAAGCTCATCCATTTCTTCTTATTCATCCATATTATTCACTTTACCTTCAGTAAATAATAGACTACACTGGATCCCCTTTTTTTACTAGATTTGAAACATAGTAATTCTTCGTGAAAGAATGGTGTCATGTTTCTTATTATTTTTTGAAAAAATTGTTATAATATCTTGAATAATAATGTTAAACCACTATAAAAACAACTTCTTCATAGACCTAGTTAAATATATTAAATAATAAATATTTTCAGTGTTGGTTACTTATTCAAAAGTTCTTCTCTTCCATCTGCATTCAAACTACTATGTGGATGAAATATTTTTAATTACCAAGATTATTGGTAATTCAAAACCATTGGATCTAACCTTAATTATCTAAAATCATGATCTCTATATTAATCTCATTTAAAATAACTAGAGAATCATAATTAACTTTTTTAGTGATAATAAAAATTATCACCCAACATCACACATAATTACCAGACATAATAAATGTGTGTTAATAAATAGTATCATAAATGATTTCATAATTATTTAAAATGGATCATTTATTATGAAATAATTTTCATGCATTCAAAACATATAGATATGTTATACCTATCCATTCAATTCATCTGTGTCTCCTTAAATTTGGGGAAAACCTCCAAAATTCTTCATTCTTCATTCCATAAAATATGCTTCATACTAATTGTCCCACAAATACATGCATGGATGCATGAACCTATTATGGTTGGAAAATCTCCATCATGAAAAAAATATAATATGCATTCCATTTATCTTTATTTGTTCCTAAATCATGGTATAAACTGAATCCTTTTGATTGTCAATTCAATTAATTCCGTCTTACATGGAGTCTTCTAAATTTTTCTTCTCATCGATCATCACTCACATATTCCATTATGTATGGATTCATATATGTATATTTTTCTATGAAGATTAATACATGTGTATATTTCTATACTTGGATTCCAAAACAACTTTCATTTTATAGAGGTTTACCTACTTCCTTTATCATAAATTATGATAGCATTTATCATGATATATCAATCATTTAAGAACACATCACTTTTCATCGACTAAATAAATTATCATCTTATCTTCATTTTCATGAAACTATAACTATATTTACATGTAGTAACTATATTTAATTTATCCTCATGATAAATTTAATCACATATATACCTATATTCATTCGTACTATGGATTCCTTATATTTGGTGAAAAATAACCCACATACATTATAAATTTATTCTTAATTCATGGAATAAGGTAGTCTAGTGAATGAAACCCCTATATTCTTAATGAATGAGTTTTTAAAATATAACTCATTCATATTATTCTTTTCAAGCATCATGATCATTTGATTTTTAATGATATATAAATTAATAAAGATAAATAAAAGAGAGAATTGTCGGAATATTTCATTGTGTGGTCAGTTATTTGACCATGAAATGCTCACACTCAATCCATGTAACTTCAAAAAATAGTTCTATTTACAATACAACTAATATTTATATAGTGGTTATACTTTTTTCGATCATATTACCCTCACAGTTACTTAAGCTATTGTGCATGCACAAGGTTTATTACCTTCTTCATGTGGTAGATCACCATTTCATTATGTGGTTAGTTTGTAATACTTCATATGGTTGGTCATAATTTCTTTATGTGGTACCTTACTCAACACAACATCCATGATCATAGTGTCTTAATTTGGACTATCTTCATTTATTCATGTTTTTGGTAGAATACTATTATGGAAAGACAATCTATTCTTATGGCATCTTCATATTTAGCCTTAAGAATGATAGAATTCATGGTAGATTTAAAATTTGTTCATGTGGTAGGTGTGTACAGGTGATCAATAACATATAAATGTGGTTGATATAACTATGTGTGGTTTTATCTTGAAGGAAACATGACCGTTAATTAATTGACATTGATCATACAGATCAAAAGATACCCAATTTATTTGTATATCTTTAAAGAGGAGTTATAGTTTTTGGTATCTTATAATCCAAAACTAAAGACTCATTGAGTATGCCTCCATTTAATAATAATCCATTCTTCATCAACACCTCTTAAAAGTATTGAGGTGTTTTGGTTGTCTCCATATAACCTCTCTGGTCGCCTTGCACTAGAGAGGCTAACCACCAAATGTGCCTCCCTACCCATGGACACCCCTATAGTCACTTTGATTGACATATGTGTGAACTGTTCCCAATTAATAGCCCTATAAATGTTTGATCGACCCATTTGAGCTAGCTAGGCCACCCTTATATGTGTTTGGTTAGCTCTAGAGTTGATTTGGATTGGGAGTTTGTAGATTTTTTCTAAGTGAATAGAATATTTATTTATAAAAATTATCAATCTGTCCAAGCCAAAACATAGATTCTTAAAATATTCTTTTTCATTAATAAATAAATATACTTATTATGTTATTATAAGTAAATTACACCATTTTTCATATAAAATTTGACAATAAAAATCAAATACCACTTCCAAGATATATATATATCAATCTCAATTCAATTAATTTATTGATGCACAATTCTTGGGACTTCTTGTGAACTTCATAACATCCTCCAACCTCCAAGTTATTCTTATCCACTTTAGCTATATTTACATTCTGTTAACTGGAAATAAAATATTCTAAAAATTGGTCTCAAAAAACTCCCCAATTTTTGTAATATTTTCCTTTGAGATGATATGTGAATATCTACTATTTATTCTCTCCCCCTTTATTTATAAATCTATCATTACACTTTCTCTGCACCTTTTAACATGAAATTCAAAGTAGACTATTAATTCATTATTAAGATATATTCCATTACTCATCTCACTATAAGTCTACATGTGAAATTTTTAGTATAGAAAACAAGATTATTTGATTTAGACAATAGTGTTTCTAATAAAAAAAAATAGAATTTAATACCAAATTAAATGATACAACTCAATAAATGATTTTAAGTTTCAACTATTTTCAGGTTGTTCCAATTGATAAATACCAATTGAGATACAAATTTCTAATAACAATCAACCTGAGTTCCTACTTTCACTTGAATATATATATTATAACATTCAAAACATATTACTTTTCAATAGTCATTTAACTTGTTGAAACTTTACTCTTTATGTCATTAATTAAAACATAATAATATATCATCATTAACTTTTGGATTTTATTCTTGTTACTAAAGATGAGAACATTTTAACACATACCATGGTCAAGGAAACTTCTTCAATCAGATTTTAAAATATTCAAATTTTCATGAAATTATAATTATAGAATCTTTTTCATCAATATTGACTTGTATCCACCTCAAGGGGACACTCCTCGTGATCTTTATAATGGTGAATCTCTTCTGATGATGAATCATGTTATGTTTCAATTTGAGAATAAACCAAAATGGATCTTCTACAAGTGGCTTTATGAATTTAGGAACGCACTCTTAAACATCATCCAAGATGATGATTTCATTATATTTTCTTCAATACCAATTAAGGAATCATTCTTAGATAGTGACTTATTCAAATGATTTTATCCAGTGTTGACAGCTCAACTAGCATCCCATATTCTCCCCTATAGAGAATACTTCACCTATAATTTGCTACATTATAATCTCGTTTGCAATACACATGTATTAATGGAATATGGTGGATCTTTATTATTACTCAATGTGAGCATCAGTGTTGAGATGTCTTCCTCACCCATATTGTTCCACTATTCAGTTTAGAACATCTGTTTTTCATATTTGTTTTAGTTTTTGGAAACATAATACTCAACACATTTTTCATTTCATTTTGTGGTATTACTCTTCTTTCTTTATCTATATAAACATATGCACTACATTGAGAAATCTCCAATATTTGGGTGGATTTTTATTGTGCTAGAATTTTGTTCAAATTACCACTTGTTGTGTGACCAACCAAATTCCATCTATCACATAAAACTACTTTTCCACATGTATTTTATTGCATTAACAACCTATTATGAAACTCATGTTCTTACAAACCATATTATTCTCCTTTGGAATAATATTTTTTTTCACTTCCATCTTTCATGCCCTCTCCAAATTTTATGGTCAAATGTATAACATGTATTTGGTTACATTGGAATTATTATTATAATGTACACATAGCTTATCATAAGTTCTTTTCATATCATATAATATTTTATATTATGCACCATTCTTGAACTTCTGTGAATTATTTTGAATATGATTTTCCTTGTTCTTATTGTCCAAGGATATTTAAATTCTGTTCTTTGATATCTTATTGGGAAAATTATAATTAACATAACTTTAAAAATTATTTCCTATTGATTATTATTCATTATTATTTTGTGGTCTTCTCTACTTACTTTCTTTAAATAAAAGTTCCAATGGACACAAACTTCTATTTTCACCACCACCTTTGCAATCATCATATTAATCTTTATATTCGTTGAATTTTTTTGTAGAACACATGTTTCATTTCGTAATCTATGGATGTTTCATCTAATAAACCTTACTTACCCTAGATACGTTCTTTCATTTTTACATATATTTTTAAAGGATTTCACTAAGAACCAATTTTTGCATGGCCAAACATATTGTAGTACTAGAAAAACATAAAAAACCTCCATCTTATCTTCAAACCTCCTTACTATCTAGATTTTATAGCATGATGTTTTTGGGTCTTCTCCACCAATTGTTATAGTTTTTTTAGAAATAGAACCTATAATTATTTGTTTATCCATAATAGACATGGTGGTATGCTCCTCACGATTTCTCCTCATCCATACTAGTAAAAAAATTAATCATCCATTTTCAATAGAAAATATTTAGATACTTCATTATAATAATGTATGGATTGATCTTAATTTTAATGGAATCTTTAAAATGATCATTTGATGATAAAATGGAATTTGTACCACTAAATACAAGAATTTTGACATCAGAATCCTCCATAGAACATTTTTAACAACATATCTTTTATCATTCAACTAAAAAGACTCAGTATGTTTCAATTTTTTTTTCTAGTTTTATATCCAATTCTTGATACTTCATATTGAGAAAATTATTTTGGTATTCAATGAATTTAACCTTCTATTTTTCATCTAATCAACATTTTTGAACCTCTTTATAATTTACTTTTATTTTTTTTATAAAAATATGTCAATCTCTTTGATAATTGGGGATTTAATATCCTATTCATCATTCTTGACATTAACGTTGTTTTCAAAATTTTATTCAAATGCATTGATCTTCCATTAAAATTATTTATTGGTATTATACTTTTATTGGATTGAATTGATACACTTATCTTAAAATTTGGAGAATATCTTTTTATTATTCTCATAATCCTATTCTTTGATAGTAACATTTTTAAAGAGCATTATCAATGTTAGTGAGTATTATCTTAAATCTTTCTTCAATTTCTCAACCTCGTCTTCAAGTTGAGTGATCTCTTCCTTATGTCTTTTAGAAGTACTAGAAATTATATAAACTAATTCATTGACTAATTCATTCATCATATTGTCTAATATGTTAAAAATGGCTATTGTCATATGATCACTCCCACTAGAACTTGGTTTTCCCTCTTGAGGATAAATGTTACCAGAATTTTCACATACCTTATGATACCTCGAGATCCTAGATCATATTAATGTGGAAGAGATATCTATGACCTTAGTAGTTTAAAAAACCCTATTTTCTTCTCCACTTACTCTCGACTCGTCTTATTTTACATTATATCATGGGGAAACTTCTTCATATTTTGATAGAAGAGATCACTTCTTTAATGTATTCATCTCTTTCTATACACTGTTTATCCAAGTATTGGAATAAATTGAACTTGGATGTGAAATAGAAAATTCTTTACCAAAAATAAACTTCATTATAGTTCTATAAAGAGCCTAAAAAATTAAAACGACAATTAATTCAAATATATGATTTCTAATATAGGTGAATCTACCTTTTATACCATTTAAAGGGACTAGTTGTGACATGAAGCACACTGATAGGGAAATGAAGAAGTGTTGGTGACATTTAATACCGATTTACACCATAATATTTCTATCCCATTTTTCTTTTCAACTGTTACTAGTTAAAATTAATGGGCCTCTTTTTTCACAGTTTTCTCTTTTATTCTTTCACTAAATATTAAAAAACACACTCAAAAGGACACAAAAATTTATAATATTAATATCTTATGATGAGAAGGCTAATTTTTTGTGTTGTACAATAAAACCCCAAAACATACAAAACACAAGTAAAAAAACAATTAACATTAAATTATAGTCTTTTAATAGCATATACTATGCATCCTACACACTTTTTTTTGTACATCCAACACTCCGGTATACCTTGTACCATTAAAATGAATTGTATGGGTATTAATAATAGATTATGACACTAGTGTAGAATTCTTTTTTATCATAGATGTGTTGACGCTTCATTATTTCTCTTCTTCCCTTACATAGTAGTAATTATCTCCTCATTTTTTATGCACAACACTACATATAATAGATTTATCTTTACTTCTAAGGAACAAATATATAGCACTGGATCTCTTATTCATTCACTTGTTACTATGAAAATAATAGAATGTACAATACCTCTTTATTATATGAACTTTATATCAAACTTATCCAACTATTCTTATCTATTTTTATTATTTATTACACCTTCAGTTCATAATAGGATACACTGGATCTCCTATTTTATTCACTATTTTCAAAACATAGTAATTATTTGAGAACGAATGATGTCATGACTCTTCTTCTTCTTAGCATAAAGATTTATTCTATATTGAATAATTGTTCTGAACTTCTATAATAACAAAATTTTCATCAAACAAAAACAATATATATAATAATAAATAGTTACATCATCATTTACTCATCCTTATATTTGTCTCTTCTATCTGTATTCCATATAATTCATGAATGAAATAGTTTAAATTACTAAGATGATTAGTAATTTTAAACCCTTGGATCTCAGCCTTCATTATCTTTGTCTAGATCCACAATACTTGGACATGTCTTATTCTCATTTAAATTTCATGTATACTTAACAATAACTACTACCATAATAATTCACATTATCACAAAAAATTTCCTTTAATAACCACACATAATAACAATATTCTAATATGTAGTAAAAACATGGCTTCATTATTCTTTAAAATGGATCCTTCATTCCATGATAATTTTAATACATTTAAAGCACATATGAATATCCACGATTCTTTAGTAAATACAGTTTTGGATCCATTTATTCTTGAAAAAAACCTCAAAAATTCTTTGTTTATGATTCCATGAAATCTACTTTTTATTTATGTTCCTAAAAATGTATGCATGAATACAACAACTTGTCGCGGTCATGGAACCTCTATCATGACACAAAGCTCATAATACTTATCATGATTCTTGCATGAGAATAAAATGATACATTTATTTGATCTTTATGTCTACTTGAGTCACATATTATACTAAAACCATGTGATTATCATTTCAATTAACCAAATATTACTTGGAATATCCTAGATTTTTATCCTCATATAACTGTACTCATGAATTCCTTTATGTGTGGATTTTTATATGTATATTTTTATATGAATATTTTCATGAATAAAGATTTCTATACATGGATAAAACATATTCCTATATTTTATAGAATTTTTTCCTCTTCATTTCACAAGGATCATAGTAACTATTATCAAGATAAATCCACCATTGAAGTACACATCACTTTTCATCGAAAGAGTCAACAATCTTGTTCTATTCTTTATTGAACAAATGTAACTATAGACACATGTAGTATATATCTTGAATATATCCTCATGTTAATTTGAAACACATATATACATATATGCATTCATGTCATTTCTTCCTCCTTTGTGTGAAAACCCCCCATAGAAATAACAACTTTCTTCTTTATTCATGGAATGATATCTACCATGAATAAAATCCCATCATTCTTTGTTATTAAGATATTTCAATAAATATCAATCACTCATTATTGGAAATAATCATAATCAATTCAAGATTTGTGATATATAAATTCATAAAGATCATTAAAATAGAGCATATTCAGAATTTTTCATCATTTGGTTGGCCATATGACCATGCAATTATCACGATCAATTCACTTCAATTCAATATGAAATCCTAATGAGCATATAACTAACCTTCATGTGGGAAATATTATTTTGGTTGATTTTATTACCCTCATATAAACTTAACATACCATGAAAGTACACAGTTGATTACCT
The DNA here is from genome assembly GCA_963277665.1 of Viscum album. Lineage (NCBI taxonomy): Eukaryota > Viridiplantae > Streptophyta > Magnoliopsida > Santalales > Viscaceae > Viscum > Viscum album. Next base: position 1,477,986,785 of record OY728161.1, read on the forward strand.
TCTTCATATGTCACGTTAAAGTTTCTTCATGTGTTAGGTCTATAATCTTTCATTTAGAAGGTCCAAATTTCTTCATGTGGTAGCTTTATAAACATATTGTGTATTTATATGGTCTCTTCATGAATTTGGTTGGTATTTCATCATGTCTTCGATTGAAAACTCTTATGATAAGATAAATAGTGACCCAAGCCTTTTAAGAATATTATTACATTATTTAAAAAACACCCATTAATTATAACCCAAAGATCATAAGGCCTAGTGTATTTCAATATTAGGTTAATCAAACATAAAAATGAAGCTAAAACCTGAAATGTTTTTTTTTCTATTTTTCTTAGTGAGATCCCAAATTCATTTGAAATCCTGAAATTGCACAGAATAATCAGTGGACATACCTAAAGAAAGGGGTGGTCGAAAAAATTGAGTAAGGGAATAAACAATACAAGGAAGCATAACTTGATATTAAAAAGTATAACATAATATCATAAAGCTGAAGTATTAAAAGTAATCACATTAGATCATTACATAAATAACATGATATAATGAGATCTTGAAATCAGAGGAAATTAGGCAGAAACATATAACATTAAATAAACACGAGTGAATTCTAACCACCTAGAAAATATCACTTAAGAGGAAATTCCCATATTAGATTTGTTTTACTCCCAAAACCCATACATGAAAAATAAGGAGACTAAAACTTCTACTAATGAATTAGAGTTCCATCTGGGTGAACCTATTACATCATATTCATGATTATGTGTTCCATAAAAAGAAAATCAATCATAATGAATAATTATAATAATTTCCCATGGAAATAAATGGGTTTCATAATATTTAATCATATCATAATCAAAGAAAATACTATAATGAACTCATTTTAGATATAAACATAAGATATGTATCACCCTATAAAAATAAGTGATAATAATATAGGTATATTTTTAAGAGACAGATATATATAATTTAGAATCAATCCATAACATAAAATGTTTTCATAATTGATGAAAATACATTTAAATGATTTCATGGATTATTATTAATGAAAATACCCTTTTACTTTAATGTCAATTCTAAAAAATATAAAAATTTAAAACAATTTATATAAAAAAATTCTTTATAGAAAACCATGGAAACATATAAATGAAGCTTCATATAATTTAGTGGTCATTATTGTGGGTAATTATGTACATAATATATAAGTTAAAAATGCATTCCTTTTATATTATTGTAAAATGTTAATAAGTGCCTCATTTAGAAAATGGAAATAAAATTTCATCAAAAACAATTTTTAAAAATTAAATAATTGGAAATATTTTATTTAATAACTGGTTTTTTTAATGTTAGAAACATTTTAGAAAATATTTTTAAAAACATGGATGTGGAAGAAAATGGATTTTAAACCGAAGAGAGAAATAATGTTATCTTTTATTAAAAATATTATATCAATAATTTTATGTACCAAGGAGATTAAAACTATTATATTACTTGAAAATATAATGGATAATTAGAGGATAATAAATTTATCATTGTTTTATTATATAATTATCAAATAATTTTTTTCAATGTAAATTTAAACATAAACAATCCGGATTAAAATGAGACTGAAGCATAGTACCTTACCACTTAGGTAATATTTGAATAATAACCCCCATAGAAGAAATTAAATTAATTTAAAAATTAAATTCCATGTATTTAAATATATTAATCATATAACATATAAAATTTTTAGTATATACACCTCATAAAAAATAGGTGCATAATACCAAATATGTCTCAATTGAGTTTAAATTGAGTTGAAATCTCGTAAAAAGATCATATCATTGAAGTGGGAATTAATTAATGAATTGATTATTTGTATCAATTTTAAATACACATATAAAATATAAATAAAACTTAAAATAATAAAAATTAAATTCACATATAATATTATAATATTAAAAACAAAGAATAAGTAATTTAACTCAGTGAAATAAATTGAGTTATAAAATCTCATAAAATTTGGTAATTTTCTACTTAAATACCCTTGGATGAAATAATTTGAATTGTAACCAAAATACCATAAATTATTAATGATTCATGATATAAATAATAAAACATAATTATATAGAAGATGTAAAAGAAATTAGGTGCATCCAATTAAAATGCACCTCAATGAAAGGAAATTGAGATAAAATCCATTACCTTGAGTTCAATTAGCTGTGCGCATATTTTATATTCCTAAATAATAAACTTATAATATTAATTTACTTTATTGAGAAATTTTTCAAATTTTATTATTCATTTTATCTTATTTATTACTATGTTTTATTTATTTACATAATTAGTTAAGTTATTGTTAAATGTTTTGATGGTATTTGGTTCATGTGTCCGAAATAACATTGGTTAAATATGTAAAATAAATTCATTATTACATAATATCTAGAATAATAATAATGAAATAATTATAATTTTATATTTAAATTATACTTTCGAAACAAATCATGAAATATTGTTATGAAAAATGAACTACGATACAATCATGGAGATTGTAGGTCATCCGTACACATGGATAACGTTTCCATTTTCAATGATCATAATGAAAAAAAGGTAAGTGTTATTTTATCTTTAAATAATGATAATTATATCATATATATCATATTATTTCATTAAATGCACTTAATTATTCCATCCATGTGATTTGGTAATAAAAAAGTTCACTTCGGGAGGCGGTAATCCGCCATGCACATGAACGACGTTGTCCTTTTTCAATGAATGGAAACATAATAAGGTATAAGATTTATTAATTTTATAGGATTATTAATATTTCCTGAATATTATATACATAAATTAATCAAACACAAATAATATCCATGATAGGTTATGATGGAAGATGAACTACACTGGTTCCAGAGGCGGTAGTCCACCGTACACATCAATGATGGTTTATTTCCCATTTGATGGAAGAGGATATATATATATATAGGTTATCAAATAAAAATAACCAAATATTTTTATAGTGTAGATACTAAGTTATTATATCATCCTGATTTAGTGATACGTGAATTTTTTTTAATAAGAAATGAAACCAAGATGTGTGGTTAATAAAGATACATCTTCTATGCACCACCTCTTTAGGAATATAAATAAAGGAACCCTATATTGGATTTTTGATCAAACTAGGGACTCCATGATGTGTGGAGGTAAGTAAGGAATGGATTTAAATTGTTATTTGGAGAACCAAAATCATTTTTAAATGTTTAAAGGATAGGATAATGTTGTCCCTTTTAGAAGTGAGAGGGAGTAGAATTTTGGTAAATACCAAAAACCATTCAATAATGCAATGTCACTCTGAACCCAAGTTCCTAATTTTTCTTTAAATAATGTATTATAGGGGTTATATGTCTGATAAAACCTCCCAAATTAAAATTTATAATTGTTTTAAACATGTAATTCTATTTATCTCTAAGGATACTCACATTTACAATTGTAGTTATTCACCATGGTAAGTAGTTTTTTAATGTTTTTATTATTTATTAGGACCAAAAATTAAGTAGAAATACTATATAATATTAATTATTCTGATTTAAAATATATAATACATTTAATAAAATTCAAATCTTCTAATTGGATGAATTTAATTAAAAAATATTCCCGGTAAAAGCATCAAACAATCAGTTTTCAAAAAATGTATTTTTCAAACATAAGATGATTATACATTAACTATATGAATTGTGGTCATACTTGTATGAATTTTAATTAATATAAATAGATAAATAATATATTAATTAAATATAAAATTTTCATTTCTAGGTTTTATTTTAATTATTTAAAATAGTTATACTTATATTCATTTAAAAAAGTTTTTGAAAACCACGTTTTAAGGCATAAAAATAATCTTTTACCAAAAACATAAAAATTTCCAATTCATAAGAAATTAATTATATTATTATATATAAATTTTTTAATGTGTCACATTAATACCAAATACAAAAATATTTGGGTCTTTTATATTAGTTGATTTAAATAAGTTATGGTTTTAGAAAAGTTGCTAATTTTCACTATTCATGGAAAAATCAATCCTTTTAGAAAAATACCCAAATTTCTCCCATATTTAATTTTTATATACTAATTTAAAAATTTATTTTAATTTTATAAAATAAAATTTATAAAATTTTCAATAATTAATTATAGTATTTTCTCACAAAAATAGTTTTTTTTGAAGAAAATGTATCTTTGAAGCATACAATGACTTTACTGAAATTTGAGTACATATTATTATAAATTAATCAATACATTTATATTATATAAAAACATTAGATATACATATCATAATATGGATATTCCTCTTCACACATGAATTTTAACTTATAGGTTATAATAATCTTGTTTAAATAATAATATTTTAATAATATATCGTGGTTTGTTTAATCTCATTATCACATGTTGTATAAGCTATAAAACAAAGAGTTATTTTTAAATCATAGGTTTTTAATTTATACCCCTCTTAATCAAATCTTATCCTCACTGTTGGAACATCTTCCAAGTTTGACATTTGAAAATTATGTTTTAGGAAAACCCACATCGTAAAAATTATTAATAAAACTTCTTCTTAAAATAGGAAATGGGAAATATGATTGTCATCTAGAATAACTTGAAACCAAGTTTCGACATATGAAAACATTAGTGGGAAGTAAATACACGTACAAGTAATAAAATTGTAATTTCGAAATAATGATGGAGAGTGACAGTGATCCTTGATCATAATAATGTGAATGAACATCATAAAGTCAACGACTACAAAACCCTAAATATGTGATAGGGGAAAATAATATCAATTAAATAGAAATTTTTTGAATATGATATACTTTTAATTTCAAGATATTTTTTCTAAAGATGAGGTGATAATTTAAAATCTAGAATTAGAACATAATAAAATACAATTACTTGCTATGTTTCTATTTAATAAGCATAATTTAATTCTTTGGTTGTGTTTAGATCAATTTCCACTTCATCTCTTACTCCAAGGAATGAATATCCAATATAATGTTTTTATTCTTGAAGTGCTAAATTTAACATTAAATAGATCATAATATCTAAAAAATAATATGAAGATGTTCCTCCTATCGTTAAATATTAACCAAAAATGAAATGGTTAATATAAGGTAAGATAATAAAAATTTATAAAATTTTATATGAAGAAATGATAAATTTTACTTCCAAATTTCTACCAAATTATAAAAATAGATAATTCAAAGAATAAATAACCCTAAGTCCGAAATATCCTCAACAAAATAAAATCTATTGCTCTCTTCTAAACTAACATTCCACGATAAATCATATGTTACACTCAAGGGTTACATATAAATCAATCAAATGAATAATTTTCCAAAATATCCTTAGTCACCTAAAAATCCAAAAAATCCAAAAATATTTGATCCTATAATATATTTCCCAATATCAACTCAATATTTTTCTATAAAATCATTTTTGTGAAAACAAAATCATATTAACCACTACATCACATAGGCCATTGGTAGGTGTTGAACCCATGCCACACTGCAATTGTGGGTTCAAGCCCCACAACCATGCCGAATGTGATAACTTATGCATTTTACATAAACTATACTACTATAATAATTATAACATCCCTATAAAATATGATTAGAATACTTAAAAATTAACCTTAATAATCAATGATTATTCAAACCCTTGAGGTTATTAATACCTTTAAACTAATGTTATGGGAATTATTCCTCGTATAATTTTCTACTAAACCCATACTAAACCTAAGTGTCATATTACCATAAATGTCTTTGAAAAAAATAATCATAATCATATTTGACTTCAATAAAAAAAATCCTAAAACGTTATAATTATGACTTTAAACTAATTATCAACCTTAGACTTATCATCCCAATATACTTTCGGTTTAGGACAGTTCATCTAGGATTATCATCTATTGAAGTTCTTCATGATGGATTGTAAAGGGTCAATATATTTCCAAAATATATCCCTTAGGAGTGTCAAAGTAGTTTTATATCATGCCCATTTTCATGCACCAAGTGAAATTATAGTGAAATCCCAATGATACATTTTTAGAGTAACTACCCCCTGTGTCAGATCCACATTCACTTGTAATATACAGACACGTATGTAATTTTTTGGAAACCACTATCTCTACCATTAACTAAAATTTCATAGATATTTTACTATACATAGAATTATCCCTATGATTCCAACTAAAGTATTCTAGGCCTAATCCCCCAAAATAAGTAGACCATTATCTGATACCAACTATAGTGATTCAATCCATTTACATATACTATTCCTTTACTTTCTACGAAAACATTCATTAATTATAACCCAAAAATCCTGAGGCATGGTTTCATTGGAAGAGTATGATGATAATTCATCAAAAGGAAAATAAAACATGGAATTTTTATTTTTATTCTTTTGAGTGATCTTCTAAATTGATTTGATCTCCTAAAACTAAAAGGGATAGCCTTGGTAAATACATAAATAATAGGGTTATCTAAAAATCTCAGTAAGGGAAAAAACATGATTAGGAAACATAAATTTTGAGTTTAAATTATAACATGATATCATAAAAAAGGATCCATAATGATCGTATATTATCATAACATAAAGAAAATGGTATAATAATATCATTGCATCCTAGGAAATGTGGTAGAAATATATAACATGACATTAACATAAGTTCAGTCTAACCACCTTTACAACAATATCACTTGGTGTACCAATTCCCATAATGGATTTTGTTTACTCCCAAATCCCATACATGATGCCTAGTGATACAAAATATATACCCAATGAATACTAATGTTTTATGGGTTCACCCCTCATAATATGTTCAATATAATGAGTACCCAAAAAAATTAAATCCATCAAAAGGAATAAAAATAATAATTACCCATAGAAATAAATGGGTTTCATAATATTATATAATATCATAATCAAATGAATATTTGTAATGAAGGAAATTGAGAGATGAACCTAATTCATGTATTTCCCTTAAATTTAATGGATAATAAAAAAGTTATATATATGAGATAAAAATATTAATCAAGAATAAATTCATAACATTCTAAGGTTTACATAATTTATGAAAATGCATTTAAAATGTTACATAGAATAATTCTTGAGAAAAATTTCTTTTTTTCTAGGAGATTAGTGCATTAATATATAAAAAAAAATCAAAAATTTAAGGAAAACATTTTAAAAAGAATAACGAGGGAAATTTATAAAAGAAGTTTCAAGGAATTGAGTGTTTATAATGGTAGGTAATTTTTTACATTCCATATAGGTTAATGAAATATTCCTTTTACACTGATATAAAAAGGTTAAAAAGTACCTCATTCAAAAGATGACAATAATATTCATTTCATACCATTTTATAAAATTTAAAACATGGGAAAAATGTCTTTAACAAATCATTTAGAGAATATTAAAAAAAATTAAAATATTTTTAGAAAGCATGTATATAGAAGAAAAAGTATTTTTGACAAAAGATAGAAATGAAGACTTCTTTTAATAAAAATATTTTCTCACTCATTTTAAGAACCAAAGAGAACAAAATGGTACTTTTAATTGAAAATTTCTTCAATACATAAAGGATAATAAAATTAAAATGGTTTTATTATACAATGATCAAATAATTACATTCAATGTAAATTCATGTATAAACAAACTCGATTAAAATGATATTGAAGCCCAAACTATTATCGTTTTTGGTAATATATGAATCATAAAACCCATGAAATAAATAAATTAAATTGTAAAATTAAATAAAATGAATATACCTATATTCATAATATAAAATATAAAAGAGTGAGTATATATACCTCATAAAAATAAAAAGGTTCTTATTACCAAATATGTCTCAATGGATTTGAAATTAGGATGAAACCTCTTAAAAGAGAATACCTTTGAAATGCGGATTAATAGATGAATTAATTATGTTCAGAAAATGAAAATAAAGATAAAACAAGTTTTAATAAAATTTAAAATAATAAAAATACATTACTTATATAATCATAGAATATCAATTACAAGGAATAAGTAATTTAACCCATTTATAGAAATTGGGTTATAAAATCCCTTAAAGTTTAGTAATTTTCACAGAAAATACCCATAGATAAAATAATTTGAATTAAAAATTAAAAAACCTTGAATTATTAAGGATTCATGATATAACATATAAAATATTATTATATACTCCATATAAATTAAATTAGATGCACCACATTAAAATGGACCTCAAAGAATGTTTATTGAGAAGAAATCCCTTACCTCAAGTTTGACTCATCATGTTCATACTTTCCTTTCCTGAACAATAAAATTATGTTAGTTATTTACTTTATTAAGAAAATTTTTAAAATTTATTATTTATTTTATTTTATTTATTACCATGTTATATATTTTTTACATAATCAATTAAGTTCTTGTTTGAATTTTTGATGGTATTTGATTCATCTATCCAAAATGACTTCGGTAGGTTGTATATCGAAAAAAGTCCTTAATAATCATCTATAGAATAATAATAATGAAATAATTTTTATTTTTATACATAATTTATACTTTTAAAACCAATCACGATTGATGGTTATGAAAAATAAACTACCTCCCAATCATGGAGACGGTAGGTCGTACGTACTCATTAGTAACATTTTCAATTTTCAATTATCGTGATGGAAGAAAGGTAATAATTATTTTATATTTACGTAAAGTTAATTATATAAAATATATCATAATATTTATTTAAATACAATTACATATACCATCCATGTTATGTGGTAATAAAAAATCAATCACATCATTGCGCGATATGGTAGTCCACCGTACATACGAATAGTGTTACCATTTTTCAATGGATGGTAAGGTACGAAGTATAAGATATATTAATTTTATAATATTAATATTATTTAATTAATATATATATACACACACACACATTAAATCCATCATCATGAACATCCATGAGATGCAGTGATGGAAAATTTATTACATCGATTCATGAGGTTGTAGTCCGCCGTACACATGAACGATGGTTCATCTCAAATTTGATAGTTGAGGAAATGAATATAGAATATAAAATTAACATAATAAAATATAATTATATGGTATATAATTATTTTATTATAACATCATTTTTGACTTATATTTTAAGTAGCTGTAATAAGAAATTAAACAAATCTGCTCGGTTAAGAACAATATCTCTTCTTCAGACAACCTCTTTAGGATTATACCAAAAGACTCACTAGATTGGATTTATAATAAAAAAAATCCCCCTTGATATAGGGCGGGACATTATTAATGTATTTGAGTAGGTATTTTATTAAAAAAATTATTTTAATGTAAGGAAATGAGAGGATAGAAAGTATGTTTTTATAAGTGAGAGGGACTAGCATTTTTTTAAATACACAAAACTATTCAATAATGGGAAATCACTCTCATGAAAAGTTACTAAAAACATTTAAATGATAAATTTGAGGTGTTTTATGGTCTTTAAAAACATCCAATTTTAATAAAATAAATATTTGAATATTTTATTTCATTTATATTTAAAGTTACACACTTTTACAATTTTAGTTTTTCACTACGGTAACTAGTTTTTTTCTTCTGTTTTTCCTATTCATTATGAACAAAAATTAAGTTGAACATATAATATAATATTAATTATTATGATTAAAAATATGTAATACATTTTATCATATTAAAATCAATATTTTTTAGAATTTAATTTAAAAATATACCCGCTAAATGAGTAAAAAAGATTTTTCAAGAAATGTATTTTTCAAGCATAAGTTGATCTTACATTGACTATATGACTAGTGATAATAATTATATGAATTTAAATTTATATAAATATAAATTTATATATATTGTAAATTTTTCATTTAAATCATTCCTTAATAGTTGTTATTTTAGTCAATTAAATTGCATAGGCTTTATACACATAGAAATAGTTTGCGGAATACCATGTTTTTATGCATAAAAATAATATGTTAACAAATTTATGAAAAATGACGATTAAAAGGAAATTAATTATGTTGTTATAAATAAAATATTTAATTTATTAATTTATTAGAAAATACAATATATATATATATATAATTTTAATTTACTTTATTTTAATTAGTGACAATATTCGAAAAAACGGTAATTTTCACTATTAAATGAAAAATCAATATTTTCAGAAAAAATTTACGAAATTTCACACTACATTAATATCGATATTATGATTTCAAATATGTTGTTAAATTTAGAAAATAAAATTTAAAAATTGTCCCAAAGTAAATTATAATTGTTTTTCACAAAAATAAATAAAAAACATTTTGAAGAAAATGTGTTTTTGAAGAATAAAATGAAATTATTGATATTTGAGTACTTATTATTATAAATTAATCAATTAATTAAATTATATAAAATCTTAATATATTTTTTATATTTTTTTTATGTCAAGACCCATCTTAGAGGGGTCTGTGCCACCACTCCCCAAGCCCGCCTCCAATAGGACGGGGGATGATGACTGGGACCGAGAGGGCCTATCACTAACATATAAGGCCTTAGCCTAAATACATATACACATGCACACAAATACAAGCCTTTAAAATGATTAATTTTATAAAATACTAAACAACCATGCATGCTTACATCTAAATCCTCCAACTAGAGTATAACATGAAGTAAAATAAAGTAAATAAGGCCAAATACAAGCCCACTATGAAGTGTCTGAAAACACAAGTCCAACATGGAAGTTTGTATTGGGCATGTTGTAAAAAAGCCTCAGGAACACACCTCGGTCTATCTAGTCTCAATAAGCACTATTTGGTCCTGGTCCACCTAGGACTCTATCAAAAGATTGATCACATGCACAATACACATCACGTGTGAGGAAATACTATGTATGGGTGAGTATAACAATACTCAGTAAGACACCCTGAAACCATAAAGAATACAACAATGAAAATATAGTCATATCGACATATGTATATGTATATAAGACATATAATAATAATATCTAGATATACTCACCAAAGACACATAGTCTAGTGGTAAGTCAAAACGATAGTATATCAGCCTAGGATTCTAGCTAGAAGATTCCATGAATCACTCATCTGGGAGAACACAGTCTTGAGTATAATAGCACCAATGAACTCCATATGAGTGGTACGACTAGTTATGTATCATCATGAGAAATAACACACTATTAGTCTGAAGAGAATTTGATACATAGATGAGAATCACTACCAAGGCCATGGGGTGAAAAAAATAACTCATTCTGGATTAACCTATGAATTATAAAATCAAAGCTATCATCTTGTTGGTCACAATGATACCATGAACTAAGCTTAGGGAACAAAGATGAATATAAGATCTTTCTCTGGGCCTCTCATAGGGAATAAAACAACTCTATCCAAGAAGTCTTGCTGAATTTATTGTTGTACTAGGAGTATGAGATTATTTTATACCAACCTTTAGGTAAGGGATAATTGGAAGATACCCTAAAAATATCATACAAGATATGATGTATAGGGGATCCAAGCAATTTATAAAAGAGTATATAGCGTTTAGTAGGGGTCACATGTTGTGTACCTTAACCCCAAGTCTTACCCGTGTAAACTTTCCATATCATCAAGTCATGCATATATAGTACTACATGGAGTGTAGGATACTCGTGTTCTAGTAAATGGATCTAGACCATGTATGTTTTACCATATACTAGTACATGTATTAGCCCATGTACCTAGTCTAGGTTGTGTTTGTGTGGGGGGGTACATGGCATGCTCCAACCCATGTAGTCCACCCCATATCTGTGTACTTCTCGAGTACATGTCGTGTCAAACAGAAGATCCCACACACTGTGTGATAGAGGTCACATGTCATGTGATATTTAACTTCACCCAAAAACCCTAAACACCACTCGGGGGGCACATGGAATATAGATCTGGATTACATATTTTTGTTTAGAATTTTTTGAAATCCAAGATATACTCTGGTGTTTGATCTCGCTCCATCATACTTTGATTAGACAATCATTTTTCCACATGATCAAACATCCAAACTTATACAAGCCTCATCTTGGTCGAACAATGTGTTCTGTCATCAGATCATCTCAAAATACGGTTTGAATCATCATTCATCATTGTGCATTAAAGAATGTGGAAGAATGAAAAATCAGGTATCCACCATCATCCGAATCACCCTATATCCATAGTTGCACCTTTTTTTGTCATTTATATCTAAAATCTATGATTTTTTTTCATTTTACTAATAAAGAGGTTCACAATGATCGATTTATCATGTTTTTTAGAGTTACAAGACAAACAAATAATTCTCGTGATGAATGCAGAACTGGGGGATAAAAGAACAATAATACATAGGATTAATGGACCTTAGAAGATTTTTATGTATATTTAGGTTCATTTATCTTAGAACAATAATCAAAATAAATAAAATCACAAATATATTCTATGGTAAAACCCCACAAAACAACCCTTTCTGCATGACGATCAAACCATGGATAAATATATTTGTTCATTGATTTGTGTTCATCATTGAAATCATGGATGGGGGAGAATAAATTTAAAATACATGCCTAACTAGTATTTTTACTAATTACTGAAGAATAATGGGGTTTTTCCATTTTTGTTGGTGATATTGTTTTAATCTGAGGTGCGTCGATCATCGATCAACAATGTTTTCATAGATCACTTGAGATAATTCTCTAACAGTCTCTCCATGGTTTCTCCAACATCTCTAAGGTTATGTGTATAACTATGGAATTATTACATAATAGTATTTTTAAATACTAACCAGTATTTTACTCAAGAATTATAAATTAAATAATATGTTATATTATTTTATTCATTTCTCCACCAATGATAACTTTTCCACAAACAACTTATGATGACTAATTTTAAACTATGCTTATGGGTAAACCTTGTGTTCTAAGATCAATTGTGCCCTTATATTTTTGATATGATCAACAATTTATAAGTTATTCCACTTTTTTAGAAAATTGTGTGCATTTTCTAATTAATATATTTAACATATTTCAAACATTTATTTCTGGAACACCGATCATCGTAATCACATGCAGTATTAGTGTCTAGTTTTGAAATAATCCATATAATATCCAAAAATTATACATGGAAAATATGAGACATTACATTCCCCAAACATGGGTCTTTACATCCCCAAAAATAAAAAAAATGGATACTAATAAATACGAGGTTATTTAACATGAATCTGAGCCTCCCACTTCTATGTGTTCTCCTAGAGATTCTTCTGCTACCACTAGACATACACTAAAGGAATTGATCACCCAAAAAGGGTTATCTCATGGCGAGACTCGATCTCTACTGAGAACTCAGCAAAGGTCACTCCATCATCGATGTCCATCTTTCCCAAGTCGATATCATGCGATGGGTCATGCACATACCTCCTCAACTATGACACATGGAAGATGTTTTGAACCTAGTTTAAATGTGGGGGTTAAGATAAGAGGTACATCACCTCTCCAAATATATGTATTACCTAGAAATTTTCAATGAACCACATATATAACATGTTTCCTAATAGAAATCTATGTAATCCACACCGAGTTGAAACCCATATGAACACACCGTCTCCTTCCTCGAACTCCAAACGCCTCTAGTGCCTTTCAGCATAATAATTATTATGGATCTATGATTTCTCTGTTTTATCCTGGCTAATCTGGACCTTCTATGTTGTATCTTGGACCAAATTTAGGCTCAAAAAATCTGAATCTCATGGGTCAGTTCAAGAAACTATTGACTTACAGGGTCACTCGTACAAAGCCACGAATGGTGCCACACCGATGGTGGAATTGTAACTAATGTTGTATGGGATCCCCACTAGTGGTAGGTGATCCTCCAAATAGTTGTCAAAGTACAACATGAAAATTCATATCATTTCCTAGAGAACATGAATGAGACACTCAGTCTAGCCACCATTTTATGGGTGAAATGGTTTTCTCAAGCACAATTAAGCCCCAAATGCCTCTTAAAATCACTTACACAATAGGGAATTTAAGTGAGCATCATGATTAGAAATGATCATGGATGAAACTCCAAATAGCAGGAATATATCCTACACATATATGAATCCTAATCTCTATACTGAACACTACTCCCATATTGCTCGGAAGTGGGCTGACATGGTGAGTCGGTCTACAATCACAAGATGGAATCATGTTCCTTGGATGTAAGTGTTAAGAACATCATGAAGTCCATATATATCCCATCCCAATTCCACTTTATAACATCAATGGTTGAGCGATACCCACTGGATCATGGTTCCTAACATTCACTTACTGATAAGTAAGGCATCAAAATAAAAACTCTAAAACTCTTTAATTCATCATTGGACACCAAAAATAACATTTTATGTCCTGATAAGTCTTTTTAACACATGTATTTAGCGCCAAAGGAGACATGTGAAACTCTTTTAGAACCTCCTCCTTCAATTTCATTGGTACCATCATTCATCCTCTGAAATGAACGGTGTGCTCCCCACCTTTAGAAAAATCATCAGGATCATATCTAGTAGATATCTGAGTATGTAGTGTCTCACATTAGGTATCCCCAATTGTTACCTCCCTAGATCATTTCAGGAGCAGAGGGGTAACAATCATCTACTAGTGCTACGATTCTCCATATCTATCTGTATAGGATAACTTAAATGAATCCAACTTCTTTGGTGCCACATTCAGTAACTACAAACAAGATATCCTAGTGATAGAATTTGATACCACATTCCCCTTCCAAAGATTATAGACTATTTAAAAGTCATAATCCTAGGGGAACTCTATCAAATGCCTCTATATTAAGTTGGTATCCCTCTAAGAAAATATATACTTGAGATTCATGTGATTGGAGTAGATGATAAACCATTCACCTATCATGTCGTGTCACCATATATTCAAAGAAAATACCACTTCTACTAGCTCAAGAACATGAGTTTCATAGTTCTACTCATGTGGTATCAACTAGAATAAACCATAGGAAATCACCACTTTCTTCTATATAAGAACCCAACTACGTCTAGTTCTTATTGCATTGCAGAACACTACATACTTGACACCCTCCTCTAGAAATCTCATGATGGAAGAACTCTTCAAACTCTACCATAAATGCTAAAAATCCATATAGCGCCTATCTTAACATATGAAAGGCATCCCCTTCTGATTGAAAGTTTTCATGTGTGTTTATATTCTGAAGAAATAATGTTTTAATGTATGATAATGTCATTCCAACCCAAGTAATATATACAAATTCATCATGATTTTGGGAGGCTACCAATATTACACTACCTCAACTTTGACCGAGTCCACTACCGCTCCATATGCTAAGATAACGTGTCCCAAAAAGTAGACTCCCTATATCTGGAACTGGCACTCTGAGAGCATTCTATAAATCTAGTGCTCTCAGAGTACACCTATAACATTCGTCAAGTGTCTCATGTGATCCTCCTTAGATTTTAAGTACATAAATATATCATCGATGAAGACTACTACAAACCAATCTATGTAAGGCTAAAAAATCTAGTTCATTAGTACCACGAACACTACTATGTCATTCATCATGCCAAAGGGAATCACCACGTACTCATACATAATTTAATGAAATATGAATTCCATATTTGGTATATTCTAATCCCATACTCAAAAATAGTGATAACTTGACCTAAGTAAAACCTTCAAGAATCATTGTGCCCCTCTCAAATGACGAAATAGGTCATCTATCCTTGGTAGTGGAAAATATTTCTTCACATTCACCAGGTTCAAGAATCGGTAGTCCACATGCAACCTCAAAAATATTGTCTACCTTTTTGTAAAACAAAATAAGGGTTTCCCAGGGTAAACAACTAGGTCGAACAAAACCCTTCCTCTATAAGGTCTTTAATTTCACCCTTATCTCATGAATATCTATGGGATAAATCTAATATGATGGCATATATATTAGTTCTTTCCTAGGTTGTAGATCAATTCATAAGTCTATCTCTCAGTTGGGAGGTAAATATATAAAATTTATCTTGGAGGAAGTCCCCATACTTTTCCACCACCATAGTAAACTAGGAACTCACAAAATCTACTAAACTAGTGTTAGGATAGCCAACTGATGAGTAATCGGTTGCACCATCTTATGAATTAGTCTATCCTCTACTCTCTTGGTTTAATTTTTACTAAGAAATGAGAATCTGGTTCCATCATTGTAGACACACCACACCCATCACCTAAAATAGTCAATATGGGCATGAACTATAGACAATCAATCCATACCAAGAATAAAATCATTAGGCCTTAACACTACAGCTAAGAGATTCCAATAGAAACTCATGCCTCCCAGAGTTAGGTCACAATATTGGCACAACTGTGTTATCACCTAGTCTTATCCAGTAGTAGTCTCGAAGCATACGGGTTGAGCCAAAGGATTGATTTAAATATGTATGTATCATATAGGGTATCTATCTAGTAAGAAATGATAGGTACTTATGTCTATTATTACTTTATCTAAGGTAGAAAAGACATAGATCGTACCTCATATCATTTATGGAGTCTGTGGGTCACAAGCGTTGATTTCCTACAGCTATCCCCACCCCTATCCGCCAACACCATGAGCGAGGTGTGGATCAACTGGGGTTTGAGTTGGTAATAAGTCAATACATCGACCACCTCATTCTTCTCTACCATCTCCTCATCAACGTCATTGACCCTACAAACTTACATGCTCCTGCCATTGTCTCTGCCTCGGTGGCTCATACACGATCTCTCTGTTAGTTATGCAATGGGTCAAAAAAATCTCGTACAAGATGTCCTATACCATTACATTAGTAGAAACACCTCTCTTTGGGCTGACTGGATCCACCCTTTTACACCTGAACTATATATACTCTCTCCTAGTACATCTTCCTAAAACATCCCACCCGTGCAGGTCCCTGAGACTAATTTTGGCTCCCTATAGCCAAATTCTCTACTCTTTATTTCCCACTACTAACAACCACCAGCTGTATGTTCTAAACCAAGAAGCTTTCAAACACCATTGGTCACTCTCGCACCCCAGCACAGGTTGAAATGCACATAGTTGTAACACTATTTTGAATGCCTCTATAAAAAACATGCTCGAAGGTCTGATCCCTAAAGAGATAATTGAAAACCAAATCCATCGAGTACCTATAGAGTTTAGTGAAACTCAATGAATACTCATCTACTGTCATGTTGGCCTTCTAGAGTTATGGAAGATCTTGGAAACATACATCCCTCATTGTAACTGGTGATAAATCCTAGTTGAAAAGTCACCCAAACTCTGTCCATGAAAGATTCTCCACATCACAATATTGTGTCACTAACCCCCACTATCTCCCAGTTGATACTTATAGAAGGATCGCCTATAGGACCACCATGTGATCTTTCAGTGTCCTAACTAGATGGAAAACTCGGGTCACTGCCTCAAACAATTCCTCAACTTCATGTAGGTTGGTCCCACCTTGGAACTTGAGGGGGTTTTTTCACTAAAGCTAATGAATCATGATCAGTCTACACACCTCATCTATTGTTAAAATGGAATCCAAATCCCTCTCTATAGGTGGTGGTGTGGTTAGTGCATCCCCTAGAGGTAACATCTTGTGAACTAGTCCCTATATCGATATCTCATCACTATGGGGATCATCCTCACGATCATAATGCTAAATACTAGCTAGAATACATCGTAGAGGAATTCTGAAAGAAACATTATGTACCACGGTTAGTGATTATATCTACAGAACAAACTCAAGAAGGATATGGAATCTACAACTCATTCCTATATGATGCATTTACCATTGCTTTCACTACAACCAGTTTCCTCTTGTGTCGAGTAAAAAACAGGCAATCAGAGTCATGATGTATGGATATGTCAACCACCGTGGAAACACTTGAGTCACTGTCATGAAAGTTGAACTCAAAACATTTAACACTGTTTCCCTAATCCAATATCATAGAATCCCTAACATAGAGTACAACTAACCTCCTCTGATAACAATATGACATGGCTAGTCCTAGAGTGTGTTGTGCTGTGACTCTACAATCCCACCTCAAATAGGCCAGGGGATTGAAACTAGCATCAAGAAGAAATATCAGTAACCTAGTTGGCCTTATCCTACGTATCTAGACACACACATATAAATATCTACGTCTATACAATATTTAAATTTTATAACTATTTAACATACATGCATGAATACATCTAAATCCCATAACCAGAGTATGAAATTAAGTAAAGGAAATTAAATAGGGTTAAATAAAATTATTCCATGAGGAGTTTGAAAACAAAAGTCTAACCTAAAATTAATTACTATTACTACTTTCAAAATGTTGCATGAACACACCTTTGTCTATCTGGTTTCACTAAGCATCATCTGGTCCTAGACTACTTTGTACACTATCAAAAGGTCGATCATCTACACAAGAAACATCACGTATAGAAAAAGAACGTACTGGGTTGGGTATATCAATTCTCAGTACGACACCCTGAAACCAAAAATAATAAAAAAAATACAGTCATATCTAAATAGGTATATATCTACAATACATATAACAATAATATTTAGACATACTCAACAAAGACACATAGTCTAGGGGTAAGTCACTACCGTAGTATATCAGCCTAGGATACCATCTTAAAAAATTCCACAAAGAACTCATCCAGGAGAGATAAATAATGATTATGATAGCACTGATGATTTCCATCTGAGAGGTACTACTCATTGGGTCTTGTCGTGAGAAGAAACGCACTAATAGTCTAAAGATAGCATAATACACATATGGTGATCACTGTCAAATACCTAGGGTGATTATGAAAAGTCAATATGGATTAACCCAATAAGTAGTTGATAGATTGTATTATAGTTTTAGTCACAGTGATACCATGGACTCCACCTAAGGCATGAAGATAAATAGAGGATCTCACTACGGGCCTCTCATAGGGATTCCAACAACTCTAACTAGGATGTCATGCTGAAGGGATTGTAGTCCTACGAGTAGGAGATGATTCCATACCATCCATTAAGGATGTGATAAGGGGAACATACCCTAACACAATATGTCTAAGATATGAAGGAAAGGGGATATGTGCAATGTGTAAAATAGTGCATGCTGTGTAGTAGGGGTAACACACCATTTCCCTTGACCCCAAATCCTTCCCGTGTAAATGTCATGTGTCATCAAGTGATGTACGAATAGTATTACAAAACATATATTCTTCCTATGTAATCTAGCCATTTTCTAGTACACATATCTATCCCATTTATGTTTTTCCATGTACCAGTACATATCTTAGCCCATATAACTAGTCAGGACATGTCTGTGTGGGGGAGTACAAGGCATGCTCTAACCCGTGTAGTCCACCCTATATCCATGTACTTCATGAGTACATGTCAAGTCATCAAGGAGATAACACATGTGATGTGACATAGGTCACTTGATGTTTGATATTTAACATCCCACAGAAACACTATCCACCACACAGGGGCCCACACATTATTTATATATGAATTACACACTGTTTTGTTCCAAATTTTATAGAATCCTTGATTTGATCCCACATTCGATCTTGTGCCTTTTCCTTCGATCCAGTGATTTTTTCACCATGGGAAAAAATATCCCAACTCTTCCAATAATTTTTGTTTTAAAGCAACATTTTCCATCATTATATCATATCAAAAAATGGATCAAATTATTTTTCTTCCTTATTCACTGAAGAACACCAAAGAACATGAAATTGAGTATCCACCATCATCTAAATAACCTTGTCTCCATTTTTTCACCTCTTCTATGTCATTTTGATCCCATATATAAAATTTTGGATCATTTATTTAGGAAATAGTTGTGAAGCAATCGACTGGTCAGGACTTGTCGAGTCATGGGCTAAATGAAGCATGACCACGACGAATATAGAACCGGGGGAGAAAGGAATAAGAACATATATGAGGAACAGACCTCAGTCTATGTTCCTGTTGATCTTGATTCATTTTCATTATAATAAAAATTTAATAAATAAAATCACAAAAAAAATCTCTCATCAAAACCTCTCAAAACAACACATCCTGCATGATGATCGAACCACAGATCAATTTCATAGTTGATTGATTTAGGTTTATCCTAGAATTCAAAAATGAGGAAGAATAAAATCGAACATATTCCCTACCGCAATTTGGATTAATCACTGATGAATAATGGGGTTTCCCATTGTCTTTGGTGAGATCCATTAAATCTGAGGTGCATCGTTTGTCAATCCACAATCATAACACTGATCACCTGAGATAATTATCCAACAATTTTTCCAAGGGTTATCTGAGGTATCATGGGTTATTTAGATAACCCTATAATTTTGACATAATATTTTTGTTAAATAATAACAAGTCATTGTGTGAATAATTATAAATAAAATATTTTATTTAATTATTTTATTCATTTCTATGATCGTGATGACTTTTCCACAGAAGACCCCCACAGACTAATGTTAAGTTTTTCATAGGGTAAACCTCACATTTTGAACTTAATGGTTCCCTAAGAATTTGATCTAGTCACCTATTTATAAGTTGGTCTATTTTTTTCAGAAAAATGTGCATGTGTTCTATTTAATATATTTAATATATTTAAAATATTTATTCTAGGAACACTAATCCACAAAATCGCATGTTGTCTCAGTGTATGGACTTTAAAATAATCCATACAATATCCGAAAATAATATATGGAATATCCCAGATATTACTGGTTATTCCTATTTGTATCACTAATTTTAGCATCTATGTTATAATGGTCATGTTTTAATAATACTATTTTAATAATATATCATCGATCTTTTAATCTCATTATCATGTCACGTATATTCTATTGAATGTAGTATTATGTTATAATATTGGGGTGTTATAAGAAATTTGTTCTTATAAAACCCCCATCCTTAGTTTTATGAATGATTAGAGTCATGGTATCTTTAAAAAAATTATAAATTAAGTGTCTAATATCTAAAAAAAAATAGAAATATATTTGATGGAATTGTGTGTGGTACAATTTTGAAGATAACAAAACCATTTATCATATTATGTTGATCAAATGGATTGAATAGAAAAATATATATCTGTATTTATTTAATGATAAGATTTAGTGTCCATTATTTTCTGATACAACATTGAAGTCTACTTGGGAAGGCCTCCACATAATAATACATTGTGCTTTATTAACACCATAGAAAAGTCCTGGGGGATTCTAGTTGTTTCCCTACATCATCCCATGTCATACCACATTAGAGAGTATAACCACAAAACGTACCTGTCTAGAAACGTACACCATTGAGTAAAATCTTCCTAAATATTTCACAAGATATTCCACTCTTCATAACTTCTTCAAGCCTAAGTACACCTATGTGATATAGTTGGGATACCCTTATAGAGGTTTGGATGGATCAAGTATAGAACTAGATTAGTAGTTGAATTTTATTTTCTAACTCTTTATCATATTATATTAAATGAAAATTATCAACCCTACCTATCTGAAAAATCAATTCTTAAAATAATATTTTACCATTAATAATAAATATATATCCCAAGTTCTTTAACGGAAGGAATTCCATTTTTCATATAAAATATAACAAGAAACCTAAAATACCAAATCCAAAATGTATCTAGAAATATTAATTCATTTAATATATTAAGACCAAATTCTTAGGAATTATTGGGAACTTATTAACAACATATAACCATAAATTTCTTCTTATAAACTTCCACCATATTTATTTTTTGACAGTAAATACAAAATACGAAAAAATGGTTTCAATATTCCATTCCTTGTCTAAGTTTGTGCCTACACTTGATCTTATATATAAATGAATAACAAAGAAATAATTAATTGTAATAGTTTTAATTACTTATTTAACTTAAAACATAGAGGGATAGTGTCCTAAAACTCTTCAGGTGATGTTTCATCGCAAAAACCACACATAACCTTGTGGTCCAACCTCTGGGGACATCCTCTCACCGAGAAAAAAAATATTCCCATCAATCAAGAGGATTTACACTATTCCCCAATTAAATCATCATTAAAACAATAATAGAAGATATTATAATAAATTTCAATAGAATGGGAAAGAAATATGAAGGAATGAAATGAAGAATCATAACTTAATTCAATACAAGAACATCCAAAAAAAATCCCTCACTAAAGGGGGTTGAAGGGGAAAATGATAGGGGAGAATCAAACCAAATTTACCTCTTTGTATTTTCACTTAAACTAAAATTTAAGGGAGGATGACCTAGAAATGATGGGTCTTACCCTATTTTTTAAAACTAGAATAGGGCCCCATCTAAGCATGACCTATATGGGTCATTCTGTTATTCCCTTATAAGGTCACCTATCAAGTATGTAGCACCATGGGTTATAGTTTGATGCATTACCCTCATCTATAACCAAAATACTAAGGGAAATTGATATATCGTCTGACTTTATTCCCTCACAATGTGTCCCTCCTACAGTTTGGCTCCATGATGCTACATTATTCCTCCTGGAACATGATGAACTTCCTCACGGTGTAACCGTCCTTTCTCACAGAATTTTGAAATGTTAGTAAATAAATATTTATTCTTATATATGATCATGGCGTTACACCCCTATTCTGAAGTGGGACCTCTATACATAAGTGTATTTTCCAAAGAAAATATCTCTTATATTATGCCGCGTCATGACACCCACTAGACATGGAATGACCTTCTACTATCACACCTAAACCATTATATGAAATCCATTATTAACAACATCTCCTATATCCTCCACAATATGGTTCCACCCGGGATATAGTGTGCCTCCTAATATATCCCTCATCATAGTGTGAGTATATTCTATCATTAATTTACAAGATATCTGTATAAAATATCTTGAAACTACTATGATATTCACCTGATCCCCAAAAAACAACCTCTTAGGACACTAAACATATCCAAAAACGTCTCCTTGATATGTTCCAATTCTCAGAATCCTGATATAAATCCTAATTTTCCAAACACTCCCTACTCTAGGACCATAAAATTAAAATTTCATAGAATTTCAAATCTTACTAATTCATTAAAAACTACGATACATTTTTCCCTCACACATTGTCATAATCTATGTCTTTGGGATGAAATAATATTACATAATTTTTCCATTACCAATAACGTACATCATATCTAAGTCAAAGGAATGCATGTAATAAACTAACCTACTATTTTGAAGGTTCATCTCATGATTAGATAATATATATTTGAGGCTCTTAATGTCAGTATATACCATAATCCTATAACATTGGAGATAATAGAACTAACACAAAAATGCATAAAATATTGTAGTTAACTCCATATCATGGGTAAAATAGTTATACTCATATATGAATAATTTTCTAGACCAATAAGAAATAACCTAATCATCTTTCATAGAAGCCACACTAGTCTCAACTCCTGATGAATTAAAATACACCATGTACTCCTAACCTGGCACAATTAAGGTTAGGATTGTATTGCATGTCAATATTGAATTCAACTCCTGGAAGGTCCTCTTACATGGGTTATTATATTCAAACCCAACCCCTTCTTATTGAAGACCATATTCGATACATCCAATCAAGATAAGTCTTGAATAGAACATATGTAGAAGAATTGTAATACTAGGAATATTTGGATAAATATTACATTCCAGGGCCATCCCAAGTAACCCCAACATCAAATGTCTGATGGTTTATAGATATTACAGACTCAAATAACAAATTCCCTAAGAAACATGCCTCCCATATCTAAACTTTTCACTAAGATCTTGATATAATCACTATGAAAAACAATAAATATAAACCATGTTCCTTCAATATCTGAGAGTATACCAAGATATAATCTACAAAAAACAAGAGGGAATCAAGATAAAAATGATATTCCATGCACATTATGGGAATAAATATACATAGAGTATTCATAAGACCAAATTAAATTACACAAAACCTATAGAACCTATACCTACTTCTAAAAATAGTATATTTAATTTCATCTACTTTCACTCATAGCTTGTGATAACATAGACATAAATTGGTCTTGGACAACTGTATTTCTCCTCTTGTATTAAATATATTATTAACACAATGAAGGGGATTTCAATTATTATTCATTACAAGGTTAAATATCCTATAAACCATTCACAAATATAAACATAAATCACCTTTCATGGTGAACAAATTGGATCACCCTATGATGAAGTTCTTGGTAGAATAAACACTTTATAATGTTGGTCCACTAGCTGGGACTTTAGAACTATTATTTTAACTACTTATATTATATATGGTGGTATAGATGTAATATCCACACCTATAACTTGGTTTATCATGAACTTGAACACACTTTCATGATGTAATCAAAAAAATACTCATGAAAAATGTCTTAATGCTAATCTATAATTGGGGTAAAATAAATTGTATCATCACATTCACATCTGAAAAAGTGATGCTCATGGACTAGGATATAACCATACATAAATAATGATTGTTAATATCAAAATTCCATAAAAAATATAACTCCTCAAAAATAATGTAAAATACACTCATAGGAGAGGTGAAAGCACTTATCTTTGATAGTAATCGATGTGGGTTCTATAATGAGTCAACCGATCCTTGAAAAACATTACATAAAAGTTATGAGTTTTTATTGAATTAAAATACCGTTGATTCGTTTTTTCCACTTGATACAATGATAAATATTATTCATATATGAATACCATTAAATTTCTTCCCTAAAGGAAATTTTATGGCCCACAACCCCATCAGAAACTCTAATGTCAAACCCAGATCACTAACTAATTGAATAAAAATAAAAAAGTGCATCAGATATAAATTCAATAATAATAATATCATCGTATATTATTAAATAACCTTACCTAAAACAAATTATGTTCCCTTATCACAATTGGGTAATTCTACTCAATATTTAATTTTTCCCCTAAAACATACATTATTGACCTATCCTTCCGACATGTATTTACTTCACAATATACATATCTAGTGTTTTGGTTTCCCATATGAATTATTCCTACAACCACATCTCATAAACACATATCTACTACCTTGATGTTTAACCCCATACCAATATATAGACCCCTAATTCATCTTGATACCTTTTCCCCCCACCCATCAAATGTGTACACCAACAAAAATGCTATAGATTTCCTATCTACCTATAATATAACATTACTTTAAAAATAAATCACCATATGGTATGATATTTCTTGGTTAACCATACTTAAAATAATCCTAGTAGTCTAAACTAATGATTAAAGAGACAAACCTTGTCCCTTTCCACCCTTTCTATCACCACCTTTGCATGGACCGTCAAATTTCTGCTTCATGCTACAAGAATACCCACTCTTAAACTTAATAATTGAAGAATATTATCTTCAATACTGACCCTTTATGGGTTTACTCTTTGAAATTAGGTCCTAATTCACTATATCAAGAAAGGAATTCAGTTAAAAAATATTCACATGTACTCACAAGGGGTACCTCAACACATACTCAAAGCTTCATACCATAGAAATATCATCACAATCCATCATCAAGGTGAAGAAAATTAACTCTATAAAATGTTTCTTGAAATCCATCACTAATATTTTACCTAAAGTAGGATGTATAAACTTTTATGTCCCTTGAATATTTAGAATATCAGTTAAAAACTAATCAAATAAATGAGTTTAGAAGTCCTTTAAAGATAACCTCTCATGTCATCCCACCAGAACCTCTATATCCCACCACCTATTTGCAATTCTATGTAACTTTTTAGTCGATAACTTCACCCTCCTCTTAACTGGGGTCTCAATCTAATCTAAGATACTATAAATTGAATAAATCCAAAACTTAATGCCTTATAGTGAACCCTCACCCTAATAAATATTTGGATGTGTCATCTATAACTCTCTAATAAATTCATAAATTGATAGATCATCTCTTATATACCCATGCACCATAAAAATAATCACACGGATCATGTTATCCTTTATATTATTGTCCATCGAAGCTTTTGGTACTGCTGCGGGTGGGGGATACTCATTTTCTCACTCAGGTCACATGGATGTTGTTATTCATGGAGGTATATCACTATAATTCCAAATGAACGAATCAAAACAATTCTGTCATAGTTTTTGATATCATAATTTAGAGGAATCAGTAATTGGAAAAACATTCCACAACTTTAAAAGAGGATCATATACAATAAGAGTACACTAAAAGTGGGGGTGAATTAGTGAACACATTTAGAATTTCATTTCAACATTTTTTAAAAGTCGTCCAATGTCACTTGTTGGAGTTATAGATCCCATTTCTAAAACAAATGCACCAAGTATAATTAATCATCAGTGGGGAATCATATGTACTAGATTAACAATTTTACAAAAAAATCTATGTATTTTGTTTGATTTAGTAAAACTATGAACACATGATCCACTATAAATCATAAAATGGACATAATGACCAAGTTTCATCATTTAACTCAAGATATGAAAAAATTCATCAAACAGTATTCATTGTTCCCACACTTTTATGAATTTCATAATATATGTAAAATATTAAACATCTAAAATATAATTAAATAGTCTGATTAATTCATCTTAAAAACCCAAATTAGTGGTTACTCTTATTTATATGTTCCTTTTTTTATTACATTTCTATTCTCCTTATTATTCTTTCACTACTCTCCTTCTCTCTAAAGTATTTTAGCACACCCTTCTACACAAACAATTTATCTTTATTCCTTTTTATGAATTTATTTTCCTTCTGTTTCACTTCCACTTATTCTTATTTTACTATTCTCCTTCTTACTATAGTTATGTAGAACATCCTACAATAATAAATATTTCTCTTACTCCATTTTATTTAATTTTTTTATTTCTCAAGTAACACCCAACAACCTCAGATTCAATCTCATTTCTCGGATCATCCATGACCATCACCCCACATTTTTCATTCTCAAGTAATTTTAATGATTATTTGTTATTATCCCGAGTGATATTTACCAATCCACATTATTAAAAACATATAAAACTATATACTTTTACCAAAATTGGTTTAGTGAAGCTTACACCATAGAATTTTTTTCCCCGCCACTTAGAACCATTATAAGATGCATCTCTCAACTCCAAAAACACACCTAACTACGATAGACCATGGAAGAGTTGAATCCATTTTTTCTTCTCTAAAAAACCTTGACCACCAATTTAACATAATTGGGAGAATGAAAAATTAATTACAGTGAAACCATGACGAGATGGATACACTACAACATAGTGGGTTCAGAATTTCTCTTTCTCTAGATGATATCATGACAAGTTATATTATAAACATGATGTGGTTTGGTTTCCACAATGAAAACAAAATTTTTAAAAAAATATTCACCACACTATCCATTTTTTTTTATTCGTATAAATATTCATTCTAATACCTAAACATTTCCATGTCCTGGTTGACACCACAACATGTTTTGATCAGCTTAACCAAAAATAGGTTTTATATTAAATTTTTATCACCAAACTACTTTATCTAATATCCATTACTATAAATAGACTTAAAAAACCTTTAAACCATTCCCTATATTATTAATGAGTTAGAATCACATGTTGAAATCAATAACTAATGAAAAATTTAACATCATCCTTCACAAAATTCAACTTCTTCAAAGGGATTCAATATTTCCACCTTTAGATTTTACTATCCTCCATTGATTATATATCTCATTCACTTAAAATCATCTCATTATTAGTAATGTTAAATTAGTTAATAAATTATTGAAATATGTTAGTGTAATCATCCTAGGGAATATAAATGATCAAATAATAACATCAACACCATCCATTATCATGTTACATTGACTTACATATCCTATTTCAAATTCATGCTCTTATCTTATTTATTTATCACTATAACCATCTTTTTATATATTCTAAATAAAAAATTTCATGCCCAAATACTCGAAAAATACATTACAATAACTCAGAAATCGAAGAAAAACTTGCATGTAGAAATCACACAAAAAAACTACATGTTCACACTAAACCCATTATTTCTCCCTTTTTAAAAAAACACTTCATAAATAAATAATCCCCTTTAATAAATCACCCCAATTGAGAAAAGATAATGATTCTGAATTTATTTCATTATCTTTCCCTTGGATATTGAAAATAAAAATATTTGAGTGATGAGAAAGAATCATCATACCTTATCCTGAAGAATGTCAAGGCTAATCCCACAACATCAATCTATGTTTTTGAATCCCATCCATATAAACTACTTTCGTAAAACATCCCTTTATTGTTACTTTGTAGGAAAACACTCCATATTTACAAAATATTTCTTGATAAAATTGTACTTCATATCAATATGTATCGAAATATAAATGGAAATTTTATTATCATGACCCTTCAATAAGGGTGTATTTATTTTCATTTTGATTTATTCAAGTTGGGACTTCATCTAAATTTATTAATTTGTCTCATTGGTGGAAAAACATATTCTACATTAGTTATGATCAACGTAATATGATTATTCCTTTTAGTGTTTCAGGTGACACACCTTTCTCCAATTAAATACACTCTAATAGATATGGACTTCTGATCATCAACTCTTAAAACAAAGTAAGTATAAGAATAACCAAATTAATTAGGATTTACTTTATTGTTTTAAAGAAAACAATATTCTATAATTTCTTTGATATATTTTATAATTATCATCACTACTATAAAATGATATTTCTTTGTAACTTTTTGATGCAGTATACATAATGTAATAGAATAAAAAACATTAAATCTTGATTATATTGATTGATATGTGAAATAAAGTGTCTTCCATGACTTTTTTTGGTTTATACCACATCCAAATTTATGCATATGTGCACCGTAACATATTATAATACACTTTTTCATGGTGGTTGTGAATATTAGTATCACATTGTGCAATAACATAATGGTTCCTTATTTTCACCAACTCAAATGATATCATACTATGTATTTCGTCACAAGATTACGATACTAAAGCGTTGTAATGTTCTATATGATTTTTTTAAAATTTTAGAAAATTAATTATGAGTATTGATCAGATATTTTAATAGTTATAATATTGAGAGAAGTTTATAAAATTTAGTATAAATTATGGATGTCTATTTGTATTCGTGGAGGCCTATATAAACCTGTCTCAATCCTTATAGAGTATTCTATGAGCATGATATTCAGTTCTCCCATTAAAAATCCAAAAAATAAAGATTATTAAAATCTCTTGATTCTCCCATTACTTCAAACGTAAGGTTCTTGAAAAAAATGGGATGAGAATGATCTAAACTAAGTGTCAAGAGTTTCCCACATTCCTTGAATACCCTAGAATGGAGGAAACTATCCTTTTATCATCAATGGTCTTCATCAAACTCATATAGATGAACTCAGATCAACTAATGAAAGGTATGTTTTCCTATTATTGTTTTTATTTGATACTATTCATATGGAAATATCTAGTGGTTTTTTGGTTTTTTATGCTAACATTAAATAAGTGTTATCCCATCCAAATCCTATTAGTGGTATCAAAATTGTCTTCCATAATGACTGTATTAGATTATTTATGAATGAAGAAAAATGGAAAATGAGTTTTCTATGAAACTTATCATGGATAAGTGAAAATCACCCATTTCAGTTCATAAAAATGGGTTTGGTTCTTAATAGTTATAGGACCATAAAAATGTGAAATAGACATTATGTTTTCAGAAAAAATATAGCATCACATATGATGTGTCTATTTCATGGTCTAGAAATTACTATGTTGTGGTGTCTTATACCATGAGTATATATCATGACATAGTGGACATCACTAATCCATTTTTAATATAATCATGATTAGTTTGGAATTTTAGTCCATAAAATCACCATAGTATAATCAATATCACTATGCTTTAAACTACAAGAAACGACACGGCCAAAATTTCATATTCGAAATGGTGTGTCTGCCTAAAATGATTTCCTCAAAAATAATTGGCTAACTATAAATGGATTATTAAATGGTCACTGGTTATGACATCTTAATATGAACAAAATGGATTTCACCAAACCATTATGACAAGCCATGGTAGTATAAATTTAAGAAAAATCATTTTATTTTATTTTTAATTAACAAAAACAATTGTTGACAGAAGTCCTTTAAATAAAACCAAAAACTTTTGGATGATACGATCATGGTTTAAGTGGATTTCAAATGTAATTTTTTTTAAATGTGCATAAATTAAAATAAAGGGAAATATAATGGTGTTTATATTTATTTATGATTAGTTAATGAATTTAAATATAAAATTTATATATTATTATACTTATTTAGAAAAATATATGAAATTTATTTATGTAAATTGTTTATATAAAAAATGAAATTTTTATTATCAGATAATAAATGTGGTCCTAAAATATCATATATTTTTAATATGAATTATTTCATATTAAAACCAAATAAATTATAATATAAATTTTAATATTAGATAAAAGTGAATTGTTCTTCTTCGTTCATTTCAAAATAAAAAATGATTAATTTTTTTTATGAATTGTTCATAAATGTCTATCCTATATCTAAATTTATGAATGAATCCATTATTTAGTTTATTAAATACTTTATTATTTATAGATATAAATTATATATTATGATTTGTAATATATGTTTTAGTTTAAATGTATTCAATTTATTCTTTAAATTATCATACATGTATTTAAGAAGGTGTATGCTAAGTATGATAATTTTTTATTTTTATTATACCCTAAATTTGGAGTGTATTAGGTTATGAGGTTAAATTAAGAAGTTAATTATTGTTTATACATATTAGGTGTTATAATTAAGATGTAATTGAAATATATATGTAGTATATAATTATTTTTAGAGGGTGTTTGAGTCAGATAGTTAACTAGCCTAGTCGCATGTGCCTTATCTAGAAAAGTGGGAGTTGGTAACCTAGAACTCTATGCTTACTCCCATGAGTATTATTGATTTCATTTGATTCTAAGACTCTATATAAAATGGTTTCACATATCTTATTTATGTGATACATTTGGATTTTTATAAATATAGTTGACTTTTAATTTGAGTTAGTAATGAATGTTGTGAGTTATGTAAAGAGTTACACAACAATATGATTTGAACATATTGATTTGGTGGAAGGAATAATGATTATGAACTAAATAATTAGAATCATGTATATATATATATAAATGGAATATATGATATAAAAAAGAGATATTAAGTCCCCTTAAAAATAATAATTTCCAGGTTCCTTTTAAAACAATCATTTTTGAAGACCTTGATCATCCAACTAGGTATATCATGCTAAATATGGGTGCCTCTAGATTATCTTTTGTTTTTAAAACAATTAAAGAGGTGATCTTAAACATTATGTGCCACATTGTTTTCATAAAATTTGGGTTACAAATAGGGGGAACACTAATTTTTAGGATATCAAGGGAATATCATTGAGATAATCCATACTATGTATTGGATATGGAGTTATCCACATAGTTATACAATAGTCATATATGATATTATTTGAATGACTATCTACCATATATAGTAATTTATTGTATTATCAACTTAGTTGGGATGAGTAGAAATGAAATATAGTTATTTTCACACTAAATGATATGATGAAATTCAAAAGGGGTAATTATGTTAGTGGAGTGCATTTAATATAAGTCTATTGAAAAAATATAAATCATAAAACACATTTGATAAAAAATAATAAAATAGATGTAATGGATTCATCATCATTGAACATATTTTTTAGATCAATATCAGAAAAGAAAAATATTAAAGAAGAAACTTATGGGGATAATATAAAACTAATGAGTCATTCTTCAGTATAAAGAAAAAATTATAAGTGTTAGAGAAACCCCTTCATGAGTAACTAGTCATTGAAATTATTAAGAAATTAGCATGGATTAATTCAATTAAGATTAAAAAAAGTCTCTCTTAAATACAATATAACATAATGAATTTTCAATATCTGCTCATATACTATATATAATTGGTTTTATCAATTACGTAGATAAACTAAAGGTTTCCTTTCATGCTTATCATACTGTGGAATTCAATTTGGTAATACTGGTTGGAAATTTTCTCATAATGTAAATGGTTTGAATAAAATTTTATCCTATTTAATCTAAGTGTTTTGGATAGATTTATTAGTAATGATATGTATAAGGTTTTTGTATTATATTGATATTATTTATTAAAAGTTCAAACCAGATAAATAAAATTCTTTAAGAATGTATAATAATTTTACATTAAGTATCTGTTCATTTTCTATAATGTCTAGAATACCTAAAGTGGTTTTTTTGAAACTCCATAGAAATCCAACATTAGATATTTATGCTATTGAAATAAATTCTTCAATTTTAAGGGGTATTTGAAAACAAATGGTTACATTAAAAAATTAAAATATACATGAGTTGAAAATAAAAGTATGGGATCATGGAGATTGTAGTGTGTAATTAAATTATGAATACTATTGTTGCTAACACATGTAGTTAAATTCAAAGGAATATTATAATCTCATATAGATCCAAATAAAGGATATGTATTTTCATCTTAATTCTCTTATATGATAAGAGAAGTTTTTTATTAACAAAGAGTTGTTATAAAAAATAATAGATAATGGTTAAAATGAATGTGGTTTATGATTCATCAGATTATGTATCATATTTGAGAAGAATATAAGGGGAAAAGGAAAAAACTCTCAGTTTGATGTTTGGAGGAGTGGAATGTTGGATCCCAATATCGTTTTCATGGTTGTACGATCTGTTCAAATGAAATATAAGGGTAAAAGGAGTTTTATCCTTGATAAAATAGTTTACCATTGATATGAGTTAAAATATGAGGGAAAAGAGTTCCCACCACCTTTAGTGGAATATTATAAAGAATAAAGTATTATTTTTATAATAGAACTACAAACCCAAACAATACCATATTAGATATGGTTAGTAATAGTTAATTTGTTTAATATTACCACTAAAACAAAATTAAATATTATTTACTAACACAAATGTGTTTATTTACCATAGATTGATATTCTAGATAAAATATTGATTCTAGGAGGCTAGTTGAAGAATATTTGGAATTGGATATCTCCAAGTATTACAAAAAAAGAGATTATACCTATCAAAATTTCATGTGAAAATAAATTAATATCCTTAAAGGTTTGAAGGTCTTTGGGTAAATAAAAACTCATTAAGTTAGATTTAATTTCCTTAAATAAGTGAAGATCACATTACATCAGAAAATAGTTTATGATGTTTTGGTAAAGAAAGATATTAATATAAAAAATATCATTTTATTTTCAAATGATTTCAATGTAAATGTTTAATGAGTTATTTTCAATAATTATGGTGGTGTTGAACTTAGAAAGAGTTCTAAGTAGAAAATATAAGTTATAAATATCACGACAATGGTTAATGTGAAGTAAATGACCATAGATTATATGTTCAAAAATATTAAAATTAAGAATATGATTTCTAAATTTGACCGTCATTTAAGTTTGATTTCTTTATAAATTTTACCCATTAATGATCTTAGTGTGAGGTTTTAATTATATAATCACATAGAAATGTGGAAGGAATTATACCGAGATGTAATTAGATTAAAAAACCAGAAAAGTGTGGTAAATTTAAGGCCTCTTTGGAACTCTATAATATATGATATGATTGTATTAGTGATTATGTATGGTTTTTTAGTATTATTAAATTATTTAAAAATATAAAAATAATCATGTTTTCAAAATGAGGTGTTTACATTATCGTTATTTGTGTTTAATGTATATTTTTTGTTAAGATAAATGATAATTAACCACTTAAAGTCCAATATTTTTTTATTCCCATTGATGATTTTCATACATTATTATTGGTTATAGAAAAATGGTAAGTTTGGTATGCGTAGTATTTTTTATGGAGATATAAAGTATTTTTTTGAGGCACAAATTATGTTTTTTACATAGGATAACCCACCAACGATACAAAATTGAGTGTTATACACTATGTATTTTGTATGATTGGGGTGCATAATCCATATTAAATCTATATACATGAGGTTCATGAGATATGTTGTATGATAAAATTCATAATTTAATACCTTTATAATGAAATCCTTGAGGCATAGCTAATCATAGGGTCGTTTGGTATGTTTCTAATTTTATCATCAGTTGAGTATTAAAAAATATATTATTTTTTCTATAGTATGAAAAGTATTAAATATAGGAATTTGATTAAGATAGAATAAGAAAGTTGATGAGTATAACTAGGTAAGGTGTATGTGATTTATTTATCTATTAATATAAGGGTCACATGATATTCTTATCTACTTGGGTGAATGAAATGTGATGCGCTCATCTATCTAGTTAGTCTATACTCATAGAATCTAGAGTACAAGATTAACCTGTATAGAATTGAAATACTTTATGTCCCATTATCACTTGATGTTTCAAAAAAATGGATTATATGATTATGTAAATTCATATATGATAAATTTTGTGGACATGGGTATTGAAATACATGTGGGAAGTTCCTAGATCTAGTTGAATCACTGATAGAGAGAGGGTTGAATTGGTTATCTCTTTTTATTTTTAAAATTTACACATTTTTACCCAATCTATTTGAAAATTTAAGTTACTGATCCACCCTTGAATAATTATCTCACCCTTAGTCACATGCATGGAGATAAATATATTGAAAATAAACACAAGTATTTTAAATGTTCATTATTAAAGACATGCTTTTATCATGATTGTTTAGATTCCCTAATCATGGATAAACCACTATAGACACAAATGGTAACACCATGGACCGCCCTAGTATGATCAACATAGAGTCACACTATTTTATTCTTATTCACATGACTGGTTATAAACCCCAATTATAATATTCATACATGTTATTAGTTTTATACCTTAATTTGGGTTCTTCAGTACAATATGTGATTTAATGAAAAAAAGATATTGATATGCTATTAGTTACTTCTACACCACTTGTAAATTGATGTCCCTCCATGAATTTTCTATATCAATATGTCTAATTTCATATTGATCCAATAACATATATATCCACTTGAATAGGTATGTCGGCCCAAAACATCACAAGACATTCTATATATTCTAGTTCTTCCTCACCCATATGATTTCTCAAGGATGTTGGTTTTTTGTTCTTGTGTTATTACTATTGGGTTTTGACTCTTTACACTCTTCTACTCCCCAAAATATTGTTGTTTATTATGTTTCTTAGCACATAGAAAATATTCAACAACACATTATTCTTACATGAATCTACATATTATATATTCAAAAAATATCATGTGAATATTCTTCTCAAGATTTCATGAATAGAAACTCCATAAATCACATAAATATTGTATTTCTTGGTTTAATAAATGATATTATATTTTATTTTCATCTTGATCCTGACTTCCTTAATAAGAACTTAATTATAGGGATATTTTTTTCAAAAATTATCATTTAATTTTCTATTAAAGGAAGCATCAAAACCATTATTCTCTTGATAATTTAAAAATATGAACCAAAAAATATTGTATCTTCTTATCTCAAATATTGGATAAGGAATCCTTAATATTTACTTTATTTTTATATTTAAAAACTAATTTAAATTTCATAATAATCCAATACATATGACTTTAATACATGTATGCATGAAACATGCGGTAACATGACATTCCCTATAGCATAGAGCTCTGTGTGATAGACCTCTATCTATTTATAGTGTCTAAGGATTTTTCAAAAATATTCACAAACTATGTACCACATTATGGTTCATTACATTTTTAGTCTCAGTCTTTATTCTCTTTTCAACTTCCTCTAATATGGTACTCTCTCATATTTTTGAAGTGGGTTGGTTAAGAGACCTCAAGTGAACCAATATATATGCAAAATTCTATTGAATAATAGTGGGGTTTGTTATATATATATATATAGTGGGGTGACTATACCCCTGGTTACAGAGTTATAACACAACAGAATAAACCAATAACAATAAATAATAATCAGAGTGTGGAAATAATGGAATTAATATAATATAGTATAAACTAACTAAATAATACAATAAATAATAAAGGATTAATGTAATGATGTTATGGAATGAAACTAACTGTTATGCGAGGAATAATAAAATAAAATACTATTAGAATCAAATAAAGATACAAAAGTCCCCGATCAAGAACCCTATGTTAGTCTCATCTCTAAACTCTAGCCCATCCAGTAAGAAACAATCAACATCAATGTATTTTACCCTTATCCAAATCCATATCCATATAATCCTCTCAGCTACCAAATAATGACCTGAATATGGTGTGTGTTTAACTTAGTTTGTCAACACCCCCATTTCTAAACATAACCAATCTGATAATAAGTGTATAAAATAGTGAAATAAACTAGAATATTAACTAATTAGACAATTAAATTAGTACCACATTAACCTACTTTGGCACTATTACAAAATACCTTTGATCATGTCTAACAACCATGACAACCATAAACTTATAACCAATTAATATCATAACCTACCTAAGCGCCATGCTGGAATGTCTCTAATAATGTCTTATGACCATGCCATCCTTAACCTTGTTACCAAAATACAAGTCACAAAAATCTATGTAAGACATTATATATAATCATTTTAACATTTCATTAGAGCCAAGACCTCTATATGATCATTTCAACATGTGTCACTATCCCTAGCCCTCTATATAATTATTTCAATATGTCAACTGGTCCAAGCTCGATATATAAGAATTTCAGAAAGTTTCACTAGGCCAATCCCACTATATAAGTATTTCAGCATGTATCACTGGGCATAGCCTGCTATATAATCATTTCAGCATGTATCATTGGGCCGACACCCTATATAATATTTACAACATTTAATCAAAAAACATGTCATGGCAACAAGTGTACCACAATATCTCATTGTATTTCTCAATATAAAAAATTTTAAATTTCCTTTTAGAAATCAATTACACATTTCATATATCAATTGTTCATAACCAATAACATTGTAGTTATCTCAATAAATAAAAAAGGAATGGTAAATATATATCAGACAATCTCTCACAATCCATGTCATGCAGAACACCCTTTAAGACAATAAAAAAATTGTTTTTAAAGGGTTATCTCACTTTAATGGTAGCAACAAGACAAGTAAATAACCAATTGTATCCAAAGGGACACTAAGGAATAATTCAATTCATTCATTCAATTTATCTGGTGCACAATATGTTGGAATAATTTCAATATTGCACACACTGGAAAATTATCAAAACATAGGGTTAAAGTTTAGACCCCATACAATTAACTTCCAATAAAACAATGATTCTGATGGAAAAAACTGACGAGAAATAATTTTTGGATGATCACAAGAACAAACCTAGATCAAAACCGATCAAAATCAAAACCAACAATGTACAAGGTCTTGTTATTTCAACCCAACACCTATGGAACTAAGGGAGAGAAGGGAAAACTAATAAAAACATTTACTAGGGATCACATTCATTATTGGGATGTCTAAAAGGGAGGTTTGCACACCAAAATCCCTTGTATGGTGCACTATGTCAAAGAGGAAGAAGCTTCAAGCGAGAAGAAATAAAAAACAACCACGAAACCTACATTAGAACTGCGGGTTGAGGAATTACATGGTGGGTATTATAGTTACACATCATTTAATTATTTTTAGAAGGATATACCAAAAACCTATTACCGAAGATTGTTATTTAAAATCTATTAAACATTAAATGATGTGTAGTCCATTTAAACGGTGTGAAAATGTTCTGATGATGGTTGTCTTCCCATTTTCTTTATAAAAAAACCTAAAAAACATCTAAATACTCTCCACATACCAAGAATATGTGATAATTATTTACCCATTTATACACTGACTCCATTAATTCAAACAAGCATACATCTCTAAAATATAATTCATTTTCCCCAAAAAATAATCTTCATGAGGATCCTCTCAAATTTTGTTAAGTTTCCCCTCATCCAAAGACATCATTTATTAAAAAAAGTAAACACCAATGAAAACACTACCAGAAAGGTTTATAAATGAAGAAAAAACTCAACCAAGAGAAGTTTAACAAAGAAAACATAGATAGGGATGTACCTAGAAAAAATATGGGATCTTAGAACCTCCCCACCATATAATAACTCACCCCTGAGATGCTCCAAGCATCACTATAGGGTCTCAAACAACAAGTCTTTTCATTTTGACTGTATATCGGACTCCCTCTCTTAGGTATCCTACTAAACTAACCCATTATTCCACTGTAATTGAACGAAATGAACCATACTACCCTAGAGATACTTCTCACTATGGTCCAGAATCTGTATAGGATACTCCACAAAAATCGCATCAGAAGTAAGCTAAACGTATTCTATTTCTATCACATGAGATGGTTCAAGATAGTATCTGTGAAGTTTTGACATGTGAAACATGTTGTACATAGTAGTGTAGTGTTGTCTAGGGGACATACAATACGTCACTAGCCCAACCCTATCCACTATCTCAAACAACCTAATAAACTTGGGCACTAACTTTCTCTGTTTCTTGATATAGAATTTCGAAAACATAGGTGACGCTTGAAGGAAATATTATGACCAACCTCAAAAATTTGAGGTCTTCTATAAAGGTAAGAATTAGATTTCATCCTTCTCTACATAGTCACCATCCATTTTCTAATCAAATGAACTTTCTTGGATGTATCCTACATAAGATTAGGCCCTATAAGTGCTAAATCGCTTGCCTACAACCAATAAAGATGTGAATGAAACGGGCTTCCATACGAAGCCTAAAAATCTACCATTTGTATGGATTCTATGAATATTTTATTATATGAAAGCTTATCGAGTTCTGTATGCTTCTCCCACAATCCACCAAAACAAAAAACATAGGCTTTTAGAATATCCTACAAAATATGAATAGTCTTATCTAATTGATAGTCAGAATAAGGATGATAATCCATACTTAAAAGAACCCTAGATCTGATATACTTCTAAATAACCTTCAATAATTAATATATGAAATGAGGATCTCTATATGAAATTATACTCCTCATAAAATTGTGCATTTTAATTACTTCATGTATGTAGATACTATATAGATAATAAACATTGAAGGTCTTTATAGTCGTTAATAAGTGAGATACCTTCATCTGTTGATCCACAATCACCCAAAAACATCATTTTTAAGGGTTTTCTTGGGTTGTACTATCACAAAATTCATACTTACATCATCCCATCTTCACTAAGGAATGGGAGAAGGCGGAAAAACCCCATTTCACCTCTTATGTTTGGGTGTCACCTGTTAACAAGTAAAACATATCACCACACAACCTTCTATTTATTTATTCATTTCTGACCACCATTTCTATCTATAGAGATCAAAATACATCTTTTTCAAACTAGGATGTACCTACCATAAAGAAGCATGAAACTCCCTCATCATCCCTCAAAAAAGTCTATTGAAACCCATACTTAGCCACAGAAAAAAGGGAATTTCTACTTCCAATAGACCATCTGGATGGTGTTTCTCCACAATATAATCTATCCCATAGAACTAGGCCCTCTATATTAGAGGAAAAATTGGAATTAATCAAATTCAAATGTTTGGGTATAACAGATGCCACAACTATGCGAAGGTGGAGATCTGATTTCATGATAAAGATGCTAGGAGGAGTAGTTCTAAGTAGTTAGTTTGGGTTGTATGTAATGTTTGAAGCCTACGGGCAATGAATTCTTCTATGGCCTATAGGGCCATGTATTACTTACTCATATGGGAATTGTTATGGTTCCACCTCTCCACTTGAAAAGTGTATTATCGAAAATCAATAAAAATGAAGGCCTTCGGGCCATTGGATGAATGGGTATAACAAATGTCAATGTTGGAGCTACTCATCCCGGAGACTCCTGAACATCTGAATGCATGTATGAAAAGAGATCCATTATCTTCCACTCAATTCAAGAATCTCATACTTCCACTTCCTATGTCTTTCATATCAATGCATCGATAATGGTCTTCCCCTAGACTTGTGTATAAGCTTACTCAAAATCAATATACTATAAGTATTTGACCCATTTCCTCTCCTGAAGTTTCAGGTATCAATGAGAAAATATGTACCTGAGGCTCTTATGGTTCTTGTATACCAAATACATATCACCCGTGAGATAATGACTCATGTGTCTCAGCGCTTGTACCACTAATACTAACTCCAAGTCAATTTTGGATAATTAATCTCGTGCAGTATCAAATATCAAGATCCATAAGTAACCACTCAGTCATCTGACTTTAGAACTTCTCCAAGTCCAACTCTGAATGCATCACATTAAATGGTATATGCTCTAATCGACACACATAAATTGAGAATAAATGATGATGTTATCCTCCATTTCATATCCTAAAAATATCTTTGACAAGCATCTGAAGAAACAAACATCACTCCCTTTTTATTCATCCTTGACATTAGTGTTGTAAAATGGGAGTAGTCCTATAAAAAGTGTCTATAATAACCTACTAATCATAGAAAGATACAAATATTAAAGATGTTCTTGGGTTGCTCCCAAGATACCAAAACTATAACTTTCTCTAGGTCTGTGGACACTCCTTCCTCTGGGATGACATGTCCTAATAAGTGTGCTTTATCAATCCAAAAATTGTATTTGGTTATCTTGGCGTAAAGCTGATGCTCTCTCAATGTACTCAGGATGATGTTAATATGTTTGGAATGATCATCTACTGACTGGGATTACACTAATATTCTATCAACAAAACCCACAACAAATTGGTCCTGAAAATGATGAAATATGGTATTCATCACATCCATTGTGACACATTGAGTTTTTGTGAAATATTTTTTTCTTGAATTAATTTAATATTTTTGATATTTTTTATTTCACAGAACACTGAAAATAGATTGTGTTAGATGAGAGCACCAATTTATTCATGGTTTTTAGAATACACAATGCTATTATTTTTTATACTATACCCCAATATAAATTTCCACTACATACTACAATATCAATTCGTGTGTTACACGCAACACTGAGTTTCTGTGAAACAACGCTTTATTATTAAATTTTTTTAAATGAGATAATTATAACCTAGTTGTTAGAAGTTGTAATATTAATAGTAATCAATAATTTTAAAATTTTATTTATAATGGTTTCATATAAATAAACCATATTGATAAGGATATATATAGTTTTTGGTAGTCCTTAAATATTTATAAATACTATTTTCTAAAATAAACTACTTTTATGTCCTTATATAAAAAATAATAAAATTAATTTTAGATACTCATTGAAATTTAATTTGATAAAATAAAATCCATTTTTGAATTTCAAAATCCATAATTATCTTTGGGTGAATTTTTTATATTTTTCTAAGGAACATCATTTTTTGATAAATAGTGAAAAATATTGAATTTTAATTCCAAACATCTTTTTCATATAATTTTTTATATAGTTAAACTATATTTTAAGTTGTTTTTAAATTAAAACTAGATCAATTATAAATCTATTAATACAATCTGGTCCATTAGAATCATTTTTATTTTTAATTTAGATAGAAATTCTTAATGAGCTTTTTAAAATTATTAATTTAAAACCCTCTTTCTTGCCACGTATGTGGGATTAAAATAAAAGCTATTTTTGTTGATTATGTGAACTGAATTTCAAAAAAATGAAAATCCAGGGTTATAATAAGTAAAATATATATAGTATAATAAGATCAACTTAGTTTTGGACCAAAAAAAATTATTGAAATTGAATAAAATTAATTATAACGATTAAGGTAAAATTAAGCTTAACATGGGACTAAACCTTAAACTTAAGGGTCCAAATGATCTAACAGCATATCCAAAACCCATTTATATTAATATTTAGGTCATAAACCTTCCAATTTTTAGTTTTTTTTAATCTGTTTAGGTAAAAACATGGGTACACCAAACTTGTTTTCAAAAAATGCCATGTGTGTCCTTTCCCTCCTCAATAAAAGGCCACCCCACTATTCACACCTATAAAGACAAATAATTTATCGAAATAAATACCCAATTAACTTCAAAAAATCCCTCCCT
Organism: Viscum album; assembly: GCA_963277665.1. Classification (NCBI taxonomy): domain Eukaryota; kingdom Viridiplantae; phylum Streptophyta; class Magnoliopsida; order Santalales; family Viscaceae; genus Viscum; species Viscum album. The sequence continues at coordinate 1,478,028,968 of OY728161.1, forward strand.
TACTCCTTTAATCCCCCCTTTGGTCATAAATCCATCCAAAGAATATTTTTGTGCTAAGAAAAAAGCGTTACCCAAAGAAGAGGTAACATCCTTCCTCAAGGTCCTTTATTTTATTTTCTTTTTCCAATAACTAAATTATTCTTATTCCTTGATAATATAATAACACCAATATCATAAATATATTGAGATGTTTTTATTCTAATTATTTTACCTTAACTTACACACAATTCCATCTAATAAGTTATGTACATACCATTCTTTTGTATGGTGAACTACCGCCTCATGAAATGATGTTGTTCATTTTACCTTTACCACCTACCATGGTTGGGAATTAGACACTTTATTTTTATAAGATATATATTATATTAATGATTTATTTATAATTCTTTATTTATCATATAAATTTAACCTTGATGATTTCCATTTATTGTAAATATGGTAATTGGGTTGTGGAAGTGTGGACCACCGCCTCCTTAAAGCAATGTGATTCATTCACACACTTCATTAAACATCTTAATAATGGATTTAGTTAACTTATATAATATTTATGACATTATAATTTTACTGTATTTATATTATATATATACATATATGTACTTTAAATTATTTTTTTCAATATTATAAAAAAAACGGAAACATCATTCATTCATACGTACAGCCTACCGCCTCAATATAAATTATGTTTATATATTTTTTTACATTATTTAAATTATTATATAATTATAAGGACTACAAACATTAAAAATTAAGACACATGCGAAAAACTAAGAGGATATTACTTGAAACGAAACCTTAACTAGGAATCATTAATAGGCAGGTAATATAAAGTCACAATCGAACCATATATGTTATTATACATAATAATATGGTTCTATAAAATATTTATAATAACCTTATATTTATTATACCATAGGTTTGTTTGAGTATAAAGAGAGTCAAAATATAAGGTAAGGGAATTTCATCTCACTTTTTATTTTCATGAGATACTTGCCTTATTCAGCACTCATTTATTTTTAATGGTGTGTATACATCCAATTTATGTATTCTATGATTCATAAACATATATTTAAGGGTATTTAAATATCCATTTTATGATATTAAGTTCATGGGGTTCATGTTTCCAAAGTTAAAAAATTGATAAAGTAATTTTGTCTCAATTTTCCTTCGTTGAGACACAATCCATATTATGCACCTGGATTTTTCAATGAGGTATATATGCTACCCATGAAATGTTATATAATGAATATAATTCATTTCATGAAATTTAATTATTAATGTAATGTTATTATTTACATTGTGTGATGATTCAATGTTACCAAATTGGTAACAGTCTATAGCTATAATCTCACTATTTATCGAGATTTTTTATGATTATTCTCCCATTGATGAAATATTATAATCCCTATCTCATGAAATATCATGAGTTTTCTTAACATATGGTTATTCATGTTATATCAATGTAATGGTACATTTTTTTTACTCATTGGTAAATAAGATGACCGAGAAATTGTATTTAAGAAATTACGACTTTACCTCTCTTTTTATTCAAAAATATGTATCCCTTCAAAAGCATATTTTTCTAGAACATTTCCAAAAATATTATAATATTATCCCATGATCCTTAAAATACATTTCTACAAATGTTATATCTTTTAAAAAAAATTGTTTTTAAAAAATAATCTTCTTTTAATTTTCTGGTTGAGTCACTTTTTTGAACTTTTTATTGTGTAGAAGGAATGTTTGGAATGTATGGATTTACCAACTGTCATGACTTCCATTCCCTTGAATATTATTTGAAAGTATAAAAAAGTTGTTTTTTATGTAATTTTTTTTCTAATATTCTGGAAATTTATTGTTTTAAAGTGTTTTTATTGATTTTTTTCCAAAAAATGATTTATGCTTAATAATTGTTTTAGATACTTTTCAAATCTTATTTATATGTTTTCAAAGTATTTTAAAATAAACAAATTTTAAAAAATAAAACTTCTTTTATAAATTTTCAAGTAAAAAGGTCTTCAAATTTTTCTGAAGATTTTATTAAAATTTTCATGGGAAACAAACTCAAAAAAAATCAAGCTTATTTTATAAGATTTCAAAGAAAAAGGCATTAAAAATATTTTCAAGCATCCTTTATATGTTTTCAATTATATTTTCAATGAAAATGGTTTTCAAAAATATTCACATTTTAAAAGGATTTCTTAAATACAAAATGATATTTTCCTCAAGAAATATTTTTAAAATATCTATAAAAATATTTTCTTATCTAAGATGGAAACCATTGTTGTTAATCAAGTCTTCATAGAAAATTATCCAAATGTTTCATTCATATTATTTCTTTTAATGGTTTACATTTTAAGGAATTATGTTTACAAATTTTAATTCCCTTTCACAAGTTATATGTTCATAAAATCTGTTTCTCTTTCATAGGTTATATGTTTATGAATTCTTTTTATATTTCATGGGTTATATTCTTATAAAACCCAATTATTTTTATTTGTTATGATTTGATGAAATGATTATGAAACATGTCCCTTTTGAAAATGATATTATATGATTAAATGTTTGTGATACACATCTCAATTATGTGGGTTATGATATTATTGTTTATGATCTTGTGTAATATGTTTGTTTGATTTCATTATTGCATGGGTGGGATCTATATCCCCATTTAATGAATTGGGTAAAGCTTTATATCTCATTAGATAGACTAAGATGGTCTTAGGAGTGAGCCTTGACTACTAAGATGTCCATGGTAGTGAACCATGACTTCCAAGATGGAATGGGGAGTGATCTCATACTACTAAGATTTCCATGTGAGTGAACCATGACTAACAAGATGGTATGGTTAGTGAGCCCATACTAAAAACAAGGCCTTGGAATCAATTCCTTGACTACTATAGAAATCATTTTATATTATTATGTGTCTACAATAACTTCATGCCTTATGCCTATGTTATGATTTCATGGATTATGTTATTTATTTCATTATGATTAATTCCTCATGAACTTATAACCTTTATTCCTTCATTCATGTTTATGATATGTAGGGTATGACATTATAATGTTATGATCTTGTTCTCATACCCTTATTCTCTTGTCTGTGCTCAAATATCTCCCTTATTTACCCTTACTGAGCATCTGAGATCACCCCTTCTTATGTTTAATTCCCCTAGTTATAAATATATGTTCTATGTATGATATGTATAAGAGGGATGATAGTATTGGAGAACCAATTTGGAGTTAATTTACCTCACTCATGTGTTAGTGTTTACATTTCCATATTTCTAAAGGCACTAGACTAATATGGTCCTTGGGCATTTGTTTGGGTAATGTGTTAAGTATTCTACAAAATTAATCTAATTTTAATTTATGAAAATATAGGGTAATTATAGTTGGTATTATAGAAAAATTTTATTTTTCCTTTTCATTCTAAGATGAGGAAACTTTTATGACAACCATAAAGAAAACTTCAAAATCCTTACCATGCCCCTGGATTGATACTCCTAGGGGATATGTTTTGGGAATTCACAAACTCTTCATGGACCATCATGAAAGATTTAAAAATAAGTTGGTTGTGAAAAACCTAGGATAAACCTAATGTCTCCTAGATTAAGGAATGTTTCATAATATAGATGTCCTATAAGTAATTTTTCATGACTCTATGGTTTTCATCTATGACATGTGTTTCTCACCATGTGCTTTCTAGCTTTATTCAATAGTGGGGACTATAAGGAACTGGGTTTACATTGAATTCTTCATATGTGTAATGTATAGGGATAATGAAAATTAAAGTCCTAGGTAGAAATATTTTGACAATAATTAGGAAGGTTCATGAGTATTGGTTATAATTCTAAAGATAAAGAGGAAACAAATGACATGTGAAGTGTATGAGATGTTCTTCCAGTATTATTTACATTAAACTTAAGAATCATAGTCACATTGAGGTTTAAGAACCTTAAAACACAATTCATATTACATATTCATGGAAAGAGTTATTAGGGAATTTGATGATAAATCCTAAGTAATGTTTTGATAATAATGATGGAGGAATGCAGTATTTTTGTTTTAGAATTCAAAGATTATATTATACAGATCATGAAATATATAAGTATTTTAACTATCAGGTTTTCCCTAAATATTGAGAAGTTTTTATTTAATTTTATTTAAGACATATAAAATTGTTATTTTGATTAAGTTAAGGTAACCCTTAATGTGTTAAATATGTTGAGAAACAAATTATCTTGTATTAAGAGATGATAGATTTGGTTAAAGTAAATTGGATTGTATCAATGACCATAGAACAAAATAAGAATTTTTTGAAATTGTATTATATGTCATCATGGATGAAGTTTGAAACTTTTTAAATTTAAGGAATATATCCAATAATATTTGGAATCAGGAAGTATGCATGTTTTTTAAAAAGATTAATGGAAATTCAAGTTATTACCATGTTTTTAGAGAATATACAATAAGGGTATTTACATTTTTGGAATGTGAAAAAAAGAGATAATTTATGATATATGGGGGATCATTTTTAAAATTATTTTTTGTGACCATCATTATAATGTTTTGGATTTTCATCTTTTGGAATAGTTACAAGGTTAACCATTTTTAAAAGGGCTTAAGTTAGGCTTTAGATGAATTCTATCATATTAATGTAATATTCACCAAATAAGGATTTATGCTTGTTGGATAACCTTTGAAAACCATTTTTTGTGATGTTAAGTAAAGGAATATGGAATGAATTATCATTATATTTATGGATCTTATGATACATTAGTTCTTAAGGAACGAAAAATTCACCATTATTCCCTTGAGTAAGACATAAAGGGGTAATTGATCAAAGAAAAACCAAAGGGTGAGATTGTATATATGAAATGGGAAAAAAGTAAGTATATTTTTATATTATCTGAGATAGTAAAATAATTCCTTGAATATATGAAAAGGATATTGAAAAATATTTATCATAAAACATTTATTTCTGATAAATCAAATGGTCCCGTTGGTCATCGTATATTAACTGTTTTGTGATCACCCAATTATACAGATCAATGTTATCTATAAGTATCCATCAAAACTAAATAGTAATATTTATCTTCTAAGTCCATATTTTCCCTTAACATTTATTTTCTCCTATGTGGAATCATGTCAATAAGTTACTCTGGGTAATAGATATGATTCCAACATTCCATTTTTAAATGAAGTTTTGGTTTTCATTTTTACAATGTGGGTATCTATTGAAGAAAAAAATATTATTAAACCATTGATAACCCATATGAATTTCAATGGTTAAATTCATTCTAATGGGGTTGAATTTAACACCCTGAGTTTTTGGGAAATATTTCTTTCTCAAATTAATTATATATTTTTGATATTTTTCATTTCACGTAGCATTGAATATAACTTGTGTTATATTAGAGCACCAAGTTATTCTTGACTTATAATCTAAAATGTGATAATATTTGTTTATATGATACCCTAATATAACTTTTAGCGACATTCACCACTGACTTTCCTTACATTTCATGCAACACAAAGATTCTTTAAAACAACACTTTATTATTATAATTATTTAAATGAGATAGTTATAACCTAGATGTTAGATGTATTTATATGAATAGTAATAAATAATATTTAAATTTTATTTATAATGGTTTCATATTAATAAATTATATTTTTAATGAAGTATATAAATTTTGGTAATGTCTTCATATATTTAAAAATACCATTTTCTCAAATAAACCGCATGGTGTGTCCTTCTATGATCAAAAATAAAATTAATTTTCTATAATCAAAGAAATTTTATTTTATAAAATAATATTCATTTTTAAATTCATAATTCCAAAATTATATTAGGGTTAATTGTTTGGATTTTTCTGAGAAACATCGTTTTTGGATGAATAGTGAAAAATACTGAATTTTAATTCAAAACTGATTTTTCCTCGAGATTATTTATATAGTTAAATTATATTTAAGATAGTTTTAAAGTAAAAATATATCAATTATAAATTTATTAATAAAATTTATTTAATTTTAGTCATTTTTATATTTAATTTTGATATAAAGAATTAATAAATGTTTGAGCATTATAGCTTTCAAACCTGCTTTCTCGCCATGTCTTTGGCATTAACATTAAAATTAATTATTTTTATTCTATTAATAGAATTAAAAAATAGACATAATTAGTTTTAATAATTATAATATTTATATTCTAACAATTTCAACTCAATTTTTGACCAAAAATATTAGTGAAAGTGATTAAAATTAATTACAACAGTTAAGGTAAAATTAAGCTTAACGCAGGACTAAACCTTAAACATAAGGACCCAAATGACCTAGAAACTTGTAAAAAAAATTTATGGCCCTAATTAGGCCATAAAACATTTATTATTGATTTTTTTGGTTTTTTATTACCTTTTTAGGTAAAAACGTGGGTACGTGTGACTTGTATTCAAAAATACCATGTGTGTCCTCTCCCTCCCCTATAAAAGGCCACCATCTATCCCCCTTATTCACACCTCTAAAGCCACATAATTTTTATAAATACCTACCCAATTCAATTCCCACTATCCATAACTTACACCTTTAACCCACCCTTTTGGAATAAATTCAACCGAGGAAGCCCTTTTGTGCGAAGAAAAAGGAGTTACCCAGAGAAGAGGTAATATCCTTCCTCAAGCTTCTTTCTTTTAATTTCTTTATCCACTACCTCAATTATTCTTATTACATGATCATATAATAGAACCATTATAATAAATATACTGAGATTTTTTTATTATAATTATTATAACCTCACTTACACATGCTTCCATCTAATGGGTAACACAGTTACCATTCTTATGTACGGTGAACTACCGCCTCACAAAACGATGGTGTTAGTTTTACCTTTACCACATCTCATGGTTGGAAAGATTAATGTAAATATGTTTTTATATGATATATATTATATTTATAATTTATTTATACTTCTCTAGTTATTATATAAATCCTACCTTCATGTTTTCCATTTTGTTTAAATACAAGAATTTCATTTGGGGAAGTGTGGACTATCGCCTCCTCAATGAATGAGATTCATTCACACACTACATGGAACATATTAAGGATGCGTTTAGTGAATATATTTGATATATATGATATAATAATTCAAATTTTATGTAATTATACATATATACACATATATTTACTTTAAATTCTCTCTTTTATTATTACAAATGAAAACGGAAACAGTGGTCATGCATCCATATAGACTACTATGTCGATGAATGGTGTATTCCATTTCATATTTACATATAATATAGTTTATTAAAAATATATATATACTGAATATAAATTATATTTATATCATTTTTCATATTATATAAATTATAATATAATTTTGAAGACAAAACATATAAAAAATTAAGACACATGCGAATAACAAAGAGGATATTACTCGAAGTGAAACCATAACATGGAATCATTAATAAGGGAAAAATATAAAGTCATAATAAAACAATATATGGTATTATAAATAATAATATGTTTATATAAAATATTTATAATAAACTTATATTAATTATATAGTAGGTTTTCATGGTAATTAATGGAGTCAAGACACAAGGTAAGGTAATTTTATCACACTTTTTATTTCCATGAGATACATGCCTTATTCACCACTCACTTCTTTTTTGTCGTGTGTATACAGCCTATAGATATATTGTTTGATTCTTATACATAAATGTATGGGTATGTAAATATATATTTGATTATATTCCTTTAATGGGGTTTATGTTTCTAATGTTACCAAATCAATAATGTACTTTTGTCTCAATTTTTCTTTCTTTGAGACACATGCCATGTTATGCACATATATTTTTTCGTGAGGTGTATATACTACCATTTAATTATTATATCATGAATATAATTCTTCTCACGACATTTTATTCTTCATTTAATGTTATTATTTCCATTATTTTATAATTCAATGTTTCCCAATTGGTAACAGATTATAGATATAACCTCGCTGTTTATCAAGATTTTTTATGATTATACTCCCATTAATAAAATATTTTGATCCATCACTCAAGAACACTCATAATTTTATTATCCTATTTTAATTGATGATATATCCATGTAATGGTACCATTTTTTCAATCATTATGTTAAAATATGATCAAGAAAGCGTTTTTAATAAATTATGACTTTATCTCTCTTTTCGGTCGGAAATCTATGTTCCTTCAAACACCTATTTTCTAAAAGGATTACAGATTTATTATATTATTATACTATGATCATTAAAATTTATTTTTACCCTTTTTTTAAATTTTAATCAAAATATTTTTTAAAAAATAATATTCTTATCATTTTCTTGTTGAGAAACTTTTTTAAACTTTTTACGGTGCAAAAGGAATGTTCGGCGTATATGGATTTACCCACCGTCAGGACAATTATTCCCTTGGAGATTATTTTACAAGATTAAAAAAATATTTTTTATGGAAATTTTTTTCCTTATATTCTAGAAATTAATTTTTTTAATGTTAATTTCAATGAAAATGGTTTTTAAAATGATTTATGTTTAAAAAGTGTTTTAAATAGTTTTCAAAAGTTCGTTTATAAGTTTTCAAATTATTTTTGAAGAACATTTTTCTCAAAATGTTTTCAATCTTATTTTATATTTTTGGAAGAAAATTTTTTTTCAAAATGTTTTCAGGATTCTTTTATAATTTTTCAAGGAAAATGGTTTTCAAAAAAATTTCAATATTCTTTTATATGTTTTCAAAGAAAAAAGTTTTCAAAAAGTTTTCTATAATCCTTTATATATTCTGAGGTTTATTTTCAATGAATATGGTTTTAAAAAAGATTCATATTTTAATAGGTGTTTTTAATAAGAAAGGATATTTTCCTCAAGAAATTTTTTTCAATGATCTTTCAAAATTATTTCCCATTTGAGAATAAATCTGTTGGTATTATGAAATTATTTATGGGAAATTATCCGAATAATCCATTCATATTATTTATTTTAATGGTATATGTTTTATGGCATGATGTTTAAAAAATTTGTTTCTCTTTCATGGGTTATATTTTTATGAAATCCAAATATCATTCCGGGGTTATATATTTATAAAATATTTTTCTATTTGATGATTTATATACTTCTAAAGCCTGCTTCTTTTCATGGTTTATGATTTGATGAAATGATTGTGAAACCTATCTCATTTTCGTGGGTTCTGATATGATTACAAGTTTATGATACCCACTTCAATTCTTGGGTCATGATAATATTTTTTATGGTCTTGTGGAATATGTTTTTATGATTTCATAATGAGATTGGTGGGACCTATATCACCCTCCAATTCATTGGGTAATGATTTATATCACAATAAATAGACTAAGATGGTATTGGTAGTGAACCTTTAATACTAACATGTAAATGGGATTGAACCATGACTACCAATATGGTATGGGGGGTGAACTCATCTGACTACGATGGCCAAGGGAGTTAACCATTACTACCAAGATGGTATTGGGAGTGAACCCATAATATTAAGACGACTTTGGAATAGATTCCTTTACTACTTAGAAATCATTTTATATGATTGTGTTTCTATCACAATTCCATGTATTGTTCATATGTTATGTTTTTATGACTTATGTTACTTATTTTATTATTATTCATGCCTTATGAATTTATACCCTTTATGACATGATTCATGTTTATGATTTCCAGGGTATGATCTTTTAACGTTATTATCAAGTTCTAATACCCATATGCACATGTTTATGCTTACATATCTCCTTTATTTACTATTATTGAGAATCTGAGCTCACACATTTTATATTTTCTTCCCTATGTTATAAAAATATGCTTTAGGTATGATATTTCTAATATGGATTCTAGTATTAGAGAACATATTGGGATAAAATTTATCTCACTCATGTTCCAGTTTTTACATTTTCACGTTTCCAAAGGCACTAGAATAATATGGTCTTTTGGTTTTGTGTAATGTGTTAAATAACTTGAAAAATTAATTCAATGTTAATGTATTAAAACAATGGGTCTCTATATCCATGAATACCACAAATGCATTAGTCAAACCAAATGGAATCACTATAAACTCATACAAGACATACATTCTTCCAAAAGTAGTCTAAAGTATGTTTGATGGTCTCACCCTCAATTAATAGAATCTTGATCTCAAATAAATCTTTTAGAAGATATTATAAACTCTCATATTATCAAATAGATCCTTGATATATTGAATAGGATCGTGGTTCTTGATTTTTATCATGTTCAGTCTTCGATAATCCACACATAAGTGAAATGACCCATCAGTCTTCTTGGCGAATATGTAACACCCCAAGATTTCACGGTATGCTTCCCTTTGAATAATACAATAGCATGTGTCAAATGCAACTTCGAGTTCTAACACACCAAAACCAATCATACTAGCCGTTAAGAATATTAATACCCACTTTTTAAAATTTTATACATTTTATCTTTAAAAATGAACTTCATTTTTGGATTCGAAATATCGAAATTAGCTTAGGGTTAATTTTTGGTACTTTTCTGATAACTTCATATTTTGATGAATAGTGAAAATTACTAAATTTTAATTAAAAACAACTTTTTTAATCAAAATAATTAATTTTGATAAATTATGCATTTGAGTTATTTTAAAGTATAATGAGATTATATTTTTACCATTTAATCCATTGCGGGTCATTGGACATAATTTCACATTTCAACTGGACAAAAGCAAGTGTCAATCTTTTGATAGTTATTATTTCTTAAAAACACGCTATTTGTTTTGACAACTTGAATTAATTTAAATTAATTAATGCAACTTATATGTTTTGAAGTTGGTAAAAGAGACATCATTTATGAATTCATAATATCAAATATAGCTTAGGCTGAATTTTTGGTATTTTTCTGAGAAACATTAATTTTTGATGAATAGTGAAAAACACTGAGTTATTGGTGAAAACCTATTTTTTATTTAAATAATTATTTATTTTATTTAAATTAATTTATGTCAAAATAGATACATAATACTTATATAAGTTCATTTTAATTCATTGGAGTCAGTTTATAATAATTTTAGATATATAAAAATTTTATTGAACATTTCACCGTCTTTTACCCACCTCCTAAGAGAATTTGAAAACACCCATAAAACTTAATTTTACCGCTTATGTGAGTTGAATTTAGAAAATCCAAGAGACACGGTTAATATCAAGGAGTAAAATGTGGTTCAATAAGATAAAAATAATTTTTGGTGAATAGTAACTTTTAACTTTTATTTACTGCGGTTAAAGGTAAATAGGGTCATTCAAGGTAAAAAGAATATTGTAATGATTAAAAATTACCTTAACACATCTCCTAACATTATTTTATGAGTAATTTCCTACCATGGTCATATTTGGGTCGATTTTTGGACCCAATGGATCCACTTATGAATGATAATGACATTTTAGATTAATTAATTTAATATAAAGGCAAAATTGACATAAACAAAAACCTTTTAGTAATTAATTTTTATATGGTGTTATATAAGTAATATTTTTTACTATAAGTATTAATTAGTAAGATAAAACTATTTCCTACATAATGGTATTTTATTTATAATTTTTACTCATTAAATAATTTAATTTATTTATGACACAATGATGATGCAGTAATTACCGTATTAATGAAAGATTAAGATAATTGATATTATAAATACCCAAATAAATGTAATTTGAGACTTTCTATGAATTAAAATAATTTTATAGGTTAATATTACATATAAGTATTTGTTATATGAATTTATTTTTAAGTAATAATGCTATTATAAATTTATCAAAAACAAAATACCCAATAGTACCCAAATTGACATAAAAGAGTTTTTAAAAAAAATATTATATTATTAATTGATATTCTATTCATAAAAATCTAAAGTTTGTCAAAAGGACTTATATCATGATATTTGTATCATTAATGGACCACTTGGGGGGTCGATTGTAAGTTTATAGTAAGTTCATTAACCATATAATATAAAAATAAAAAGAGACAAGATAAATGTCAAACAAATTAACTAAGAGTTAAAACCAAAAGATGTGGTTAATGAAGTAACCTGAACCTGTCTAAAACCTATTGGTTGAGTTGTTTCCGACCCCTCCCCACATTAGTCTTTAAATAATCCACTTTGGAACTATTATAAACCTAATATTAATTTATTATAAAATAATATTTCTAGCTTTTCCTAAGGTGCCCCTCACCCCTCTTATAAAAGGGAACTCCCCCTTCCCACTAATTCACACCTTCAAAGCCTTTTGGTTCGGACAACCCCTACCCAAATATCCTCTCAACTATCCTCCCTTCAACCTAGAGGCTTTATTTTGATCAGAAATCCAACCTAAGGATACATTTTTATCAAATCAAAAGGAAGAACCCGAATAAGAGGTAATGATTTCACCACCCTCTTTCAAGTTCCTTTCTTCTTCCACTTCCTTTTTCATTGTTGTTTCCATTATAAAATAAAAACTTCAGTATATTCTATATACTATGATGTTATTATAATTATGGTACAACCAAATTCATTATTATTTCCACCCTTTTAATGACATGTCACCGTACGTGCGTACGTACGTCCTACCGTCTCCACGTCGGGGTGTAAATGTTATTCAATACATTATTATTTGGATGGGTATAATAATGATGTGTATTTGATGTAAATAAAAAATATAACATGATAAGTATTTTTTATATATAATATAACATCCAATTATATATTATTATATCAAATGGATGATATTTTCACTCATGTGTACGTATGGATTACCGTTTCCACAACGCGATGATATTCATTTCCATGTTCACCATTCATCGAAGATTATAAAAATATATATATTACTAATAATTATGTAATATATTAAAGAATAATTCTACTGGAGATATATATATTTATATATATAAGTATTTATTTACTTACATATATCTTATTCACTAACTTTCATTCAATACTATATGAAAACGGAAACAACATTTATGCGTATGTACGGATTACCGTCTCCATAAACTGTGTTTTCCATTTCATATATATGTCTATTATACATATTTATATTCTAAATATATATGATATATAAATCATGTTTTATATTCTGGAAGTATTTAAATCATGATCTATTTGATACAATCAAGAGTAACAAGTTAAAACACGTACGATAAAGAAAGCGATTATTACCCGAAATATTAATATAACATGGAAATTATTATTAATTGGGCAGTATAAAGTCATAAATGAAAAAAATATGATATCATAAATATTAATATGGTTCTTCTATAATTTAATAACATACTACCATCTTCATACAAGAAGTTTAAACATACCCTTGACTAAAGTAAAGTGTAAGGTAAGGGGTTTTCATCTCACTCCTTATTCCCGTGAGATTAATGCCATGTTGCCACTATTACCTTTTGTGGGGTGTATGTACTTCCCATAATTGTATTCTTTGTGTAATACAATTTAATTTATTTGTATTTACATATTCATTGTATGATACCTCTTTCATGGGTTGTATGTTTTGTAAGTTACCAAATTGGTAAGGGTTTATTTGAAAATCTCTTCATTATCTGAGGTTGTTTATACGTAATTATCTATTAGGACCTCTTTATCATCCACATCCATGTTTCTTAAAAATGTATTTCAAAACATTATTATTATTTTATAGATTATTGGTTAAATTCATTTATACCCTTATTGACTTTTTGTAAGATGTTTATAAAGGAATATTTCTATCATTTTCTAAACATTGTCCTTTTTAACCTTTTCGACAAAATTAAGGTAAGAATGTCTTTTTCAACTTATATGGCAGGTGCGGCTATTTTCTACCATTATAAACTCGTCGAAGATTCCCTTACGAGCATATAATAATATTTTCAAATTAAATGTTTTATTTTATAATTATGTGACTCTTAAATGATTTCAAAATAGAGAGAGATATTTCTCTAAAAAGGGTTTTGATTTCATCTATGTCAACATCCTTGGATGGATTTTAAGTTTATTTGGAGTTGATTTATTATGATACAAAACTTCCATATTGTATTTAAGGTTTTGTGATATGTTTGACTATGGATGTGCTATTTTTATACCATTCATGATTTATGGTTAAAATATTGACATTTTGTATGCTAGTTTTAATACGAATGTTTATGACATGTTTAAACCTTTTCATATGAGTAATGTATTAGACTTAGTAAGTGATGGGTGGAGCCCGTTATAGCTCCTCGATGCATCTGTAGGTCTCATGAGACAACTATATGTCGAATTGGCCGAGGCCCTTTCCCAATTTTATTTATGGTTTTGGCCGAGGATTTAATCGTTTTTAGAAGTCTTGGTCGAGGCCTTGACAAAATGTTTCAGAATATCCAGCATTATACATTCCCTCATTTTGGAAATAATATTGATGGTTCATGTAGTCATTTGACTAGTAGAATACCCATGATTATGTTTTATTATGTCATTATTTACTCATCTCATATTCTTTCCATAAAAGTATTCATGTTTATTATCGGTAAAGGCATGTGGTTTAAATTATTTACCATGCTTAATATTTATGTCATTTTGCACTGTATTTCATACCCTTATTGAGCATTTGAGCTCACCCCTTTCTATGTTTTATTTTCCCAGGATTCCAAGAAGTGTATTGTGATAGATATGCAGGGTTAAGCCAAGGGGATAATGGCATTCATAAAGGATTATTTATGTTGTTTTGTATGTTATAAAGTGTAATGTAACATCAGTGTATGTAATCTATTTTCCAAGACTTTTAAACCGATCGGTCCTTCGAGACTTGATTCCTTGTAATCATTCCTATGTATTAAAATAATGCACCGAATCTGGGTAAATAGGGTTGGGGTGTTACAATTGGTATCAGATGAAGTTTAGAAATAACCTTGGAAACTAGATTTAGATAAACTCTGATTAAAGAACATTACCCTAACATAGACTTTGAGGATTAGTTTAGAATAACATCCTAGAATATTGGTAATGTAGAGATTTTGTGAGTTTCCAAGAAAATACATCCCTGTCTGGATACGAGCATGTAGAGGCGGCTCTGGAACAGATGTACCTAGGGGTAAAACCTGAAAAAACCACTTTGAGCTAGACTCAAACGAGAACTAGTGCACGACAATGGGCCTTGTTGTACTCTTTGTTACGACACTCTTGGGGGATATGCTTAGGATAATTCTAATTTTATTTACAAACCAATATGAAGGGTTTATGAGTATATATCTCCTCAAAGAAAACATTTTTGATTATAGATTATATCCATAAACTGTTCAATTAACATTAGGGATTTTACATGTTTGGAATTATGAATTTCAATGCATAAACTGACCTAGTGTATGTCATTGTTTAGAAATGGTGCCCAATAGAAGGAATGAGGACTCCAACAATACGTATTATCCGAAGAGTAAGAAGGATCATATCTTTCACGGTATTAATACAAAATTAAGAAGGGAAATAGTCTCCCATATATTCTAAACATATGAAGAAATAGTATCATGTGTTAATAAGATATGTAATGAATTCTCTGAGTCCTATGGCTTTGATGAGAAGCAAGAGATGAAAAGGATGGAAGAGAGAAATATGGATAAAAGGAAGAGGGAAAAGAAGAATTTTATCATATGTGATAACTATGGGAAGAAACACCATGGACCTTGCCTGAAGGTAATGGGAGTTTGTTATAAGTGTTGAGAAAAAGGACACCAAGTACGTGACTGCAAGGGTAAGAAAAAGGTTTCAAATGTATAATGCTCCATCTGTAAGAAGTTGGGACACTACGCGAACCAATGTCCAAACCATCAGAGTATGCCCCAAATGATGTTATTTGATAATAATCAAGTTATGATACTACCTCAGATAAAGAAGAATGACTACTGTTATTATGTTGTTATTATAGGATTATTTCATTTGAGTGTTGTATCAATAATATACTAGTTATATGAATTATGGAGATAAATAAGGATTTTACTGCAGTACTATTTTATTGAGGATTTGAGATTATATGGTTATAAGAAAAGTGAAATAGTAATATACACTTTTTTGGAAAATATATGGTTGAAGGAAAGGTAATCCTTAATATGGTCCCGATAATGAGGTAGTGATTTTGAAATAAGAGATGGTTGATTTGAATAATTATATTATATATTCTTGACTACCTTGAAACTGATTAATGATTTTTCATCGTTGGAGTTCACATCAATTTTGGATAGAAGGATTATATCCAGTATTCTATAAAGAATAAGGGAGCATTAATGTAATCAATAATGTTTTATGGTAATTCAGGATGTTACCTTGTTTTAAAATAATACATGATGAAGGTGTTCACATGTTATTACATGGCAAAAAGGATCTCCATTGTGTTTAACTTCCTTATAAATTTTGGACTGTGAGTTTGGATAGTATTATTTTGGATAATTCTAAAGGTTGGAATGGATTAAGTTTGAAAGGTTATTTTAGGATTTTCATAAAAAGACAACACGCACACTGTGTGATAACCCGTCACGTCGGACAAAGCTGCGGGAATCGAACCCACAACCATAGTGGGATTGAGATTTATCGCCTACCACTGGACTACGTGAAGTCCCTGGATTGTATAATGTAGTTTCTTTTTTTAAAGGGTCTGATATGTGAAATTTAAATTCATTATATTTGGAACCCTATACGATTAAGATAAATAGAGTATTTTTGAGTTGTATTATATTTTGTAGTGATAGATGATTTTGTGGTAGAAATTTATTAATGGATAAATCTCTATTTATAAAGAAAGTATATCTTCTTATGATTTTGGCCAATCTCATAAATAAATTACTTAACATTAATAAAAGGAACATGGAACAAAAATGTTGTCCTAGATGGTACCTTAGATCATCACAAATTTTTGGCTTTGTGATTGTCAGACTTTTCATAGCCATGTTCTCTACCACTCTCAATCATATATTGATTGTTATATTTATTTTCTATATCCATGTTTTCCTACATGGAACCCTGGTATGTGTTATTTTCACTAACATTCATACTCACCACTCATTATTTTAAATAGAGTCCTCATTAATCCATTTTTTGATGTGGGATTTCAACTATGATATTTTGAAATGTCAACCCCAAGTTTCCAATACCGAGTATAAATTGAGAGGACACAATTTATTAAAGGAGGGGAGAATGTAAAACCCCAGGCTTTCACGGTACACTTGTCTTTGAATAAAACAATACCATGTGTCATACGCAACTTTGAGTTCTAACACACCACAACCAATCATACTAGCCGTTAAGAATATTAATACCCAATATTTAAAATTTTATACATTTTATCATTCAAAATTAACTCCATTTTGGGATTCCAAATATCTAAATTAGCTTAGGTTTAATTTTTTGTACTTTTCTGATAACTTTTATATTTTGATGAATAGTGAAAATTACTAAATTTTAATTAAAAAAACTTTTTTAATCGAAATAATTAATTATGATAAATTATGAATTTGAGTGATTTTAAAGTATAATTAGATTATAGTTTTACCATTTAATCCAATGTGGGTCATTGGAAATAATTTCACATTTAAATTGGACATAAGCAAGTGCCAATCTTTTGATAGTTATTATTTATTAAAAACACGCTATTTGTTATGAAAATGGGAATTAATTTAAATTAATTAATGCAACTTATATGTTTTTAATTTGGTAAAATAGACATCATTTTTGAATTCATAATATCCAATATATATTAGGCCGAAGTTTTTGTATTTTTCTAAGAAACATCAATTTTTGATGAATAGTGAAAAACACTGAGTAATTGGTTAAAACTGATTTTTTATTTAAATAATTATTTATTTTATTTAAATTAATTTATGTCAAAATATATATATAATACTTATATAAGTTCATTGTAATTAATTGGAGTCAGTTTATAACAATTTTATTGAACTTTTCACCGTGTTTTACCCACCTCCTAGGAGAATT
The DNA here is from genome assembly GCA_963277665.1 of Viscum album. Lineage (NCBI taxonomy): Eukaryota > Viridiplantae > Streptophyta > Magnoliopsida > Santalales > Viscaceae > Viscum > Viscum album. Next base: position 1,478,046,949 of record OY728161.1, read on the forward strand.
TGAAAATTCCCATAAAACATAATTCTACTACTTCTGTGATTTGAAATTATAAAATCTGAGAGACACAGTTAATATCAAGGAGTAAAATGTGGTTCAATAAGATAAAAATAATTTTTGGTAAATAGTAACTTTTTACTCTTATTTACTGTCGTTAAAAATAAATAGGGTAATTCAAGGTAAAAATAATATTGTAATAATTCAAAAATACCTTAACACATGTCCTAACCTTATTGGATGAGTAATGACCGATCATGGGAATCTTAGGGTCGATTTTGGGACCCCATGGAGGCACTTATGAATGATAATGACATTTTAGATTAATTAATTAAATGTAAAGGCAAAATTGACAAAAACAAAAACCTTTAATTAATTAATTTTTATATGGTGTCATTAAAGTAATATTTTTTACTATAAATATTCATTAGAAAGATAAAAATATTTCCTACATAATGGTATTTTATTTATAATTTTTACACATGAAATAATTTAATTTATTTATGACACAATGATGATGCAGTAATTACTGTATTAATGAAAGATTAAAATAATTGATAATATAAATATTCAAATAAATGTAATTTGAGACTTTTTATGAATTAAAACAATTTTATAGGTTAATATGACATATTGGGATTGGTTATATGAATTTTCTTGAAGTAATAATGCTGTTATGAATTTATCAACAACAAAATACCCAATAGTGCCAAAATTGACAGAAAAATGTTTTTAAAACAAATATTATATTATTAATTGATATTCTATTCCTAAAAATTTATGATTCGGCCAAAGGACTTATATAATTATAGTTTTATCATTAATGGACCACTTGGGGGGTCTATTGGAAGTTTATAAGATGTTTATTAACCATATAATATAAAAATACAAAGATACATGGAAAATGTCAAACAAATTAACTAAAAGTTAAAACTAAACTATAAGGTTACTAAAGTGACCAAAACCTGTCTAAAACCAATTGGTTGAGTTGTTGTCGACCCATCCCCACATTATCCTTTAAATAATAAACTTTTTAACCATAATAAACCGAATATTAATTTATTATAAAATAATATTTCTAGCTTTTCCAATGGTGCCTCTCACCCCTCTTATAAAAGGGAACTCCCCCTTCTCACTAATTCACATCTTCAAAGCCTTTTGGTTCGGCCAAAACCAGCACAAATGTACCCCTAACTATCCTAACTTCAACCTAGAGGCCTTATTTTGATCAGGAAGATTACATAAGGAGGCCTTTTGATAAAATCAAAAGGAAGAACCTGAAGAAGAGGTAATGATTTCACCACCCTCTTTCAAGTTTCTTTCTTCTTCCACTTCCTTTTTATTTGTTGTTTCCATTCTAAAATAATAAATCTAGTATATTATATATATTTTGATGTAATTATAATTATTGTACAACCAAATTAATTATTCTATCCACCCTTTGAATGACATGTCAACATACGTGCGTACGTACAGCTTACCGTCTCCACGTCGTGGTGTAATTGTTATTCAATACATTATTATTTGGATGGGTATAATAATGATGTGTATTTTATTTCAATAATAATTATAACATGATAAGTATTATGTATATATAATATAACATCCAATTATATATTATTATATCAAAAGAATGATATTTTTTCTCGTGTGTACGTACGGATTACCGTCTCCACGACGCGATGAGATTCATTTCCAAGTTCATCATTCATCGACGATTATAAAAATATATATTACAAATAAGTATGTAATATATTACATAATAATGCTACTGGAGATATATATATTTAAATATATAAGTATTTATTTTCTTACATATATCTTATTCAGTTACTTCCGTTCAATACTATATGAAAACGGAAACAACGTTTATGCGTATGTACGGATTACCGTCTCCATAAATGGTGTTTTCCATTTCATATATATGTATATTATACATATTTATATTCTAAATTTATTTGATATATAATTCCTTTTTTATATTCTGGAAGTATTTAAATCATGATCTATGTGATACAATCAAGAGTAACAAGTTAAAACACGTACGATAAAGAAAGCGATTATTTCCCGAAATATTAATATAACATAGAAATTATTATTAATTGGGTAGTATAAATCCATAAATGAATAATGTATGATATAATAAATATTAATATGTTTCTGGTATAATTTAATAACATACTACGGTCTTCATACAGGAGGTTAGACGTACCCTCGACTAAAGTAAATTGCAAGGTAAGGGGTTTTCATCTCACATCTTATTCCCGTGAGATTCATGCCATATTTCCACTATTACCTTTTGTGTGGTGTATGTACTGCCCATAATTGTATTCCTTGTATAATAAACTTTAATTTATGTGCATTTACATATTCATTGTGTGATACCCTTTTCATGGGTTGTATGTTTCGTAAGTTACCAAATAGGTAAGGGTTTATTTCACAATCTCTTCATTATCTGTGGTTGTTTATATGTAATTATCTAATGGGACCTCATTATCATCCACATCCATGTTTTTTAATTATGTATTTCAAAACATTATTACTATTTTATAAACTATGAGTTAAAGTCATTTATACCCTTTTGACATTTTATATGATGTTTATAAAGGAATAATTCTGTCATTTTCCAAACAATGTCCTTTTTAACCTTTTCGACAAAATTAAGGCAAGAATTCATTTTTTAACTTATATGGCGGGTGCGGCTATTTTCCACAGTTATAAAATCTTCTAAGCTTCCCTTAAAAAAATATAAGAATATTTTCTAAGTAAATGTTTTATTTTATAATTATGTGACTCTTAAATGATTTCAAAATAGAAAGAGATATTTCTCTAAAAAGGGTTTTGATTTCATCTATGCCCACATCCTTTGATGGATTTTATGTTTATTTGGAGTTGATTTATTATGATACAAAACTTATATATTGTATTTATGGTTTTGAGATATGTTTTACTATGGATGTTCTATTTTTATACCATTCATGATTTATGGTTAAAGTATTGGCATTTCATATGCTAGTTTTAATACGAATGTTTATGATACGTTTAAACCTTTTCATATGAGGAATGTATTCGAATTAGTGTAACACCCCATGGTTTTCTAAAAACAAATTGAAATGCTTGAAATTTTGTTTAAGGTAGATATTTATAAGTATCCTTTAAAAATAATTTTATTTCTTCTATGTTTTAAATTTGAAGAAACTATTATCTACAATTGTGTTCAGTATGTTATTTAGAGTCTGATGAAACCAAATTTGTTTTTTTGTGAATAGTAACATACCATTATGAATAGTAATATGAATTGGAATATGAACCTAATGAATATTAAATTTTATTCATATTTTATTTTATTAAGTCTAGAAGATAATAACATCTTGGTTAATTTTTCATTGTGATGAAGAAGTAGTTGTAGAATTAGAACTGTTAATTTTTGAATTAAGTATGGTTTTATTTAAAAAATAAATTAATAATATTTAGAAAATTATTTTTCAAAAATGGAATACATTTTTTAATTCTATACATCGAAAAATGGTAAGGGTGAATTTTTTGGAATTTTCTAAAATTCAAGAATTTTCAATGAATAGTAAAATACGATAAAATACGATAAATGCTAAATACTTGATTTACTGCATCATAAGTGATGAAAGGCTGATGTAAGATCACTTTGTTTGAACTCACATGCCATTATTACTATTTAGGGTCACTTTCATTGAGATTATACATAGTCTTGATAAAAATATTATAATAATTATTAAAATAATCTAAAATACCTCCCCTCCTCCACTATAAATACCACCCTCACTCCCCTCTTCCTCCCACACCACTAAAGCCTTGAGAATTGCCTAATTTATGAAACATTCCCTCCCCAATCTTCTTCCCCATGACGTAGGTCTTCTGGTATCACCAAAAGACCAAAATAAAATCCCTTAAGAAGGATCTCAAGGAGAAGAGATCAAGAGGTAAACAACCTTTTTTATTTTCTTTCTTTTCTTTCAGTTAATGCTATTCTCTTCCATTACTTTTAGCTTGTGTTGGGGTATTTAGTTAAATATTTCCCCTTAATTTCTATATTATGTATTAATGATGAGATATTCCATTCCTCTGATCAATCTTGTTTTTAGGAAATTTTAAGAGACGCTGTTAGGCTGACGAATTTTCATGAGAAATTTCTCAAGTTTTTCTTTTATTTCATGATTCATTTTCTTCTTTCCTCACCCCCTCTTATCCAAGAGGCATGAAATATCTAGAATCATGTATATTATTCATGTTCTCATGTTTATGTAAAATTCATCATCATTATTCTTCTCCTCTCCCACTTATTGAAGGAATAAAAACATTGTTTGTGATGTGTCGAATTACCAACATCGTGAACGATGTAATTTCAATTTCCATTAATTATTTAAAGAATGGTCATGAAACCATTTATATGGTTGAAACAGGTTAAAATATGTGTTTTATGACTCATCCATGGTTCTGGAATTATTTTTTACTGATGGTTCTAATTTATAAGACTAAATGAGGTTGTTATTATCAAAGAACCACTTAAATGATCTAAACAAACATCATTAATGTTTTAACTTATGAATCAACCTCGTATAAAGAATAAAAGTGATAAATGGTATAATTTATGGTACTGGAAATATGTAAATACTACTCCATTCCAATTCGGGAGTTTCACTTTCAATCGATAAGAACAACCATCACAAACCAATCATGGAAATCATGTGAAGAACTCACCCAAAAGCAGTGCAAGGAACAAAATACTAACAATTAATGGGTGAAATGATGTAATGAAATGATCATATAAGATGTTATAAACATGATTTTTTTTTAAAATACAAATGAAACTCTTTTAACCATTATACAGGAGGTGTAAACAAGTTTGAAGTAAGACAAACCTAAGGTAAGGGAATTCTTAACCTGATTTCCATTCTTTGGGTTAACCTTCTACTTCATTATTTATGTGCTATTTAAATTGTTTGTGTGATGAGTTCTGTTTATATTATGTTTTATTATGTGTATTTACATTATATATACATACTCTATCTACTCTATTAAGTCTATATTCAATTGTATGATATTCATAAGGGGCTTTTCTTTTAAAATCCTCTTTTTAAATTCGATTTTATGAAATTCCAAAGCAATGTTTTTATGTAATTATTCATGTTGAATGATTAGGAGTTGGTTATTGGGAATTATTTATGATGAAGGTTGGGACCTATATCTCCCTAAAATGCATTGGGTATGAATAATTTGGAGGTCGTCCGTATGGTTACTCCAAGTGTAACTACGATGGTTACACAAAGTAAGGTAGCCGTGAGGGCTAAAAATTATAAGGTAGCAAAGAATGGTTACAAGATTATGTAAGTAATAACCCAAGATACCTTTATTGTTCTAATTATGCTCTAATATATTTTTTGAAATCTCATGTTTCACAAGGAAGTTATTTGTGTATATATATATATATATACAGGTGATAAGTAAGTCTTTTGAAAATGATTTCGTATGTTACAAGTTTTCATGGACTAATGTGTTCTTTCCTTCTTTTTCATACCTTACTGAGCTTTTGTGCTCATCCAATGTTTTTAAATGATTTTCATAGGCTAGTGTATGTGTAATACAAGGAAGTAAGACATGTTAAATGTTGATGAAATGTCAAGGAGTCTTGTTTTAAGTTTTAATGTTTATATTTTGAAAAAAATGGAATCTGTTTTTATAGTATCCACTCTGTAACAATGTGTAATGTTATGAATGTTTTGTCCTAATTATCTAAAGCTCTAAAGTTGAAAATATCCTTGATATAAAAGGAAGTGTTTTCTTGACTAAATTCAAGATTATGTATGTAATAAGGCTGGGTCTTTATAGTTGGTATCAGAGGATGGTTTACCTAACTTTAGGGGTTAGGGTGATGCTAATAGAATACCATAAATGATTTTCACTCTATGTCTAATTTGAAATATTATAGCATTTAAATATTACCATGTTGCTTTATCTAAGACATGTTTGTTTAGAATGCTTTTCCACATAAGGAACAAGGATGCTGAAGAGCAGAGGCACCGGCAGAATGACATCCTTTCGGAACTACAACCCGAAATGGTAGGGATTGGAACTGAGCAGTTTGTGACAGTAATGACTCAGCTAACGCAGGCAATAAATGGTGGTGTCATTCATGCAAGAGAACCAATAGAGGTACCACAACGAAACATGAAAGTCGTGAAACATTTTATGAGACAACATCCTCCTGCATTCAATGGATCTTCTGACCCTGTAGCAGTTGAAGGATGGATCAAAGCCCTTGAAAAGATATTCGATGTTATGGGATGTTCAGACAATCAAAAGGTAAGTCTTTCCATTTATCATTTTGAAGGGGAAGCTGATCAGTGGTGGTCAATGGTAAGGAATTTCCAAGGTAGAGAGGATTTTGATGCCTTAGAGTGGGATGAATTTAAAAATATTTTCCATGAAAAATATTTTCCTAAGGTCACTACAAGAAAATTGGCGTTTTGTGGCAGTTTTTTCACGGCGGTTTTAAAAACCGCCGCGAAATGTGTGATAAAAAAAGTAATTTTTTTTAATTTTTTCGATGATTAGTGGCGGTTTTTTAAAAAACTGTTGCGAAATAGCGGCATTTTGGGTAAAACTGCCGTGAATTGAAATGAAAAAAAAATAAAAAAACATGAGAAGCCGCGAAATCACTAAAACGACCATAACTTTTGATTCGGGCGTCGGTTGGAGCGCCACGACCAGTCAAATCAGAACTCGAGAAGAGATCTAAGAGAAAGTATAATCAAGACCATGAGACGGTCTAAGGTCCGGAAGATATGAGAGTTGTAAGAAAGTTGAAAAAAGTTCTCCAACTTCAAACGACCATAACATTCACTCCGGCTGTCCGTTTGGGCTCTACCACATATCAAATCGAAGCCAGTGAAGAGAGATATGCACTACATCAATACAGGAAAGCTTTTTTCATGTTTTTCTAACTTAAAACCCCCTCTGAAGGCCTCTAAAACCCTGTTTCTGTCACCGGTGTCTCGTCGAACTTGTCTTCAAATGGACCTAACTTTCGATCTGTGTGTCAGTTCGGACTCCTCCGCCTGCCAGATCGTAGGTCATTCTATAATATTCAGTTTGACTAGTCACGACACCCACATGGACTCTAGGATCATAAATTATGGCCTTTTTAGTGGGTATGGGTTTGCTTTGTTTTTCGTTACCTTGATTCTAGCACCCATTCCCCGTCAGCATTTTTTAAACAGCCGTAACTTCTGATCCGTCGGTCCATTCAATCTCTTTCACCTATCAGCTCAAAGATCATCTTAGGATCTTTGATTTGACTGGTTGCGGATCTGGAACGGATTCTCAGATCATAAGTTATCTCTGTTAATGTGAGTCCAATGTTTTTGTTACTTTATGTATGTTTTGACGGGTTTTAACAGTTGCTCCATTTGTTACTGTTTATTTGGGTTTCCATGACATGTTATATTTATCAATGGATTTTTGTGGGTTATTATGATGATTGTGTTGAATTCTTAAGGGGTTTTCCAGAGTTGGCATGAGTTTTCATGCTTTCTCATTCTTTCTAATACCTCATTCTTCATGCTTCTCCATCCGTTTTCATGCGTTTTCATGATTTTTCATCCCTTGTCACGTCTTTTCATACTTTTTCATGTGTTTCATTTATTATTTATTATTTATTATTTATAATATACTTTAATTTATTTATTATCTATTATTTGTTACTGGTTATTTATTATTTATTATTTATATTCATTTATTATTTATTATTTATATTTATTTATTATTTATTATTTATTATTTATTATTAATAATAATAAAATATTATTATTATTATTATTATTAATATTTGTTTCTGGATATTTATTTTTTATTTTTTATTATTTATATTTATTTATTATTTATTACTTATTATTTATTACTTTTTATTTATTATTTATTATTTATTATTTATTATTTATTAATTATTATTTATTAATTATTATTTATTATGTATATTTATTATTATTTTTTATTATTATTTATTGTTTATTATTGGTTATTATTTATTTTTATTATTTATTATTTATTATTATTTAATATTTAATATTTATTATTTATTATTATTTATTTATTATTTATTATTTATTATTTATTATTTATTATTTATTATTTATTATTTCTTAATAATAATATTTTATTTATTATTTGTTTTTTATTATTTAATATAAATTATTAAATATGTATTATTATTTATTCTTTATTCTTTATTATTATTTATAATTTATTATTTATTATTTATTATTTATTATTTATTATTTATTATTTATTATTTATTATTTATTATTTATTATTTATTATTTTTATTTATTATTTTTATTTATTATTTATTATCTATCATTTATTATATATTATATATTATATATTATTTATTATTTATTATTTGTTTATTATTATTTATTATTTATTATTTATTTATTATTTTATATTATTTATTATTTGTTTATTATTATTTATTAGTTGTTTATTATTATTTATTATTTGTTTATTATTATTTATTATTTGTTTATTATTATTTATTGTTTGTTATTATTTAATACATATTATTATTTATTATTATTTATTTATTTTTATTTATTTTTATTATTTATTATTTATTATTATTTATTATTTATTATTTATTATTTATTATTTATTATTGTTTATTGTTTCTTATTTATTATTATTTATCATTTATAATTTATAATTTATAATTTATAATTTATTATTTATTATTTATTATTTATTATTTATTATTTATTATTATTATTTATTATTTATTATTATTTGTTTATTATTATTTATTATTATTTATTATTATTATTATTATTTATATCTATTACATATTTATTATTTGTTTTTCAATAATCATTTAGAGGTGGTTTAAACCGCCGCTAACAAACCGCCGCGAAATGTTCTGCGACGGTTTTGAAAACCTCCGTGAATAGTTTCCCGATACTGGATTTCGCGGTGGTTTTTCAAAACCGCCGCCAATCTATTTAGAGGTGGTTTAAACCACTACGAAACGTAAAATCAAACCGCCGCTAAATGCCTTTTTGTCGTAGTGTTGCTTTTGGAATATGAGTTTTACCCTAGGCTCATTCTAAAATAGACTAGCGTGGGGAATTCAGATAAAATCATTCATGGGAGGGCCTGTTTAGTTAAATAATTAATGATTTTTATTTATTTAATTTAAATTAACCTGACCTGAATTCCTTTAAATAGTCCATTATATAAATTATCTAGGTTTAATTTCATAAACCCTGGGATAATTGAGAGGTTTTCCTGTAACACCTCGAGATTTTATGAAAAATATTCTTTTAATTTCATTGATGTCTTATGTTGTAAGCTACAACAAGATTACCTTGCACTATACGCAACACCGTATGAGCTTGTAGTATACACAACACTATTCTTGGATGATGTTACACATAGTTTTGATAGTAGTTATTCTACGAAACATTGAGTGTATATATATATATATATATATATTCAATGTATAAATGAAATATGGTTGGATTCTGCTATACGGAGGAGTCTTGCACAACACGCAACCCTGACTTGGCTTGTATTACACGCAATCGCGACCTTCCTCGATACCGTGTGTTGTACGCAATATCATGTTTCACTAAACAACGATATATGGTTATAATATTATTATGGACTAGCTGTTATGAATAGTATCAACTACATTTTAAATTTTATAACATTATTATTCATCTTACACATTTTCTAGAACATGGGATGAGAACAAAATCAATTTTTCGAGTAAAATAAGTATTTTTAAAAAAATGTAGTTTTGTTGCCTTTTGATGGCGCACCCACTTTAAATCATGTTTTTGAAATGTCTATAAGTTAAATTTGACAAAATAAAATTCTTCTTTGGAATCAGGATATAAAAATTTACTTTGGATAAATTTTTCATATTATTCTGATAACTTTCATATTTTAATGAAGAGTAATAACACGATAAATTTTAAATAAAAACAACTTCTTTCATCGCAATAATTTATATGGTTAGATTATCTTTTTAATTGGGTTTAAAGTGTAATTAGAATATAATTTTACCATTTAATCCAATTTCGGTTATTGAAATTAATTTCACTTTGAAATTGGATATAAACAAGTATCAATCTTTTGATAGTTATTGTTTCTTAAAAAACACGCTATTTGTTTTGATAACGGGAATTAATTTTAAAATTAATTAATGCCACTTCTATGTTTTGAACTTGAAAAAATAGACATCAATTTTGAATTCGGAATATCAAATAATCCTTAGGCTGAATTTTTTGTATTTTTCTGAAAAACTACAATTTTCGATGAATAGTGAAACAACTTAGTGGTAGTTAAAAAACTGACTTTTTCATTTAAATGATATTTTACCAATTCTGTGAATTGAATTTCAAAAATACAAGAGACATGGTTAATATCAAGGACTAAAATGTGTTTTAGTGAGATGAAAATAATTTTTGGTGAATAATAACTTTTTACTTTTTTACCACAGTTAAAAGTAAATAGGGTAATTAAGGGTAAAAATGATATTATTATTACCCTAACACATGTACTAATTCTATTGGATAAGTGTAATTCGACCAAAAAAACCTTATGAATAAAATATGACCACTAAGGCCCACATGGATTAGATTAGGACATTTATTAATAATTTATTTAAAGAAGGGTTAAAATAGTTAAAATCAATGTTTAATAACTAAATCATTTTTAATATGGGGTTATACATAAGATAAATTCGACTATAAATATTCATTATAAATCTAAAAATATTTCCTACATAATTTTATTTTATTTATAATTTTTAGAATTTAAATGATTTAATTTATTTATGACACAATGATGATGCAATAATTATCTTATTAATGAAATATTGACATAATTGATGTTATAAATACCCAAATAAATGTAATTTGAGACTTTTTATGAATTCCACTAATTTTATATGTAAATATGACAAGTTAGTAATGATTTAATTAACTGTTTTTGAACTAATCATTCTGTTAGGATTTTCACAAAAATCAAGTACCAAATAGTGTCATAATTGACATAAAATAGTTTTTAAAATAAATATTATATTATTAATTGTAATTTTATTCCTAAAAATATAAGGTTCGGCCAAATGACTTATATAAGGTTATATATATTAATAATAAACAACTTGTGGTTCGTTTGGCTTGTTATAGTAAGTTTATTAACCTTATAGTGTAAGAAAACAAGAAGACACGGTAAAAGTCAAATTATCTAACTTAAAGTTAAATCTAAATGATAAGGTTAAAATAGAAACCTAAACTTGTCTAAATTCAATTAAAATATAGGATTTAGACCCATCCCCACATTAGCTTCGAAATTAATCAATTTTTATCTATTAAAAACCGAATATGACTTTATAATAAAATAATATTTTTAGTTTTTCCTAAGGTGCCCCTCTCCTCCCTTATAAAAGGGCACCTCCTCCCTCTCTTCCTCACACCGCTATGAGCATTCGAGCTCGGCAAAACCATTCCAAATTCTCTTCTCCACTTCCCTAAAAACATTCTATAGGTCCTGGTCTTCTTCAAAGACCAATTTTAGTGCCCTAAAAGGAGGTCTCAAAGAGGCGCTTCAAAGAAGAGGTAATGTCCGTTACCGATTCTTTCAACTTTATTTCTTCTTCCACTTCTTCTTCTTTAGTTGTTTCATTATGAAGTAATAACATCAGTATCACTAATATACTGATATGTTATTATAAGTAAGAAACAACCATATTTCACCATCTATCCATCCTACAGAAAACGAAATCACCACGCGTTCGTACGTACGGAATACCGTCTCCATGCCGTGGTGTAATCTGTTTTCGACCACCACCTTACATGGATGGGTATAATGGTGTAAATAAATAACTATATATGGTTATTGTAAAGTTATATTGATTCTGTAATATTATACATACACTTAAATACAATTCCACAATCATGTAAATGATATCATTGCTTGAGCGTACGTACGGAATACCGTCTCCACGAACGCGATGAGATTCATTTTCCATGATTAACCATTCAAGGATGATTATAAAGTATATATAATGAATAATAATGAAATATATGACATAATTAAGCTACTGGATTTATGTATACATATATATATATATATATCATCTACTTACTTCCATTCAAGTCAATAAGGAAAAGAAAACAGCATTCATGCGTACGTACGACCTACCATCTTCATGAACAGTGTATTTCATTTCATTTATCTATATATTATATATATTTACGTATACTGAATATATGATATATATATATATATATATATATCATGATTTACATTCTTGAAGTAATTAAATCATGATATAATTATTAATAATATCAAGAACAACAAGTCCAAACATGTATGATAAATAAAAAGTTTTACCCAAAACGCTGATTTGACATGAAATTTACAAAAAACGGGTAATATAAAGTCATAAGAGGACCATATATGATATCATAACAATGAATATGATTCTGTAATAAGTCAATGACATTATTTAAATCATTATACAGGAGGTTTGGATATGTACAATGTATATCGGACCTATGGTAAGGGATAATGTTGCAATCTCAATTGTTTTCTATCTGAGATTGCTTATACGTAAGTATTTACTGGGGTTATATTTATCATCCATGTCTAAGTTTTATAAAAAAAATTTCATGTATGTTTAATGTCCTTTTTATCCATTTTTTACTTTTACTACATGGTATGTATGGAATCTTTCTTTTACGAGGTACTTTTGGACTTTTCCGGCAAAAGTACGAGAAGAATGTTTTTTAACTTATATGACATGAAATGATTTTTACAGTTTTATAAAGCCTTATTTTCAAGAAGCTTCCTCCAAAATATATCATGACTATTTTCAACAAAATCCTTTTCTTTTAAAATTGCATGACATTTCATGAAAAGAAAATGATTTTGAAGAAGAAGGGATATTTTCCTCAAGAATTCATTTCAAGTGTTTTATCGAAACCATTTTTCATCTAAGATAACATTATTTCATATGTGTATGTTTCAAGTGTAATTTCTCTATGATTTACATGGTTTCACTTTTATTATTATGAAATGTTATCCATTTCTATTATATGGATTATGTAATGATGGGATGAAGTTTATGAAACCCATTTTATTTATTAGGTTATTATGAATGATGTATGTTTATTTTGTGGCAAAAGTAAGAATGATTTCATTATGAGATGGGTGTGACATATATCTCCCTCAAATGCATTGGGTAAAGATTTATATCTCATGAGATAGACATGGCTGGAACAGTAAGTTAATCTGGTTCAGTGTTACAGGACTGAAACGAGGAGTGAACTCGATTCATAAAGGGACTTTGTCCACTAAGATGGTCTTTGCAGCAATGCCTTGGCTACCATGGAAATCATATCATGCGCTTAATGTTTTTCCACAATTACAAATTTTATTCCAAAGCTATTTTATCATGATTGATGTTCTATTATGATCTATGCCTTACGTACTACCATGTTTTATGTCATTTCTCAAGATTTTGATGTTTAAACATTGTGTTCATGTTTTTATGTTCAAATGTATATGGTTTGTTTTATTTTCTCCATGATTACCCTTACTGAGCATTTGAGATCACCCTTTATATGTTTTCTTTTCCCCAGGATTTAAAAAAGGTTTTAGGTAAGAAAACAAAAGGGGAAGATCTTTATGGGAGATGTCAAAGATCTTTCACCACGATTAGAAGATTATTTTCCGAGTTTCCAATGACACTAAACTATTACGGTCCTTTGGTGTCTATTTTTGTTATGTATTAAGCATTCCACAAAAGTATTGTAATTTCCATGTACGTCAGGTTTTGGGTCTCTACAATTTGTATCAGAGGAATGGTTTAGTTAACCTTTGGAAACTAGGATGCGAAAACTTTACTGAGATCCCTAGAGATATTTCTAAGGTATGTCTAGGGATGTCCCTAAGGTTAAGTATAAGTATAGGTTATAATCCTAGAATTAGGGTTACGATCTTAGAATTAAACCTAAGATGTTAGATATTTAAGGTACTTTCCCTTTATTACGCTGTTTTCCTAGAACGATTTTTGCCTCTCACACTATTCTTTTTGGGTTTTAGAAAATGGCTGGAAACATGAAGATTCATGATAATGGAGGATATGATAGACAATGGAATGATATTCTTCATGAGAAACCAAATGAAATGAGATTTGTAAGTCCAAACATCATTATTATGCTGGATCATAAATCTCATAATATGATCAATAAACTCAAATTTGGTAAGTTTCCTGACTCGGCTAATAAGAGAAAGATGGAGTTTAATGATGATCATATAGGAAGGAAAGTTCAATTTCCCCTATGTAAATCATGTGGGAAGATGCATCAAGGAGAATGTTTCAAAGGAACTGGAAGATGCTTTGGGTGTGGAAAAGAAGGACACAAAGCCAGTAAGTGCAAAGGACAAGGTTCAGTTAACACCATGGATGAGGATAATGGTATTGATACGACATAAAAAATGGTTAAATGTTTTAAATTTGGAATGTGTGGGCATTATGTAAACCAATGCCATAAGGGAGAATCCCATGAAGCGAATCATTATGGTCATATGAGTAGTATTTATGTGGATGATGATGAAGATACTACAAATGAAATATGAGAGGAAAAAAATGATGAAGTTCAGTCAGTGGTTTAAGAAGTTAGTGGAAATATTGTATATTTATAAAGAATAATGTATGGTAATATGGAATAAAGAATCATCTAAGGATTGTTACACTATTGTTTTTCCTAAAGTATTTGAAAGTATATGTTGAATGGTACCGGTAACCATGGAAGGTTATTCAGATATTTTTGGAATGTAGATGATATGCGCATAATGAAGGGATAAGAAGATAATGATATGTTTGATTGTATTCATGAGCTCATGACTGATATAAGGACTAAGTGATATTATAGTTTGATTATATAGATTTTTTGGGATTTTGGTATGTGGAAAGAGTTACCTTTTGACAGTATTCATGTTTTCACTAAGGTTCTATGGTAATTTATGTTTCAAGAGAATATATGACTAAGGTATTCATGTGTTTGGAATATAACCAACAAGATATATCTTATGATATATGTGGGATAAATTCTTGTATTCGCATTCTTGGTAGATAACCTTTCTAGTAATTGTTTTCTTTATACTATGTGCTTGGACCGAAATATTTTGGATAAGCCTAAAGATTGGAATGAATTATGTTGGAAATAAGTTAGTATTGTTTAAGGCTAGATTTGTTTTCGATATTATTTATAATGTAGTTTTAGAAAAAAGATAACATGTAGGACGGGCGACAACCCGTCACGTCGGACAAGGCTGTGGGAATCGAACCCACAACTGAAGTGCGACAGGCCTTTATCGTCTACCACTGGCCTACAAGAAGTCCCTATTTAGTAGAAACTAGTTTTATTATATTATATAGTATGATATTTGAAGTATAAGTCCATTTTAGGAAGCATATATGATTAATCTCACAATAGATGGACTTATGTATTTTTGATAACTTTTCTAACCTTTTGTTTGAGACAGATGGAATGACCCATAATTCTATCACATGATCTGCTAACACTTCACAAATGACAAATTCAACTTCATTTCTTTAAGAGATGAAGTGGAAATTGTCCAAAGAACGACCAATAGTGGGACTATACCAAAATCAAGAAACTATTTCTTATAATTCCAACTTCATCAACTTTAGGTAAATGATCTTGAAAACCAAAAATGTTGTCATAGTGCCCTTATATCCGATGAATCAGATGGTACCTTAGAGCATCACAAATCTATGGCTTTGTGATTGATGGATTTTTCATAGCCATGTTCTCTACCACTCTCCATCAGAACTTGATGGTAATATTTTTCTTCCATATCCATATTTTCACCTATGTTCTCCTATATGGAAACCCAGTGATGAGTTACTTTGGGTAATCATTACATTCCATACTTCAGTTTTTAAAATTATGTTTTAGTATTCCTTTTTACGATGTGGGTTTCTATAAATAGTAAACAATTTATAACCCCGACGAATTTCGAGGGAGAAATTAATTTTAAGGGGGGTAGAATGTAACCCCCCGATATTTTATGAAAAATATTATTTTAATTTCATTGATGTCTTATGTTGTAAGCTACAACAAGATTACTTTGCGCTATACGCAACACCGTATGAGCTTGTAGTATACACAACACTATTCTTTGATCATGTTACACACAATTTTGATAGTAGTTATTCTAAGAAACATTGAGTGTATATATATATATATATATTCAATGTATAAATCAAATATGGTTGGGTTATGTTATACGGAGGAGTCTTACACAACATGGAACCCTGACTTGGCTTGCATTACACGCAATCGCGACCTTCCTCTATAGCGTGTGTTGTACGCAATACCAGGTTTCACTAAACAACGATATATGGTTATAATATTATTATGGACTAGCTGTATGAATAGTATCAACTACATTTTTTATTTTATAACATTATTATTCATCATACACGTTTTCTAGAACATGGTATGAGAACAAAATCTATTTTTCGAGTAAAATAAGTATTTTTCAAAAAATGTAGTTTTGTCGCCTTTTGATGGCGCACCGACTTTAAATTTTGTTTTTGAAATGTCTATAAGTTCAATTTGAAAAAATAAAATTCTTCTTTGGAATCAAGATATAAAAATTTACTTTGGATAAAATTTTCATATTATTCTGATGACTTTCAAATTTTAATGAATAGTAATAACACGATAAATTTTAATTAAAAACAACTTTTTTCATCGCAATAATTTATATGGTTAGATTATCTTTTTAATTGGGTTTAAATTTTAAATAGAATATATTTTTACCATTTAATACAATGTTGGTCATTAGAGTTAATTTCACTTTGAAATTGGATATAAACAAGTATCAATCTTTTGATAGTTATTGTTTCTTAAAAAAACACACTATTTGTTTTGATAACGGTAATTAATTTTAAAATTAATTAATGCCACTTCTATGGTTTGAATTTGGAAAAATAGACATCAATTTTGAATTCGTAATATCAAATAATGCTTCAGATGAATTTTTGGTATTTTTCTGAAAAACTACAATTTTCGATGAATAGTGAAACCACTAGTGGTAGTTAAAAAAGATGAATTTTTCATTTAAATGATATTTTACCACTTATGTGAATTTAATTTTGAAAATACGAGAGACACGGTTAATATAAAGGACTAAAATGTGGTTCAATGAGATGAAAATATTTTTTTGTGAGTAGTAACTTTTTACGTTTTTACCACAGTTAAAAGTAAATAGGGTAATTAAGGGTAAAAATGATATTATTATTACCCTAATACATGTACTAATTCTATTTTATAAGTGTAATTCGACCAAAAACAACCTTAGGAATAAAATATGACCATTTAGGCACACTTGGATTAGATTAGGACATTTATTTTTAATTTATTTAAAGAAGGGTTAAAATAGTTAAAATCAATGTTTAATAACTAAATCATTTTTAATATAGGGTCATACATAAGATAAATTTGACTATAAATATTCATTAGAAATCTAAACATATTTCCTGCATAATGGTATTTTATTTATAATTTTTATACTTTAAATGATTTAATTTATTTATGAGACAATGATGATGCAATAATTATCCTATTAATGAAATATTGACATAATTAATGTTATAAATACCCAAATAAATGTAATTTGAGACTTTTTATGAATTCCATTAATTTTATAGTTTAATATGACATGTTAGTATTTATTTAATTAACTTTTTTTGAACTAATAATTCTGTAAGAGTTTCACAAAACAAGTACCAAATAGTGTCATAATTGACATAAAATATTTTTTAAAACAAATATTAGATTATTAATTGTTATTTTATTCCTAAAAATATAAGGTTAGGCCAAATGACTTATATAAGGTTATATATATTAATAATAAACATCTTGGGGTTATTTTGGCTTGTTATAGTAAGTTTATTAACCTTATAGTGTAAGAAAACAAGAAGACATGGTAAAAGTCAAATAATCTAACTTAAAGTTAAATCTAAATGATAAGGTTAAAATAGAAACCTAAACTTGTATAAATTCTATTGGATGATATTATTTCGACCAATCCCTACCTTAGATTCGAAATAAATCAATTTGGAGCTATTAAAAACCGAATATGACTTTATAATAAAATAATATTTTTAGTTTTTCTTATGGTGCCCCTCTCCTCCCTTATAAAAGGGCACCTCCTCCCTCTCTTCCTCACACCACCTTGAGCCTTCAATCTCGACCAAACCCTGCCAAATTCTCTTCTCCACTTCCCTAAAAACATCCTATAGGTCCTGGTCTTCTTAAAAGACCAATTTTAGTGCCCTAAAAGGAGGTTTCAAAGAGGCGCTTCAAAGAAGAGGTAATGTCTGTTACCGATTCTTTCAACATTATTTCTTCTTCCACTTCTTCTTCTTTGGTTGTTTCATTATTAAGTAATAACATAAGGATCACTCATATAATTATATGTTATTTTAAGTAATAAACAACCCTATTTCACAATCTATCCAACCTACGGAAAATGAAATCACCATGCGTTCGTACGTACGAAATACCGTCTCCACGCCGTGGTGTAATCTGTTTTCGACCACCACCTTACATGGATGGGTATAATGGTGTAAATAAATAACTATATATGGTTATTGTAAAGTGATATTGATTATGTAATATTATAAATACACTTAAATACAATTCCACTATCATGGAAATGTTATCATCGCTCATGCGTATGTACAGAATACCGTCTCCACGAACGCGATAAGATTCATTTTCCACGATTGACCATTCAAGAATGATTATAAAGTATATATAATGAATAATAATGAAATATATGAAATATTTAAGATAATGGATTTATGTATACATATATATATATATATATATATTTCATATACTTACTTCCATTCACGTCAATAAGGAATAGAAAACTGTGTTCATGCGTACGTACGGCCTACCGTCTCCATGAACGGTATATTTCATTTCATTTATCTGTATATTATATATATTTACGTATACTGAATATATGATATATATATATATATCATGATTTACATTCTGGAAGTAATTAAATCATGATATAAGTAGTAATAATATCAAGAACAACAAATCCAAACACGTACGATAAATAAAACGTTTTACCCAAAACGTTGCTTTGATATGAAATTTACAAAAGAACGGGTAATATAAAGTCATAAGAGAACAATATATGATATAATATCAATGAATATGATTCTTTAATAAGTAATTGACATTATTTAAATCATTATACAGGAGGTTCAGATACATACGAAGCATATCGGACCTAAGGTAAGGGATAATGTTGCAATCTCAATTATTTTCTATCCGAGATTGCTTATACGTAAGTATTTACTAGGGTTATATTTATCATCCATGTCTAAGTTTTATAAAAATGTTTTCATGTATTTTTAAATTCCTTTTTACCAATTTTTTACTTTTACTACATGGAATGTATGGAATCTTTCTTTTACGGGGTACTTTTTGACTTTTCCGGCAAAAGTACGAGAAGAATGTTTTTTTAACTTATACGACATGAAAGGATTTATAAAATTTTATAAAGCCTTATTTTAAAGAAGCTTCCTCCAAAATATCTCATGACTATTTTCAAAAAAATCCTTTTCTTTTAAAATTTCATGACATTTCGTGAAAAGAAAATGAATTTGAAGAAGAAGGGATATTTTCCTCAAGAATTCATTTCAAGTGTTTTATCAGAACCATTTTTCATCTAAGATGATATTATTTCATATGTGTATGTTTGAAGTATAATTTATCTTTGATTTACATTGTTTCACTTTTCTTATTATGAAATGATATCCATTTCTTTTATATGGATTATGTGATGATGGGATGATGTTTATGAAACCCATTTTATTTGTTGGGTTATTATGAATGATGTATGTCTATTTTGTGGCACAAGTAAGAATTATTTCATTATGAGATGGGTGGGACTTATATCTCCCTCAAATGCATTGGGTAAAGATTTATATCACATTAGATAGACATGGTTGGAACGGTAAGTTAATCCGGTTTAGTGTTACAGGATTGAAACGAGGTGTGAACTCGATTCAGAAAGGGACTTTGTTCAGTAAGATGGTCTTGGTAGCAATGCCTTGGATACCATGGAAATCATATCATGTGATTAATGTTTGTACACAATGAAAAGTTTTATTCACAAGTTATTTTATCATGATTGATGTTCTATTATGATCTATGCCTTACGTACTGCCATGTTTTATGTCATTGCTCAAGATTTATATGTTTAAACATTATGTTCATGTTTTTATGTTCAAATGTATATGGCTTGTTTTATTTTCTCCATTCTTACCCTTATTGAGAATTTGAGCTCACCATTTATATGTTTTCTTTTCCACAGAATTTAAATAAAGGTTTTAGGTAAGAAAACAAAAGGGGATGATCTTTATGGGAGATGTTGAAGATCTTTCACCACAATTAGAAGATTATTTTCTGAGTTTCCAAAGACACTAAACTATTACGGTCCTTTGGCGTCTGTTTTTGTTATATATTAATCATTTTGAAAAAGTATTGTAATGTCCATGTACTTCAGGCTTTGGGTCTCTACATTTCCTCCCACCTATCATTGGAATCATATGATGATGAGACTCTAAATCTGGGTAGATCAAGATGATATGATGGAAAACTACTCTTGTTCATTGATGAGAATTTTTTTTAATTTAATAACCATCCAAAATCAGGTATTAATCTTCAATTTTTGGATTCCTCCTCAATTGAATAAATTCTTTGAGAATGATCATTCATTTTCCTTTGATCTTCACTAATTGATCCTCTCCAAGTGCCCTTGCATCGGATTTAAATTGGTTATTCAATTATTTCTTACCCTGAATTATCCCAATTGTATATATTAGCCAATAATTATTGTAAAATTATTTTTAAACCCTTTTTATTGTGCACTTATCCCACAAATTCTTTTCTTTAGTCATCTTTGGACTATGAGGTCTAGATTCAACATTACCGACGGAGATCGAGCCCGAATGGACCCCTGGATTCGCGATGGTTTCACATTTGATGAAAAGATTGAAAATCAAGGATGTATTTGGGGATGAATCTTATTATATTATGTGATGGTTTCATGGATCTTGGATTTAAGGAAATGGAGTCAGAACCTAAGGCGCGCATTACATATGGAGGACCACCATGATGAATTGGAATCCGATTTCTGGCCAAAAAATGGCTGGAAATGATGATCAAAGGATTTCCCTTAAATTTTGGGTGAGTAACTAGCATGGATTGATGTGGTGGAGAAAGATCTAGAATTCTATAGTATATCTAGATAATCTGTTAAAAAACACAATGACACACCATGTAGTTTGAAGAACATGTGCCATGAAGTGGGCCTTTGGCTACAATGCTAGGTTTTTAAGAAATTTATGGATGAAATTTTGTGTGGAGAGGCCACATTCCGTGTATCTCTCCCTAGGTAGAAAATCCATATGATGGAGCACATGGGAAAGACCCTATGAGGGATCACATGTCATGTTTAGAAGTACACTGACATAAGAAGACTTACATGGACATGGCCAGGAGCACGGGAAGGTCCCCGAGTGGCTCTAAAACACCGTGTAGTCAACCTATACACCATGTATGGCTACAAGGGAAGTTATTCATGTATCAGTAAGGATATGAACAGGCATCATAGTGGGGCCACACATCATGTGGGTCCCCTTACATGATGTGCTCCCTCTCTTCTCTTTAAGGTAACCTTCATCCTCTTGTATATTCTTCATTTAGAATTAGATTTTGGATCTTTAGTATCCTTTCCTGAATGTTTTTCGGCATAGAATATGATGGTGGCATCCTTTTTTGATTTTTAGATACAATGTGAAATTTTGTAAGTGTGGCACTCCTTTAGGTGATGCTCGATAATGGAAATGATAAGAAAAGATCACCAGATGCACTAGAGTGGAACCCTCCTACGGGACAAGGAATGGGTCTTCTACCTATCTATAGAGTGGGAACCTCATATGGAATAGGGAATGGGTCCTCTACTTATCCACTAAGTGGAACCCTTCTGTGGTATCAGGGCATGGGTCCTCGACTATTAGAGTGGTACCCTTCAACTGGGTTTGTCATGGGTCCTCTATCGACTATTTGAGTGGCACCCTCCATTTGGGTTGAGAATGGGTCCACCACCATTTACTTGAGTGGAACCCTCGTGTACAGATAGTTCATGGTCCCTTCATCTTTAGAGAATCACCCTTCTGTAGATATAGGTAATGGGTCATCTAGATACCTACTGAGTGGTACCCTTCTATTGTGCCAAGGATGGGTCTTCTACCTAGAGATTGTGCCCCTCGATTTTGTGGCATAGTGAAGAGTTGTGGCTTGATTTTGATATCTCTTCAGATAGACATGTGAGATTATGGGAATCATTGATAGACATTTGGACCTTATGGCACTCTTTTCCTAGGTTTGGATGTGAGATGGAGATCTACTCTCTATATCATTTGGTCATATTTGGTTTTATTATATACATATATATATGTTCCATGTCATTGGAATTTTTTTACTCTCTTAATTTAGGTTTACCATTTTTCCTACTATCTATTCCTATCATGTCTCTTACTGCTCCCCATTCTGCTTTCAGGGTATCCTACTAGGTATGTTTATACTCACCCCTACATGGTATTTTACTTCACATGTCATGTCTTATAAAGATAAAGGGAATGTCTAAGGTGACTACAATGGATCATAGGGATAGCTAGTGCATTGGACCATGTATGATGGTCAGATCTTGGATATCAGTTTTTGGGTTCTCTATGTATTTTACTATTCTAGTTTTTTCATGTTGGGACATATTTCTGGTTGGGTGTGTATTTTTATCCTTTTCTTTTTATTTTACACTGTCATACTTTGGTACACCCTAGAGTTCTTTTTGTATGCATGGTTATTCACTAGATATTACATAATTTTATTATTATTCATATATATTTATTTATTAAGAAGGTTGGTTGTGTGTGTACAGGAACATTAAGAAAAGGTCTCCAATTTAGGTTATGCCTTTTGGTGCTTTTCTCCAACCCCTGGCCTATGGAGGCAAGCTTGGGATAGTTTCATCTTGAACCCCATTGGGTCGGGTCATGAAAAATTGGTATCAGAGTAGCTCATTCCTTGGGACGGTGATTGGATTAGTCCCCTTACAATGATTTGGTTGGTATTTAGGTAAATAGTTTCAAAGTGTTTTGAGTGTGGCACTTAGGTCAGGGAATCCAATGTTGGTGTGCCGGCTAATGTATCCATTCACAAGGACATTGACTACCTATTTGTCAACTCAGAATACTCATAAATTTGTTGTAGGGATCAATGGTACATGCATCATATAGTATTGAGTAATTTGAATATCATTCCTGAATTAGATCCCCATTTTTATATATATTCTCATCTAACCATAGTACATCTTGATTAAATTTTCTAGATACCTTTGCGATGACAACTAGGTAGGTTATCATTTTTAAATTTTGATGAAGATCCGATGAGTGATGAGGCCTCTGTTCAGAGAAAATCATGCAATATTATTCCTCTAGGTGGATAGGTAAAATAACCCCCATCTATTGATTAGTATATCATACTTGTAGGGAAGGCTAAGGAAGTGCACATGATAAGCGTACTCTACATGTTTCAACACTAGAGGCTGATCAGGTTCTATGGTGAGGTAAATCCCTAGGAATAAGAATATTAGAGAGAGACGTGATCCATATTTTTAATATTATCTGGACACTGATTGATCAAGTGGTCGTGCTGGTAGCTATCCTTTTCCATATAGTAGTTGGGTACTAGTGGGGTCTTGTTATCCAGATGCATGATGATTCAAACTCTAGTGTCTTGGATTCCATTATCTATTTCATGAGGAATAATACCCCTCCTTCTTGTGCTCAATTCGAATTTAGGAGCTTATAGCGACACATTTGGGAGCGATGATAGTTTTATATCATGTTGTGAGGTTCAAAAACCTTATGTGATACTCCCTTGATATGATCTGCGATGGATACTTTTTAGCAAAAAAGTTTGAGTAGGGTCTCTGCAGATACTTTCATTCTATAATGGTACCCTTGTTCATTTCTTCCTATGTCAGGGTGTTAGAGTTATAACTGGTGATACATATATTATTGTCTGTGGGATGTTAGGTAGTCGAAGCTGGAAGTGGTCATTTTAGAATGTAGTCACCTGGAAAAGCTATCATGCATCATAAGAAAGGATCTCGATGTTTTTGATCTTCCTAGGATCAATCTCGAGCATGTGGTTAGGGGAAACATAGAGGACTAGGGTATCCCTGATAGGGGTGGTGCTTTTCATGTGATTGGAAAGGTCACAAGGAATATTACTACATGACCCGATGTGATGAGGAGCACGGAAAAATAGATGATGGACCACCATGATAGAGGTAGTACTGTGATTAGGTATCTCTCAAGAATGGGTAGGGAGGCCCCTAGGGAGGTGGAGCTGGTAGAGGGGTGGGTGGATCTCTAGTAGGAGGAGTTGTGGGTGGTGGACAACACTATGAGATCCTTCCACCACCACCACCAGGTGGCCCATGTCTGGATGAGGAAGCTAGAATTTGGGGCTGTGGAAAACTGTATGTTATGGATATGTATGATCCAACACCACACGAGATGATTAGAGTTATAATTGTTGTTAATTATACTATTTCCTTGGTATTATTAGACACATGTGTGATTCATTCCTTCATCTCTTTAATCATGATGATGGAGTTGGAGCTCCCAGTTGAGGCATTATCCCAGAAGCTTTATCTTAAGGTTCCCATGGGGAATGTTTATTCTATATATTTTATCTACCAGTAGTGCAAGATATCACTTCATGGAGAGATTTTCATGTGAGAACTTTCAGTCATCACAATGGAACCCTATGATAGTATCTTGGGCATGGATTGGTTGTTTTTGGTCCAATCCCATATTGATTATCACCACAGATGATTCATATATCATTGCACTGATGGGGTGAGATTCTCATTTATGGTAAAGAGAGATATCATGGTAAGGAAAGTGGGTTTGGAAAAGTAATGGACCAAGAGAGTCTGGTCCATTACAACATGTGCCTCTAATAGTGATTAATTTTCTTTAAAAGAGGTGATATAGTCTAAATATGGCCATATAATAGATTTTTGAAAAGTTTTGGGTCATCTCCACACCTTATATTTTATGATGAACCACTATGTAAACTTGTTTTTTCCTTAATCACTACAATTAATTTTAATTTCTTTCACTAATATTTTTGGTCAAAAATTAAGATGAACTTACTAGAAATTATAAATTATGCTAATTCAAAATATTTAATACATTTTTAAAAATTACAAAAACATAAGCAGCATAAAATAATTTAAAAACAATCCCACATATGTGTCGAGAAATTGGGTTTTTAAAGAGAAAAGCTCAAAAGTTTGAAATGTTTATATATCCAATTTCAATTTTAAATATCTAAGAATGATATAAATTAGATTAATTTATGTATAATTGAACTAATTATACCTTAAAAAAATTCAAATACACTTTTTATTTATAAATAAATTAAGCAAAAAGGATGTTTTCAATTAAAATTCATTATTTTTTTACTATTCATCAAAAAATCAAACTTTTCAAAAAAATCTGGAAAATTCACCATAATATAATTTTGAAATTAATATTTCAAAAAGGGTGTTTATTTTTTCAAATATAATTTATAATAGTTTCAAAAGTTATAGTTAAAATAAGTGCACCATTAAAAGGTGGTAAAATTACCTTTTAGAAAAATACATCTTTTTATGCATAAAATTGGATTTATTCTTGTATCTTGTCTAGAAAACATATAAGATGACAATTAAATAGTTGATTTAATTATATATATATAATGAAAATCTATCATCAAATGTTTTTTAAAATTTATTGATATAAAACATGTTTGTGAATAGAAAAATAGTTTTTCAGAAAAAGAATTTATATATTTTCAAATAGTTCTTAATCACATTTATAATTAATTGGTAACCAAATAATTAATTTTTTAAACAATCATAAACCATATTTTCATAAATTAGTTAATCCTTTTCATACCCACCATTCAAATGTCTAGGTGATAACTATACTCATAGTATGTCATGTTTGGTTTAAACTTAATTTTACATGTAGCATAAAATAAACTCGGAATTGTGTGTAATCCAAGACAAACTTATTATTGAATTTAATGCATGATAAACTCAGTATTGCATATAGCACCAACTTAAGTCAGTTTTGTGTATAAAGAAAGCCTAACATGTTGTAGCGTGTAACACAATCCATCAAGGAATTTTAATTTATTATAAAAAATCAATTCCTAAAAATCAGGGTGTTACAAGTTGAGATTTACTGTGACTTGGAGAAAACCCTATATCATTACCAGGTCACCCAGAAATTATTTTACATCAAAATGTGGATTGAAGATAGTGGAATATGAAATGTGGTATCCTATATATAATTATTCGGGTAAAATTTCAAGAGATGTTCTAGAAGGGTTTTATCTCTTGTATATTGTTGGATGTTCTCATGAAGGTTATTTGGGAGATCCATCAAGGTGATAATAGTGTGTGTGGATTTAGAAGTCATTATATATACATGGTTAATTAGTTTTTTTCATTCCAAACTAATGCATATGATTAGTTTATGCATTTTGGGTCCTCTATGAGGCCAATGATTTAGTGATCTGTTGTTCCTATTTATATAGAGTCTTGAGAAGTGTTGATAGATTGTGAAGAAGTTATATAGAGGGGTATTTCTATGGAATAAGGTATTTTTAAGGTACCTTAAAATATTTATGGTAAGGTCAAGTTGAATGTTCTATGTTTTGAGACACATGTTTAGTGAATGAAGAGAGTGAGGTGGTCCCTCTAGAGTTATAGCATGACTTAGATCCCTAGGGTAGAGTTGCCCAACGTTCCCCATATCGGGTGAGTTGATATATTTATATTATATTTTTTTTGGAATTTCCAATATGATTTCCCTGAGGGAAAGCATACTTCTCAATATTTTATCAGTGGTTGGTGTTGTTTTAGGAGGGTGAAGTATGTTTTAAAGTAGTATTGATAGTGTGACTAACGTATTTGAAAGGTATCTTTCTCAGTGGTAAGTCTTCAATTTTTTGTTGATGTATCAGTTCCATATTCTTCTGAATATGTATTGGTGCTTTAATTCTAGTAACATTTCCAAGAGTTGTCTCAGGGGGTGGTTCAATTTTCCATTTACCTTGGGTTAGGTTTTAAACTCTTTAGGATAATAATTATTTGATATTTTTTGATGTAAGGTATTGGATTTCCATGTTCAACCTATTGTGTTTTCTAGGGACCTAAGGGCCTCGATGGGGTTTTTTGTGGTGTTCAATAGGAGTTCTATAGGCTTATGAGTATTCTGGACATCCTCTTATCCACCACACCATGGTGGTAGGTGTGGTGGATGGTATTTTGTTTTTTGTGTTCACCTATGGGAAATAGGTGCACGAGAGTGTGTAGGGTTGGTTATTTTGTCTATTCATGGTTGATCCTTAGGTATTTTGAGTTGGTTTTGTGGTTCTTGGTGAACCACGGTCAGTGAAATGGATTGTCTAACCATTTTGGTGGTAGTTTTATATAACTATTCACCTATGTAAAATGGGAAGCTTTAAAAAGAACAGCACGGGTGTGGTTCCAAGTGTGGCCCTTTGGTTTCTCACCTATATAATATAGGGCATTAAAGATCATCTAGTTTTGGTAGTTAGAATAGTGAGAAGAAAATAACCAAACACTTGGGGATACACTATCATGGATGGTCATGGAGGGTATCTGGTTATTAAAATACCATATACCAATCTATAGATTAAGGCATAGTGATGATAAAAGGATTTAAATGTGGTTTTTAAATTTTATATAAACGTGGCGTAGTTATCCAATTTCAATCTAAAATTATTGTATTTATCTTTGACTGAGGACATGGTTGTTTTGATAATCTCAACACTATAGTGGCAGTCCAGGTAATCCCTTTATAAACAGGGGTCTGCCTATTTTATTGGATCAATATAGGTCTTTCCTATTGATCCTTGGCTGATTCTAAAGGTCCAACTAGAATATTTTTGGAAATATTTAATGATTTAATCTTCCAAGATTGTGTCATTGTTCCTTCTTTGATCTGAGGTTCCCTTCATCAATTCCCTTTCCATTAATTAATATTTCCTTTTAGTAATGATGGTATAATCATGTGTTATTGGTTTGATTGTTTTATAATAATTTTCTTATAGAGACCCTATTTTTTCCATGTGAGACTTTTAAATATTTCTATATATATTTTTGAAGGTGGGAATTTAGATGGCGTGTGATTTTGAGGCCCAATGTTTCTAGAATTAGTTTTATAAAAAATTTAAACATATTTTATATTATGCATACAAATTTAATTAAAGTAAATGAGATAAATCTTAAACAGAATCTCGAATCATAAATCTAAGACCATGGTTGCGCTACAAGAAAACAGGCATTTCATGGCGGTTTTTAAAACCGCTGCGAAATGTGTAAAAAAATTTAGTTTTTTTTATTTTTTTTATTTTTTCGAGGATTAGCGGCGGTTTGGGTAAGACCGCCGCGAAATGAAATGAAGAAAATAAAAAAAACATGAGAAACCATGAAATCACTAAAACGACCATAACTTTTGATTCGGGCGTCTGTTGGAGTGCCACGACCAGTCAAATCAAAGCTCATGAAGAGATCTAGAATCACGTATAATCAAAACCATGAGACGGTCTAAGGTGAGGAATATATGAGAGTCTTATGAAAGTTGAAAAAAGTTCTCCAACTTCAAACGGCCATAACTTTCTCTCCGGGTGTCCATTTGGGCTCTACCACATATCAAATCAAAGCCAGCGAAGAGAGCTACGCAAAAAATCAATGCTAGAAAGATTGTGTTGTGTTTTCTGACCCCAAAAAACCCTCTGAAGGCCTCGGAAACCCCGTTTTCGTCACCGGTGACCCGTCGAACTTGTCGTCAAATGGATCTAACTTTCGATCCGCATGTCAGTTCGAACTCCTTCACCTGCCAGATCGTAGGTCATTTTATAATCTTCGATTTGACTAGTCGTGGCGCCCACATGGACTCCTGGATCATAAGTTATGGATTTTTAGTGGGTATCACGTTTGTTATGTTTTTCGATGCCACGATTCTAGCACCCGTTCCCCGTCAGATTTTTTTTAACCAGTCGTAACTTCCGATGCATCGGTCCATTCGGTCTCTTTCACCTATTAGCTCGAAGATCGTTTTAGGATATTTGATTTGACTATTCGTGGATCTAGAACGGACTATCGGATCATATGTTATCTCCGTTAATGTGAGTCCAATGTTTTTGTCACTTTATGACCGTTTTGATGGGTTTTAACGGTTGCTCCATTTATTACTGTTTATTTGGGTTTTCATGACTTGTTATCTTTATCAATGGTTTTTTGTGGGTTATTATAATGATTGTGTTGAACTCTTAAGGGGTTTTCCAGAGTTGTCATGAGTTTTCATGCTTTCTCATTCTTTCTAATGCCTCATTCTTCATTCTTCTTCATCTGTTTTCATGCGTTTCCATGATTTTTCATCCCTTATCATGTCTTTTCATACTTTTTCATGTGTTTCATTTATTATTTATTATTTATTATTTATAATATACTTTAATTTATTTATTATCTATTATTTTTTACTGGTTATTTATTATTTATTATTTATATTCATTTATTATTTATTATTTATATTTATTTATTATTTATTATATATTATTTATTATTTACTATTAATAATAATAATAAAATATTATTATTATTATTAATATTTGTTTGTGGTTATTTACTATTTATTATTTATTATTTATTATTTATATTTATTTATTATTGATTACTTATTATTTATTATTTATTATTTATTATTTATTATTTATTATTTATTATTTATTATTTATTATTTATTATTTATTATTTATTATTTATTATTTATTATTTGTTTATTACTATTTATTATTTGTTTATTATTATTTATTGTTTATTATTTATTATTATTTATTTTTATTATTTATTCTTTATTATTATTTGTTCTTTATTATTAATTATTTATTATTAATTATTAATTATTAATTATTAATTATTTATATTTTATTAATAATCATATTTTATTTATTATGTGTTATTTATTATTTAATATTTAATATTATTTATTTTTATTATTTATTATATATTATATATTATTATTTATTATTAATTATTAATTATTAGTTATTAGTTATTTATTATTTATTATTTATTATTTATTACTTATTAATTTTTATTTATTATTTATTAATTATTAATTATTTTTTATTATTTTTTATTTTTTATTTTTTATTTATTATTTTTTTATTATTATTTATTATTTGTTTATTATTATTTATTATTTTATTATTATTTATTATTTGTTTATTATTATTTATTATTTGTTTATTATTATTTTTTATTTGTTTATTATTATTTATTATTTATTATTATTTAATACTTATTGTTATTTATTATTTATTATTTATTATTATTTATTTATTATTATTTATTCTTTATTATTCTTCATTATTTATTATTTATTATTTATTATTGTTTATTGTTTCTCTTTTATTATTATTTATCATTTATCATTTATTATTTTTTATTTTTTATTTTTTATTCATTATTTATTATTTATTATTTATTATTTATTATTTATTATTTATTATTTATTATTTATTATTTATTATTTATTATTCATTATTTATTATTTATTATTCATTATTTTTTATTTTTTATTATTTGTTTATTATTATGGATTGAGACTGTAATGAAAATGACCCTAAGACTAATCTTGATAAGGAAAATGTAAAGTGTTTTAAATGTGGTGAGATGGGTCATTATGCAATTGTCTGCCCAAAGAGAGATCTGAATGATGCAAAGATGTCAGACTATCAGAAGAAAGGTGTAGTGAGATCCTTTGTGACTACGTAAGACGATATTGGGCCATCCAACAAAGTTGTATCAGGTACTTTATTTTTTCACATAGATTTTGCTAAAGTTTTGTTTGATACGGGGTCTACACATTCCTTCATCTCTGAGAAATTTTCTGGTAATTTAGAATTATCTCCTAAACAAATGAGACCCGAACTTATTGTTAAAACACCAGGGGGAAATGTTATAGAAAAGAGGAATTATAAGAATCTTTCAATTGTGGTCTATGGAAAGAATTTACCTACAAACCTTATTGGTTTACCGTTAGTCGAGTTTGATATTATTTTGGGGATGGACTGGCTTTCTGATTATCATGCTAAGATTGACTGTAGAGCTAAAGAAGTTTTTTTTCAAAAAGAGTTTTAGTTTGTATACAAGAATGGACCCATACAATTGATAACATATCTGGAAGCTGAGAAACTATTGAAAGATGGAAATGAATGTTATCTTGCTCATATTGTTGAAAACAAGCGAACTATTCAAATTAATGATGTGCCAGTGGTAAATGAATACCTAGATATTTTTCCTGATGAGTTACCTGGTGTCATACCTGATCGAGAAGTCGAATTCACAATTGACTTAGTTCTTGATGCTAAGCCAATTTCAAAACCCCCATATCGTATGTCTCCAATAGAACTTCTTGAATTGAAAAAACAGTTGCAGGATTTGCTTGACAAAGGCTTCATTCGTCATATCACTTCACCATGGGGAGCCCCTGTTTTATTTGTTAAAAAGAAATATGGTTCCATGAGACTTTTCATTAATTATAGAGCTTTGAATAACATCACTGTTAAAAACAAGTATTCTTTGCCTCATATTGATGAGTTGTTTGATCATCTCCAAGGAGCTCAGCACTTTTCCAAGATTGACTTGAGATCCGGATACCATCAGCTGAAGGTGAAAAAAGATGACATCCCCAAAATATCCTTTCATACTAGATATAGGATTTAAGAATTTGTTGTTATGATATTTTGATTAAGTAATGCACCTGCTATATTCATGAATATTATGAATAGAGTATTTCATGAGTTCTTGGATAGGTTTTTGCTTGTGTTTTTTGATGACATTCAGGTTTTTTCTAAGAATAAAGAGGAGCATGAAAAACATCTAAGGGTTGTTTTAAAAAATTTAAAAGAAAAGAAATTGTTTGGAAAATTCAGCATGTGTGACTTTTGGTTGCAATAGATTTCTTTTCTTGGGCACATTGTAAATAAGGATGGAATAATATTTGATCCTGCCAAAACCAAAGTAGTTGATGAATGTCCAAGACCCAAAAATGTTACAGAGATTCATAGTTTTCTGGGCTTAGCAAGTTATTACCGATGGTTTGTTATGAACTTTGCACGGTTATCTATCCTGATAACTAAGTTAACACGGAAAGGGGTTAAATTTGTTTGGACATAATAATGTGATGTTTGTTTTCAAGAACTAAAAAAGAGATTGGTGAATGCTCCATTTTTGGCATGTCCTTCCCGAAATGGTGAGTTTGTCATCTATAGTGATGCTTCTTTGAAGGAACTTGGTTGTGTTTTGATGCAGAATGATCAGGTAATTGCATATGCTTCGAGACAACTTAAACATCATGAGCTAAATTTTCCCACACATGATTTGGAATTGGAAGCTGTGGTTTTTACTTTGAAAATATGGAGGCATCATCTATACAGAACCAAATGTCAAATATATACTGGCCATAAAAGTCTAAAGTATATATTCATTCATAAGGAACTAAACATGAGGCAGAGAAGACGGCTAGAACTGATAAAGGATTATGACTGCACGATCAATTACCATCCTGAAAAAACAAACAAAGTAGCAGATGCCTTAAGTCGGAACCATCATGCATCATTAACTATGTTATGTTTGGAACATGATCCCTTGATTAATGATTTGATGAATTTTGGCTTAGATATTGTTGGTGCAGGGAATACATCTGTTCTGTTTCAGGTTTTAGTGCAGTCTTCGTTGTTAGAGAGAATTAAGCAAGAGCAGAAGGAAGACCGTGAGCTATAGAAAAAGGTAGAATTGGTTAAAATGGGTAAGTTTCTAGAATTTAATCTTGATAAATATTGTCTTTTAAGATTTTGAAAAAGGATGTGTGTGCCTTGTGATTCTCAGTTGAAGAAAGATTTGTTGCGTTAAGCTCATATTTCTCCATTTTCTGTTCATCCTGGATGTACTAAGATGTATAGATACCTTCAGAAGTATTATTGGTGGGATGGAAAGAAAAGAGATATTGTTGATTTTACCATGAAATGTTTTACATGTCAGCAGGTTAATGTCGAACGACAGTTACCAAAGGGGATTCTTCAGCCTTTGTCATTGCTAGAGTGGAAATGAGAGAATATATCCATGGACTTTGTGGTGGGACTACCAAAGACTTCTCGAGGTAATAATGCGATTTGGGTTATTGTTGACTGGATAACAAAGTCTGCACATTATCTTTCTATTCGAGAAACACTGAGTTTGGATCAGCTTTCTCGATTTTACCTCAAGGAGAATGTTAGGATACATGGAGTTCCTCTTTCCGTTGTATCTGACCGAGATCCAAGGTTCACTTCTATCTTTTGGAAGGGACTTCAGAAGTTGTTGGGCACAGAGCTAAATTTCAGTATAGCTTTTCATCCTCAATCAGATGGGATGTCAGAACAAACGATTCAGACATTGGAGGATATGCTTCGAGCTTATTCAATGGACAACCAGGGAAGTTGGGATCAATATCTTTCTTTAGTTGAGTTTTCTTATAATAACAGTTTTCATTATAATATTCAGATGGCACCTTTTGATGCCTTGTATTGAAAGTGCTGTCGGACTCCAGCATTTTGGGATGAAGTCAGTGAAAGAAAGTTGATGAGGCTAGAATTAGTTGAAGAAGGGGTTGAGAAAGTGAAGATGATCCAGCAGCACATGAGGACAGCTCAGATCAGGTAGAAAAGTTATGCAGATAATAGAAGGAAATACTTCTCTTTCGAGGTAGGTGACCATGTTTTCCTTAATGTCTCTCCATGGAAAAGTGTGATGCGTTTCGGCAAGAAAGGACAGCTAAGGCCACGGTTCATCAGTCCTTTTGAAATATTGGAGAAAGTTGGAACAGTTTCATACCACATAGCTTTGCCTCCGTGTTTACTTCAGGTACACAATGTTTTTCATGTTTCAATGTTGAGAAAGTATGTTCTATATTCATCACATGTCTTGAGACCAGAAGCAGTTCATCTAGAAGAGAACCATTCTTATGAAGAGAAACTGGTTCATATTCTTGATTGAAGAGAACAGGTATTGCGGAATAAGGTAATCTACCAGGTAAAGTTTTTTTGGAGAAACCACATGATTGAAGAAGAAACATGGGAGTCTGAAAATGCTATGAGGGAAAGATACCCGCACTTGTTTAATAAGTAAATAAAATTGCGAGGACATAATTTCTAAAAGGTGGGGACAAAGTAAC
Organism: Viscum album; assembly: GCA_963277665.1. Classification (NCBI taxonomy): domain Eukaryota; kingdom Viridiplantae; phylum Streptophyta; class Magnoliopsida; order Santalales; family Viscaceae; genus Viscum; species Viscum album. The sequence continues at coordinate 1,478,081,483 of OY728161.1, forward strand.
ACCCAATGATTTTCTAAAAAAATGAAATGCTTGAAATTTTGTTTAAGGAATATATTTATAAGTATCCTTTAAACATAATTTTATTTCTTCTATGTTTTGAATTTGAAGAAATTGTCATCTACAATTGTGTTCAGTATGTTATTTAGAGTCTGATGAAACCAACTTGTTTTTTTGTGAATAGTAACATACCCTTATGAATAGTAATATGACCCTAATGAATAGTAAATTTTTTTTATTATTTTATTTTATTAATGCTATAGGATAATAACATCTATGTTACTTTTTCATTGTGATGAAGAAGTAGTTGTATAATTAGAACTGCTAATTTTTGAATTAAGTATTATTTTATTTAAAAATTAAATTAATAATATTTTGAAAATTATTTTTCAAAAATGGACATCATTTTTGAATGATACACATTGAAAATGGTAAGGGTGAATTTTTGGGAATTTTCTAAAATTCAAGAATTTTCGATGAATAGTAAAATACGATAAAATAGGATAAATGCTAAATACATGATTTACTACATCATAAGTGATGCAAGGATGATGTAATCCCACTTGGTTTGAACTCAAAAGACATTATTACTATTTAGGGTCACTTTCATTGAGATTATTCATAGTCTTGATAAAAATATTATAATAATGATTAAAATAATCTAAAATACCTCCCCTCCTCCACTCTAAATACCACCCTCACTCCCCTCTTCCTCCCACACATATCAAGCCTTTAGCATTGTCTAATTTCTGCCAAATTCCCTCCCCAATCTTGTTCCCCACGTCCAAGAGCTTCTAGTCTCACCAAAATACCAAAATCAAAACCCTTAAGAAGGATCTCAAGGAGAAGAGATCAAGAGGTAAACAACCACTTTTATTTTCTTTCTTTTCATTCTTTTAATATTATTCAATTCCATTCCCTTTGTCTTGTGTTGGCGTATTTCATTAAATATTTCCCCTTAAATTCCATATTATGCATTAATTATGAGATATTACAATCCTCTCATCAATCTTGTTTTTATGAAATTTTAAAAGACGCCTTTAAGCTGCTAAATTTTCGTGAGAAATTTCCCAAGTTTTTATTTTATTTCATGATTCCATTATCTTCATTCCTCACCCCCTCTTATCCAAGAGGCATGAAATCTAAATAATCATGTATATTATGTATGTTCCCATGTTTATGTAAAATTCATCATCATTATTCTTCTCCTCTTCCACTTATTGAAGGAATAAAAACATTGTTCGTGATGTGTCGAATTACCGACATCATGAATGATGAAATTTCAATTTCCATTAATTCTTTCAAGACTGGTCATGAAACCATTTATATGGTTGAACCAGGCTAAAATATATTTTTTATGACTCATCTATGGTTCTGTAATTATTTTTTACTCATGGTTCTATTTTATAATACTAAATGAGGTTGTTATTATCAAAGAACCACTTAAATGATCTAAACAAACATCATTAATGTTTTAACTTATGAATCATCCTCATATAAAGAATCAAAGTGATAAATGGTATAATTTATGGTATTTTAAATATTTAAATACTACTCTATTATAATTCATGAGTTTCAATTCCAATCGACTAGAACAACCATCATAAACCAATCATGGAAATCATGTGAAGAACTCTCCCAAAAGCAGTGCAAGGAACAAAATACTAACAATTAATGGGTGAAATGATGTAATGAAATGATCATATAAGAAGTTATAAACATGAAAATGTTTCTTTAAAATAATAATGAAACTCTTTTAACCATTATACAAGAGGTTTAAACAAGTTTTAATTAAGACAAACCTAAGGTAAGGGAATTCTTAACCCGATTTCCATTCATTGGGTTAACCTTCTACTTCATTATTTATCTGCTATTTAAATTTTTTGTGTGATTATTTCTATTTATATTATGTTTTTTTATGTGTATTTACATTATATATACATACTATGTCTACTCTATTAAATCTATCTTCAATTTTATGATATTCATAAGGGGATTTTCTTTAAAAATCCTCTTTTTAAATTCGATTTTACGAAATTCCCTAGCAATGTTTTTATGTAATTATTCATGTTGTATGATTATGTTTTGGTTCTTGGGAATTATTTATTATGAAGGACGGGACTTATATCTCCATCCAATTCATTGGGTATGAGTAAGTTGGAGTTTGGTCGTATGGTTACTCCTAGTGTAACTACGATGGTTACACAAAGTAAGGTAGCCGTGAGGGTTACAAATTATAAGGTAGCCAAGAATTGTTACAAGATTATATAAGTAATGCCCCAAGATACCTTTATTGTTATACTTATGTTCTTATATATTAGTGTAAATCTCATTTTTCACAAGGTAAGTATTTTAATATATATATATATACAGGTGATAAGTAAGTCTTTTGAAAATGATTTCGTACGTTACAAGTTTTCATGGACTAATGTGTTCTTTCCTTCTTTTTCAAACCTTACAGAGCTTTTGTGCTCATCCCATGTTTTTAAATGATTTTCACAGGCTAGTGGATGTGTAATATAAGGAAGGAAGACATGTTAAATGTTGAAGAAATGTCAAGGAGTCTTGTTTTAATTTTTAATGTTTATATTTTGAAAAAAAGGAATCTGTTTTTATTGTAGCCACTATGTAACAATTTGTAATGTTATCAATGTTTTTTCATAATTCTCTAAATATCTAAACTAAAAAAGACCCTCAATTTAAAATGAAGTGTTTTCTTGACTAAATTCAAGATTATGTATGTAATAATTCCTAGTCTTTATAGTTGGTATTAGAGGATGGTTTAGATAACTTTAGGGGTTAAGGTGATGTTAATAGAATACCATAAATGATTTTCACTCTATGTTTAATTTGAAATATTATAGAATTTAAATATTACTATGTTTCTTTATCTAAGAAATGTTTGTTCATAATGGTTTTCCGCAGAAGGAACAGGGATGCTGAAGAGGAGAGGCACCGATAGAATTACATCCATCCGGAACTACAACCCAGAATGGTAGGGATTGAAATTGAGCAGTTTGTGACAGTAATGGCTTAGATAATGCAGGAAATAAATGGTGGTGGATTCCATGAAAGATAACCAATAGAGGTACCACAACGGAACATGACAGTAGTGTAACATTTTATGAGACAACATCCTCCTACATTAAATGGATCTTCTGACCCAGTAGCAGCTGAAGGATGGATAAAATCCCATGAAAAGATATTCGATGTAATGGGATGTTCAGATGATCAAAAGGTAAGTATTTCCATTTATCATTTTGAAGGGGAAGTTGATCAGTGGTGGTCAATGGTAAGGAATATCTGGGGTAGAGAGGATTTTTATGCCTTAGAGTGGGATGAATTTAGATGTCTTTTCCTTGAAAAATATTTTTCTAAGGTGGTGCGACTTAGAATGGAGAAGCAATTCCTTGAAATGAAATAGAAGGAGAATGATTCAATGGTTGTGTATGAAGATAACTTCACCTGATTAGCGAGGTATGATCCAAATCTTATTCTGGATCTTGATAGAAAAATAAACCACTTTTACTCAGGACTGAAGCCTAGGTATTGAAGGGTGTTGGCCTCCAGTGAATTCAAAAGTTACGAGAAACTTCTCGATGTGCTGAGAGGGTAGAGTTGAAGTTTTCTGATGATCATGTGCATTTTGGAAACAAAGATAAGAAGAGGTCCAGTTGGCAAGCAATGGGTAAGAATTCACCAATGAAATATGATGGTTAGAAAATCCAGTTTCCAGTTAGTGAAAAGTGTGGAAAGAAGCACCCTGGGGAATGTCTTATCAAAACTGGGAAGTGTTTTAAGTGTGGTATGTTTGGAAATATGGCTCGATACTGTAATGAAAATGACCGTAAAACTAATATTGATAAGAAAATTGTAAAGTGTTTTAAATGTGGTGAGATGGGTCATTATGCAAATGCATACCCAAAGAGAGATTTGAATGATGCAAAGAAACCAGACTATAATCAGAATAGTGTAGTGATACCCTTTGCGACTATGTCAGTAGATGTCGGGCCATCCAATGAAGTTGTATCAGGTTATTTGTTTTTTCACTCATATTTTTCTAAAGTTTTGTTTGATACGGGGTCTACACATTCCTTTATCTATGAGAAATTTTCTGGTAATTTGGAATTATCACCTCAATAAATGAGACCCAAACTTGTTGTTAAAACACCAAGGGGAAATGTTATAGAAAAGAGGAATTATAAGAATCTTTCTATTGTGTTCTGTGGAAATACTTTACCTGCAAACCTTATTGTTTTACCCTTTGTCGAGTTTGATATTATTTTTGGGATGGACTATATTTCTGATTATCATGCTAAGATTGAATGTAGAGCTAAAGAAATTTTTTTTCAAAAAGAGTTTCAGTTTGTATAAAAGAATGAACCAATACAATTGATAACATATCTGGAAGCTAAGAAACTATTGAAATATGGAAATGATAGTTATCTTGCTCATATTGTTGAAAAAAAGGGAACTAGTCAAATTAATGATGTGCTAGTGGTAAGTGAATACCTTGATGTTTTTTCGGATTAGTTACACGGTGTCATACCTGATCGAGAAGTCGAATTCACAATTGACTTAGTTCCTAATGCTAATCCAATTTCAAAACAACCACATCATATGTCTCCAATGGAACTTCTTGAATTGAAAAAACAGTTGTAGGATTTTCCTGAAAAAGGCTTCATTCATCCTAGCACTTCACCATGAGGAGCCCCTGTTTTGTTTGTTAAAAAGAAAGATGGTACCATGAGACTTTGCATTGATTATAGAGCTTTGAATAACATCACTGTTAAAAACAAGTATCCTTTGCCTCATATTGATTACTTGTTTGATCAGCTCCAGAGAGCTCAGTACTTTTCCAAGATTGACTTGAGATCCGGATACCATCAGCTGAAGTTAAAGGAAGATGAAATCTTGAAAACAACCTTTTGTACTAGATATGGGCATTATGAATTTGTTGTTATGCCGTTTGGATTAACTAATGCACTTGTTGTATTCATGAATCTTATGAATAGAGTATTTCATGAGTTCTTGGATCATTTTTTGGTTGTATTTATTGAGGACATTCTTTTTTTTACAATAATAAAGAGGAGCATGAAAAACATCTAAGGGTTGTTTTACAAACATTAAAAGAAAAGAAACTGTATGGAAAATTCAGCAAGTGTGATTTTTGGTTGCAACAGATTTATTTTCTTGGGCACATTGTAAATAGGGATGGAATAACAATTGATCCTGCCAAAACCAAAGTAGTTGATGAATGGCGAAGACCCATAAATTTTAGAGAGATTCGTAGTTTTCTGGGGTTAGCAAGTTACTACCGACGGTTTGTTAAGAACTTTGCACGGTTATCTTGCCTGATAACTAAGTTAACACGGAACGCGGTTAAATTTGTTGGGATAGAAGAATGCGATGTTTGTTTTCAGGAACCGAAGAAGAGATTGGTGAATACTCCAGTTTTTTACTTACCTTCCCAGAATGGTGAGTTTTTCATCTACAGTGATGCTTCTTTAAAGGTAATTGGTTGTGTTTTGATGCTGAATGATCAAGTAATTGCCTATGCTTCAAGACAACTTAACCCTCATGTGCTAAATTATCTAATGCATGATTTGGAATTGGCATCTGTGGTTTTTTCTTTGAAAATATGGAGGCATCATCTATAAAGAACCAAATGCCAAATATATACTGACCATAAAAGTCTAAAGTATATATTCACTCAGAAGGAATTAAACATGAGGCATAGAAGATGGCTGTAACTGATAAAGGATTATGACTTCCCGATCAATTACCGTCCTGGAAAAGAAAACAAAGTATCAGATACCTTAAGTCGGAAACATCATGCATCATTAACTATGTTACGTTTGGAACATGATCCCATGATTAAAGATTTGATTAATTTTGGCTTAGAAGTTGTTGGTGCAGGGAATACATCTGTTTTGTTTCAGGTTTTAGTGAAGTCTTCGTTGTCAGACATAATTAAGCAAGCACAGAAGGAAGACCGTGAGCTATAGAAAAATGTAGAATTGGTTAAAATGTGTAAGTTTCTAGAATTTAATCTTGATAAATATTGTGTTTTAAGATTTTGTAAAAAGGTTGTGTGTGCCTTTTGATTCTCAGTTGAAGAAAGATTTGTTGCGTGAAGCTCATAGTTCTCCATTTTCAGTTCTTTCTGGCAGTACTAAGATATACAGAGACCTTCAGGAGTTTTAATGGTGGGATGGAATGGAAAGAGATATTGTTGATTTTTCCATGAAATGTTTAACATGACAATAGGTTAAAGTAGAGCGACAGTTACCAAAGGGGATGCTTCAGCCTTTTCCAGTGCTAGAGTGGAAATGGGATAATATATCCATGGAATTTGTAGTGGGACTTCCAAATACTTCTCGAGGTAATAATGTGATTTGGGTTATTATTGACCGGCTAACAAAGTCTGCACATTTTCTTTCTATTCGAGATACAATGAGTTTGGATCAGCTTTCTCTATTGTACCTCAAGGAGATTGTCAGGTTACATGGAGTTCCTCTTTCCATTGTATCTGACTGAGATCCAAGGTTTATTTCTAACTTTTTGAAGGTACTTTAGAAGTCGTTTGGCATAGAGTTAAATTTCAGTACAGCTTTTCATCCTCAATCAGATGGATAGTCTGAATGAATGATTTAGACATTGGAGGATATGCTTCGAGTTTGTTCAATGGACTACCAGGGAAGTTGGGATCAACATCTTTCTTTAGTTGAGTTTTCTTATAATAACAGTTTTCATTCCAGTATTCAGATGGTACATTTTGTGGCCTTGTATGGAAAGCGGTTTTGGACTCCAGTGTTTTGGGATGAAGTCGGTGAAAGAAATTTAATGGGGCCAGAATTAGTTGATGAAGTGGCTGAGAAAGAAAAGATGATGCTGCAGCACATGAGGACAGCTCAGACCCGGAAAAAACGTTATGCAGATAACAAAAGGAAATACTTCCCTTTCGAGGTAGGTGACCATGTTTTCCTTAAAGTCCCTCCTTGGAAAAGTGTGATGTGTTTTGGTAAGAAAGGAAATCTATGTCCACGGTTCATCGCTCCTTTTAAAATATTGGAGAAAGTTGGAATAGTTACATACCGCATAGCTCTGCCTCTGAGTTTGTTTCGGTTACACAATGTTTTTCATGTTTCGATGTTGAGAAAGTATGTGCCAGATTCATCACATATCTTGAGCCCAGAAGTAGTTTGGCTGGAAGAGAACCTTTCTTATGAAGAGAAACTGGTTCATATTCTTGATCTAAGAGAACATGTATTGTGGAATAAGGTAATCCACCAGGTAAAGGTTTTTTGGAGAAACCACATGGTTGAAGAAGCAACATGGGAGTCTAAAAATGCTATGAGGGAAAGGTACCATCACTTGTTTAATAAGTAAATAAAATTTTGAGGATGCAATTTCTAGAAGGTGGGGGTAATGTAACACCCCATGGTTTTCTAAAAATAAATTGAAATGCTTGAATATTTTTAAAGTTATATATTTATAAGTATCCTTTAAACATAATTTTATTTCTTCTATGTTTTGAATTTGAAGAAACTGTAATCTACAATTGTGTTCAGTATGTTATTTAGAGTCTGATGAAACCAACTTGTTTTTTTTTGTGAATAGTAACATACCCTTATGAATAGTAATATGAATAGTAATATGACCCTAATGAATAGTAAATTTTATTATTATTTTATTTTATTAAGGCCAGAAGATAATAACATCTTGGTTAATTTTTCATTGTGATGAAGATGTAGTTGTAGAATTAGAACTGTTAATTTTTTAATTAAGTATGCTTTTATTTAAAAGATAAATTATAAATATTTAGAAAATTATTTTTCAAAAATGGAATTCATTTTTTAATTCTACACATCAAAAAATGGTAAGGGTTAATTTTTGGGAATTTTCTAAAATTGAAGAATTTTCGATGAATAGTAAAATACGATAAAATACGATAAATGCTAAATACTTGATTTACTACATCATAAGTGATTCTAGGATGATGTAATCTAACTTGGTTCGAACTCACATGCCATTATTACTATTTATGGTCATTTGCATTGATATTATTCATTGTCTTGATAAAAATATTATAATAATGATTAAAATAATCTAAAATACCTCCCCTCCTCCACTATAAATTCCACCCTCAATCCCCTCTTCCTCCCACACCTATCAAGCCTTGAGCATTGTCTAATTTCTGCCAAA